>OY292421.1:2104062-2748125 GCA_958496245.1 Perizoma flavofasciatum
TATTATTAGTTTGTTTTATCTCGCGGTTTCCCAACGGATGTGTCAAATGGAGTGCTGACGTTTTCCTGTTCGCACCCTCTGCATTCTTCAGATTTGATTTCTCGCTTCCCGTGCATAGTAATCTGCCTGAAATGTCCTCACTGCTGGAACCTTAGATTGCGCGGCAGTTGCCTTCTTCTGGAATAACAAATGTGTCTGAAACTGTGCAGCGAACAGAATCTTATAGAAACCTTCGTTTCGTGGTAGTAAAGCAACCAGAAATCTCATACATCTCAGTATTCCCAAGACAATAGCAACCACGATAGCATGGATAGCTATGAGGTCCGATAAACGGAAAATAATGGTCAGATAACGCGTGCCTATGGGAAATCTCATGAGTTGTAGTAATATGATGAGAAAGTAACTGAAAAATCTAACAGAATCAAACAGTAGAAAATTTTTATTGAGGCCGGATATGACAAGACCAAAGTCTGTATTGTAATCTATAGCTATCTGCAACTATACTAGGATATAAAATACGTACATGTTAGCACAACGAATTGATTCACTACCTATTTTTTTTTTATGAATCATCTCATGTGACCTTGTAGGAAAGAAAATGCATTAGCTATACAATAGGCAAAACTAACTATTGTAAGTCTTTGCTTACGGAAGGCCAGCTAGCTTAGCCTTTTCGTGGGGGCGCACCCTGAATCTTTTCCAGTCATTTCTACCAGCAGCGATGAAATATTCAGAATCACGTACAATCTTATGGAGACCTAGTTTTTTGCTTTGCTATGCAGGTTTAATAATTTGCGTTTAGTTTGTTAAATTATTGTCTTTAAATAAATCTCAATCGTGTGTATTATAAGACCCAGATCCGAAACAAATATCAGAATAAAATCCGTCCCACGCCTTCTGTTCTAGTAGTATTTAATGTTAATTCTACATTTTATTTTTTCTCGAAGCTAACCTTGCGTGTCTGCTCAATTGAAACATTGGATCGTACGATTCTTATTCCGCGTAACATTTCACTCTGTGATTGCCATTTTTATGTTTATTTGCTTTACAAAGAAACGCTTTGTACAAGTAGTTTCTTTATCGGCCTGCAGTTGGGTTCTTGGTTTTTATTTGCCTGTTTCATAATTTATTGCAGGGAGGCAAAAATAAACTTTAATTATTTAATTCCAAAGACTATCATGAATTCGATGATTCATATTGTAAAACGGGAATATTCACGTACGTACTATCGATGAAGGCACCGACTTTCGAAACCGAAGTTTCGACTCATTCAGAGAGACTTCATCAGGGGTATTTTAATATCTGTGGACGGTGTCTT
Organism: Perizoma flavofasciatum; assembly: GCA_958496245.1. Taxonomy (NCBI): domain Eukaryota; kingdom Metazoa; phylum Arthropoda; class Insecta; order Lepidoptera; family Geometridae; genus Perizoma; species Perizoma flavofasciatum. Next base: position 2,105,381 of record OY292421.1, read on the forward strand.
TACAATATGGATTCGTCAATTTAATGTACAAGTTGATTAATATCTAGTTATTTACGCATGAAACTGCGGTTGTATCAATGATGTCAATGAATTTTATTCCAAAAACTATCGTGAACTTGACTATTCATATTGTAAAAACGGGAATTTTCACGTACTGTGCTATCGGTGAAGGCACCGACTAAGTTTCGACTCATTCCGAGAGTCTTCATCAGGGTGATTGGTCGCGACTTTCTCCTTCCGCGTCGTGCCGTGCACATATTGTGCATGAATGTTATGTTAGACGACATTAAAATAAACAAATATTTCCTTTTTTCCAAAAATTTAACTTTATTTTACCTAGACTTTACAAAAAATGCTCTTAATTATGTAAGTACCTACTATATAAGCTCATATAGGTAGGTAGCTTTTATAACAAACAAAAATATGATAATGTTAACAAAGTTACTTTAACATAAAACCACTGGAGCTGATTACACCGGGTTCCAGCCGTATACAGATAAAGCAGTATACTCTGTGAAAAAGTACAAAACTTTGACGTTAGTTCAAGGAATAACGAGGCGACATATTTTACGACTGCAATTGGAACTTGGGTACAGCGAGATACGATTATGAGCATTGAACGTTCACTGAAAATTCGTACAATTCTTATTTGGTTAAATGGTATAATAAACCGTAATTCTATCTTTGCGAAATTTTTTAAAAGTTAAACAGTTTAACACCTTTTTACCGATTTTTGTAATTTTTTTCGAGGTTATTTAAGAAGTTCTTTATCATGCCCTACCCGCGACCGAGCGATGGTAGGCCGGCGAGCCATAATTATCATCATTGAGTCCATCATTGAGTCCATCGGGCTTATCTATGGATCTACGTACTCAGTATGGACCTGAGGTGTTCCAACGCATAGATTTTTAAACAACTTAAAAAAAGGAGGATGTTATCTCAATACGACTGTATTTTTATATCACAAATGTGAGAAACAAGCCCACATATTGGCATCACGCACGCGTTGCAGACACTTTAAAAATGTCAACTCGTGAACTAATTTTCCCTTTTACAGAACCTCATACTTCTTTCTTTACTTTTTGAAGATATCTGTGGCGCAGTGGGCGAAAGTCCACCTGAGACGCAGAAGCTTGCGGGTTCGATTCCCGCCGCAGAACAGATATCTACTATATACAGAGTATAACTCATCCCGCCCCGTATGGGACTTCCAATGGCTTGTTACTCAAAATAAATACTGAGATACTGCTTTGACGAGCTCTGTGGCGCAGCGGGCCAAGGCCGGCCTGCGACGCAGAAGGTTCCGGGTTCGATTCCCGCCGCCGGGCAAATGTTTGTATGATCTGCAAAGATTTTTCCCTATTTTCTATGTATAATATGTATGTATTTAAAAAAAAACAATCATTTAGTTCCCATAATAGCTCTGCTTAGTTTGGGGCTAGATGATGCTGTGTGAAAAAAGGTCCAGCATTATTTATTTATTTTTTAGTCACTCTGGACCACCTCAGCAAGGAGAAAATTCCTTAATGCGTGGTTGTTTATCGTATCTTCCACGATTGAACCAGCTTTATTCTCTTACAGCTTTCCTGTTGTGCGGCCGGCCGATTATTCTAGTCAATATACAATGCAATGGTCGGCTCAGTGGTGAAGATGCGAGGAGCATTCAATCAGTTGCAGAGCGGGCGCGGGCGAGCCACTCGCACGTCGCGCTTTTGGGCGAGTTTAGTTCGAAAATCAACGTGGCATGTAAGTACAGACAACAGGGGTCTAACCATCAAGTCTTATCGCGAATCAATTCAGGCAAAATATCTAATCCCGCTTTGCGAATGACAAAGCTTTAACAACGTCATAGCGTCCTCAATCGCAAAGCGGAAAGTGACATATTTGCCTGAACTGAATCGCTGTAAGACTTCATGGTTATGTCCAGCTGAGAATTTTGGCGGGCTCATCAGTAGATAGATAGATCGTGTTGAAGTAATTAGTAAATTACAGCCTTCAGTACTATTCAATAGTCTGTGTAGGTAATAGAGACTATCCAGTACTATTCAATAGTCTATGTAGGTAATAGAGACTATTCAGTACCATTCAATAGTCTATGTAGGTAATAGAGACTATCCAGTACTATTCAATAGTCTGTAGGTAATAGAGACTATCCAGTACTATTCAATAGTCTGTGTAGGTAATAGAGACTATTCAGTACTATTCAATAGTCTGAGTAGGTAATAGAGACTATTCAGTACTATTCAATAGTCTGTGTAGGTAATAGAGACTATTCAGTACCATTCAATAGTCTATGTAGGTAATAGAGACTGTTCAGTACTATTCAATAGTCTGTGTAGGTAATAGAGACTATTCAGTACCATTCAATAGTCTATGTAGGTAATAGAGACTATCCAGTACTATTCAATAGTCTGTGTAGGTAATAGAGACTATTCAGTACTATTCAATAGTCTGTGTAGGTAATAAAGCACCTGAAAATGTACATCTATGGTGTGTATTGTTTATCAGTAATCCATAGATACTTGTAGGTTCCATAGATCTATGATGTTCATGTATCATATCCGTCTCCGAAACAATATTTGAACTGTGTTCAACGTTGTTTGGAACGGTAGAGATATTTTCATCAATGTTGTAAAAGATCTTTTGTTAGCCTTTTATTTAATAAGCCAGTTATTCCACGCGCTCAATAAAGTATTTTATTGATAGACTTCTAAAGATAGATAGAAAATTCTTAATTGCACAAAATAGTAGTACATAAGCGAACTTAATGCTAAAAAGCATTATCTTCCAGATAACCTTTGTGTATTGTGGAAAATAGTAGTGGTAGTACACAGAATGATTAAAAAAAATACTAATAAATACGCCTAGATAATCGATATTAATATTTAAATACAACATAATTACATACATAAAAGAAAGTTATATAAAAAAAAACTAATAAAATAACGTTCTGTTATTTCAGAACTAAACTGAAGCTTAAATTAAGATTTTAAAATAGGGAAATTGTCACAAACGTAGGTATAACTATCACCTTTTTTGACGTATTTCACATTGGGCACCCGCTTTTACGGCACCTGAGGTATTCCACATACGGCACCTACCGATATTTCTCGCAGGTGCCATAAGTGGAATAATTTATTATTTAAAATTTTATTCCACAAAGGGCACCTACGGATCAGTAGGTACGTCCCTTTTTTAGATCTTCAACAGTTTTTAAATTAATTGAAAATTAATTATTTAGGAAAAGTAGTAAACTTAACAACTGCTACTGAAACTTAAATAAGATAAAAAAGGGAACTCGTCACGTATATGTATCTATCGCCTCTTTTAGATATTTAACAGTTTTTAATTTAATTAAAATTATTTATTTCGGAATAATAGTAAGCATTTGGTGCTGTATTAAATTAAAACTTAAATACAATCTTAATTAATTAAATATCGATGATGGGCTGTCATTAAATAAATAATATAGTAATAATAATAATGCTGTACATTTTCATACAGCGCCATCTAGCCCCAAAGCAAGCAGAGCTTGTTTTATGTAAAAAAGAAAATATGAATAAATAGAACGACAAATATGTCCACATGCTGGAACTCGTCTATGAATGAATTCAAAGTTGCGCCCTTAATGTTGTCGCATAAGCGAAAACAATAAGGTCTTAAAGGCCTTAATCAATTAAAGGTGTTTCTCGAATCGAAAGCATTTCGTCGTACCAATACAATTTGAACCATAAAAGCAGTGGACAGTCCCTTTTAAGAATGAAAATAATATTATTTTGAAAGTTTCACTAGGGCCCGTAGTCCATTTTCTTCGCAGTCCCTAACGGCAATAACCCACAATTTCATAGCATATTACTTATTGGAAGATATACACGGTTATCTAAGCAGGTGTTCATGATACGCAATCGGTCATAGGGCATCAATTGATGATTACTTTGTAAGAACAATGAGTTTATTATGAGCCTGATGTTTCTCACTGCAGGACAAATGTCTCTCCTTCCGCTTAGCATAAGCACCCAAGACAACGTTTTGTCTACGAAAGAAAAGACTAAAACCATTTCTGTCGCCTATTCTTTCAAACAAAAGAGTAGGAGAAAATTTTATTGTCTTCTCGGCGGTAGACAAAACCGTTTTCTTGGGTCTTCATGCTAAGCAGGCTGATAGAGATATCTTGAGCCAATCTAGCTATCTTTGTCTATCTAGCCCATTAGTTCCCAAAGTGGTTCACGGGAGACTCGACGGGGGTTTACGTTGGCGTGACAAAAAAATGGGGGTTTACAATTCGTAAATTCTGGACCACTTTGGGAACTAATGATCTAGCCAATCGAAAATTTTGTAGGAGTCTAACTCATCCCGCCCCGTATGAGCCTTCCAATGGCTTGTTACTCAAAATAAATACTGAGATACTGCTTTGACGAGCTCTGTGGCGCAGTGGGCGAAGGCCCGACTGAGGCGCTGATGGTTGCGGGTTCAATTCTCGCCGCGAGACAAAGATTTGTACGGTCTGCAAATATTTATCTCAGGACTGGGTGGGTGTTTTCTATGTATAATATGTAAAAAAAAAGTATTTAAGTAGTAAATTAGTCTTGTAGTTCCCATAATACAAGCTCTGCTTAGTTTGGGGCTAGATGATGCTGTGTGCAAAATGTCCAGCATTATTTATTTAACTTATTATTTTTATTAATTCCTATCTCTCGCGCATTCCAATCGATGATTCCGAGATCATGTTCGCTAATCGTGTACGTATGAATGGACTTACATACATTGTTGTTGCATATCGCTATAATCCGCTTTTAATCTGTCGTGATCTGATAACGCTGCTGTTGCGAGGTCTTGAAGCGACTTCGAGGAAATACCATCGCGGCGGTCGGTATACATTTCGCACTAAAAACGTGCATTAACATAATTATAAGTTAAACGGGTCTTGATCGCATATACCTTTTATTATTTTCGCGACATTTCGACTGTATTTCCACAGCCGGGGTCACGGGATGACTGGAGTATACAGAGCTATCGTCAAAAAATAAAGGCAGTAGACGCAACTACCCTCATTTCATCTTTGGAATCAGTAAAGTCCATGTTCACATTACGGCACACTACACTGCATAATCGGATCGCGACACGAACACCTGTTTCCGGGATTCCAGGACGCAGAGAGTCTATAGCCGTCTTCACGATTATAATTTGGTTACTTCTTTATTTCAATCACATGTTAAATTTATAATTATTATGTTATCTAATTGCGAAAGTTAGAAAAATATTAACGTGCGTTAAATTACTCTGTTTGGACTACACTTTGAAAGTCAGCAATCCCTTAATTGTGCCCTTAAAGTTTGCATTACAGATTTTAGATTTAGATTTATTAATTTAACAAACTGAGTAAAAAAACTGGACATATTTCACATAGCATCATCTAGCCCCAAACTAAGCAGAACTTGTATTATGAGAACTACATGACTGATATACTACTTATATACTTTTTTTTGTAAATACATTCATATTATACATAGAAAACACCTAGACTCGAGACAAATATTTGTAGTTCTTACAAACATTTCTCCCGCGGCGGGAATCGAACCCGCAAATCTGCGTCTCAGTCGGGCCTTCAGAGGTCGTCAGAGGAGGAGGTACTATAGTAAGTTTTATCCTAAAACCTATATCTTTATCTTTATATCCCGGCTGATTGTATAACTCTCTTTCCAGCACTGAGCACTTTCGAGCCGCTCCTAGACGAAGAACTGGTGACAACAGTGGACGCAAACGCAAAAGGTTTGAGCAGCATCCTTTGCCCGGGGACCATTGAGAAGAGTCAGTTCAACGGGCACTCTGGCGCCATCAAATCGGGTCTCAGTCACCTCGCGATCCCACGAGGTTGGTCGTGGGGCGGCCCCGCGTCGCCGTACTGCCCCATTTGGGCCGAGGTCAACATACCTGATTGACAGAACCGTATAAACAGAAATTAGACAATTTTCCAATTATCAGCTGTGCCTACCTACTGTAGCTATTAAAACTAAGTAATGTTTTAGAAGACGGCATCTTTTATTCCCGTTCTGTCCCATTTGAGCCAAAATAATCTTCCATAAAGACACCAATAGAAAATCGCAATGTGCCGTATTTACGTATTTACAACATCGTTGTAAAACACATTTGCATCTTAGTGTTAGTATTCAGAGAGATTCGTCAAAGTGTTTTTGTCATTCAAAAAAAATCCAGGAATACTGCCTCAAATGGTGGCACGGCAGCTTTTATTCCCGTTCTGTCCCATTTGAGCCAAAATAATCTTACATAAAGACACCAATAGAAAATCGCAATGTGCCGTATTTACGTATTTACAACATCGTTGTAAAACACATTTACATCTTAGTGTTAGTATTCAGAGAGATTCGTCAAAGTGTTTTTGTCATTCAAAAAAAATCCAGGAATACTGCCTCAAATGGTGGCACGGCAGCTTTTATTCCCGTTCTGTCCCATTTGAGCCAAAATAATCTTCCATAAAGACACCAATAGAAAATCGCAATGTGCCGTATTTACGTATTTACAACATCGTTGTAAAACACATTTGCATCTTAGTGTTAGTATTCAGAGAGATTCGTCAAAAGTGCTTTTATCATTAAAAAAAAATCCAGGAATACTGCCTCAAATGGTGGCACGGCAGCTTTTATTCCCGTTCTGTCCCATTTGAGCCAAAATAATCTTACATAAAGAAACCAATAGAAAATCGCAATGTGCCGTATTTACGTATTTACAACATCGTTGTAAAACACAATTGCATCTTAGTGTTAGTATTCAGAGAGATTCGTCAAAGTGTTTTTGTCATTCAAAAAAAATCCAGGAATACTGCCTCAAATGGTGGCACGGCAGCTTTTATTCCCGTTCTGTCCCATTTGAGCAAAAATAATCTTACATAAAGAAACCAATAGGAAATCGCAATGTGCCGTATTTACGTATTTACAACATCGTTGTAAAACACATTTGCATCTTAGTGTTAGTATTCAGAGAGATTCGTCAAAGTGTTTTTATCATTAAAAAAAATCCAGGAATACTGCCTCAAATGGTGGCATAGAGCCATATATTGAACTTTTTCAAGACGTTAATAAAAGTACCCGGATTCGTTTATGTTTATTTCGTATCCTTACAGCTAATATTATCTAGTTTGCGTTATACATTGCAACGTCTAGACGTCAAAAAAAGCATCATCTTGAAAGTTCGATCGATCGCTACTCCAACGTGTTTCTAAAAAGCTAACTTTATTCGTTAAAATTAAAAGCGCGATACGAGATGTGCTTAGCGTAACTTTTTAGTTTCGTTTGGGTATTATCGGTAATAGCGCGATTGGCTTGTGGTTTCCAACCAATGTTACCCAATGCAGCTTTTTTAATAGACTAGTGCGAATGAAGCCTATTCAATTTAGCCGGTCAAATTTACGCCGATTTCTTAAAGTTGTCAAAAGTCTACATTTTAATAGCTCTTAGTAATCTATCTAACGGTGTCTTGTTTGTAATAACTAAGGCGGTAGGCATTTATTGTTTTCAGTTACCAAATGTTCGAAAATTTTGTTTTTAATAAATTGATGTAAATTTTGTAAATAGATAGGCTATGGATATTTATTAATGTTTGTTGACCATCATAAATTAAGTAAAAATAACGTCCTTAAATGAAATTATATAAATCTGTTAGTTTTATTTAAAATTTAATATGTGCTGCTCCCACACTGCAGCCAATAAGTAAATTGATTTAATATTGAATGAACTATTTATTTTAAATAATGAACCTTTGAATGAAATCGTTCACTCTTTTTATTCAAAACTAATTCGGTTGAATGGTTTTTTGGACAGTACTGGTTGCAGTGTGATATTTGCTTAGGTAGTTTCACTATCATTAGCTGGTTAGTGTAGCCGTATTTCTTCCTCTTCTTTCTCAAATGTCAGACAAGGAAGGAGAAACGTTAAGCCTAAGCTAAACTTCATAAATACCGTGGTTGGACCACACATAAATAACGGGGTATAAGGATATTTTAAAGTCTTGTTATGCGAGGCATAGAACCGGAAGTGTGCTTTTATTTAAGTAGGTACCCCAATCGTCCCTAAGTGTTCTATTATTAAAATCATTAATTGTATTTCTCGAAATTTCTAAAACTTTGCTATTTTCTTAAAAACTACGAAACTAAAGTCAATGTCAATAGAAATCAGAATTGAAATTAGTTTTTTAATCGCAAGGATCGTTGTTTTACAAACTTAATGAAATAGCTATCATTTTATTGACTAACTTAACTTGAAATAGCTATCAAAATAAAGTACGTACCTGAAATGGATTTCCATATTAGTAGGAATTGAAATATTTTACTGTGTAGCAACTATGCTTAAGTTATAGTTTATTGAAAATAAAAACCTGTAAGATATTTTGATTAATTTCCAAGATCTTTTAATAACTTCAGCACAGTCCAAAAAATATTTATTAAAAGAGTTTTTAATCAAAATGTACTATTTCAACGATTTGAACGAAAACGTTCATCGGTTTCATTCAAAGTTCATTCAATTTTGTTTGAATGGTCAAAGCGTGTAACAGCATTATGACCGTGCTACATCTGTGTCCAAAATAAGACTTATTAGCGCGCTAAAATCAGACTTACATCAACATTTCATGTCAAATATGCCGATGTAGCCCGGGCATTAAACTTACTCTAAAAAAAACTTGTTTACCCTGTGTAGCTTAAATACTATTTTATATTTATAAAGATAGGTAAGGAAATCGAAGATTGTAAGATAGAAAAAAGTACAGACAAGTTCCACCAACAAGATAATCAGTCGTTATCTGTCAAATAAGTGATTTCATACAAATTATAACACGACATAGATTGTTTAAGACTGATATAACAGTTTTATCAACTGAATTGCTTGTTGGTGGAACCGGTCCTCAAATATTTTTGTATTGAATATGTGATCTCGTCGTAGACTTAACGTGTTTTAGGCGAATCCGTTTTTTCTCATGAAATATTTTAAAAAAATAACAGCTTAGAATTTAATCTCAGATAAAAAAAATGAATGCATAAAAATAATAAAATTAGCCGCAAAAATTGCAAAAGCTGTTTTAAAAATATCCAATACTATTTATTCAATGAAATATAATCACCAGCCAAATAAAGCCAATTTGTTAAGAATTGAAATGACCAAACTTTAAGAATCTATATTTATCCTTTAAAATAAATAGAAATTATGTAGTTTATTGTTCTTTTGGGACCATAAAAGGTAGAAGTTAACGGTCAAAGTTTAAACATCGATTATGTCCAATGAAATAAAACTAAAGCCCATTGCAATTATATTACGTCAAACGTAAAATACTACGTTACAAATCAAATTTTATGCAAATCAAGAATTTATAATACCTCAAAAATGTAACCTAGGCGGGAATTGAACTCGCTTATTTGAATATGGTAACGACTTCGTGGCTTAGTTGGTAGCGTGGTTGGTTGGTTCTGGTTCCGCTGAAGTTGAATTTTTGGGATTTTATAAATTCTTATCATTCCCTTCAGTGTGGGGTAACATTTTAAAAACTAAAAAACTAATGCAAATCAAGTTTTAACTTTTCAGTTATCATTTTGATTGTTATTGGCTTCTTGCTCTACTTACGAATATAAATTATAAGTTTGTACTTATTTCATAGTAGCGCTTATAATCTGTTCACTGTGAAAGGCTTATCGGGAAGTCGAGGGACTAACACGAGATTGATCCACCAATCTTGGTCACTCAGTGCGTCCTTTTCACTTCCATACATTGTGCGAGAGAGCCCTATTAATCGTTCTCTGTTGACAGAATGTAGTGTTAATTTGCACCAACCCACTTAAGGCTCGGTCAAACTGTTTGTCAAAGTTGACTTCCACTCCCAGAAATATTTTCTTGACAGTTTTTGAAAGAAATCTGCCATTTTGACATGCGCGTATTTAGATCTCGTGAGCTGTGCGGGGTCGGTGCTGCAAACGGGCATATCTCGATTTGATAACACGGGAGATTCCCATGAAACTTACCAGTTTTGTGATATCAAACCTAATTATAATTGTAAAACTATTGTTTAGTTTCAAATGTTTATTTTACTTGGTGTAAATTATTGGTGAATTATAAATAAATTATTCAAATTATTGTTTTGTTTTTAATATAGCGGGTCTATTGTCCCGTTCATGACAAACAAAAACCAACAATATGATCCCTTTCTTTATTAAACTTAAAATAAATTAACAAAATAATCTTTAAGAAAAAGTATCTAGAAATCCACTCGAACAATATCCGTAAAACTATCTAAAATTAAATAATTGAAAAAATACAAAAGTACGAATCTAAAAGTAAAATTAAAAGTTCATCGCCTGCCTGCTTTCATTTGACGCTGCATTCTTCTGTGAGATTTTATAGCTACTGTTTCATCGCATGCTCTGCATCTACAAAACGAAACAAACACGCTCACGAATATATTCCACACAATGGGTGTTTTCTATGCATAATATGTATGTATTTCCAAAAAAAAATGTATTTAAGTAGTATGTCATTTAGTTCCCATAACACAAGCTCTGCTTACTTTGAGGCTAGATGATGCTATGTGAAAAATGTCCAGCATTATTTATTATTATAATGGGTATCCTCAGATACATACTCAGCGCGTTTATCTTTGAGGATAACAGTAGGGGGGTCCTCTGACTACGGGTGCCTCGGACTATGGCAAACATTCTTTTTGACATATGCCCAATTGCCCATCGCCGCATAACACAAGTGAATTAAGTTTGAAAGCCATTGACAAGTAGGTATCTAGTCAGCGACAAAAGTAGATTAGCAACTTTAGACGGTTTTTTACCTCCAGTTTCACAAGGAAATTGTAACATTATATTGCAAATAGTTAAGGGCCTAGGGGATATATGTATATGAGTTATAAAAATGAAACTGTTTATCTACTTTTGTCGATGACTGTACCTAGATGTTTCAGCACCACTTAGGGACGTGTGTCGTTAAAACATATCTAAGAACTATCCTTGAAGTCACACAAAACTATTGCAAAAAACCACATTACGATCGGAGAATGGTTTTGGAGATTACTATCACGACAAACAACCTCTTTCCCCCAAACGCATATACATAACTGGCATATACATAACGCATAACTTGCGTCCAGGAACCGTACACGAATTGAACCAAAAATGTATAAGTCAAAGTCAAAATTCATTTTTAAGTAAATATATAATCCTTTCTTTCAAGAAAACAAGGCAGATTTTTCTTTTAAATAAAATTATACTTATACAATACATGTACCGTATGTAGGTACCTATTTTTTATCGAGTTAGAGCATTTTCTATTCCAAGATTATTAATCATCGAAATAATCCGATATTTTATATCATGGTTTTTTATAAAGTTTTTGTTTAATTACGTTTTTAAATTGTCAATTATTTTACATCTCTTGGGAGTTTGTTATAAAAGCGTACACCTTGCCCTTTAAACGATTTACTAACTTAATGGAGTCTAAAAGTGGCAACAGCGAGTTTATCTTTATTTCTAGTAAGTACCTATTACCATTGTGATCATCGGTATTTTTTTTAAACAAATTAATATTTTTGTGAACGTACATCAGATGTTCATAGATACATTGACAAGGAATTATATTTATTTCTTTAAACTTTTGGCGAAATTATTTTCTGGAGCCCTTAATGTAAATTGCAGGAAGACAAAAACAGCAGTATATTTAGCAGCACTTCCCCACAGCAGTATACCATACGAAATAATGCTGTGGAAGTAGCTGAAGTAAACTAGCCTAGCTGTGTCTAAGTCTGTATAATGACGTATATTTTTAACTGCGTATGTATGTATGGTAGTAGGAGGTTAATTAAATAGAAACTTACTCGTATAGTTCGTGCTTCAGCCAAAACTCCTTGGTGGCATCGCAGTGCGCCCTCAATTGGTCACCATCCCAAGTAATAGTCTCCATCCTCCAATCGAGAGGCACCACAGGCAATTGGAGTTTCGGTAGAACCACCTGAAACGACTCAACTCTCATCATAAACTTTAAGCAGTCTTCTGTAAAATTACATGGCCTGAAACGCATATTTGCCACCGGCGTCTACCAGGGTTAGTATAAATTACTTTGTAGATGAACCTATTTTCTGTAACTTCTAGACATTAACATAGTTCTGACCCCATACTAGGATGCCCTGTATCGTGGGCATCAGGAACCGCGAGAACCGTGGTACCACAATACCCAGACCGCATGAAGCATGCCTCTTGCGTCATAGCACCAAGGTCGTCGTCTACAGCGACCACAATAATTGAAACTAAATAGGCATTGAGATCGCTATGGTTTTATAGAGAACACGATTGGTGGTGTTTCCTTCATTTGCAAAGGAGACGATCTTCCACGGAGCTGATCCATCTGATGCACTTGCTCGTGATGCTAGGACCGAGAGCTGTTTGTCGGAGGTATTACATATGTTCAGGATGCATTAAAACTTCGCTTGCGCGATCTAGACACTTGGCCATCTGTGTATTGTATGTGGTAGCTCTATTAGTAGTAGTTCGTTAATCTTCGTTGATGTGATGTAACGTAGTTCAATTATGTGCAGAGAGATGTCGCTATATTATAATGTTAACCTATAGTAGCACTGACCGGGTTAGAAGGCGCGGGGAGCCCTGGTAAAGGCGCCTTCACGCTGAAGTAAGGCGACACCGCCTCTCTCAACCCTCGCGTCATGTCGCTCGTATACATGTCCTCGCATAGGATGGTGCGTGCGCGGGAGTCAGTCACGTCGTCCATGCTGACAGCCGGTGTCATGACAAGCCGCGGCCGAGTGTTCTGGGCTTCGGCACGCCCGGCGTCTACTGGCTTCTCCTAAAAATAACGTAGTGGAAAGGGGTTTGAAGTTTAACTAGCAGTGCCTCGGTCGCCCTGAGCCCCCTATCCATCGCCTCGCATCGCCCGACCGCGCTATAACTTCTTTTGCTCGGCTCCTAAGGATCGTAGCGTAATGTTAAATTCCGCATTCCTCAAGATTTGGGATATCACATGCAAAAACATTTTTTTAAATCCGACTGGTAGTTCCAGGGATTAGCCATCCTCAGCAATTCATCGCTACGGAATCTGATGAAGGTACGCCTTACTAATCGGCACCCATCATTTACGCGCGAGGAACCAGCAAGAACCCCAGGTTCCATTCCTCCTTTCTCTTTTTCCAAACTATTAATATTGTAAAAACGGAAATTGTCACGTACCTACTGCACTATCGGTGAAGACACCGACTAAGTTTCGACTCGTTCCGAGAGTCTTCATCAGGGTGAATGATCGCGACTAGCTCCTTCCGCGTCGCGCCGTGCACACGGCTCCCTCACCGATAGTGCAGTACGTGAAAATTCCCGTTTTTACAATATGAATAGTCAAGTTCACGATAGTTTTTGGTATAAAAATTTCCAAACTACTTCAGAGATGACTAAGGTAAATGTATGTAGCTACCCACTAACATATCGTTTCTGCACACTCTTGGGGTTAGTCCCTGTAATGTCCTTTCTCTTCAGCAGCAGGTCAAATGGTATTGCAGCGGCCTTCCAGTCCGACAATGTGTGAATATCTCTTAATGGTGGAGGCCTTCGAAATAAAAACTAGTTTGGTTGGTACTTCTATTTTTAAAATTTCTACGAAATTTCGGTGGCTAACGTTCAATTTGTCGTAGTAAAGCTGTTGTCTCAAATAGATTCAGATCCATCGAGTTTTGAGGGCTTGTCTGTTAAGAAGAAGGTAGGTACTAAAAGCGGATCATTCCCACCAATGCCAAACCTATTGTTCTCCAAATTAAAAATTCCATATATGGGTTGCCACGCAATCCCATGCCATTTTTATTATAAAAATAAAGTATCTTTCTTTCCCAGCCAATGCCACGAGTTTTAGGTATTAGGTGCTAGGTACAGAAAAAGCTTAAGTCTATATTTTTTCGTTTTCCTACCATTGTAGGTAGGTTCACTTCAAATGATAGGGGCATGTTTTGGGATAGTAAGGGAATTATGATTATTAAATGAATGGTATTTTAAACTACAGTACACCTAAATAAGTTGAAGATACTTTATAACAAAAAAAATAATAAAAACTATCAAACAAAATGCAGGAAGTAGGTACTTGAGTACTTTAGTAGGTAGGTACTTACTCGGACAATCAATTAAACTGAATATAGGCACCGCGGCATGTTTTAGCGTACCGCACGTTGCATAAAGGATCAAGTTTAACTGATAAGACGGATTTCGTCTTTGTGATGTTTAAACAATAGTCTTTCTTGCTAGCATTGCAACTTGCAACAAAAACATCTTGCCGATCTTTACTACGAGATTGTTGTTGGCTGTACTTTTGCTTGGCCTAGCCCGGTAGTACTGATATTGTATTCTGTGGTGTGGGATTGAGTGGGAACAAAATAAGTACCTAAATTAATATTAAACTATTTCGTGGGATTGAGAGGGAAAAATATTTACATTGAGTGGGAATTACCCCTAAAAGCACTCGCGTATAAACCGACCTACTTACAAATAATCATTTAATTCCATTCCATCATCATGGCCTGTAGTCCACGGCGGAATTAACCCCTTTCAGGTTAGTAGACATGTTTTATGACACTCTGTATAGTTTAGTATATTTGTTTTAGTTTGAACAAGACGCAGATCTCTTCGGATACCTACCATGAGGAGTTTGGGAGAGCTTGTCTGAAATTCCATTCCATGGTCATTATTATTTACCTTATCATCATACACCGTTCTTTCTTTTTGTAGGTTGTGAGGACCGGCTCCATGATAGGATTTTTCTGGTAATTAGTTTTGTAGGTGGTGGCATAGTCGAATAGCATAGACTCCATTCTGACTTTCGAGTCAGACATCGTGTTTTACTTTTATTGGAAAATAATACAATAAAACTAAGAAATAATTTCAATAATTCTAAAATTCGTAAAATTCTGTGTATTGACAACCAAAGCGAAAAAAGGTATGTTATGCCAAAAGTTAACAACCGTTTGATGTTTGATATAGGTGAATTATGCAATGATTATTGGAAAAAAGGTTTTATAACAAGTCTGAAGCTTCACTTTTCGGACATCCTATGATGTAAAAATGACCCTTCTAGGTGGTAATAAATTCTATCTAGATGGTCCAAAATTCATAAGGCGATGAATCTCAAAAAAAACTGAAAGGAGTTTGGACTGTCACACTTGAATGAAGTAGGTTTTACCTAATATAGTACTTTTTGTGTAACTTTTTTTATTATTCGTTGAATACGCTTAAACAGTTGGTGGACTATATGCGGATGGTTTGAAAAATATATGGCGCTTAGGATCCAAACTCATTAGTCGTTCTTCCCTTTACTTACAGGTTATGTAACTAGCAGCATTGCGTTACATTCTATTTGGCCACCACGTTGCGGTATCGCAGGAACTTTTTGACGGAACTGAGTAGGTATGTTGTTCTATGATATAGTTCACAAACTTATTTTTCCCACCGCCCACTTTGAGAATATAAAAAATCCTTGCGCCTCCCAAAGTTTTTAGGCAAAATAACCTATGCTTTCCCCTCTAGACCGCCTTAGCGTCCCCAATATCTTCTAGAGCCTTCTACCGCCCCCTGAAGGCATCCAGCGCCCACAAGGGGGCGTTATCGCCCACTTTGAGAAACAGTGATATAGTGAGACTATGAAGGTTTTCAACAAAAAAATATAAGTACCTACTTCATAAAGAGTATTTAATGAGCAAATTTAATCTGTGCCTATGAGTTTATCTTTATATACGTTTTTATTTGTATAATTTATTTTAGACGCTGTTTAATTAGAATTTTTTAATTTTTTACAATGCCGGATCACAAAAGACGTTTTGAATCTATGCTTTTCAGCCATGAAATCAACAAAAGGATGGATAATATTATTTTAACTAAAAACGCACATGGAGCAGGGCCGACCACGACTCAGTATAAAAAGAAAGAGACCTGTTTAAGAATCAGGCCTTCTCCTTTGAAGGATATAAATGCCCTGACCGATTGGCACGTGCCTAACGTACCCTTCGATCTGTTTGGAAAACCGAAGGATATTTTGGGAACAAATCCTAACGAAGTCCAGAGACCATGTGTAAGTAGAAACTACCCACAGATGCCATCATAATTTATATTAACCAGGCGTCATGGGAGTTGGGTCCAAATGACCTAAGACATTTTTGTTAGCTTACAAATTCAAGCGAAGTTTACTCTCAGTAGCTGGAGTTAACGAGTCGCTCTAAGCGTGAATGACCAAGAAACAGTTGGACTTTATAAAAAGGCCTATAACATATGGAATTACTCCAACTCGATGCAAAATGTACCTACCTATTGTTTTGTAAAAGCAATAACCTTTCATTATAAAGAATAACCAGCCTTATTTCTTGTCTTACCTGGCTTGGGAGGAACAGGAAGTAGGTAAAATTGACGTTTCAAACTTCAAAGTGATTCTTGCCTTTCCTGGCTTGGTCGCGGAGGAACAGACACTGTAAAATTGACGTTTCAAAGTGATCCTTGTGATTTTAATGAATAAATGAAATTTTGACTTTGCTATATTGTAATTATTATTTTAAGCTAGATTGATGGAATGCTTTTTTTCCAGGGAAAGGTTCAAGACCTTGAACGGAAGAAGGTTCAATTGACCCGGCCTCGTCTCGTCATGACGCCCGCTGGAAGTCTGGATGACACGGAAGATGGGCAAGTCTAAACGTGTCATTCCCGTTGTCCCCCGATCTTGGGCCCATCAGGGGCCAACAGGAAGGATATAATACTTACCTACCTACCATAAACCCTGATATCCGTACCTTAGAGCAAAATGATAAGGTCTATAAAAACCTATCAGCAGTGGTCGCATCGTGCGCACTAGTCTGACTAACCGCCGTAGGGTCCCATGCAATTCATTATTTATCTTTTTGGTGAAGTGTATTAGTAGTAAAATACATACCTACTACACTTCATATACCCTGGGGTCTAGACAAATACCACTTTCTGTTGACGTTAACGCCTGCGGAAAGATTGAATTGTATGGTAATGACATTAGCTGCGGAAATGTCACGTGACATCTGCCAAGTTTTGCCTTGACGAATTTGCGTTAGCGTGAAAGGAAAAGTAAGCGTGAGGTATTTGTCCAGACCCTTAACAATTTTTTTTTTATTAACCGTAGTTCGGTCTGTAAAGGATCCCCGCTCGATCCTATCAATGATGGGCATCTTATCAAAAATATACAAATTAAACAGTTAAGCAATCCTATGATCGTTACAAACGATCTAAATATACTTCAACTGATCCAGATCACAACCAGACGGAAACGGCCCCAAAATGTGGGCTATATCGCTATACTGAATGGCAATGTCAATGCGTTACCCAAAAGCCAGCTTTCAGATCACGCGTCACTTCGAACTGACCTGATTGTTATTCTAGGCTTAATTTAATTTGTCATCAAATTCCATCATCATTCAGGCCACGCAAAATCCTGATTGACAATATGTACATAACTTCAGCCGTTTACGCCGCGAGAGATACGCTCACCGGCAACAATGTCAAGGCACCCTTTCCTGGTTCACCAGCCCCTGCCAACCCTGTAAGTATGAAACCCTTCCGAGTTCATGGTCACCAGTCGAAAACCCCTTACAACGACATGTCTAAAATAGTATATAAACGCATAGGTATATACTAGTTCACCTTTTTCTATTGACACCACACTAAAGCTGAATGAAGGATCATCAAAAAAATAACCAAGCAGAGTGTTTGTTGCCTGATTCTTCTATGCTTGGTCGCGCGCGAGATATCGGCGTAAATTCACTTTCAAATTTTAATTTCACGTAGTTTTTAAGTTGACATTTCTATATGATCCTTGTGATTTCAATTAATAAAAACCTATTGACTTTGACTTGATTACATGCCTACAGGTGATATAAAAGATACTGGCAACCGGTGTGCTAGGGTATTTTTCCAAAATTTTAGTCATCTCGTGACCACGGCTATTGTAATACAATCGAAACGTCGGTAAAATAATAAGAAAAGATAAACGCGATATAGACCCGTAAAACTTATAATGACGGTGTGCTAGGTACTGGCATTTTGTGTCAAACTAATCACATGTCTGTAGCTAGTATCAGCTGACTTGTCAGTGACTGGCATTCTGTGTCAAACTGATACACATGCTAGTAGCATAAGCCAATGTTTTTTTGCAAGCTACAGGCATGATTTTAATCCCCAGGGTATCTAGACAAATACCTTACGCTTACGTTTCTAAGCTAATGTCATTCCCATACAATTCAATCCGCAAATAGAGAGGGGAAAGATTGAATTGTATGGGAATGAATGATAAGCTGTGGAAATGTCAAGTGGCTGCTACTGTCAAGTTTAACCTTGACAAATTTGCGTTAGCGTGAAAGGAAAAGTAAGCGTGAGGTATTTGTCTAATCCCAGGGTGTCTAGACAAATACCACTTTCTGTTGCCGTTAACGCCTGCGGAAAGATTGAATTGTATGGAAATGACATTAACTGTGGAAATGTCACGTGACAGCTGCCAAGTTTTACCTTGACAAATTTGCGTTAGCGTGAAAGGAAAAGTAAGAGTGAGGTATTTGTCTAGATACCCTGGGGTCTAGACAAATACCACTTTCTGTTGCCGTTAACGCCTGCGGAAAGATTGAATTGTATGGGAATGACATTAGCTGTGGAAATGTCACGTGACAGCTGCTGTTTTACCTTGACAAATTTCCGTTAGCCTGAAAGGAAAAGTAAGCGTGAGGTATTTGTCTAACCCCAGGGGGGCTAGACAAATACCACTTTCTGTTGACTTTAACGCCTGCGGAAAGATAAAATTGTATGGAAATGTCACGTTACATTTCCGCAGCAAATGTCATTTCCATACAATTTTATCTTTCCGCAGTCGTTAACGTCAACAGAAAGTGGTATTTGTCTAGACCCCCTGGTCGGTTCTGTGAGCTACATGTCATAATATAGGTACATAATAATAGCAATATTATTTCTCAGATAACGATCTCGAAGCTCTATCCAGCATACGTTTCGCCGGAATGGCGTATGGACTCAGTTTCTTGGGACAATAAGCAGCTGCGCGCCCACTGCGACCCTTCCCAGGAGTTTTGGCTAGCGAAACCTCTGAAGTAAGTGTGACGACCTGTGGCGCGGCGGGCGCAAGAGGTACGAGTTCGATTCCCGCTGCGGGACAAATGTTAGCATGTTCTGCAGATATTCCGAGCCTAGGTATTCATGATACAGGGAATCCTAGTATGAAGTCAAGACTATGTAAGTGAGCTTTTATTTATTTATAAAAAATCAAGGAAATAAAAATTGCAATACGTTTTTACAGCTGTGAAGAGTGTATAAACACAGCAGCTAGAGACGCGATGAAGAAAATGAAACGAAAACATTGATTTAACCTTATTTACTTTAACAAGCAAAAATAACACAACTTTTATAACTATATATCCATTATAAAATCACATGATTGTTTCAAAACTAAGCCTTCAACTGTACCTACCTATAATTTCATATTTTTTTATAATCTTTGATAATTTGATGTATAATTATAAAACAACATTAAGTATTTTAATGTTGTTTTATAATTATTCATTTTATTTTATAATTTTCCAATAAATATGACTCAAATAACGTCTTAGTTTATTTCTTAAAATAGGTAATAAGACTATGACTACTGCATATAAGTAAATCGGTAACGCTTCGTTCTTTTGATTTCGAAACTAATTCAATAATTATAATACAATATAGAATACACGTAACAAATATCACAATTTAGCAATGTATATGATAGACATTAGGAAAAACGGAAATAAATATATTTCCCACATTTTCAGTTTTCCAAAGGTATTTTATTTCCTTTTTTTTATTTCTTGTTTAAAACTCGAATACACGGATTATTTTTCACTGAAATAAGTAAAGAATTTAAATATACATTTACACCTATTTTTCATTTATATGTAAATGTTTGTGTATATGTGTAGTAGATTATAATCACTGATACACTTTTATTCCGAAAACTATTGTGAATTTGATTATTCATATTGTAAAAACAGAATTTTCACGTACCGCACTATCGGTGAAGGCACCGACTAAGTTTCAACTCATTCCGGGAGTGATCGCGGTGCTCTTATTATGCGTCGCGTCGCGTACTACGCGCTGCCGCTCGTTCTGTGCGGTTCACTCTCGGAATGAGTCGAAACTTAGTCGATGCCTTCACCGATAGTGTGATACGTGAAAATTCCCGTTTTTACATGATACATTAATCATTATTCCCGGACATTGGAAATGGGAACATACATATTTCCCACATTTTCGATTATAAACTGTATCTTCAAAAGTTAGAAGCTCATAATAACGAAGAATCGCCACGTTATGGGGTTATTTCTGTATTTTATACAGGCAATATAAGTAACACTTGCTACCTTATAATTATAATATGTATGTAATAATTATGTACCCAAAATGTATCTTTAAGAAATAGATAACATAGGAATTGTATGGTTCAAAACTGTTACCGAAATCACTTTAAATCCGATAAACTACATTACCTAACAAAACTATTGACATATCTATATTTTTTACATTTTATATTTTTTTATATCAGTCTCAGAATATGTTTATTTTTTATTTTTTTGAAATTTACAAGTGCTACCTACTATTTTGGGAACCAGATTATCCAATCTCAATGAATCACAATCCATTACATCACCCCTTATTTAAAAAAATAGTATATACTTGAACGATGACTTGTAACTAAAAATAAAAGAAAAGCATATACATAACTTACAGATATTGATCCCCATAAATATTTATGCCGGTATTACGAGCTTAATAGGGGGATAGTGGGAAATTCATAAATTACGTCACACAAAGGGAGGAAGGGGGGGAATCTCTTTTCAACCCTACTCTAGCGAAACACTAGTAGCTTAGTGGGGGGGGAATCTCTCTTCAACCCTACTCTAGCGAATCACTAGTAGTTTAGTGGGGGGGGGGGGGGGGGGGAGTATCTCTTCAACCCTACTCTAGCGAATCACTAGTAGTTTAGTAGGGGGGAATCTCTCTTCAACCATACTCTAGCGAAACACTAGTAGTTTAGTGGGGGGGAATCTCTCTTCAACCATACTCTAGCGAAACACTAGTAGTTTAGTGGGGGGGAATCTCTCTTCAACCATACTCTAGCGAAACACTAGTAGTTTAGTGGGGGGGAATCTCTCTTCAACCATACTCTAGCGAAACACTAGTAGTTTAGTGGGGGGGAATCTCTCTTCAACCATACTCTAGCGAAACACTAGTAGTTTAGTGGGGGGGAATCTCTCTTCAACCATACTCTAGCGAAACACTAGTAGTTTAGTGGGGGGGTCTCTCTTCAACCCTACTCTAGCGAAACACTAGTAGTTTAGTGGGGGAGGGTTCTTTCTTCAACCCTACTCTAGCGAAACACTAGTAGTTTAGTGGGGGGGAATCTCTCTTCAACCATACTCTAGCGAAACACTAGTAGTTTAGTGGGGGGGAATCTCTCTTCAACCCTACTCTAGCGAATCACTAGTAGTTTAGTAGGGGGGAATCTCTCTTCAACCATACTCTAGCGAAACACTAGTAGTTTAGTGGGGGGGGGGGAATCTCTCTTCAACCATACTCTAGCGAAACACTAGTAGTTTAGTGGGGGGGAATCTCTCTTCAACCATACTCTAGCGAAACACTAGTAGTTTAGTAGGGGGGAATCTCTCTTCAACCATACTCTAGCGAAACACTAGTAGTTTAGTGGGGGGGAATCTCTCTTCAACCATACTCTAGCGAAACACTAGTAGTTTAGTGGGGGGGAATCTCTCTTCAACCATACTCTAGCGAAACACTAGTAGTTTAGTGGGCGGGAATCTCTCTTCAACCATACTCTAGCGAAACACTAGTAGTTTAGTGGGCGGGAATCTCTCTTCAACCCTACTCTAGCGAAACACTAGTAGTTTAGTGGGGGGGTCTCTCTTCAACCCTACTCTAGCGAAACACTAGTAGTTTAGTGTGGGGGGGGGGTTTACGCAGATGTGACAAGGACAGGATGGCGAGGCTTCAAGAATGACGTAATTTATGGTTGGCTTCTTAGTTGTTAAGAGCACAGAAAAGGCATATGTTGGATAAGGCCATAGCCGCGTTTTGTCTGACCGCGGGATTGGAGTCTTTGATCAGCAGTAGAAGGCGAGATCGCGCGCTTTTTGTGACATCGGGGTCCAATTCCGTCTCGTCGGGATGTTTCTCCCTGATCCTGTGTAGCTCAGCATATAGGACACCTTTAAAAATAAGAAATAAATTTTACATTCTTACAACCATCTATAAATTATGTTGCAAGGGGGAGGGAGGGGGTGAACAAAGAGTGACATCATCTTCAACGAAAAAGTTTAGTGGGGGGATGTCACATGGATGTCCACCCAAGAGTTGTCTGGAAGAGATCATTTCTGAGTGATAAGACCACCCATTGTACTTTCATACGAATAAGATTTTATTTATTTCGCTATTTGGTGTACAATAAACACTAAATATTTAACCAAAAACCTTATTTCCGTATGTAAATAAAATTATATTGTTCCATTGACAACCTCTGTGGCAGGTTGCGGGTTCGATTCCCGCTGCGGGACAAATGTTTGTATTATATATTTACAAAAAAATGTATATAAGTAGTATATCAGTCATGTAGTTCCCATAACACAAGCTCTGCATACTTTGGGGCTAGATGATGCAGTGTGAAAATGTCCAGCATTATTTATTTTATTTATTTATTTTTATTTATATACCTATTATTTATTTCGTGATTGTATGATTTTAAGTGATTTGTGTGTGTGTAATATGTCATGCCTTCCATTCACATTTAATATATTTTTTGTTAATGTTGGAATAAACACAGAAATAAATACTTGTATAGTTAATTTCAGCTTAAATAAATGATACAAACTTTGTCAATATTTGAGAATGGGCAGTCTCATCGCAAAAAAAATGGCGATCTTTACCAACCATTGGATGTAACGGACTGCGCAAAAGATTCCAAGGTGTTCATTGGTGTGTAATGTTACCTATCAACAGCGGCGGATGTTACCAGACAGCCTTTGGATGAAACGGACTGCGCAAAAGATTCCAAGGTGTTCATTGGTGTGCTACGTTACCTATTAACAGCGGCGGATGTTACCAGACAGCCTTTGGATGGAACGGACTGCGCAAAGGATTCCAAGGTGTTCATTGGTGTGTAATGTTACCTATCAACAGCGGCGGATGTTACCAGACAACCTTTGGATGGAACGGACTGCGCAAAGGATTCCAAGGTGTTCATTGGTGTGTAATGTTACCTATCAACAGCGGCGGATGTTACCAGACAACCATTGGATGGAACGGACTGCGCAAAGGATTTCAAGGTGTTCATTGGTGTGTAATGTTACCTATCAACAGCGGCGCATGTTACCAGACAACCTTTGGATGTAACGGACTGTGCAAAGGATACCAAGGTGTTCATTGGTATGTTACGTTTACCTATCAACAGCGGCGGATGTTACCAGACAACCTTTGGATGGAACGGACTGCGCAAAGGATTCCAAGGTGTTCATTGGTGTGTAATGTTACCTATCAACAGCGGCGGATGTTACCAGACAACCTTTGGATGGAACGGACTGCGCAAAGGATTCCAAGGTGTTCATTGGTGTGTAATGTTACCTATCAACAGCGGCGGATGTTACTAGAAACCTTTGGATGAAATGGACTGCGCAAAGGATTCCAAGGTGTTAATTGATGTGTTACCTATCAACAGCGGCGGATGTGCCTTCATATCATCAGCGCAGTGCAGGTAGTTGACGGCTGACTGCAGACAGGCGGTCACGGAGCTCGGCATTTCATCCGCCAAATGCCGCAGCAAAGCGCACAAGAACTCGTCCAGATAGAGCCGCCCTTCGTCGAGCAGGTGCGTCTGCACCAGCTCGTTAGACTTCTTCGCGTTTAATGATTTGAAGATCTGTTTTAGCGTGTATTTGCTGGCCTGGAATGGGTTAAGAATGGTCTCGGCTTACCTGTTGGTAAGCAGGTGCCGTTACCTTCCAACCTCTGTGGCGCAGTGGGCGAAGGTCCGCCTGAGACGCAGAAGAGGTGCGGGTTCGATTCCCGCTGCGGGACAAATGTTTGTATGATCTGCATTCATTTGTCTCGGGTCTGGGTGTTTTCTTTGTATAATATGTATGTATTTACAAAAAAAATGTATATAAGTAGTATATCAGTCATGTAGTTCCCATAATACAAGCTCTGCTTACTTTGGAGCTAGATGATGCTGTGTGAAAATGTCCAGCATATTTTATTTATTCCATAGCCTTTATCCACCGTTCGAGTAAGCTGTTCAATATATTGAGTGCAGAGCATGACCTTGATCTTTTCAGCTGTAGTGTTAAATAACACTTTCTTTGGTAATTTTTTTTTTTTTTTTGTAAAATTGAGTTAATTATATTTACTGAATAGGGGGTCTGGACAAATACCACTTTCTGTTGACGTTAACGCCTGCGGAAAGATTGAATTGTATGGGAATTACATTAGCTAGGGAAATGTCACATGACAGCTGCCAAGTTTTACCTTGACAAATTTGCGTTAGCGTGAAAGGAAAAGTAAGCGTGAAGTATTTGTCTAGCCCCCCTGTACTTACTAACATGAATGCAAGCACTTTTGATATCGTGAATGTGAGTTTTAAACTGGTGCAAATTAATACTAATTTCTTACCTAATTGATAAAGGTAGTTATGATAAGTAAGAAATGTTGTAGTTATTTCATATTTTTTTATCAGTGGAGACCTCTAAATGGCCTCATAGCTGCTAGTTAAAGTCATTAATTATCATATTGTAAAAACGGGAATTTTCACGTACTGCACTATCGGTGAAGGCACCGACTAAGTTTCGACTCATTCCGAGAGTCTTCATCAGGGTGAGTGGTTGCGACTTTCTCCTTCCGCGTCGCGCCGTGCACTACTAGTGCAGTACGTGAAAATTCCCGTTTTTACAATATGAATAGTCAAGTTCACGATAGTCATTAATTTTGTTTTTAAGTGCCGATGGTTTTTCTAAAATAAATCAAATAAAATAGGTTGGAAGGTTACGGCAGCTGTTAAGGTTACGCTCGTAACACCTGAGGTATTAATCGCGTGTTGTCGACCCTGAGACGTATTACGGGTGAATGCAAATTTGTCAAGGACAAACTTGGCAGCGGTCACGTGACATCTCTCTCACAAGCTAATGCCATTTCCATGCAGTTCAATCTTTCCGCAGGCGTTAACGCTTACAGAAAATGGTACTACGCCTATGGAAAGATTACATTGTATGGGAATGGAATTAGCTGTGGAAATGTCACGTGACAGCTGCCAAGTTCTTCCTTGACTAATTTGCGTTAGCTTAAAAGGAAAAGTAAGCGTGAGGTATTTGTCTAGACCCCTGGTGCTAGACAAATACCACTTTCTGTTGTCGTTAACGCCCGCGGAAATAATTTGCGGATTAATTTGCATGGAAATGACATTAGCTGTGGAAATGTAACGTGACAGCTGCCAAGTTTTACCTTGACAAATTTATGTTAGCGTGAAAGGAAAAAGTAAGCGTGAGGTATTTGTCTAGACCTCTGGTCATTTATTCCCGTGTAGCGTGAAGTTATGACTAAAGAGCTGAAGAGGTGATCTACCATTGAACGTTGCCACTCAAACTAAATATTAAAAACACTAGTTTTAAAAATTAAAAAAGTCTGATATTAACACGGTTTTTCGTCGAATCTAACTTTGCAAAGGAGTTCTAATTTCTAACGTTAATTTTTGATTCTTGGGCATACCGATTCCCTAACGACGTTTTCGTTACTTACCCTGACTACAGGCGGGTTGGAGTCGCACAGATGTAGCAGGAAGCAAGGCAGAGAGCTGACAGCTTGCTCCACTAGATCTGCGCCGACCCGTCCAGCGATCACACCGAAAAGCCTTATTGATCCTTCCCTAGAAATAAAACAAGTTATTTTTACAAAAAAAACTCCCAAAGTCAAGGATTTCCTCCCGTCATGTGTTACAGCGACCCTTAGGGTCGTGTTGCGATAAAAACTACCAACAAAGTCAAGGATTTCCTCCCGTCATGTGTTACAGCGACCCTTAGGGTCGTGTTGCGATAAAAACTACCAACAAAGTCAAGGATTTCCTCCCGTCATGTGTTACAGCGACCTCTAGGGTCGTGTTGCGATAAAAACTACCAACAAAGTCAAGGATTTCCTCCCAAAAAGTCAAGGATTTCTTCCCGTCATGTGTTACAGCGACCTCTAGGGTCGTGTTGCGATAAAAACTACCAACAAAGTCAAGGATTTCCTCCCGTCATGTGTTACAGCGACCTCTAGGGTCGTGTTGCTATAAAAACTACCAACAAAGTCAAGGATTTCCTCCCGTCATGTGTTACAGCGACCTCTAGGGTCGTGTTGCGATAAAAACTACCAACAAAGTCAAGGATTTCCTCCCAAAAAGTCAAAGATTTTTTCCCGTCATGTGTTACAGCGACCTCTAGGGTCGTGTTGCGATAAAAACTACCAACAAAATCAAGGATTTCCTCCCGTCATGTGTTACAGCGACCTCTATGGTCGTGTTGCTATAAAAACTACCAACAAAGTCAATGATTTCCTCCCGTCATGTCTTACAGCGACCTCTAGGGTCGTGTTGCGATAAAAACTACCAACAAAGTCAAGGATTTCCTCCCGTCATGTGTTACAGCGACCTCTAGGGTCGTGTTGCGATAAAAACTACCAACAAAGTCAAGGATTTCCTCCCGTCATGTGTTACAGCGACCTCTAGGGTCGTGTTGCGATAAAAACTACCAACAAAGTCAAGGATTTCCTCCCAAAAAGTCAAGGATTTCTTCCCGTCATGTGTTACAGCGACCTCTAGGGTCGTGTTGCGATAAAAACTACCAACAAAATCAAGGATTTCCTCCCGTCATGTGTTACAGCGACCTCTATGGTCGTGTTGCTATAAAAACTACCAACAAAGTCAAGGATTTCCTCCCGTCATGTGTTACAGCGACCTCTAGGGTAGTGTTGCGATAAAAACTACCAACAAAGTCAAGGATTTCCTCCCGTCATGTGTTACAGCGACCTCTATGGTCGTGTTGCTATAAAAACTACCAACAAAGTCAAGGATTTCCTCCCGTCATGTGTTACAGCGACCTCTAGGGTCGTGTTGCGATAAAAACTACCAACAAAGTCAAGGATTTCCTCCCGTCATGTGTTACAGCGACCTCTAGGGTCGTGTTGCGATAAAAACTACCAACAAAGTCAAGGATTTCCTCCCGTCATGTGTTACAGCGACCTCTAGGGACGTGTTGCGATAAAAACTAACAAGATTTAATAATATTAACCCCGGCGAGAATCAAACCTGCGAGCCACGGCTTGGTATAAAAGTTCTGTGTACTCAACCCCGTATTCTAAGACACCTCGAGATTTACTCGACGTGACTCAACCTCACTTTTGTGTTTTGTTACTTTTAGTCTACAAAATGTCCTCCATTCGCATTCTTCTCCACAGATCTCCTCGACTGATTGAAACAAACTAACTGTCATCTCAAGGTACTTTACGATCTACGTTGATCATACCTCAAAGTTTATGACGTTTGACAACAGCCATGGAGCAAGCTGTATGCGAATCACATACTGTCTCATTACGGAATGTGGTCTAAACTCGAGTTCTGTCAGAGCCACTATTTTTTTAATTATTATTTAGCCATAGCTGTTCCACTGCAGGGCAAAGGCCTCCCTTCCTTTCTTCCAACCATCGCGATCCAACGCCTTTTCAGACCATGTTGTTAGGTGCGAGTCAAGCCTTCCACGTCGTCGCCTAAAATTGGATGGGATCCACTCTGTAGTTATTTTTGCCCACAAGTCACTTGAAATACGACAGACGTGTCCGGCCCAGTTCCACTTCAAAC
The DNA here is from genome assembly GCA_958496245.1 of Perizoma flavofasciatum. Classification (NCBI taxonomy): domain Eukaryota; kingdom Metazoa; phylum Arthropoda; class Insecta; order Lepidoptera; family Geometridae; genus Perizoma; species Perizoma flavofasciatum. The sequence goes on from OY292421.1 coordinate 2,133,349, forward strand.
TAGCAGCTTTGTAACCAACGTCAGCGATTTGAGTTTTGAAACGAAGTATGCTGTTCCTCACGCGGTCTGACAGCTTAACTCCCAAGATGCTGTGCTCCACGGCACGCTGGCATACCCCAAGGGCAGACCTTTGATGTTTTGTCAAAGACCAAGTTTGAGCACCGTATGTCAGAATGGGGAGAATGCGCACGTCCATAAGTTTCCTTTTAAGGGTTAGTGGTAGATTGGTCTTTCATTGACCAAAAGCTCTACCAGGCGTTCTCTGTGCGTCTAACTACCTCTTTTTCTGCGCGTGCCACTAATCAGAGGTTTAAAATATATACCTTACCTTATCGCTTAAAAGCGATAAGATCGATAAGGTATATATTTTGTCTCTTCCAGACAACTTTAAACAGCTAGTTAAAGTCTTGAAGTAAGCATGTAGATCTCTGAGGGTGCTTGACAAACGACGAAAATTCCAAAGGGAATTGTTTATTTTATATAAAGTAAAGACATGTATAAAGTCGAGGTAGACATGCATAAAGTCGAGGTTAATCCTAACAAGAGTTTTCTTCTAGCAAACTTTTGAGAATAGGGAAAGCTGATAGTGTTAGAGAAGCGACTTTTTGTCGCTTATAAAGCGTCTTTCTGAACAGATCCTTATTCAAAAGTGATTCCTGGTTTTTCATAAAATTCTATCACAAACGGCGAAGTCCAGGGTGGCCGTGTTAAAATGGCCGTATTGTATGGTAAATTACCTTAGAAGAGGACACTCCGTATTCATGAACGGGCGTATCTTCTGCGATATTGCGAGGAGTTCTCTATCGAAGTCTTTGTCGTGTTCGTCCGTTTCCGCCAGCAGTCGGGTCAGGCCCTGGATAGCGGCCAGAGGCACGTTATCCGGTGAAGACCTGCGAAAAAAATAGCGTTCAGAATATCAAACAAACACGCTCACGACTATACTCCCCATGATAGACATCCTCAGATACATACTCAGTGAGCAGATCCTTGACATTACTCTAATTAAATTATTTATGGTGTACATGGCATCTATCCCCTGGCTCATGGCCTGCAGCGCGTGCGTGCGGGGTCGGCAGTGCGCATGTGATGATGAGCTGTGTACCTGGTGTACATGGCGTCTATCCCCTGGCTCATGGCCTGCAGCGCGTGCGTGCGGGGTCGGCAGTGCGCATGTGATGATGAGCTGTGTACCTGGTGTACATGGCGTCTATCCCCTGGCTCATGGCCTGCAGCGCGTGCGTGCGGGGTCGCGCGCGCTGGCCGGGGCGCAGGCGCGCGATGTTGGCGGCGCCGCGCAGTGCGCATGTGATGATGAGCTGTGTACCTGGTGTACATGGCGTCTATCCCCTGGCTCATGGCCTGCAGCGCGTGCGTGCGGGGTCGCGCGCGCTGGCCGGGGCGCAGGGGCGCGATGTTGGCGGCGCCGCGCAGTGCGCATGTGATGATGAGCTGTGTACCTGGTGTACATGGCGTCTATCCCCTGGCTCATGGCCTGCAGCGCGTGCGTGCGGGGTCGCGCGCGCTGGCCGGGGCGCAGGCGCGCGATTTCGGCGGCGCCGCGCAGTGCGCATGTGATGATGAGCTGTGTACCTGGTGTACATGGCGTCTATCCCCTGGCTCATGGCCTGCAGCGCGTGCGTGCGGGGTCGCGCGCGCTGGCCGGGGCGCAGGCGCGCGATGTTGGCGGCGCCGCGCAGTGCGCATGTGATGATGAGCTGTGTACCTGGTGTACATGGCGTCTATCCCCTGGCTCATGGCCTGCAGCGCGTGCGTGCGGGGTCGCGCGCGCTGGCCGGGGCGCAGGCGCGCGATGTTGGCGGCGCCGCGCAGTGCGCATGTGATGATGAGCTGTGTACCTGGTGTACATGGCGTCTATCCCCTGGCTCATGGCCTGCAGCGCGTGCGTGCGGGGTCGCGCGCGCTGGCCGGGGCGCAGGGGCGCGATGTTGGCGGCGCCGCGCAGTGCGCATGTGATGATGAGCTGTGTACCTGGTGTACATGGCGTCTATCCCCTGGCTCATGGCCTGCAGCGCGTGCGTGCGGGGTCGCGCGCGCTGGCCGGGGCGCAGGCGCGCGATGTTGGCGGCGCCGCGCAGTGCGCATGTGATGATGAGCTGTGTACCTGGTGTACATGGCGTCTATCCCCTGGCTCATGGCCTGCAGCGCGTGAGTGCGGGGTCGCGCGCGCTGGCCGGGGCGCAGGCGCGCGATGTTGGCGGCGCCGCGCAGTGCGCATGTGATGATGAGCTGTGTACCTGGTGTACATGGCGTCTATCCCCTGGCTCATGGCCTGCAGCGCGTGCGTGCGGGGTCGCGCGCGCTGGCCGGGGCGCAGGCGCGCGATGTTGGCGGCGCCGCGCAGTGCGCATGTGATGATGAGCTGTGTACCTGGTGTACATGGCGTCTATCCCCTGGCTCATGGCCTGCAGCGCGTGAGTGCGGGGTCGCGCGCGCTGGCCGGGGCGCAGGCGCGCGATGTTGGCGGCGCCGCGCAGTGCGGCCGCGCGCACGCGCATGTCCTCGTCCTTCCAGCCGGCGGACAGCGTGCCGAGGACCGTCTCTATTATCACGCTGTTGTCGTTGCATCTGCACAAACAGATCACCTAACGTTAACGTTCCATTTTTGAAAGAAAGAAAGAAGGAAAAACAATTTATTTGACACAATTTTACAGATATTTTTAGTACTCCGCCCACACGCCGGCGCAGAGTAGCGGCGCCAGCTCCGACGCCGTGCTGATACCTGTAGTTGAGCATGTCGGCGAGGAGTGCCACGGCGGCGAGGCGTTGCGGCGGGAGCGAGGCGCGCGCGTAGGCGCTGAGCCGCGCGGCCACGGCGGGGAGGTGTCGCGCGCACTCCGCCCACACGCCGGCGCAGATCAGCGGCGCCAGCTCCGACACCGTCGCCCGGGAGTCCCCGTGCTCTATGCTCAAGCAGAGAGAACACGCTTCGCGGATCTGGAAGCAAGACCATAGATTATAATAAGTTTTTCGTCAACCTACTCAGAAATTGCTTCATTATTTAAAAAAAAACTTATACAAGTATTGTTTTTTATTTGGCTCTTTTCGATACGCAACTACACGCCAACAATGTCCAATACGACCATAATAGATTTTTTTTTTTATTATTTAGGCGTGCTAGATAGGTTTTTTAAAGTGCACACTAACATGAATAAGGTGTTTTTGGATACACGATAATTCTTATATTTAAAGGATGATTGCGCTTTTTCTTTTGTTTCATAAAAGTTTTAAAAAATAACAAATTCCGGGCGCAGTCGAATTGGCGGGAATCAAATCAGATACTGTTTTTTTATTTTTTTCAAAGTTTATTGTTTCCTCTTGTTTATTGTCTTGAGGAGTGAGGCAGGGGGATGTCATATCCCCGAAACTGTTCACGAGCGCGTTGGAAGATATGTTTAAGATGCTGGACTGGAAAGGTAGGGCCATTAACATAAACGGAGATTACATCTCACACCTACGATTCGCTGATGACATAGTCTTAATGGCGGAGTCACTAGAGGACATATATATATTCTGGACAAAAATAATTCTGGACATTTTTCACACAGCATCATCTAGCCCCAAACTAAGCAGAGCTTGTATTATGGGAACTACATGACTGATATACTACTTATATATATATTTTTTTTTGTAAATATATACATATTATACATATAAAACACCCAGACCGGAGACAAATTTTTGCAGATACATAATTTGTCCCGAGGCGGGAATTGAACCCGCAACCTTCTGCGTCTCAGGCGGGCCTTCGCCCACTGCGCCACAGAGGTCGTCAGAAAAGAGCTATGCTCGGAGTCTCTCTGAAGGATAGGATTCGTAACGAATACATCCGTCAGAGAACCAAAGTTATCGACATAGCTCAACGAATTAGCAAGCTGAAGTGGCAGTGGGCCGGTCATATCTCGCGAAGAACCGATAACCGCTGGGGTAAACGTGTTCTTGAGTGGAGACCGCGACTCCGCAAACGTAGTGTAGGACGCCCTCCGGCCAGGTGGGATGACGATCTGCGAAAGACTGCAAGCAGATGCTGGATGCGACAAAGTCAAAATTCATTTATTTAATAAAATCACAAGGACCACTTTGAAACGTCGGTTTTTATCTAGGTGCCTGTTGTACAAGCTGAAGACAGGGCGCTATGGCGCTCATTAGGGGAGGCCTATGTCCAGCAGTGGACTAATATAGGCTGATGATGATGATGATTGTTTCCTCGCATATAAGAGAAAGGTATTATAGAAGTCTTGGCCGAAACAGCAATTAACAGCCTCGTTTGCCTGCGCCTCCGCCGCCTCCGACCGCCAGTCTGCGGCCGGCCGCGCAGCTGGCCACACCAGTATGCAGTCCTCCGCCGCAGATACCCAATGCACCGTCTCAAATACGTCAGAGCACCAGCGATGATGAAACAAATGACGAGTGGAATATTGTAAGACACAATAAAATCAAACGGCGCTCTGTTATCACCGGGAAAGGGTCTTCGGACAATGAACTACAGATCGTAGAGCGAGTGCGGAAGATACACGCTTGTTTCTTCAAGCCTGACACGACGCCGGAATCTATTATATCTTATATGTATAAAAAGAATCCGGACACCGGATATAATGTGGATAAACTAAGACTAGTGCATAACTACTACTCGTCGTTTGCGATCACCGTGCCGAGTAGCAAGTTTGATTTTTTTATGTCGGGCGAAAACTGGCCGACAGGAACCGAGATCAGCAAGTGGTTTCGGCACAGTGACGGGCGCGCGAGAGGCGCGTCCACCCACGGCAGAGCGCCCCGGCCGCGCCGCGGACCCAGCAGCAGCGCCCCCCGTCCCGCCAGCAGCGCCCCCACCCCCGCCGCCGCCGCCGCCTCCACCTCCGGCGCCCCTGTTAACCGCGCGCACTAACTATCTGACTGTTTGCCACCAGAATATTCGGTGCCTCACCAACAAGACGAAGAAATTAGAAGTACTGTTGACGAAAGAACTCTCGTGTGACGTACTTATTATGACAGAGCATTGGCTTCGATGCCATGAATTAGTATCGGTTACGCTTAATAATTTCGATCTTATTTCTAAATATTGCCGACCGATGATTCCCCGTGGTGGAAGTTGCATCTACGTTCGGGCTGGCATTAAGGTAATAAATAAACAAGACTACTGCGATCTATCACAGGAACAAATATTTGATGTCTGCGCCGTGCAGCTTGTTGTAGAAAATATCCTTATTATAGGGATATACCATTCGAACCAAACGGACGACTACGCTTACTTAAATTTATTTGAAAAATTATTAACCAAAATTTCTAACGAGTGCTTAGACACCATAATTATGGGTGACATAAATATTAATCTGTTTAATAATAATAAGTTAAAAAAACAATTAACAGACATTTTGTCTAGACACAGTTTCAGTCAACTCATTAAATCCGCTACCAGGGTGGACGGGGACACCGCTACCCTGCTAGACCACGCGTACACGAACCTCCCCGAGGAGCGCGTCGCCGCCGTCACCGGCGTCGCGTCGCACCTCAGCGACCACGACGCGCAGCGCCTCTCCATCTCGCGCGCCGCTGCCTCGCCACCACAGTTTAGAGAAAGACGCTCACTATCCACGGCTAATAAAGTAAATTTTGGAAACGCCCTTGAATCAGTCGATTGGACATCGATGGTGGAGAGGTCGAAAGGCGATTGTCATACGTTCGCTGAAATCGTCTTATGTGTAATAGTAAATAAATTTAATAATTGTTTTCCCATCAAAAAACAAATGCGCGCCTTTAAACAAAACAGCTGGGTCGATGGTGAAGTAGATAACTTAAAAAACTTGTTGTATAACACACTAACTTCCCAGATAATATCGAATTAGTAAGTATTGCCGACAATTATTTAAATAAATACAAAAATTTAATTAAAGCCAAACGCACAAATTACTACAGTGAAATGATCCGCAATCACCCAAATAAATCCAAATGCATGTGGAATGTGATTAGTATGGAACTCGGGCGGAGGAAAAGCGAAAGGGTAGATTATACCGACCTCGTGCGAAACACCGACGGTGCCCCTTTTCCCACCAAGTCAGAGCTAGTCGACTCGCTGAACCTCGAGTTCACAACCGCGGCCAGCAAGTGCGGGGCTCCGACAGCTGACATCACCTGCGCTCACGCCTCCCTCAGCGCTGACTTAGCCGCATGCGATGCATCGCTACGATTTGAACTTTTCTCACCAAATGAAATAGTTTTGATAGTAAATAAATACATAGCATCAAAAAACAGTACCGACTTGTACGGCATATCATCAAATCTGCTCAAGACTATCGCAGGATCGATCGCCATAGTTATCGCTCACTTGTTTAACGTCTGCATTCGTGCGGGAATATATCCCGAGCCCCTCAAAAGAGTAAAAATATCCCCTCTTTACAAAGGAAAAGGGAAAAAATCTGAAATAAAATCTTACCGGCCAATTTCTCTCGTTCCCGCCATCAGCAAGATTTTCGAGGTAGGACTGAATAAAAGACTACTATCTTTTATTGGAGAGCGAGACATCATGTCAGACAGACAGTACGCGTATAGAGCAGGGCGAGGCACCACAGACCTGGTGAGGGAGGTGGTATGGCGTGTGCTGACCGCGCGCGAAGGCGGTCAGTGCGTGGCGCTGCTATGCTGTGACCTGTCGCGCGCGTTCGACACTGCCGACCACCACCTCATCTCCGACAAACTCCAATTCACGGAATAAGGGGCCCGACTCTATCCTTGCTAAACTCCTTCATGTCCAACCGCACACAGACCGTAGTAGGTGATCATGGGCGATTGAAGTCAGCAGAATTGAATAACACCATGGGAGTACCGCAAGGCTCATGCCTCTCTAACACGTTGTTCAGTCTTTTGCTGAATGACCTCCCTAAAGCCGTCAACAAGGCGCAGGCCTATATGTACGCCGATGACGTAGCCGTCATTGTGGCCGCGCCGAACGCGCCCGAACTTGAGGTAAGGCTGAACAACATAGTGCAGAGCCTCGAGCGGTGGTTCCGTTCGAATGGCCTAGCGTTGAACAGAGATAAAACCTGCTACATGACATTCCGTCTGAATGGCACACCCAGGCCACTGTTCACAGTGACTGCTGGAAACACCACCCTACAGATGGTCGAATTCACAAAACTACTAGGATTCCAAATCGATAGCGGTCTCACATGGGAAAACCACATAGAAGAGCTCTGCTCTAGACTAGGCCGCACATGCTTCGGACTGCGCCGCCTCGCCGCGACCGCCCACCGCAACGTGGTGCTGGCGTGCTACCACGCGACGGTACACAGCACCATCACTTACGGTGTGGAGCTTTGGGCGCGCGCTGCTGACGTAGACCGAGTTTTCGTCATGCAGAAGCGCGCAGTGCGTGCCATCGTCGGAGTGCCAGACGACGTGTCGTGCCGTGAATATTTTAAGGAATTAGGGATAATGACGCTCGCTTGCGAACTTATCCACCAGGTGGCAATGTTCACCCACAAAAACATCGATGGTTTCAAACGCAGAGGCTTAAATACCACCCGAGCCCTCCGCAGCAATAAGCAAGCCCACCTTTTAGTCGCACCCACTCATAAACTGTGCAAATCGGAGAGGTCCGTGTACGTCATGGGTCCCTCTGTATACAACAGGCTGCCGGGCAAAATCCGAGGGGATGCAACCTCCACGACGGCCTTCAAATCGAGGCTACGCAAATGGCTCCTGGAAAAGTCGTTCTACTCGATTAACGAGTTCTACGAACAGCCAATTTGTGAATAGTGTTGAAATGTATAATGAAATTATTAATTTATTTATATTATTCTAAAAATAATAATGATTATAATAATAATATTTGTTCTAAATCTATAATTATGATATGTTGAAGTTGTTATTCAAAAAATAACCTTGTACTTTAGTACCCGACTTATAACTTGGCGTTATCAATAAATGTATTGTATTGTATTGTATTGTTTAGTTTTTAAAATCACATCAGACCGATTGCATATTACTCGGCCGTCAAATGCTTTTTCATCCCAGTAGACTTTTACAGCGGGAAGTAATGAGTTTGAATTTGGAACATGAGATCGAACGCCAAATATTGTAATTTTGTATGAATAAAGTTACTGGCATGAGCGCCGTACGACAGACCGATATGCCCGAATTAAAAATAAAAAAAGGCGGCAATTTACTCTGTTCAAGGATTGATATCGCAATTAATTTAATTTAATGTGTTCGTCTAATAGTGAAAGCAACCACATCTGAAAGTGTTGAAATAGACGCGAAAAATATTATATCTATTAGTACCCACTAAATCCCGGAAAAATAAATATAATTTACTTCAGAAAACTGTTGCCTACTTTGGAAAATCTATGTTGACTGGGACGTATTTCCCCAAGCAAGATTACCATACGACATAATTGAGTGATTATTACTAGGTAGTTGTTTTAATTGCATAAACCGCTGATCTTAGTCTTCTGACGAGTGTCAATATGTCTATTTCAAATTAATTTGCTGTAGGTTATACCTAAAAAATATTTTGTCAATAGTATTCGTAAAATGTTTATCAATTGTATTTTTTGCGATGGTATTATGTCCAGTACCTACAAAGAATTCCTTTAGTGGTGTTTTTACGTTTGTAGTACAATGAAACAGAATATACACGTATTGGGAAGGGTTATGATGATTTTGTCAGTTTCAAATTGTGTTTTTGTAAGTATGAGCTGTGTTGCACTGTCGATTGTACGGAGGTGACGCGGCGATTACTACTTTTTTTTTCTCACAGCAGCGGATTCGCTAGTCGAGAGATTAATTGTTGAGGGTAGGGTTTTTTGTGAAGTAACATAGTACCAAGAACTGTGGCCCGTGCTACGAGAAGAAACCACCCTAATACTCTAATATGCGAACGAAACAACAATAATTAATATAGCTTATACATCAGAATCACATATAGGCTACTTTTAATAAAGTAAGAATAAATAATATATCTATCTATTAACCTTGTGACACTCTGCCCTCTCTAGGAACGCGTTGAAAGTCGCCACCGTCATTTTAGCCGGCGAAAGTCGTACTGCATCCCGATTCGGCACGAAGCCGAACCTCTCCTGCACCTAAAAATAATAAACAACTATCATAAAAATATTATGTAAAAGTATATATTGGGATGTAGGTTTTTAAGTATGAATTACTTTTGTTTATGTATGAATTAGCCTGTCTGATTCCACTGCAGGGCAAAGGATTATTTATTTGTTCCGGGTGTTCTGGGTATTTTCTATGTATAATAAAAAAATATCTATCTATGTAATGTATTGTATTAAGTATATCAGTCATCTAGTACCCATAACACAAGCTCTGCTTAGCTTGGGGCTAGATGATGCTGTGTGGATTGTCCAGCATTATTTTTTCCACATTAAGTTTAATTTAATTTTGATAAACTATAAAATAAAATAACTAGCTTTAGTTTTAATTATGTTTTCTCTTATTTATCTCATTCAAACGCCCCACTCTTCATTACACAAAGGTTAGCTGGATGAAAATACTGATTAGCATTAAGTTCGCCTGTGCACTCGTTTTATCTTGTGCAATAAAACATTTTAGGTTTTAGGTTTATAAGATATTTATTCTCAAAAAAGACACAGTCACTTACATGAGAATAGCTATTTAGCTTAATGTATACAATTAATAAAGTAAAATATTTTGTCGTTCGGTCTGTCGGTAGTGATTATTAAGTACAGTTTTGCACAAATGAAAAGATACGAGGGTCATTCAATAAATACTTAGCCTACAAAAAGTACACGAAAATTTTGGAAAAGTGGCAATTTATTTTTCAACATAGTCTCCTTTTAGTTCGATACACTTAGCCCAGCGATGCTCCAACTTTTTTAACCCGTCCGAAAAATAGTTTTTGTCAAACTCTGCAAAATAGGCCTCCGTGGCGGCGATGACCTCCTCATTTGATCCATATCTATTCCCGGCGAGTGATTTTTTCAGATTAGGAAACAGAAAGAAGTCACAAGGGGCCAAATCTGGAGAATACGGTGGATGGGGCAGCAATTCGTAGCGTAATTCGACCAATTTGGCCATGGCAACGGCAGACGTGTGAACCGGTGCGTTGTCGTGGTGAAACAGCACTTTTTTCTTCGCCAGATGGGGTCGTTTTTTCTTTAATTCGGCGTCGAATCGGCCCAATAAATCGGCATAGTAAAGCCCTGTAATTGTTTTACCCTTCTCGAGGTAATCGATGTAGATCACACCTTGTGAATCCCAGAAAACGGTGGCCATAACTTTTCCGGCCGATTTTACAGTTTTCGCCTTTGGAGCACGTTCCCCAGTCTGGATCCATTGTTTTGATTGCTCCTTGGTCTCTGGTGTGTACCAGTGGATCCAGGTTTCATCGACGGTCACAAAACGACGCAAAAACTCAGCTGGATTCCGCTTAAACAGCGCCAAACACGTCTCCGATGTGGTCTCACGGTTGCGCTTGTTTTCCGGTGTGAGTAAACGCGGCACCCATCGCGCCGACAGCTTTCTCATGCCGAGTTCCTCGTGAAGAATATGATGCACTGTTCCTTCTGAAATGCCTACAGTCTCAGCTCCCGAACCTTCAATCGGCGATCTGCCAATACGAGATCATGGATTTTTTTAATGTTTTCCTCCGTAGCAGCTGTTTTCGGTGCACCTGGACGTGGTTCATCAAAAACCGACGTACGGCCACGTGCAAACTCGTTGAACCAATTCTTGACGGTGACCATCGATGGAGAAGAGTCACCGTACACAGCAACCAAGCGCTCTTTGATTTCGATGCGCGTTTTCCCTTCCAAAAATAGGAATCGAATCACCGAACGATATTGCTCTTTTTCCATTTTTGTAAAACCGATCGACACGTTCGCTTCCATAAGTTGTCAAATTAAAACAAATGAAGGGATTGGAATGAAAATTTGAAAAAAGAATGTGCTACACTTTGGTAAAACTCTTTTGAAACTACAGCGCCCTCTGGCGATGAGGCTAGGTACTTATTGAATGCACCTCGTAGGTAGGTACATATTAATACAAATTAGTTAAGTACTAGAAATGAAAAATCTTATTAAATTGGCCAATTTTCCCTAATAAAACTAGCAAGTTTAGTTTTAAATTTATGAATCGAGAACATTTTTTAATATTTCGGGTAGTTTTATTGTAAAGTTGTGCTCCTTCAAAAGTTTTTTTTTTGCCATAATTCGTTCTGACCTTGGGCAAGACAAGATAATCTATCTATAAAAATGGCTAATTTTCTATTGTAAAGAATTAACAAAGTTTTTTTTTAATATATTTGTTTTTTATAGGTAATAAAAAAAATAGTTTTCTTATACGGACTATGTACTTAAATTTCGATTGGACTTGGTTCTTGTACAATAACACTTACACATTATAAGAAACTGTACAATTTTTACACAATAATCTAGTTTCATATACAGGGTTTTGCGTTATTTCATTGGAACGTTGTATAATAAGTGCGGGTTAGATTCCCGCTGCGGGACAAATGTTTCGATTTTATGCAGATATTTGTTCCTGGTTTGGGCGTTGAGGTACCACTGTACTCTTAGTTCCTGATACCCATTACACAGGGAATCCTGTGTGGAGACAGTAATACATAATAAAGTTCTATTTAAAATAAATATTTTCTATTTTATACTTACTATGAAATGTAACTAAAAAAGTGTTTTTTTTTTACAATTTTAATTACGTGATAAGGGTCTTTACCTTTAAGTTGAAATAACCTGTGTGAAAAGAGTACCTTCTTTTCTGTGTAAATGTATCTGTAAAAAAATCTGTTACCTTGTTAGCCGGCGGGCAGTAAGCGGGCGGTTCAGACTCGATGAAACAAACCAGTGTGGTGTATAGCACTGAGAAGAGATCTGCGAACTTCGCCTCGCAAATAGATTTCATTGACGACTCTTGTAACATTTCCCCTAGGGCACTTATCAGCTGAAATATAATATACTAACTGTACCCGCGACTTCGTTCGCGATTGCCATCAATTTTTAAAGTACCTCCTTTCTAACAAAAAAAGAATGAATGGAATCGGAATGAATTACAACTAAGTACAAATTTTGAATTTTATCCTCTCTCCCAAGGGAACCATGCTGAATTTCGGGATAAAAAGTATCCTATGTCCTACCCCGTAGTTTGAACTCAAATCATGGCAAGTTTCATTTGAATTCGTTCAGTAGTTTCGGCGCTATGCGCGGCCCAGATTCTGACAGACAGACAGACAAAAATGAAAAAAAATATAATACATTTTTGGCTTCAGTATCGATTATAGAGAGCTCTCCAAAAAAATTTACAGTATGTCTGTACATTTGACCTGTTACATTCTTATTATAGCATAGATATCTATATAGGTACAAGTATACTATAACAAGATTTTTTTATTTCAAAAATACCGACTCATGTATGCAGCGCCCCCTAGTGACTTGTGATAGAACCTATCTTACCACTCAAGTGACGCCCAAGCATTGTCTTAAACAATAGTGAGATACTTCAGAGATCTAAGAACCTTCCTTGAAGTCATACTCATACAAAATAATACAAAAATTTGCTTGCCGTTTTAGTACTTCCGTTTTAGTTTTACGTTAGATCAGTTTTACGACATGTGGTAATAAAACTGATCTAACGCCAATTAAAGATTTAAAAAAACAATTTTAAATTGGTCCATTCGTTTGGAGGCTACGATGCTATATATTATATAGACAATGGCATCGAACTCATAAAACTTTGGACCGGACGTTAAAAAAGTGTAAATTATGTATGTACAGCGATTCATAGGTCAGGACTATGTATATCTGTTAACAGTTTATTATGTTACTCATTTTTTTCATAACTCAAGCCTGGCATCTAGACGAATACATCATTCCATATAATTCAATCTTTCCGCAGGCGTTAACGCCAACAAAAAGTGGTATTTGTCTAGACCCCTGGAAGCATTAGCGGGGCCGGAAATGAAAACATTTTATAAAATATTAATGTGAGGTGAATAGAGGTTCATAACAGCATTATTGTTACAAGGAACATTAATTTAAAAAATTCTTACAGTCAAGGGCTGGAGAGCAGCCACATGATTCTCAGTGACGTGATAAGGGTCTTCATAAAGTTCAACTGATGTCATCAGTCGTAAGAAATTCTCAGTGATCGTTCGAGCTAGAGTTTCGTCAGTTGCCAGTTGACGCCAGCACATTACTACTGATCTGGAAGAGTTACAATAAGATAATTAATAAAGGCATCTACAAAATTGGAAGGAAAATAAACATAATCAACAAAAGTGGCCCTAGAGTTATTCCCGAGTGGACGCTTTACGGCTATCAAATTATGGCTTTATTCTCGAGTATAGATTTGGGACCAATCTATAAGATAATCAGATAACCTGGACCAGCTGAAATCTATACTAATATTATAGAGGTAAAGTTTGTAAGTTTTTTAGTTCGTGTTTGTGTCTCCGAAACTACTCATCCGATTAAAAATTACTTTCACCATTATTTAGAATTGGCTTTCAGGGGCATAGACTATAATTATTACGCCGTTAAAAGGGCTTTTCGTTGGAGACCAATTTTGTAACGTAAGTTGACGGAAAAACGGTCGAGCGAATGCGTTTCTTTACTTTTCATCGGTTAATTTTTATCCGCGTACAACGTGAGCGAAGCCATGGGCAGTAGCTAGTAAGAGTATAAAATGAAATATTCAACTTACGGTCTCAAAGGGAGCCTTTGACCAAGTAGCACAGCGGTCACAGCATTCGAATGGTGGCGCGTCAGTGACCCAAGCGGCTTCATAAGCTTCAACTTCGCTTGATCATTGACCTCAGACATTGTGGACAACATAAGCTCTACTATCCTCTCCACGCTTTGATATAAATCTTGGCCCTTGTTGATAAAGTACGCATCTAATATCGCACTGATGCCTACACTCCTGAACTCCTGGTCGTCATATCCTTCCAGCAGACTTTCTATAAACTGCATCGTATGCTGATGAGGGATTTTTGGAGTTACTGTATCACACAAAAACATACAATACTCACTAATACCATTCAAGTCGTTGGTCAAAACATTGTTTTGCAAGTGACTTAGATTGGACATGCATTCATCGTTAGGCTCGATTGTATGACCTTCGTATAGATCTTGTATTTGGACTATCAGTTTTATGCAGTCTATGGTAGTTAGTCTCACGGAGAAGTTAGTATCAGCCAGTCCGGGTACTGTTAGTCCGAGTAGATACCCCATCTGGCCGAATTTGCTGGGAGTTTCATAGTTCAGTTTGACATTCTTGATGTACGTATCGAGAATGACTTGTAGGATCATAACTGACGCTGTTCGTATCTCATCGTTTTCATAACGAATCCATTCGACCAGCAAACTGACCAAATCATCAATGGTACTCAAACAAGTTGACTGTATTATAAGCTCCTTGATTAGTTTATGAAGTAGTGTCAAACTATCATTTAACGTCTTCGCTAGTTGGTCATTCTTGTCCGCATTTCCTTCGATTTCGTATTTACGTTTGAAAGAAGAGAGTTCACCAAAGATACTGTTGAAAAGAACTCTTAGTATGGTATTCCTTTCTTCGGGCAATGTACCTTTCTGCAGTTTTGTCAGAGCTGTAGACGCTTTCACAATAATAGGATAGAGTTCGACGTTTCGTTTCTCCAAGTTATAATTGTATATTTGTTCCAAAACTGCGTTCAAGAGTTGCCAGCGATTTCTCAATGTCAAGTTATGGTGAGCAGCAGGATGTAACGCTTTGCAGATTTCATACAGCGTGGTCACGCTTGCTTTGCACAAGTCGAAAGATGGCGCAGATTTTAGGATATCGTACAAAATTGTTGTGACGTTTTCTCCCAATCTGGCCAGAACGTGGACATCCAGACATTCAGTTGCTACTTTCCCGTAGCAAGTTATGACGGCATACTTCACTACACCAAATTCCTGCTCACTTTTAGAGCTTCTAGAGGACAAGAAATTCAGAATTTTGCTTCCCCTTTTTGATTCATTCTCTTTGTTGATCGCATCGATTTCATTCATGACAAACTCTCCGTGCTGCCGCGAAGCTATTCCTGCGGCTTTACTGACATATTCGCAGCTTTCCATTGGTATAGACTTTAGGGCAAGAAGGATAATCTTTAGAACTTTCTCTACCACTGCCGCGTTAGACATGTGACATGACAAAATAGCCAGATACTGTAGAGATATTCCCTTGATCATTGGTGCCTGTTTCTTAGCTAGCACTTGTTGAGAAATCAGCGTCGCTATTACTTCAACCCACTTGCTATTATTAACTTGCTCAATAGCCGAAACCAGTACATCTAACAGCATTCCATGCCAATGCTCTTTGGACTCACACTTATCAACGAATTTCTGTAATCTTTGGACCTCAACTGTCCACGAATTCTTCAGATTCTTATGCACATCTCCGGAATATTCTTCAAGAAATACCAAAAGATTTTTGTTTCTCTCTATTTCATTCGGGTCTACTATGTAAGTGAGGCATCGAACGAACACTAAATCTGGAGAAACCTTCACATCAGTTTCTTTCTCCGATTGCCCTTCATCGATAACTTCTGAATTGTTTTGGAGTAAAGAGCTCAGGCAGAGGCCAACCGTTCCCATTGACTGTGTAAATTCATCTACTGTCAAAGCAGTTAGTAGCAAATTACGTAGCTGTGACCTTATGTTTGTCACAGTATTACACATTAATACTAAGGAACTTTTGCAAGTGTCTTTCAAATCTGCTAATTCATGTTTTGGCACGTTTGGTGCTCCTTCGAAACTGCAATGCTTTATTATGAATTCAACCATTGTGAATTCTTCTGGTGTCGCTATGCAGTTCCTATACACGAGACCTACTATAGCTTTGACCAGTAACTTCTTCATTTTCAATCCTTGCTCCATATTCGTCATGACTTTTAGTATCGCCACGAACTTGACGGCATAATTGTCAACAAAAACTTGAGAAGACGTTGTCAAGTGAGTCAGAATGATCACCGCTTTCATTCTATCTTTCTCCTGGTTATTTTTGCACTGGTGTAGAAGACTATCTATTGTCTGATCTGAGAATTGGTTCGCCATATGATCGAAGCAACGTAGGATCTCAAAATGGTTCTTAACCGTATGTGGTTGGTCGTAATCTGGTTCTAATAAAACTAAATTAAAAAGCACATGGTTTATGTTGCTGATAACATTGTCATTCAGGCTTAGTTTAGGGTTCAGCGTCGACGGAGATAGAATATACGATATACATTGACTGATGTAGTAGAAATTGATTGATGTTTTGCGGTATAGAGCCAGCAATGATAGGACAAACTTGTTGACCGTTTCATTGAACTGTCTCTCAGATATTAGCCTGGTTATTGGTCCTAGAGCTTCCAATACCGATTCGGCAACCTTAGGTTCGTGTGATAGAAGCCATTGGTTGTACAGCACGTCGAATATGATGGTGAACTCCGTGACGAAGTTGTCTTTTATAGATGTTATGTTATCGTTTTCGACGTTGTCGCCTATTTGCTCGGACACGGCGATCGCGAAGTGTCCGAAAGCTAGAAGAGAAACAAAATCTTTGTCAAAACAATGCAAAAAATGGGTTATTCCCGATCTTCGGCCCCATCGGGGGACAACGTGAATTTTTATTCCCGCTCCATCATCCTTTGCCATCTAGTATGAAATCATCATCATAGTATGAATCATGGCGAACATGTGTTATATTCAAAAATTCACTGAGATGTTGATTATGGCATTGAGGTTAAATTTAAAATCAAAGATGGCGCATTTATTTAAAAAAAAAAAATATGTGAGTATCGTTTTCGACTAATTTGAGGATGCTGATTATGGAAATGAGGTTAATTTTGAAATCAAAGATGGAGCAAATCATTTTTTCAAAATGTTCTACCCCTTCTATGGAAAGAAAGGCGACAGCTTTAACAGCGTAAACAGAACAGAGATGTTGTTTCAGACAAATCGTATTCTACAAGTGATATCGACACGAATAAATTAACCGATTTGACAAGTCCTCTCTTTAACGATAACTTAACTTACCATAAGCAAAAGCCTGTTTGAGCCCGTCATTCTTGACCAATGACAGAAGAGGCAGCATTTTGCTTAAGATCTCCTTGATATGGGGTACCACTCCGTGTGTGTTAACTGCGGCGAGCGTCCCAAGTGTGTGTGCGATGGTGTAGTGCGGAACCGTCGATGGTGATAGTTGGTTTATCAGAGAACGGAGTACCTGAGGAAAGAATGTTAAGTCACCATCAGCTGCAGATGTCTATGTTTCTAGAATCTACTAAAATCTATGTTATGTTACTGTGTTATTAAATTGTGTGTCATATAAACGATTTTCTTTCTTTCTTTCGTAAGGCAACTGCTAGAGGCTTAGCGTTAGCACTAAGCCAATGATTTTGTCTACGTTATGTTTCATATTTCTGTCAGATAAAGGAGAGAAACAGAAGGAAGGTCTTCTCTTCCACCGACCTGTGGAACAGGACAAATTTTAATTTTTTTTTTCTTTTTTTTTAATATTTGGAAAATATTGAGATAAATTATTATTTTAGTCTCGGGTGGTCATGCTTCATGTGTTGGACATATATGGCACATCTATCGGACTGGACTTTTCTACAATTTTTCTCCTGGTTCAAAGTCGCCTTCTGAGAAATTTTATGCGCCAGCGGTTTTGGTTTCTGCTAGCTATATGAACAGAGGGTTTTAACAAAGTAACAAGATACATACAATCCGTTTGTGTGGTCAGGGGGGTGGGGTGACTGTTGGGTGGTATTTTTTCATTATGATTTATTTAGTGATTAGCAAAGTCGCTAGTAGAAGAGTCAAAAATATGTATTGGTATTGACTTAGGCTATCAAAATGTTATTATTACTAATCCTATATTAATATTTGGCATTGGTAGCCAAATATTAATATTAATGCCAAAGTTTGGATGTTTAGTTTTATGTTTGAACTATTTGTTGCCCGCGGCTTCGCCCGCATGGTATCTTAATAAAAGTAGCATATGACCGTCTCCAGGCTTCAAACTACGTCCACCAACTTTTGAATGAATCGAACCAAGGATTACAATTTATACAAAGTTTAGAAACTCAATTGCACACCCCCAAAGGCTAATTTTGAAAAAATAAAAAATACGTGTTTCATTATTTATTTTAAAGTTTATGTGTACCGAGTTTTGAGTGAATAGACCCAAGGAATATTTTTTTTCCATAGAAACCACCCTGTTTAACCCCCTTAGGGGTTGATTTTCGAAAATAAGATAAGCCTATGTGTTATTCCAGAACCTAAACTATCTATGTTCTAAATTTCATCAAAACCGGTTTAGTAGTTACGGAGATACGTGGTAACAAACATTCACACACACACACAGACTTTCGCATTTATTATATTAGTAGGATTTTTGTTGCTTTTATAAACAATAGACAAACAGATCTATTACTTTCGTGTGTTTCGAGAGACGCAAGAGATCTTTAGTTTTGCTGACCGATGTTGTCGATAACCATTTAGATACGACGATACCGACGATCTGGGTGTTTTCTATGTATATTAGATATGTATTGACAAAAACAAATATTATATCAGTCATGTAGTTGCCATAATACAAGCTCTGCTTAGTTTGGGGCTTGATGATGCTGTGGGAAAAAACGACCAGCATTATTATTTATTTATTATCTCTGTGGCGACTGGTAAAGTGGCTGGGTTACTGACTGAGGTGCAAAAGCTGCGGGTCGATTTCCGCAGCGGGACAAATGTTTGCATGATCTGCAGATATTTGTTCCGTGTCGGGTGTTGTGGTGCCACGATACAAGAAATCTTATTCTTTACTGTACATACAAATAAACACTTACAAAAAGACAGAATTAAATGACATGTACAAAGGCGAGCTTAACCCTAAAAAGAGTTTTCTTCCAGCAAACCTTGAGCTAGAGAGAGGTAATTATAGAGGTAGATCTTAGCAGGTAATGGGGTCGGAACTGTATCATTATGTTTAAAAAGAGTCAAG
Organism: Perizoma flavofasciatum; assembly: GCA_958496245.1. Lineage (NCBI taxonomy): Eukaryota > Metazoa > Arthropoda > Insecta > Lepidoptera > Geometridae > Perizoma > Perizoma flavofasciatum. The sequence continues at coordinate 2,152,360 of OY292421.1, forward strand.
AGTAGAGTAAGAGTAAAGAGAAAGTGATATGTTTGAAAAGAATATAATATATCTAGTTATATACAATACACTTTAAAACAAAAGCAACGCTGTATTATTTCACCCGGGAATAAATCATTATGACCTCTTTACGATAAACACATTATCATATTTCAATACCTACCATACCTGTTTACAGAACCGATCTGACACATTATCAGAATATATAGGGAAAATATGGTATTGTATTACTATGTATGAGTAAACATTACATTGTTTGTGTGTAAATTTATCTATATTTAGTATGTAGTGGCTTAATTTGATATGTTAAAGTAAACAAGAATCTTTATCAGTCTGAACAAAGCTTTTTTTAAGAAAAAGTTCCGAGCGACATCGAAATTGCAACCTATCACTTACTATGCAAAATGTGGGTATGGGCGAAATATTATGGATGACTCTGACTACTCCCTACTTGATGAATTCATGGAACGGCCTATAGATCTGAGAATGTCCATCATGGGGATGTTAGACATGTTATGTTTTTTTTTAAAGAATTATGGGTTTATGGCCATAATTCTAAGCCAAGTTTCCTATAGCATTGTGGAACACTTTGGAACGGTCCTGCATAATCATAATAATAAAAAAAACAAACAATAAATAGTTATATCTAATCAATCAGAATGAAAACATAATTTATAATTAGACATAGTTTAAAATCGCATGAATTAAAAAAATATTACAATTTATGGAATAAACTGGCTTTTTTATTTTAATTTTATTTTAAACTAGCTTCTGCCCACGGCTTCGCCCGCGTGGTACCCGGATAAAAAGTAGCCTATATGTTATTCTGATATATAATAAGCTATATTACTGTACAGTTTCATCAAAATCCGTTCAGTAGTTTTTGCGTGAAAGAGTAACAAACATCCATCCTCACAAACTTTTGCGATTATAATATTAGTAGGAAGGATAGGATTGGTGGAGTAAGGCTTTCAACAATTGGTGACCAAAAACAGGCAAAGAAATCTAGATTTTCCGGTGGCGCGGTGGTTTGATGACTACACCAAGTTCGCCGGTTTTTGGATGCGTGAAGCATAGGACCGAAAGAAACGGCATACACAACAAGAGTTCTACACCTAGCAATGGAGCACAGTGGGCTGGCGATGATAAGTCAGTAAAACCAAGCATTCACTTAACTGCATCGTCTATTTGCTGCGCCCGCGCGCCTACTAACCAACTACGCGGAACCGCACCTACTGCTCGAGCGTTAGCGCTGATCAACGATATGCTTGATCAATACCCAGATTATGATATTTTCCATGATACAGTAGGTGAAGTCAACGCCACTGTACCACGACTGCACCACGTACTTTACGATTCGGGAACTTCCCGTGTCACGACCGTCGAGCGTGGTAGCGAACGATTCTCATAAGGACCTAACGTCAGCAGGAGAATAGTAAACTACGCGATATACTCGTAGTCGTAATAATATAGATAGATAGAAGATAGAAAATACTTTATTGTACACCAAATAACATATCAGCTTAGTTAAGTACTATCAACTTTAACAATGTTGTACAATGGGCGGTCTTATCGCTAAATAGCGATCTCTACCAGACAACCTTTGGATGGAACGGACTGTAAGAAAGTTTAAAAGGGGTTTAATTGGTGTACTTACCACATATTATGAATATATTATAATACACATAATTTATTATATACAATATACCTACATATTTACATATTATATACGTCATAACTTTTGTATGATCCAAAACATAGATAAACCAGAAACAGGCAACAGTTCGCGACTCGAGGACAAGTAGTGTTCCCTGACCAAAGATTTAAAAATAGGTAATGATTTAGCACGTCTGATGGTAACAGGTAGTTCATTCCATAAACGGACAGCCTGCACTGTTAAGGAGTTATCATAGTAGGAGGAACTCTTCAACTTCTGACACCTGTACACACCACAGGTGTCAGAAGTTGAAGAGTTTCAGAAGAGCGCAGGGATCGAGCATGGTAGAGATGAATATATTGGAAACGTTCTTTGAGATAGGAAGGTGTGGAAGGATTGAAAATAATGTTATATAACAGATTTAGGATATGAGTATTCCGGCGAATATATTAAAATGATACCGAACAAAAATAATTTCAATGCTTTTATTATTTTCTTCTATCGATTTTCGACGATTTCAGCCTCGTACCATCACAGGCTATATCAAACATTTTCATGAACCAGCTCGTATATGGTCTGATAGAGCATGATAGCTGCGCTTGAGGTTTGATATTGAGTTGGTTAAGATTAAAATTCCTAAACTTACTCTCTCTCGTAACTTATGCTGACCTGAGGCCTAACCATGATGTCTTATAGCGATTCAATTCAGGCAAAGATGTCAAATCCCGCTTTGCGAATGACAAAGCTTTAGCTACGCCATAGCGTCTTCAATCGCAAAGCGGAAAGTGACATCTTTGCCTGAACTGAATCGCTATAAGACTTCATGGTAAGGCCTCTGATACCGATTTAATGCGACATTGAACTGTCTAGGTAGATGGATTAATAAAGTGGCTATTTTAACTTATATATTTTCATAACCTATCCCACCATCCTCACTTTGTTGCACAATTTACTGTTTTTTTTATATCATGCTAAATAAATGTTTTTCTTTCTTCCTTTCTTTCTCTCATCAATTCACTCCCGATACAATCCACTAAAAGGTGGTACGCATCTTCATTACCTTAGTTCTACATTGTATAGTCTTAGTTCCCAAAGTGGTCCAGGTGGACCCCCAGGGGTCCACGGGAGACTCGACGGGGTCTACGTTGGCGTGACAAAAAAATTGGGGTTTACAATTCGTAAGCGGGGGTCCACGAAAATTTATCTGCTTTCGATAGTGAATAACTAAAATATTGGCTTGACTTTCACACTCACAGCAAAATCAATTAATGAATTAACTAATCAATTCTCACTTATTTCATTTAGAAAACTCCCCATTTGTGGTTGGAACTCAGCCGCAACGAAAATTTCTATAGTTAGATCTAATCTTCAAATTTTTTTTTCGAGTTTTGGGAATATGATAGAAATGTAGCTGCAGGGGGTCCACCGAAACCAGCTACATTTTGAAAATGGTCTATGCGAAAAAAGTCTAGGAACCCCTGTTGTAAATAAAGCATTGGACTAAGTTAGTCTGTAAGTTATTGGGAGAGGCCTATGTCCAGCAGTGGACTGATGTGGGCTGATGATGATGATGAAGTCTGTAAGTTACACTGTACAATGAAGTAAATAAATAACCTACCAAGTCCAGATACTCATGGCCGACAGCTACCAGCACCGCAGATGCCCCCATCTGGACTCCAGGTTCGTAGGCCACATTCTCTGTCATCGCACTGAGCATGGAACTGACCAGCTCTGCCGAGACTTTGGAATCTAGCCTCTTTACTTGGTTTACACATGTCAGCTCTAGGACCCTGGAAAGAATGAATGAATGAAAAAACTTTATTGTACATTATAGGAACAATATATACAACTTAACAAAACTACATAAAAGATAACAATTGTTTTTTTTTAACCTATACTATCCCACTGCTGGGCAAAGGTCTCCCTTTTTTCCTTCCATGCCCCTTGGTCCATTACCACCTTTGTATATTTGGATTCGAATGCATCAAGATCAAGATATCCAGGATACACATGTCAAAGAGTTTATGCTTTAATGTAATTTGAAGAGAACTCTTCATCCACTGCTTTATGGACCAGTAGCTCCTCTAAGCATTTTAGTTTTTTAGTAAATCTATGTATATTTTATTAAACTCAATTGTTTATTAGGCTTATTGTATATTAGGCGGTACATAATGTAATGTAGGTGGACTCCCTTTTCCGCATTCGGACTCCAAGTTGGTCCATTATGCATGGAAGCATGGCTACACTAGCCAGCCTAACTCTGCCCAGAAGCACAGAAGCTTCCTGGGATCTTAGCAGGCTTCGCGGAGTGACCTCGGGTAGTTGAGGATTTGTTTGTGTTGAGTTGCTACGCCCACATGGGGGTTCATTATAAAGTGTATTATGTGTTTTATTCAACTAAATTGTTGTCAGTAAATGATAGCCATTCATATTGTAAAAACGGGAATTTTCCTCTCACCCTGATGAAGAGAATCTCGGAATGAGTCGAAACTTAGTTGGTGCCTTCACCCATAGTGTGGTACGTAAAAATTCACGTTTTTACGATATGAATAGTCAAGTTCACTATGGTTTTTTGGAATAAAAATGATATCCATCTCAAATGGATTTATTCAAACGCTTCAATATAGGGGGCAGATAGGCTTGTATCTTGTCTCGCAGCAAGCTGACTACTATGCAAAACATGTGAAATGTAATGGATGCACCTCTGACTACCCCCTACTTGGATTTGTACCAAACAGTCCTGCCAATGTCCATAGGGAATATAGTTGTTTATTAATTATTTTTTTATCAAACTGACTTGTAAGTTATTCCCAGTAATAAAGCTACTTACTTGACAATGTTCCCTAGCTGTACAGGATTAGCTTTTGGTGTATTTTTATAGAATTCACAGAAAATTTCAATCACTTCATTCGGATAATCATTGGCTATTTTAGTCAGTGATTTTATAACGACATTGTTGACGGAATTGTCACTATCTCCAGCGGCGCTTATTAGTACGGTCACGGTATCTGCAAAGTAAATAAATACATTCAACATTATCATCACAAAACACCTCAAACAGCTCAAAATCCGTCGAAACAAAAACAACTGATTGAAAACCTTTTAAAAACTCTGATTTTGGAGTAGACATTTTAACATAAATTGCATAGCATTCGTTTTAGAATTGACCAACAACAATTTTACAGTAGTTTTTAAATGAAACTTGTAAGAAAATGATAAACTTGATTTCCCCAACCAACAAACAACACCATTAACAGCTGCTAATTTATCGACATTGACAACAGCTTCGGCGTGACATCACAAATTAATTGACAATTGACATTATGCTACGTCAGGTTATTAATGTTACCAGGTAATTCAAAACTACTGATAAAATAAACATCAATCGGATAATTTTAGTAAACTATGGACTTTAATTTGCTTTAATTTTAGAAAAAATAATGTTACAAAAATGTTAGCCTATGTTTTACGATGACACTACTAATATTTTTATTTTTTTTTCTGGTTTTAACAATTTTTAGTCAACAGGATGTTATTTTGGATTTCTATAAATAAGGGCGGGAAGAACATCACATGAATATAATTAATTATGGCCAGATAGTTTTCAAAAGATTATTCTCGCTGTTCCCCCTGCGGGAAATCTTCGGAGAAAAAGAACCTTGTCAACACCTGCAACGGGGACACAAGAAAAACTCCATACTCATTATGAGACACATTTCCATAGGAGGACAGCGGGGAAATGTCACCGTCCCCAGACGATCTCTTGCGGGACCTACGAAATTGGGTCATTGGAAGCACCCATTTAGAAAATGATATTCTGACGTTATTTAAAATTAGGTAAAATTTTGACTGCAATTTACTATAAAAATCGGGTCTTTAGTTTAATTGTTGGTTTACAAAGTTTTCCATGGTAAACGAATATCGTCGATCTTGCGATATTTTTTATATTTGCAGTGTTTCAAATTCGTCCAATGACACCATTATACAATTAATCCACTCTAGTTTTATGTAAAAACGCACTAATGTTAAGTGGAGTAAGTATTAAAATCTCTTTGATGTTTAAAATATACGTATGTAGGTAAGTCAAATATTTCGAACTACTCTATGGGTAGGTCATTCACCTATGTGGAGCCAAGCCCTTATTTCTGAACTCAAACTTTTGACAATAAATTAATGTTGCCATACTCATAATGGGATAGTGGCGAAACCAGATTTTTTGATTTTGTAACCTCTTTGATGATAGCTCGATGAGCGTGAGACACAAGAGTGAAAGGAGTATGGAAATGAAAGGGAGCGAAGATTTTGGTTTTTGGATTAAGGAAGGGATCATATAGAAGAATATAATTAATTGATGACAGACGAGACAACTGTAAAACATTATTAATTAATATTTTTATATATTACCTTTATTCATATAGGGCTCATATAAAAATAATAAATCTATTTTCCAAACAAGAAAAATGTTACCTGTGACTAACTCTAATAAAAAAATAGAGAAAAAAAACTATTGTCAGTTAAGCTGGTAAGCCAGGCCGACAAACGATAACCGGCAAGTAAACGTGAGCAATAGTTGCTAAGCTTATAATTATGTAGGTACAGTCAGTAGGTACAATAATGTATAAAAATATCAGGGGCTACTATTGCCGGTACCCCGTACAGTAGAAAATATTAGTATAGCACTGACACCTATCGAAACGAACTGCATGAAATTGTCTGCATGTAATATAATTTTTCTACTTGCAGTTGATGATGAATACCTAACATAAAAAAATCTTTCTTTCCCATGTATTATATTGCATAAATGCTCACTGATTTTGCTTGGACAGAATTTCACATCACGACACGTCTGCTATGCTTTGGAGGTATGGAAGATTACAACAACGTGATAAAAATACATGTTGCATTTACTTACCTGGTTATAAATAGATAGGTACGTCCGTAGTACGTTAGGATATATGCTTTTTGGTTGGGTGAACCTGACCTCACTATATTTTTGAATTACTTTCACATTAAAACATACAATGAAAATTACAAATCTGAAATAAATAAAATAATTGATGTGAGTTGTAGATTGAAACAGGTATGAGTCAGTAGTTCTTTGTTTCATCTTGAATTCAAATGCTGATGCAACGCAGAAAATCTTACTAGATAGGCAACAGTTGACAATGTATTGTAGGCAACTAAAACTTAGCAAATTCTGTCCGGTGTGTGTGCGTCCTATCTGTTTAGAGTTTGTAAATTTTTGTAGTCTTTGGTATGGTATTTCAATGGTGTCGGGTCGGTTCGGCACGGACAATCCTACGAATTGCTAAGCAAGCGCGTGTTGGATTCGTTTCGTGACTTTCGTGGTCATTGGATTTTCTCGGCTTCATCGAGCTTCATAAGACGTGTAAATTCTCTCGACGAACAGGAATATTTTTCTTACCAATCTCAATCTGCCTGGCAGATCGCCATTAGCTTTAGCGCGAATAAAACCGCAGAAAAACTGAAACGACTTTCACCGGATACATCGCCATATAATTTGATTATCGAAGAATCTTCCCAGATAAAATACAATGTATCCGTGCGTATGGTCAATTACCGACATAATACTATAATATCCGTGTGGCGTTCAGTGTAATTGACAAAGCAGGCGTCTCCGCTCCGCTCCCATTAGATTACTCGTGATATTGTCGGTCCGGGAGCTGGCCATTAGGGTTAGTCGCCGCGGGGACTCCACAGCGGTAAATACGGAGGTGCAGATCCTTCTCTACATCATTTACCGTCAGGATTGTGGTGAGTACACTTCCAGCGAGCGGCCGCCGCCCGGCTCGTACCTACGTATCCGCGAATCCTCGCCCGCTTTTTACCACTTGGCATCTGACATTGAACACACTGCGATCAGCTGCCCGAATGTCTTAAAATAGCCATAAAATGCCAAGTGTGCCTGGCAGTGTCGCGATCAGCTGATCTTCACATCACAGTAATTATATTCAATTAGGTATCTAATCCCTTCGGTCTCGCTATCACTGATTTCGAGATAACATTATCAGAAGATAATGTGTGTGATATATTGACAGTCTTGACATGGTTTCTGTGATTTGAACTTTGGTTTCTTTTGCAGATTTAAAAATGGTGCAACAGGATTTGACTTAGATAGTCATCGGGACAGTATAATCGGGAATGGGTTATTGTGGCTTGCTGGTGTGAATACGGGCAGTGCGTGTAACAGTGTTGTGTAGTGCGGTGTAAGTGTGAGTGGGTTTGCGGGATGCCCTCCGTGATGCTGTCGGCGGTGCTTGAGGAAGAGCCCGATCTATATGAGGCGTTCCCTCCCCATGTGGACCCTACTGGGATCACCATCCTTACTGATAGTCCTCCAGGTAACATATCTGTAGTTAACTAGCTCTTTGATAAGTCTGCTTCACATGTTTTTTGTGCATGCTTGTAAATATAAACTTTCTGCTCAATCTTAAATAATGATTCTTGAAGGTTTTGGGTGTGTCAAGTTATAGCAAATAGGCTATAACTTGATCAACATAGAAGACTTTGTCGGTTAGACTATGATGCCAATTATTTTACCAGTTAAAGAATTGCCAGGGTTCATATGCTCAAGCATTTGCGATTTGACTATTTACTGTTAAGCATCTGAACAGGTATAATTGATTTCTTTGAGTTCTAAATTCTAGAGGCACAATGTTAATGATGATGTTGGCATTTTTGCATTTGCTTCAAACACAAAATTCATTTCAATTATTTGTCTAAATATTGTAAAATTTTATGAATATTAAAGTATTTGCTTTTTATTTGACAAAGTTTGATTAGAAAAAAATCTTATAATCATTTATATTTATATTTAATAAGTAGGTTGGTAAAGCATTATCACACCTCAATCTGGTAACCTAATTGATAGATTTTATATTTTAAATTTTTAATCTATTTGCTAGAATCTTTTAATAATTACTTTTATGCTTTTTTATCTAACTTATTAAGGTAGTAAACTGATTATAATGTGAATTTTCCTGACTTGTTGAAGATAACTAAATATTGCAAATTCATAAAGTTAAAAAAAGGATTAATTATGAACATTGTTGCAATTTTAATTAGAATCTAATTGTTAAAAACAAAATGTTGGCTCATAGCACCTATCTACTAATTTATTGAACATAAGTTATCTCCACGAAAACAAGGCAATATTTATTAAAATGTCCTTCAATGTAATGTGACCTTTGTCCTGAAAATACAAGAATGAAGTACAGACTAGTTTCTTCCGAAATACTGAAATTATAGGATGCCTTATAAAAAGGGAACAAAATTAATAAATAATAAATAAATAAATAATGCTGGACATTTTTCACACAGCATCATCTAGCCCCAAAGTAAGCAGAGCTTGTTTTATGGGAACTAAATGACTGATATACTACTTATATATTTATTTTTTGTAAATACATACATATTATACAAAGAAAACACCCAGACCCGAGACAAATGTTTGCAAATCATACAAACATTTGACTCGTGGCGGGAATCGAACCAGCAACCTTCTGCATCTCAGGCAGGCCTTCGCCAACTGCGCTACAGAGGTCGTCAAATTAAATTGGTACAAATTTTAATTAAATAAGGGTTTCTTTTAAGCACAACATCTCCGTAGATTTAGATATAGTCACAGGTAATTCCAACTTTCAAGGCTTTAAAGATACTTAAATAATTATTATGAGGAAAATTGAAAAGCTAATATGAAAACCAGTTTTATGATGCCTCATGTTTGTATTAGCAAAATGAAAACAGACACAAATTGTTTATGTTACAAACTGATAAATTACTGTCAGCATATTTATTTGTTTGAGTATTTTTTTCTATTGAATGTTTGCATATTTTAATGTTCAACATTTGGACTGTGAATAGAATGTAATTGAGATTTTTTTTAAATGAAACCTAAAAAATAATTTGAATAATCTGGGTCCATTTACTTATCAAATGTTGTGCAGGCCTGCTTTGTGGGTAGTAGTCATAAGTACGATTCCAGCATGATAATATGTCAATTTGACGCCGGTCGCAGTATTTTCTTACTTACTAAACTTTCTAAATTCACGACCTGCGCTTTACTTTTCACATTTCGGAATCCATCAATCTAATAATGATTCTAGGTGTAGTTAGTTATTGAATGCGTGTCCCAATCTTTCATTAGGCCTTCCAAACTTACATCTCCATTTTCCCTTTATGACCGCACACAATCAGTACATAGTTCTTTCGTTTCATTGATGCGTTTCTCTAAAATCTTAGCAAATGTCATGCTATTATTTTCACCAACTGTGCCGCATTCAATGGTCCCACGCAAAGCATTGAGGAAGGCGAAGGCCTCCCTAGAAATAGACGCATTTAGCCCTTCCTCAATGTTATGCGTTTGACATACTAGCTAAACTCAACGCCATCCGTTTCTCCGAAATAGCATAATGTCTCTGCGATGTTTGTAAAACACGGAGACATATTGCCGATTGTGCGGCGTAAACCGACTGCACATTGAAGGCATTCTTCAGGAAACTACTGGTTTTTAAATTGCCAGTAGACTTGAGTTAGAGCTGCAGACGACGACTTAGTTTTACGGGGCGTTATGTGGCAGCGTTCTTGTGTAGCACAGGCAGATGCACGGATTTTATTTGATTAACTGACCAACAGAGCAAAAGCATATGTTGTCGAGCCAGTGAATATCAATTGATTGAGTAGTTGCATCTGCGCCGACGTCTGCTACTGGTGGCCTATGCAACTCGACGGATAAAATACGTTACAACAGCATAACCATGTATTTTGCTGTTCAATATTTGATCCATCTATAATCCAAGATTATCAGCAACGATGATCTATTTAACGGTGCCGTGGAAATTATCTTGAATTTATAGATTATTGAAATAAGCAGTCAATCATTAATCTCAAGCAGTCATGTAGATCTTCATCTTTTACAATAGTCATGTCACCCAAAGCAGCCTACGACCGAGCCTCTATTATGCAAACTCTCTTAGTATTCCGTCAGTATCTAGGTCAACAGCATGTATAATTATCAGTACAAATAGGCTTCATCTCGATTACCCCTTATCAATGAAGAAATCTGTTTGCGCGATTACTTGCTATTGTTATATCTCAAGCACATACTTGTTTATGCAAACGTGAAGCTGTGAGAACTGTGATTACGGAATGATAAGGAGAAACCAACTCGACTTCTTTATCCATAAGATTAAAACAAAAACGCATCCTAAAATTAAGGTTTTCGGTGGATGGAGGTAGCAAAATTTCGATTGTCATGTTATTCTTTGGAGTAGACCTATGTCTACTATCCAGTTATGGACTTGAGGGCGATTATAGCAATGATAATATCAAAATGATCACCATCATCACAGCCCCTGGGCCGTCCTAGCAAACTACATGCTAGGTATTTCTGTGTCGAATAGAACGGAGGCGGACCTTGGTAATTTATAAAATGAAAGACATCGTACCACGCCGCGGTAAACTATAATGATAGTTTAGAAATGAGGCAATTTTTTAGCGTGATAATCTACCTTTGCATGGTCTGATGGTGTTGACCAATGCTATTCGCACGCGCATTTGTGGGGAAACGGAATATTTTAATTCAGACTACACTGTGAATGATTTAAGAATTGCAAATCTACCTAAATACCTGATTCATTATTGGGGGTATGCATTTTAAAAAGATAGTTTGTAATGTCATTATTTTGGGGGAGGCTTATATCCAGCAGTGTACGTTTACTGGAGTTGTACATTTGTTTGACATTATAGTCTTTGTAACCGGGAAACTCAGATTTAATGCAAAATAGGTTGTTATTTTGAACGAATTTATACTTCAAGTATATCGGCCGGAATAAAACCGATTGTTCACCGATCTTCGTGGAATCATGAAGGCCCCGTCTGAAAATCAGCGCTGCACCTGACCCCTAGGTTCCGGCGCAGCATAATGCTGAGACCGGGACCTATTTGACCCCACACAACACAAAATGACGTACCTACTTAGTTTGTCTGTTTTTCGTTTCGCTGTGTTATTATATGTTAAGTATCTGTTTTGTCTTTATTATTATTTTTGTTTAACTTTTGTGTTGTTTTGGGGATAATAAATACTTTTTTTCTTTCTCTTTTCTCTTTCTATCATATCAATAAAGTAGGTGACAAAATAACTCGCTGAAAATACAATTAAATTCAAAGACTTGCGTAAAGGCGGCGATACACTGAATGTAGCTAGCATACACAATGGCATACAATGAGCTTGCAAACGGCATGTTAAATTGCAGATTAGTAATTTAGCTTACAAGCTCCTGTGTTACATCTAACTGACTTTTGCATGTAAGCTACATACCAACTTGAAGTGCTTGAAGTGGGTACAAATAACAATGCATGTGTGTCGCCGCAATAAGAACCATCATAATAAATGAGCGGGTTTTTTTAATCAGCAGCAAGTGTTATTTTGTCGTTCATCAAAATAACAGAGAACGTTGCACACCGATAGGAAAAAGGCAATAATGACTACCAAATGTAGCTTCATCACGAAGGCTTCAGAAGCAAATGACGTACCTTCTACCTACTCGTAAACCATAATTTTATTGCACAATTTAATACGTGCGTAGGAGCTTTGTTCAGTTAACCTGGGGAATTACCCATCTGGTCCTATATTTTTGCCGATGACTGTGTTAACTTAATGATTACTCATGCATCTTGTCGGTTTTAAAGATATTGATTTCCTGTATCTAGTTGTTTCACTTAGACGGACGCATAAAAGACTGAAGGCACTTCCAGAAGTCCGTGTCAGAAGTTATTTCTTGGTTATTTCCTGTTAGGACTAGGTCTTCTCTTCTGTTCGTCCGCCTTATTAGATAATATTGCTGATCGGAAGAAAATATAAGCAGCATCTTACTTATATAAGTTACTAGCTACTGGCCACGGCTTCTCCCGCGTGTTCCAGGATAAAAAGTAGCCTATGTGTTATTCTGATGTATAAGCTATATTAATATAAAGTTCCATTAAAATCCGTCCAGTAGTTTTTGCTTGAAAGAGTAACAAACATCCATCCTCATAAACTTTCGCGTTTATAATATTAGTATGTAGTATATATATCAGCTTTGATGAAACCCGTCACGTTCATCACTGGTGGAACACGACTCACGTTATTGTCCGTGTTGACTGAGACATTATAACAGGTTGTGCCGAACCCGTAATGTGAGACAAGGACAAGATGAAGATGATGATGTGGTTGTGTTTTTATTCTGCCAATAGAAATTTTAAGAAATTGAGAAGTTTGAGATAGAAGAGGTACTAAAGATTGCGCGTTAACTCTAAATGGGAATTGAATCAAACTTGATCTAAGGCTCTCTCATTTAACCCTTTTCAAATCACATGAAAATTATACTACAGCATTAATCGACAAGATGTTTCGATAACGTAGAGCAATACTTGCGCAACTTGAAATAGGTTGAAATTACTCTCCCCGTCGGCCTGCACGTAGTCTGCTATGCGGACGACACTCTCGTGCTGGCTGGCGGGGACACCTTCGAGGAGGCCAAAGGGCTCGCCGAGCTTGGGGTGGCATGCGTGGTGGCCAAGATCCACGAGCTGGGTCTGAGGATAGCGCCTCAGAAGACCGAGGCGCTATGGTTCCACAAGTTCCCGAGGGGACGGGAACCACCCAGCATGTCGGTTCGCGTGGGTGACGTTGACGTCCAGGTGGGCCAGTACCTCAAGTACTTGGGCCTTACCTTGGACAGTCGCTGGCGCTTCGAGGAGCACTTCAGCCGCTCTGTCCCCCGGATTCGGAAGGTGGTCGGTGCGTTGCATCGTCTGCTGCCTAATCTCGGGGGACCTAGAGAGGGAGTTCGCCGCCTCTACGCGGGGGTGGTGCGATCGATGGCACTCTACGGAGCGCCCGTTTGGTCAGGGAGACTGACGGGTGTTGGTCGCTGTAGGGCTATGTTTAATAGCCTACAGCGTACCATTGCTATTCGTATCGCACGGGGGTATCGGACGATATCCCTGGAGGCGGCAACTCTGTTGGCGCGGTTCCCGCCGCTCGACATCTTAGCGGAGATGGACGCACGCGTGTATGTTCGTCTTCGCAATGATGACGGGGGCGGAGCCGCGCCTGCTGAAGTGCGGTCGGAAGAGCGCCGACGTGCGCTCCGGAGGTGGCGCGAGCGGCTCCATGAGCCGCGGTGTTCGCGCCAGCGCATCGTTGGCGCTATTCTGCCAAACCTCGAAGGCTGGCTAGGGAGGGAGGTGGGTAACGTCACCTATCGTCTTACTCAGGTTCTCACCGGGCACGGATGCTTTGGTGAGTTCCTGACTAGGATAGGACGCGAACCGACACCGCAATGCCACCATTGTGGGTGGGACCGGGATTCCGCACAGCACACGCTGGAGGAGTGCTCGGCGTGGTGCGTGGAGCGGCGGATCCTGGTCTCCAGGATCGGGCAGGACCTCTCTCTGCCAAGCGTAGTAGCGGCTATGCTGGCAGACGAGACGGCGTGGAAGGCGGTGGCCTCTTTCTGTGAGACCGTAATGGTTCGGAAAGAGACCGCTGAGCGAGATCGGGAGAGGGCCGATCCCGCTCGGAGGAGGCGGCGGCGGGGCGCAGGCAACGGCCGCCCCGCAGCGCCTGCCCCGCAAGGGGCGTAGCGGTATCCCCTGCCGAACAGGGGACCTTTCAGGCCCGTGGGTGGTCGGAGTGAGGGCTCTGACTATCCTCAAGCGGGCCTCGGGAGGGCGGCGGTACATCGTGGCATGTGCCGCCGTTAGCACCGCGAGGGTGCTGGGGGTGGTTCTTCAACTGCCCCCGGGACGTGCGAAGGGCGCTATGCGAGAGGGGCACCGGTGCGTTCCTTTGGAGATCCCGAAGCCCCTTGACATGCATCGAGGCCGGCCACCGGGGGGGTTTTAGTGAGTCCACGAGTCCGTGAACCTCACATAACCCTATCACACCCTCAATGTGGTAGGGTATCTGTCAGCAGATTTCCCCCTCGTCACAAAAAAAAAAAAAAAAAAAAGGTTGAAATTACTCAGCTTAGTATATCCCTAACATGACATGGTAGTCAGGCAACAGAAAACAGTCACTCATCATTCAGACCGTATATTTTAACTTTAACGTTATAATGCTACAGTTTATTTATTCCGAAATTTAACACTTCAATTGTGCAATATTATGCCATAGTATTTTTGAAAACATTACCAATACTTTCCTTATTGTGTTGGTATTAATTTTTAAGGTCCCAAAGTCATACCTTCGGAAACCCTTCGTGGCGGTTATTGTAACAAGGACTGGGTAAAATACTCCAGGTAGAAGTATTCGTCACACAGGGCTGATGATTCAGAAACAAACTACATAAAATTCACAGTCATGCTGAGATTCCCAAGTCTAGAAGTACTTATATAGGCAAGTTACTTGATGGACTTGATCAAAAGTTTGCGCAATATTGGCGAAAATGTTTATAAAGTGCTTAAGATTTTTCAATGTTTTGTTTGAGCTTCGGCTAATCAATGGTTCGTTTGTGAAATTCAGTAACGAATAAAAATCGTAACAACAAACGTGGTAGGTTACTAGTTATGATTACCTTTGATTACTACATTCGTTATGATGATAAGAAAGTACTTAAAGAGTACCTTAGATATGAATCACTTTGTTTGGATAAAAACTAAAGGTAACTGAACGAATTTCATTTTATTATTGCCAGATGAAGGATACATTTTCGGAGCTAAGAATTTGTTCTGGATGATATTTGAATCCATTCTATTCGTAATTCAATTCGTATGGTGGCTGAGATTCGTTGTTGCGATCCGTATTTATTACTCATTAATTCGCAACGTCGTCAATCTCACCCATATTTATAAAGGTCTCGCATGAAACACTCGAACATCTCAATTCAAAGTATGCGCATGATTCAAAAAGCGTTCACTAAATATTTGGACGGGTTTCAAAATAGTTTTCCTTCCTTGGTTTCTTAATACTGGACGCATCCAGTTGAGCTTTATCGTGTCGCAATCGTGTTTTGATTGATATTAATTAGTTTAATGACATAGCATTGAATTACGTTGTAGTTGTACGTATGCGTCTATGTGGTTTTTTTTTGCGAGATTTCTCAAAAGAAGTTCAGATGAGCGTGCATGTCTTTATGTCACTGCCTCTTCATGCCTAAAATGCGAAGAGTGAGAAAGAAGGATTCGAGTTACGAGAGCGAAAACTATAAGGCTCTAATGGTGTAATTAAAGATCTTTTTGGAGAGATTTGGGTTTTTATTATTACATACATTTTAATAAAGTAAAAATCAATGCTTGAGTAATGGAAGGGTAATAATAATTGGTTTCATGTCCAATTATTAAACTCTAGATGACCAAATCAGTGATGATAGCTCTCAACTTTTGACTCTTATGAGCACTGAAAATCGTAAGCTTTGAAGCTCCAACATTTCGCATTATTTTATGGTCCATTTTCTGCTCTTCGTGGCGTTAGTCTATACGCTCTAGATATGATGTAAGTAGGTAAACAATGATGCCAATGTGAAGATGGAAAACGTAAACATGCAACAAATTGAAAGGCTATCGAACAGTTATTTCATAACGAACAACGCTGTTGAAATCATATAACATCAATAAAATAATGCGACATTTATGTATATTGGCCGTATTGTTTCAAACTCGATTGCAGATAAATTGATATAAAATTACTAAGGTGTTGATTCTTGCAAGCCACTATTGATTCTGACACTTTGTTGGCGTTCGGCTCGGTTAACTATACATCGTACTAGTTTTCTTGTTAGATGTATAGTTTGATCATACGATATCTTCCACGTTTTCATGGACAATTGATATTGCTAATCTTGAGACTTGGCTTTTCGTCGAGTGTTCCGTCATCAGCGTGCACTAAGGCATCCTCAGCATCATGAGCAGCCATGAACTTAAAAGTAATAATTAATTATTGCTGAGCACAGATCGAGATCATCGCCTCTTTACTTAATTCTAAACCACTTGCATCCCTCCCAATCTAGTTGACCCTTGTCAAGCGCATGTCTACTCGCGAAACACACTTTTGGCGTTACATAGAATATTAAAAACTACTTTCAGTTTATATGCATGTATAAAGATTAATCTTTGTCTTAGCTGGTCTTAAGTCCACTTTAGCCCACACATATACACATGGCTACTAAATGCTTTCATACACAAACACTTGCCAATTTGTTTATGTTGAATACCTTGCGTTACAATAAAACTGAACCGCACACCGGTAGATATTTTTACTATATGTACAAGAAAAAAAAGGTGCCCGCTTTGACGAACTCTATGGTTCAATGGGCGAAGGCACGCCTGAGACGCAGAATGTTACGGGTTCGATTCCCGCAGCGGGACAAATGTTTGTATCATCTGTAAATATTTGTCTCGGGTCTGGGTGTTTCTAAGTATAATATGTAGGTATTTACAAAAAAAATGTATATAAGTAGTATATCAGTCATGTAGTTCCCATAATACAAGCTCTGTTTAGTTTGGCTAGATGTGAAAAAATTTTTTGTTCAAGAAACATTACTTGTTCAGTATAATGCTTTAATTCAGAGAAGTAATAATTATGGATTAACTTTTGGATTAATAGATCAACTTTTTGAACGCAAATGACTGAATGTAGCAATGAATGATAGTGGGTTGCCTTGATTGAAGCTGTTTACTTTTATGAGCCCCAAATTACAGGGTACGCTGTGTGAGTGTAGTGCCAGGATATAATTCAACAAATTTATTTAAAAAAACTATTTAAACAATAAAGGTTAATTGTTATTGTAAAGGGAGAATAATGCATAATTCTGCTGTCATGTCGAGGACTTCATCACCGGAGTATAAGAATTTTGACCGTAGTTCTATCAATTTAATGATTCACTTATGTTTAGGCTTAGCCAGATATGATTAATTCATGAAAAGTAAAAACACCTGAAACATCGCTAGGTCTCTCACAAGGAGCTCTTCTACTTATCAAAAAATAAGTAGTAGAGCTAAAAACAAAAGTCAAATTCCAAAAGTTGTATTTGGTTTAACACAGGAATTATGAACAGAGAGCTTTTGCGTAACTTACAAATTACCCAGTACAAAATTATATTATGAACTGACGCATTGTTTATAACTTCGTGTGTAAATCGCGGTGCTCTGACTGGACTCGATTGCAGCGTTGATAACCTCGTGTTATCACCGTTGTTTACTTAACACGATAATGCGGTAGGTGGGTCTCAAGTGCCCACGAGATGCAGCAGTCTTGACGGAAATATAGATATAGATATGAATCCTGAACGAAACACTATCTATAGTTCGTAACGAATACGAACTATAGATAGTGTTTTTATAGGCTACGTAATGTTTTCTTCAACTTCTTGATTACTCTTAATTTAGTGTTCCTTAAAACGTCTATTCTTTCAAAATCTAACGGTTCCAAGTTAAACTTCAGCAACACATAAAAAAAAAATTGTGTCTTACATTAAAAAAAATACTTTCTAAACCACTGTTTTGCTTAGTATTGAAACGTGCCCTATAAAATTTATCAGAGTTCATAGTTTAATCATCAACTTTAAAATGTTAAAGCAGGCCGTTGACAGTCTGATTCTGACACAAATCTAGCATTGGAATGGAAATGGACTGTAATGATTAATCGATACTTGATACATTTTTAATAGCACTGCGTCATTGGCCTTTTAGCATGGAAATAATGAGGGTTCAACTGACCCTTATCGTAAATAAATAATCCTATGTATCTTATGCCAATGTGTCAACTTGTATTATTATAATGTTTTATGTCCTTCATGATGGGGGGCATATTAAGTATGAAGTTTAATAACATTATAATCCTTTTTAAGAGTTTATTGTAGGTATGAGCTCAGTTTAAATGGATCAGGATTTGGCAATATGCATTTGTCTTTGCCTGATTGTTTGGTTAGGTATGTATGCACTACTCAAAATTTCGTTTGTTCAACTGGCTCAGCTCCAACATTGCGTTACGCTTTGATTCGATTGCTATTTTTACACCGTGCATGCTGTTATCGTATGCTATCTACGTGTGTTGTTTACTTAATGATTTATTGAGACCAAAATTAAAAAAGAACATTCCTTTGTTTGATAAATATTTTTAATGAATTTATCATAAACAAACGGAGATATTAGTTTGTTAGGAGCTTTTAAATTTCACCTGTTGTTATTGTTGTTGTGGGGTTAAAAAATAAAGGTACAATTTATGTTACGCGGTCCTTTGTACCACAACACGAGTAACGCTGTCTAATAAACAATCGAAGTGTGACAGTGTTGTCGCTATCGCATTTTCCGGAGGCTGGTTGACGAGCTTACCGCTCACGGCAGTGCCGCCGGCGCGCGCGCACCGAAAGCATGTGCCGAGCGCCATCGCGATGTATATAGAACCGGCCGCGTTTCGCGCCCCTAGCGCCGAGTCCCTCGCCGAAACCCCTACGCCGATCTGGACGCAGTGCTTACCCTCCCCGTTATTCGCAGGCAAGAAAGCGCCCCTAAAAACCTTCGAGGAAGTCCAGCCGCTCTTCCAGCAGGGTCGCAAGCGCGAGCTCAAGCTCCTCATCAGAGAGAACTCCTGGCCAATCAACAGCCCCGTCCGCGCCTCACTCTGGCCCGCCCTCTGCCGCCAACATCAACATGGAAAGTCTATGCTCGATGGATTCTACTGGGACATGGTTACACAGGTCAGTGATCTTGGTTACGCAATTTAACTTTTTTTTTGTTCAAGGTATGCGAACTATTGAAAGAAATTAGTTTTAGGAGTTGCGATAAAGAGAGTTGTTATCTCGCGAAGCCCGCGAGCGTAGTATCCATCAAGGTCATGTCTATTTACCTTGCACAGCGGCGTCCAAATGTTTGTCAGATATCGCGCCCCCGGATAAAAAAGTGACATACCGCACAAGGTCGTCACTCATTCCAGCGCAAAAATTGCAAAATCTCTTTGTTATTCTGATCGTGTTCCCATTGTATGCCAGTATCCTGAATGCTACGAACACTTTTTAATACGCGCTGAGATATCACAAAAACTTAGGTTCCGATCAGTAGTTACTCCGAAGAACTGGGTGCTATGAAGTTTTGATAAAACTACCGCGTTGAAATAAACCAGATCCGCGTTCAATGTATATAAAGGATAGGTTAATATAAGTCACAAGTAGCGTTACAGTGGAGGCTTGCCGGCTTGTTTGCTAGGCCTTGTATTCGACATAAACGCGCGCCCGCGTCACTGCGAGACGCTCGCGCATCTTAATTAAACCGACTACACTCAACAATGGCCGACTAATTATACCACTCACAAATGGCTATTGACAATCAATAGTAAACAGAAAAAACTAAATAAATAAAACGCTCACTAGGAAAAATAATTTCGGCTGACACGTAACTGTTTTTGGCTCGGAATAAAATGTATAAAACGGGCTAGGTGTTCATAGCTCGTTGGACGCGATTGGCACGACATCAACTGTTTCTGTGACTGGTTCGCCTTCGCCACGCGAGAGCTCCATATAATGCTCATACACAACTCGTACAGGTACGCTCATGCTATGGGTATAATAGACACGTACATTCGCTTGCAAAGAAACCAGGATTGTTTCTTTGCAAGCGAATGTACGTTACTACTGAGGACTGAAATATAGTGGAAATTTCCGAAGAGGCCGCTGCTCGGTGTTATTTATGAAATCGGTGAAAGATTCTGATAGCTTTTAATGTCTCGGTGCAAAAATAAAATTCGGAGCAATGACCAAATTGCTCTAAATTTTCTATGTTCTTGCTATTTTGTCAGTTAGATAAAAGTCAGTAAAATAAATTAGAAAACCGGTTTAAAATATCGTACTTGAACATAAACAAGCACATTATCGATAATTGAATCTTGAGTAAATATTGATTGACCCAAATGACGAAGTCTATTTGCCCCTCAATTCTCAGAAAACTCAATGCATTTATCCTCTTTATCTTCCAAATATATATATTTCACACTCGATTGAAGCAAATATTCTAGTGAGTCACACTTTAACTCCCATGTCACGTGCCGTTTCGTATCATGGCTTCCAAGATGAGGGCTGCAAGCAAGGAAATGTCCCGAATATAAGTGCTCGGTAGTAGTTATGGTTTTTTTATGTTATATATCGAGAAAACATGCATCTACATTCCTTTGAATTGTGTGTCATCATCAGCCCACATCAGTCCACTGCTGGACATATAAGCCACTCCCAATACGCGCCTCTGTGCTCGGTGTTGGGCTCTTCTCATCCACTTTCTAAGAGGGTCCACTTTCTTAGCCGGCAGCCTTCTTAAGTCATCGCTCCACCTAGCCCTGGGGCGCCCGACACTACGTTTGCCCAGACGCTCAAGAACTCGTTTACCCTATCGGTTCTTCGACATAATATGACCAGCCCATTGCCACTTCAGCTTACTAACCCTCTGAGATATGTAGATGATATAGCATGATGAGGATTTTATTCCGAGCATAGCGTTCCATAGCTCGCTGTGTGACCTTGGGATTAACCCTACTGTGAATTGTTTGTACTCGATGAAAACCCTTACTGATGACACGAGCGAAAACGAGAACATTTAAGCACAGCGTATTTCGATTTGGATGCCGTCCGAATAATAATATGTAGATAGATAGAGAAACTCTTTATTGTGCACAACACCATTTTACAGTACAACCATATGTATGTTGTAAGTAACTGGCCAGCCGACAACAATATTGAAAAAGTAAGTAAGCATTCTCCGCTGATAGGACCTGCCCTCTTACACAACAACCAGTTTTTGATGGCGTTAACGGCTGCGGAAAGTATTGAATTGTATGGAAATTACATTAGCTGTTCAGATGTCACGTGACTGCTGCCAAACTTTTCCTTGGCGCATTTGCGTTAGCGCAAAAGGAAAACTAAGCGTGAGATATTTGTTTTGAGTTGTATGGAAATTACATTAGCTGTTGAATTGTATGGAATGCAGATGTCACGTGACTGCTGCCAAATTTTTGATTGACGCATTTGCGTTAGCGTGAAAACTAAGCGTGGGGTATTTGTCTAGACACTTAAAATTGTGAAAAAAGCGGACTGAAAATTGTTCAATACTCAATACATTTATTGCTTTCACATGGTAGGTACATAGATGGTGTTTATAGGTAGGTATCTCACATGAACCCTGTCTAAGGGTATAGCAATAGATAGGTAGGCAGGCCGAAGTTTTGTGTAAACAAAAAACTAGTAGGTACGATAAAATAAAGTCAAGGTAGGCAAAGTATCAAGGTATCTAGCATTTGGAATAACACAATTAGGTAAGTAGGTAGTCAAAATAGGTACTTACGTCACTTTTTATTTATTTTTAAGAAGGTTTGTTAGCTAAATAATCTTTAATGTCATAGTAGCATTTGTCAATTAAGAATGATTTTAGTCTTTTAGTGAAAAGCGAATCTTTTTGTAATTCTGTGATTTGTTTTGGAAGTTTGTTGTAGATTTTAATTGACATTATGTATGGGCCAACGCTGTGCAATTTTAGGTGTCTAATTTTTAGGTGTGATCTTGGTTGTATAATTTTGTTTCTACCTGGCCTAAGTGCGTATCTTCGAGGAAGATCATCAAGTTTCGTGTCGTGTCGAAAAAATCGGGATATTTTCTGACAAATTTACGTATTTCTAGAATAATATACATTTTATAAATCTTAAGATTTTGACGGTAACATCAAAATCTTAAAATGGGGTTTGCAACTATCTCTTTTTTTATGTTTGCTATAATACGCACACATTTCTAAAAAATATCTAAATATCTTCCAAACACGTTAATGATTCAAGAAATGTAGCAACCTGAGCTGGTGTTGTAGGCTTTGTGGCTTTAACACTTGCGGTCATTGGTATGCCTTATTCATACCTCGGAATTGTGCTTCTAATGATATGTTGCGCAATATACGAATACTTACCTAGTTCATTAATTTTTTTACTGTCACGTCAACACTATTATACATATCTTCATGAATCATACCATTCATATTGTTAGCCGGAATTTTCTCATGTACTATTATCACCTAAAAAAATGTATCTACTCATATTGTAAAAACGGGAATTTTCACGTACTGCATTATCGACTTGCTCCCTCCGCGTCGGAGCAAGTCACGATCACTCACCCTGATTAAGACTCTCGGAATGAGTCAAAACTTAGTTGGTGCCTTCACCGATAATGCAGTACGTGAAAATTCCCGTTTTTACAATATGAATAGTCAAGTTCACGATAGGTTTTGGAACAAAATGTTTTTACTTTTAAATCATGTATCCTTCGATTTACTTGATTGAGTTTGTTCAATCTAATAGTTATAGTTTCTTATAAATCTATCGTTTCTTACCAACGTGCATCAGGCACAGCCCTTAGTCAAGGCATTTTGATCCACCTTCAATCACCACCACGTCAGGTCAAACGTTCTATATATCGGTCGTATCTTGCTTGCGATATAATAAATTCAGTCAGATTTCCGAAATCCAGAGCGGCAAATAAAATGTATTTCCTCTCCTCGATGCAAGAATTCCCAGCATGGGCTTTTAAAGAGATGATCAGCAAGATAATTGAAGATATTGATATTGCGCCTAATATCAGATCATGACCAAAATCATAAGTGGTCTAGAAATGCATAGTTGAATAGTTTCATTGTCTACTAGATGGATTAGCATTATAAAATCGATGATAGTAACATGAACTCTGAAAGTGGCAACGACATACTCGCCTTGACCTTGCTCGACGTGTCGCCACTCGCCGATAGCTGTGGATTTCTCGATTTGTCACAGCCACATTCCTGTTATAAAGATAATAATAAGAAAAAATGCTTTTGATAGAGTCGGTAAGATTGTATGAATGAGCTAGTAGTAGAAACTAAGATTGCTGTCGAAATTTATTGATCGCTCGAATATATAAACCACTGCTATATTGTCAGAACTGAAAGCATAGAAATGCTTAGCTGAAAATAATAATAACAATGATATGACTTCTATTGCCAAAAAAGTTATAGCAAGTAAGTTAATAAAAAAGTAAACTGATGACCTCTGTAGAGAAGTGGATGAAGGCCCGCCTGACACGCGGAAAATTTCGGTTTCGATTCCCGCCGTGTGGGACAAATGTTTGTATGATCTGCAAATATTAATCTCGGGGCTCGGTGTTTCTATGTATCATATAATGTATGTATTTACAAAAAATATATGTATTAGTTTATCAGTCATGTAGTTCCTATAGCACAAGCTCTCAGCTTATTTTGGGGCTAGAAGAGGCTGTGTGAAAACGTCCAGCATTTTTTACATTTATAAAGGAAAGTTTTGGGCATCAAGAAGACTTATTTCTTAAAAGTACAGAGAAAAAGGACGATTTTGCCAAATTATACATTGTCATCCTATCCAAGATCAAATAATAAAACATTTGAGGTTAAGACACGCAAAACGATAAAGAAAGTATGATAAGACTGCTATTACTAAAAAACAATAAATGCTACTTGCTTGAATAGTATGTATGTATCCCTGTGACTCTGAGCCATCGAGTTCAGCTCACATATACAGGCTGGATCCAAGCAGCCATACACCCATACCGACGACGGAACGAGCTACGAGACGGTTTTGCGTTTAAATTGGTGTCTTCTCTTTGATCCATATAATATTCAATGTATGATTCGCGAGCATTGCCAATCTATACGTGCCTTTTGAAAAGCCTAAAAAAGCTTAAGTTAAGAGGATGAATTCAAAAGGCTTATAGCCAGTGTTTCATTTTGAATGAATTCATTCTGAGCTATCAAAGGAAAAAGCGAAATGAAAAGCAATGTCAGACGGCCTCTGCCATAATCTCATTACGCGAAATCGGATTATAGAGGACGAAATGACGGCACCGCGTTTTAAATTAAAATATTGCCGTTGGAAATTCTCGCAAATTAATGTATGGGTGGGAGTTGAACTGCCTGGACATAATCCGTGTTCATTAAGTAATTATACGAAACAAAAACAGCGTGAATATTCGGTGTGGACATTTTCGAAGTACCATTTTCACATTTCGCGGAACAATTACAATGGAAGAATTTTAATATCTGATGTTTTACAGAAACATCAGCTATTAAAATGCTTAAAACTTTTGTAAAATGATACAAACTAAATTGTAAAATTATGGAGGAAACCGGTTGAATGTGATGGTCAAAAAATTTATACACCTCTTGTGTAAACGTGTGACAAATTTAACCGCCCAGTTTATCCTTTATAAACGAAAGTGGAGAACAAGACCTACCACTATCGTACGCATGAGCGTGAATGCAAAAACGAATAGGTGGCTTGTTCGATAGCGTCTGCCTGCATTCTACAACTGATCAATGAACGATTCCTTCAATGAAGAGCGTACTATATCCTGCGATACTCGTATCATGCTCATATCAAATACCTCGATTATCGATAAATTGGTGTCGATTACTAATTTTACACACTTCGTTTAACAAGCCTGAGGTCAGGTTGCGTTTAATGTCCTACTTTTTAAATTAAGTTCGGTGTCATCTCGAAAAGCAATATTTATTGCTTGTGATTCATAATAATTTTATATGCACTAAGTCAGTTGCTCCCAAGTCCCGCTCAATAATGAATGGTTTATTTGTCTTTCATTTCTGGCTCAAGGGCATCCATCCATACCGGTTTCCTTGCAATGTCCTGCATCGTATTCTACACATGTAGCAAACATTGAAATACTGGTTTCTTGTTTCACACTATGAGGGTATAGTGCAGCAGACATTACTGATTTTCCCGCAACTCTTCAAAGTCATGTAAAAATATCCTTCATCAATCAATCATCTTTATCATGTTTTCGATCTCAGTGGGGCGGTAGGTTGGTCCTGCAGACCTATACCTACTGTTGGATATAGGCCTCATCTTTATTACGCCCTTTTTTCCGGTACTTTGCGAAACTAATGTACGCTCTCCCGGCTAGGACGGCGTTCGAGCGTCGGACGTGTGGTCTGCGGAGGATCTCTTGGTCATTGTTCGGTAACAGCCTTCGTCCATTGTCCCTTCTACCTGAGAATCTTTATCATAATCGTAGTAACTGATAACATCAATCGCTATAAGCGATAAGACCGCCCATTGTACTCCAGCGATTAGCTTGTAATTTGCTTAGTTTGCATTTGTAAGCAACATTATGTGGTGTACAATAAAGTGTTATCTATCGTCTGCTAGACCTAGAACAACATTGTGATCGCACCTTTAATGAGAAACGTTTGGTGACACGACATTGCATGAATAATAATTACCCATAAGAATTGCAAGAGGTGTGTCTTCTAATATCATAGATGCCGCAGATTTATTGAGTCGTTTGTTGACTCCAAATATCTAATAAAACCTGTAAACCTGGACAACTTGTCATATTATTGCAAAAATAACATACATATTTCGTTCGTTGTCGTTGCCATGTCATTTCGTTCATTGGTTGTCCCATACTGAGCCGTGCTGGCTTTGTGGGTGGCACCCCGATGTTCAATCAGAGTGTCGTTAGTGGGTTTGGATCCAGTCGAGCATATTTTTTTAAAGTGTGTCAATGAAAACATCGTGATCAAATCAGCATGCCCTGGAACCGAATATTCGAAGGCAATGTGCCATCGGTTAGTGTTCCAATAAAATTTTCGGCGCTGAGATGGTTCTGCAACCTGTCATGCGGAATGCAATGCAAACAACTTGCAATACGTGGGAACGTGCCAAAGGATAGGTTTGGACGAGCTTCTGACTACCCCCTAATTGCTATTCTCTGATATTGATATTCTATGTACTAAGTATAGTTCTGAGGATGTTCATCATAGGGGATTACAGACGTGAGCTTGTTTGTTTGATTGTTTGTTGTCAAATACATTAAGGGGGAAAAGTGTTCAGTTACTATACGGATTTTCAATTAAGATTCCGAACTTCGATCAAGTTAAGACACTAAAAAAGTATGGTACGATGATTGATTGATACACTCCCTGTAAAAGCGGCCCGCAATGGCGCCCGGCCAAATTCTAAAATAGACCAACACACCATTTTGTTTTTTCACCTTCCGCCGCCTGAATTGCATTGCGGTCATGTGATTCCCGTAAACCGCTTTATCGGTTTTGAAATAAGATTCGATTAATATTGGCCTTTATGGCCGTGGATGTGAATTTAACGGTGTTGAGTTCAAGGTTGTGATTTTGGTTGTTGTTGTGATTTTATACCAGCAAGTGTATGTGCCAAATTCCATCAGTAATAATAAGAGCAACTCGCTATGCAAGCTTACCAGAGACCTAGTGCGGGGAACAAAGCTCTAGGTCCAGATTATACATGACGACTTGTAGCGTTCTAAAATTAGATTACTTAACACCTATACCATATTTATACCGAAAAAAATCTTACGAAGCAAACAAACTTTTACTTTACCTTACTATTCATTCATTAGTTCATTGTATTATTGTTATTATGTTTATTTATATAATGTACAATAAAGTATTAGCATTCCTTTTTCATTCATTGAATCGAGAGTAAAAACAAATAAGCTTAGGAACAAAAAAGAGACGTAGCATGCCTAAGCCTACATAAAAAGAAAGTAATTAAAAATCTAAAAATAATACCATTTTTTTTTGCCTAACTAGGCTCTTATACTAATACAAGTATAAGAGCCTAGTACATAATTTAGAGTCCGTTTTTCCGTCGGTTAAAAAGGACGCCAATCGGTTTACTATCTGGGATTCAACTAGTTTGAGGTTTGCTTTCTTGCATGTATATTGCATGCAATAAGGAAGAAGCAAGTTGAAAGTACATAAAATGACAGTTTGTCCTAGAGTCAGTTAAACCGATCTGTATGGTCGGTACCGCGGGTACTCTTTAGAAATCATGACCGGATATGACATCGTATTGAGCAGTTATTGAGGCAGGAAGTGTACAGCGCATACAGACGTTTCCTGCTCTCGCGTTTTCGAACACCTTTTCCAAAGACCTTGAGAGAGCTTCCTTTCCGATGAAACTTGTTGTTCGCATGTTTCTTAAATCCCATTGTTATTATTAAATCAGTAATTTCAAGGTTTGTATCACGAACCAGAAAAAAAGTGTGATGGTTGCTTAAAAACATCTATCGTGGCATTTTATGGCAGAGGTTACAAGAGCATACAGAATACACCAGTTACAGCAACTTAGATTAGCTAATGTAAATTGCAAAGGGCTTATATTTTGTATGTTTTGGTACATTCAGACAAACAATTGAGCGAGGGCAATAGGTCCTGTTCCCAAGGGTATGATTGGACAAAGTTATAGTATACTAGCTACTGCCCACGGCTTCGTTCGTGTGGTACCTGGAAGAAGTTGATGAAAAGTAGCTCTTACTCGTTCGACCGTTTTTTCGTTAACTTACGTTGCAAAATTGGTCTCTACGGACAGCCCTTTTGCTTTAACGAGATACAGTATATGTCCACCCTGAAGGTAAATTCGAAATATTGGTGTTTTTTTAAATAAGTAGTTTCAATGATGATCCCTACGTACAAACTTTACCTCTTTATAATATTAGTACAGATTTTGGCACAGGAAAGGAATGGTATGAAAAGAGTGGAAAAGAGTGCCCAGCAGTGATATATTAAATTCTGAAAATAATTACAATAGTATCAATTCAATGGTTTTGATTTTATTTGAAACCTTAATGACAGATTAGTTCGTGTCTGTGCCATTAATAAGCTCATTAATGACCGGGGCTCGTAAAGCCGGCGGCGTAATTGAAACATCCCATGAAACGAAAGTTGTTTTCTAAATAGCAAAGCCAGAACACATAAACACCACACTTCAAGCTCAAGGTGGGAGTAGAAACACCACACTACCTAATACCAAGCTGAAGGTGGGCGTAGAAATTGCTATCTTAATCGGGTAGGTTATTGAAATACATTTACCGATGGGCGTCTAAGCGGTACCACAGAATACATAACAATACTAATACATAACGGTAAACTTCATATACTCGTTAATAGTAAGTAGTTCGCCCCGAACTGTGATCTCGCGATGTTCAGGTTGTGATGGTAAAAAAAGTTCAACTTAAGCTAGTTATATTTTATAGAAAAAGTGTTTCTCTGTTTAAAAAATGTAAAACGAGTCATTTAGAGCATGCAGTTTAGATCCCCATGTGTTGTAGATGTTAGTAAATAATTTATTTATTAATCAATCATCATTGGACCATTTTATTAGTAACAATTTTCTTAACCTAGCGTTAGTATTATATTGTCATGTCCAATAAGCCTAAAATAAAATAAATGAATTCGATAATTGGCAATGGAACCCACTTTCCACCACATGCCTCGAAATAAAATTAAAATATGGTAAACAGAATCGTTTACCATCACAGGAGGATAAGATTGAAAATTCTTATTATTTTCCAGATTACACATGCAATCGCCCTTTTTTATGAAATCAAATCAAAACATATTTAATTTGTAAATATTGGTCCAACGGTTGTAGTATTGTTAAGTTGGTGCTTTGAAGAGCTCCTTTATTTTATACCACCATGGTAACGTAAAAAAATAGGATTTAAATTAAAAAAATTACATAAAATTACGTATATTAAAATTAATGGCAAATTTAAGTAATTATACGAGTGAAAAAGCCTTCTTGTAATTTTCTTGTAATTAATGTAACTCATTTATATCGTAATATGCTTTTCTTGAAAGTAAGGCACGCAAAACATTGTAACTCTTTTATATTTTGGATTATTTTTGGAAGTTTTTTATATGTCTTCGTAGCCATAAAAATACGCTTTTGTTTATAAGCGCAGTCTTAGAGGGCGCAAACGTGAGTCACTTAAAATGAGAATCTCAAATAGATACAAGTTGGTCCAAACGAATACGGTAATTTCATACAAATAATTAGTTCTCATATGACCTGATATATTTCTTCCCTTTTGAAGAACTAGTTATCCTAAAAACCTAAAAACTAGTTATCTCTACACATTTATTTTACACAATATCATAATAATAATAAACATGATGATCCGATTAACCGTTCGAAAGTTCGGTCAAACACAAACTAACATACATACAGTGCTGGTTTTTTTAACTTGACTCAAAGTCAGCCGATTATATATTTCCAACTTTCAACTAGCTAGCGAGAGATTAATTGGGCAATTAGAATCCGATTAGCAGGCTTTGTATAGTCTGCAACTAGACCGCCCGATGTCATATTGTTCGAAGAACAATAGTCTGGCTAGGCTACCCGCAGATTATGTATGTATATCAAGGGTATTTCTATTAAAAAATACAAACCTATTATAGGTATCGTGAAGAAGAATGAGAATTTAAAATTCAATCAGCAGTTGGTGTTGATAGTTTTCGAAAAGGTAGAATCAAACCTACCAGCAGGCTTAGCATGATCATCAAGAAAACTGTTTTATCTACTGTATAGAGAAGACAAAAATTACTTTTGTCCCTCTTTCTGTCAGACAAAAGAGAGAGAATGAAATCGTTTTTGTCTTGTACATAGTTTTCGAATCGCTAGAATCAAAGCCTACCAGCAGGCTTAGCATGATCATCAAGAAAACTGTTTTATGTATTGTATAGAGAAGACAAAATTTACTCTGTCCCTCTTTCCGTCAGACAAAAGAGAGAGAATGAAATCGTTTTCATCTTGTTCATAGTTTTCGAAACGGTAGAATCAAAGCCTACCAGCAGGCTTAGCATGATCATCAAGAAAACTGTTTTATGTATTGTATAGAGAAGACAAAATTTACTCTGTCCCTGTTTCCGTCAGACGAAGGAGATAGAACGAAATAGTTTTTATCTTCACTTCTGTCAAAAAAAACTCCGGCTTAGTGCTCATGCTAAGACTGCAGGTGATTATGAACTAGGTATCAGTCGAGCGAAAAGTATTTTTAATGCATCGAAATGCTATCAAGCTTAGATTGCTCAGTTCGTGGTCGCTAGCGGTTGTCGGTTCTACGAGCTGTATGAACATTGCTACTTCCATTTGCTATTAACGACGTCTATTAGGACGAAGTTTTGGAAGGCCCGGAAAAACGATGATATCGTATAGGTTGTGGGAAATCGAAGGATGGAGGTCGATAGTATTTTTATGTCTTGTCGTCATTCTCTTTGAAGAGGCCTATTTCCAGCAGTGTACTAAGCTATTGACGATGAAGCTTATATTGAAATAAGTTAAATTCCACTAGAATCTAAATTGATGCCATATTAGTCTCCCATACCAAATTCTTCCCTTTTCGACCTTTTCTTTTTAATCAACTAGTGATTATGTTTCTCTATAAATCTCCGACCTAACCCAATTGCATTCTTCTAAGGCGTTCATTAAAGTTCCATTGCATGATTTATCGAAGCCATTATTAGTACTAACATTCTATAAATCTGTGACTATGTTATCAGCCAGATTTATAATCGGTCGTGTCCACGCTACGCGTTAAATCTGAACCGTATTACCTGTAGATAAGGTTCAATGTAAATACTAACTACCCTACTTTGTACAAAGTGTATCTAACTGCGCACTTAAATGGTGTATATTATTTGACATAACATAAACAAACGCTTAGCAACAAGTGTTATTGGATCATATAAATTTATGTTTACCCTGCAGACTTGTCGCTGAAAATAACTTCTTTAAGGGAAGAAGAGACTTCCTTCTAGTTCGTGTTTAGGTTTAGTGTACACTAAACTAGCTCCATTGCAGCTTCAGAACTGAAAGAAGGCTATATGTGTACATGAGTGGGTGTAGTGTGTACGAGTACCTACATAAATTGTAATAGATTATTCCATTTTCACTGCAGTAACCAATTGGCAAAGTGTACTGCTTCGTAATAACGTGGGATTCTTATTACCATAAACATATATACAAGCTTTTCACATAATAACCTTCCATGTTCTGGAATATTCCACTGTGCATATTTTATGCATACTTTGTTGATTTCGTCTTGTCATTTTCAAATTTACGATGTACAAAATATGGCAATTTAATTGTACGATATCTCACAAGTTTATTACTCGAACTTTGGAACTACATATCTACAGAATATATCAAATCACAAATATGTATAGGACAAAAGACGTTAACTGGTCGTATTTTAATCATAAAGTGTCGCATTGAGGTCTACGAACCCATATAGGGTCACTTTATAGTTACCCTATCAATATCAACCAAAAGTAATGGGTAATATTATAGTCCTTTTTATCATTAGTATCTGTGTATTTTACTACGTTACTCTAAGGAATTGGTTACTTGCATTGATTTTATGACATTAAAGTCATAGAATCAAAACCCAATTCAATGCATTGTCATTGAACTTAAAATTCCATAACTGGACAAGTTTTTAATGTGTCAAGTTTTTAATAAGTGAAAAAATAGTAGTAATTTGGAGTCATTTAAAAAGTCGGTACGGGAACACTTTCTTATGATGAACCATTAATTACTTTGTCTCCTCAATTCCCAACCTCTCTGATGCCACTACCAATTTACATTTAAGTGTTTTATCTTTTTAAGTTTATTTTCAATATTTTATATATTATTGTTATATTAAATATATATTTTTTATAGGTATCTTATAATATATACACATATATATGTATATTGTGGTGTATGTACATTAGTTTACATTTTACTAGACACGCCGCACCATCTTTTTGCACGCCCAGGATGACTGGTAGAGAATGATTTCGCATTAAGTCCTCCTAGCACTACATTGTTTGTGCGGACGTATTAATTAAATAAATAAATAAAAATAGTTTTGAATTAATCTTTATATGGAGTTAGGGACATTTTAGCCTATAAAGTGGCGGAGCCGAACTATTGAGGCTCCATTTAAATCACCAAGTCCCCCGATCTAACCATTTGCCAGGTATGACAATAATTATATTCAAATAGATGCGGCATTGTGCAACTATCTCAGATCAGTCGCAGCGGAGATACATTCATATCCGTGTCGGCTACAGTTGCGTAATGGTACCCCGCAGTGTTTCCTATTTATTAGGTCGATCTATTTCAGTACGATAACACACCGTGCATTGCCAATATATTAAAATATAATTTGGAATGCCAAGAAAAAATAGGTAAACAGTCCTCTTACGTGCCAATGTTTTTGGATCACGTTCGAATTTTGCATTTGAAAACGGCGTAAGCTTAATTACTGACTCCCAAAGTACCAATTAACAATTTAAAAAAATATATTTTTTCAAGCTTCTTTATCAATAAGTGTTGATAAAGTAAGGCCTTAAGTAGGTAATTGCCTTAAGTAAGGCGCACTAAAATCTTCCCTATGAACGAAATGATTAGAAATAATTTACAGATAATCTTAATTGCCTTCAATCTTTATTACCAATGATCCAATTAACGAGTGATTTGGTCTGATAAATTGATTCACGGAGAGCGATTAAGCTACTTTCTTATACTATAATATAGGATTTAGATCTTTTGATAAACCCTTCACTTATTCTAGCTCTCGATAATTTTCTGCTTTCTCTTATCAGGACACCTCGATGCAGATGTACTCGTAAAACACTGTAAATAAACACTGATAACTGGACACGATAAACACGCATAAAATAATCACCGACTATATTTGAATAATGCTCTGTCTTTGATAACCTCTCGCTCGGTCATTCGTTAATATCACGTTATCAATCAAATTAAATAGGCACTGAAGTGTCAGCACGCATGCGTCAATGTAAAATTATAGCCAAGTATCGCAAGTCGTCGCATCACAGATTTTAAGTTACAAATAAAATAAATAAATAAATGCTGGACATTTTTCACACAGCATCATCTAGCCCCAAACTAAGTAGAGCTTGTATTATGGGAACTACATGACTGATATACTACTTAAATACTTTTTTTTTTGTAAATACATACATATTATACATAGGAAAACACCCAGACCCGAGACAAATATTTGCAGATCACAAATAGTTACAGTATGCGAACTCGTCTATATTTTATAAAACACGGCTTACCAAGGCTAACATGACTCCTGTGCCAAACCGCGAGGACGAGGGACGACCTGAATACCTTTAACTGAGCCTCTACCTGTGGCTAATTCAATGTGGCGAATTGCAATGTTATCTGAAAGTGACCCTAGACACGAAAGCAATGTCACCAGGAACTGAAAATACTTTCATGTACGTAGTCCTCATCAACAAACGCTGCCTAAATAATCTTTAATAGTTGCTAAATGCCTGTGATGATAAATCCATCTGATAATCCTCATGTGTATCTGTGTGAAGCTTGTTTCAAACATTGTTTGCTGTGTCCTATGCTAGAGGTTATCAGGTGTTCCCTGTTTACAGGGAATGCTTACTAGAGTGATACGGAAATTGTCTCTTCATGACACATCTATATCTAATTGTTGTTATGTGACCTATGAATATCAAAATAGGACAGTGGAATTTACCCACAATGTCTGCCAGAGTTTTGATCGACTGAATTGTTTGTTTTCATATCATCCAAAGTGCCTTCTTTGATTTCGTTGTTTTTATCTTCTTAATTGCTTCGTCGTTTAATATCATTAGTTGCTTGCTTATCTATTCAGTTAGAGTAACAAGTAATAGTAAGAAGTTAAAAAACAAAGAAACTTCAGTTTCTTAAGCCTGGTTCTCTAATCTTAATATTCATTGTTAAATTTGAAAAACAAATGACACTTCGTATCATTATATTATCCTTTGTCACTCTCTGCGAATCTAATGACACAGAATTTATATTTATCCATTAGGTTTTAATTATTTGTTATTTTAAATCGGAAATGGTTTATTTCTTTGTCACTCTCGTGATCTAGACGATTCCAATGACGTCTCATTTATCAAAATCCATCAGGCCGTTTAGTCTAAAGGATTTATGGTTCGTCGGAAATCGAATATGGCGGTTTGTAGCCGCCATATTAGATTACTTGACACTTTATCTAACCTACGTTAGTCCCGTGATCAAGACGAATCCAATGTCCCCCTGTCCGCAATGTTAGTCCCCTCATGTATCAAAATCCATCAAGCCGTTTAGGCTACAGCAAGAGTTAATGGAACAGAAATACACACACCCGAAAAACATCACCCTCCTTTTGCGCAGTCGGGTAAACATAGAATGGAAAGATAAATGTGTAATAATAACTTAATCTGTTTCGTTTACAATGCTCTTGCAAACAATGCTACATTTCACAGGTATCATTAAATTGCATTTTTGTATCAGATAGAACACGTTGTTTAAAATATTATTTTGTGTTACTTGCTTTAGAAGTACATATATTACCACATCTGTGTTATGTCTGGTTCCTTTTTATTTTTGTTATAGTTTATTGTTGCATCATTATCTTGAATTATAACCATTGCTTCTAAGTGTTCAATGTCGTACCGATGCAAATATCGAGCCGGCAGATATCAGGAGTGTTTTTCACAATCGACTTTTGGCCGCGAAAGATTTACAGAAATTCACTGCACGATGCTGTACACGAAGTTATTTCCGACGGAATCCGCCTTGTGGATTTGCTCCGACCAAAATAGTATCATCGATCTTATTCGCAAGAGAGAATAACATACGGTGCGTATTTATTTAGACAGCGGTGTATAGGAAAACTTGTGCCTTTATTTTCGGAGTACATTTATATTGCCGCCATGCACTAATGTTCTCATTGATGTGTTCCGGTATGAAGTATGATTGCCGGTGAAATTATAGGCAGATGAGATCTTTCATCTTGATGTCTCAGGGAGGCAACGCGTGAGTCATACCTCTGGTATTGCACGTGGTACTCGGCTCGTGGTACTACTTACCACGAGGTGGGCCGTTTGTTTGCCTCTTTAGTAGAAACATATCAATAATAATAACCTTAAACCTTTCACACCAACGTTGCGTCTACGCTGCCTATCGTTGGCACGTATGGGGCCCGTTTAGTGGACGGCAAGTCATCACCTGCCTATGATTTAATCTGAATTTCAGTAAGAATTGGCAGGTGCCGTTTAATCCTACATAGCACAGCATCTATTCCATAAGCATATATACTACAATAGCCCAGTTTATCACTCATATTCCCAATAGTTTACATCAGTCGCCATCCGCAGATTACGTTTTTTATATGATAATTAGCTTCTGCCTACGGCTTCGCCCGCGAGATACTCGGATAAAAAGTAGCCTATGTTTTATTCTGATGTATAAGCTATATTACTGTAATGTTTCATCAACATCCGTTCAGAAGTTTTTGCGTGAAAGAGTAACAAACATCCATCCTCACAAACTTTCGCGTTTATAATATTAGTAGGATGTACAAAGGGCCTCTTAGTGTTGGCTCCACTAATGCCCCAGGCATAAGCCTTAGATTTTAAATTATATTTATGCTATTCACCGTAAATTCATGATCTCCATTAGGTAATATGGTATTACCGTATATAATTTAGAATCAAGTAGTTACTGTTTTATGGAACAGAGCGCGTCAAATTCGCAAATTCGCTTTTGTCGGTCCACTTTATTCAATTGAGCGTTGATTGCCGGGGCAAGAGGTCGCGTCAGGGTTGTGCCTGCAGTAATTAGGGGCCTCAGCGCGTCGCCCACACACGTGCCCATTGTCGCGCTCCTTCCTACGAGTACCTATGTACAATCCGGCCCACTTCACGTGACGCTAATGATATAGGTACGCCTTGCTCTACGGACAATGTAATCAATGTGCTAACTCATTGCGGTGTTTATTAGAGTTCCGTATTCGAAGAGTGGCAACGGGACCCTATTACTACTAGTATATAGTACTAGCTTCTGCCCACGGCTTCGCCCGCGTGGTGCCCGGATAAAAAGTAGCCTATGTGTTATTCCGATGTATAAGCTATATTACTGTAAAGTTTCATCAAAATCCGTTCAGTAGTTTTTGTGTGAAAGAGTAACAAACATCCTCACAAACTTTCGCGTTTATAATATTAGTATTAGCCCACGCTGCTGTTTGTCTATCTGTATGTTACATCTATCTTTTGAACCGTAATATTTAACCTGTTGTTTTTTTGCAAAATTCGTATAATAAGTTTCTATTATGGCAATTTAAAATAAAAACCTAAAGGGGGCTTATACAAAAAACTTTGGTACGTGTATAACTATCGTATTCAATATTTTTTTTTAGTTTTCAGACCAAGCTAGATAGATAGATAGATAGAAGATAGAAAATACTTTATTGCACACCAAATATTTCAACTTAAAAAAAAATTAGTGAAATCTTTAACATTGTTGTACAATGGGCGGTCTTATCGCTAATTAGCGATCTCTACCAGACAACCTTTGGATGGAACGGACTGTAAGAAAGATTACAAGGTCTTGGTCTAGTAGAAAAAAGAGTTACTTAAAATTATGTTGGCTAATTACATTCAATCAGTTTCACTTCTTTTTTTATAGTTCATTCAGGTGAATACCTAAGTCGTATGGTGGTCGACAAACATACCTACACCATAATGAATTCAATCATTATGGTGTAGGTATGTTTGTCGACCTCGGTGACACGGCGGGTGAGTAGCCAGCTGTTACGCCAGGTGCGGGTTCGATTCCCGCTGCGGGACAAATGTTTGCATGTTCTGCAGATGTTTGTTCCGGGTCGGGGTGTTGTGTTACCACGGTACCCGTAGTTCCTGACACCCGGAACACAGGGAATCCTAGTGTGGGGTCAGGACTATGTATGTCTGTTGGATGTTTATTTATATACTTAGTGCGCGATTCTGACTGGCACTTGGCCGTCATTCCCGAGAAAAAAAACCAAAGAAAGTAGTTTGGTTCCGCCAGTCGAAATGCATTAAAATAAGGGTATTCCCATCAATGCCAAACCTATTGTTCTCCAAATTTTAAATTCCATACATGGGTTCCCAAGCAATCCCATGCCATTTTTAATATAAAAATAAAGTAGTTTTCTTTCCCAGCCAATGCCACGAGTTTTAGGTAGCTTGGTAGGTACAGTTAACAGAAAAGCCTAAGATTTGATTTATTTCGTTTTCCATTTGCAGTTTTAAAAATAACTTTTCTATTTCGACTTGGAACGAAAGAGTTTTATTTTAGTTAGGTGAAAATAATATATATTGTTTTCGCCACGTTTTTTATCTAAGAATTCTAATTTAACACGGTTTTAGTATTAGAATTCACAGCTAGTATATATTACCAGCTAAAGCGTTGAAAGTATTCAATAGCACATTAAATTATTCATGCCGACAGCAAGGTTGAATGCAAATGCTCTAAAGCCGAACATAATACGAGCTAACAGCGCTGCGTCGTGCTGTATGATCTCGGAAGGCTTGAAAAATAAGCGGGTTCTACCCACGTGCGTGTCTTCCTACTACTATTATAAACATGAAAGTTTGTGAGGATGGATGTTTGTTAGTCTTTCACGCAAAAACAACGGATTTTTATGAAACTTTACAGTAATATAGCTTATACATCAGAACAACGCATAGGCTACTTTTTGTCGGGGTACCACGCGGGCGAAGCCGTGGGCAGAAGCTAGTAACTTATAACGTCACTAAAATAATGCCTCCGAATATTTTGCAGCAAAGCATATGTAATAAACAAGATAAAACAAAAACGTAGGTAAAGGGTGGTTAATTTTATGTTATTGAATCCGTTCAGTAGTTTTTGCGTGAAAGAGTAACAAACATCCACCTCACAAAATTTCCCGTTTATAATATTAGTAGGATTAAATCTCTTATCTAAGTATTATGCTCCTATTACCCGAATCTCCCTACGTGACTTTTAGATAGTTGGTAACTTAATATGAGTCATGTAATTAAAAACCTATTTAATAACCGTTTTTTATTGTCCATATTTTAACGTGTGATTGTACTCGTTTATGATTATTTATTGCAATGTCGTGGTGTAGAGCACTTACATGTTTCACGTAATGGCGGACTGGTTTGGAAGCTTGTAAACAAAATAAGCCTGGATCAGGTTTTGGGGCCCGTTTGTTTGTGCTAAGCGCGTGGGCGGCCTTGACTGCGCGAAGGACGCTGAGTTGAGTCACCACAGAAGCTATAGCCACTGAGCGTGCGTCCGCGCCGGGGGCGTGGCTTGCACACGCGATGCCAACAACTTTTTTTATCCGCATACGCTTTAGAAACTTTTTATTCTTTTCTTCTGCTTTAGTTGAAGTCTCCATCCGTCTCGTTTTGTTCACATGAGAAAATAATCCGACTATCCTACTTCCTACTAATATTATAAACGTGAAAGTTTGTGAGGATGTTTGTTCCTCTTTCACGCAAAAACCACTGAACGGATTTTGATGAAACTTTACAGTAATATAGTTTATACATCAGAATAACACATAAGCTACTTTTTATCAGGGTACCACGCGGGCGAAGCCGTGGGCAGAAGCTAGTGAAATAATAAAGTTGAATCTTCTAAGACATTGTACCATGTTAGAAGTAAGACAAGACTTTTATGATAAGCGATGTTTCGGGGATATGAAAGCTAAACTAAACTTTCGATTACATTAGATAAAAGGATTAAATGACAATTTTCAACAAATATTCCATGGAAAACACAAAAAAGGTGGGTGATGCTCTAGGTAACTCTACCGCTGATCATATATTATCACTGTGCCGGGTCGCAGAGTACGTATCAGAAGTAATAAATTGATTGTATCAGAAGTAAGAAATAGCTTTGTATCACAACAGATGGCCTAGCACGAACCGTAATTCCGAAGTTTCGATCGAAACTTCGTGCAAATCCATAGGACCATTCCACGGTAGGCTTTAGAACTAACGAAGTAATGTAACATTGACAATGTTTCTTTCGTGATTTTAACCTCGGTAGGAATTGCACGAAATTTCGGAATTACGGTTCGTGGTATGTCCTCAGGTTGGATCAGATAATCTTTGAAAATATTTTTTTGTATCAAAAAATATCTACAATATTCTAACTGTTGTATGGGTTATTCCAATAGAAAATAGTCTTGGGTCCACACTCACACAGTCACACTTCGGTACATAACTTTATCTTGATGATATAGTTGTCGTTTAAAGCTATTGTTTGGTCGGATGGACGTCGTGTTAAGGCAGTAAATAACTTTATCTATTTTAAAAACAAAACAATAACTTCATTAGTCATTTTGTCGCACACTTGAAACTAGCACTCGTAGTTTAAGTAGGTGTATTATTTGTTATTCACAGACGCTAGACTAAATGATGATTATTGTCTTCAATAATGTAGAAAATGTTCAAACGCAGACTGAGTAATGAAAACATCGTAAGTATGTTTATTTTAAACTAGCTGCGCCCCGCGGTTTCACCCGCGTCAGTTTCGGTTTCGCGGGAATATCGGGATAAAAAGTAACAGTTATGTACCAGCTATGTTACATCGCAACTTTTGTTTCTACTGGCGATTCCATTTGAGAACAAAAAAGCTGCTATTGTGACTTAAATATGATAATTAGATATATACTCTCGAGGACTTTTTTGTAGGAAATAATGAGTACTTTAATCATGTAGTACATAATTTTTATGTATCATCAATAGTTTTCTCAGCGCACGCCAAACTATGAAATCTATAGACAAAATTTTGCTACTTTGGGTTACATTATTGCAATTTTGTTAAGGATCTCTATTTTTTTTAAAAATAAATTATATTCTCTGTTACTTCCTGATAATTGAGCTTTCTATTGGTGAAAAAATTGTTAAAATCGGTCTAGTAGTTTCGGAGACTATTCGGTACAAACTAACAAATAAAAAATCTTACCTAAATATTGGTATAGATAATGTCACATCATAGAATTGACACTAGTACCTATGTGGTGGTAGAATAACGTGATTGTACCAAGATCTACCACTGTAGGTATTATTTCCTGTATTTTTCTATGTTTCAATGGGTAGCTTTGTTTCAGTAAAATTATAGATGTCTGTCTTCATCCATCAACTGTACTGACTATTGCCTCCGTGATATACGATTACAATTGTATTCATATTGTTTAGATCAATCTAAAGCATAGACAATAAAAATAAAACAATACTTTATGGTCAGCCAATATTTTAATATATATAATAATAATTTTCTATTTGACTTAGCAAACGTAGATGCGGTCGTTGCTCCTTCTAAGTTTACGTAATATTCACGCTAAAATTTTGGAAGTCACTCATAAGAAACGTTTTCTTTTTATCCTTATCTGTGAGTATAAAGATTTACACAAGTATATCGTTTGATGAACCCACGACATGTTATTCGTAAAGTGGGACGAATTTCGTAATGGGTATTTTTTGACCCTTAATAAATCATTATTTTGACATCATCAACGTAAAGTTTGGACGGACATTTATCTTATATTTGTCACGAAAATATTGATCCAAGACTGTTTGAACAGCTCTGACAACAATGATTATAGCCTCTGTAATAATTATTGTTGTGGTATTAATTAATACCTGAAGTGACTGACGAAGGCCGATATGCGTAACAAAATAAAGCACGTGGCTATCCTTTCTACAAAACAGTTCTACTAAAACTGAAGAACATTTAAGTGATTATAAAATGAATGATGCGAAGATACAACTACTAGAACGTCGTTCTATTTGGAGTGATGCATGCGAATGGCTGTGTAAAAGTATAATGGCCGGGTCGGCTCGTCCTTGCTTGTAAATTGGATAAACACGACACATCTCGAGAACGGCCGTAGGAGATTGGATAACAAATTTATATGAGTTTACTAAATCAATTGGCAGGATTTTACTAAAAAAACACTATCTTCAAAACTATTTTGATATATAGTCATAATTTGCAGAGGCGACTGGAAACTTTAGAGATCTATAGATGTTGTGCGCCCCATAGTAACCTTCTGGTAATAAAACCTATCCAAGATATAAACAATCCATTTCGGAGATAGCCGTTCCGGAGATAAATGGTAACAGGCAAGAAAACAATCTCTTACGCAAAATACATTATATACGGGCTCCTGCGGTCGCAGGAAAAACCGAAAATCCCTATAATGGCCATCCTCTTCAGTACCTACATTCAGTACGTAGAGCCACGGATGTTTTGGTATCTCACGAGATACAAAAACATTATATTAGGCTCATGCCCGCGTTTTGCTAGAAGTTAGCATTCTACGTGACAGGTAGGTAGCCTATCGCCATTTATTCTTAATTTATGTTGTGTGATCTAACAAAATTGATAAGGATCATTTTGTTCCAGGTGTTCGGCACAGTCGAGCTTCCCGACAAGCCGATCATGCTGCCACCGTTCGTGGAGGCGACCCACTGCCTCGGCTACCACCTGACCCGCAAGGGCAGAGCGGTCGCCGACCGGGTCGTGTCCGTCCTCGGCTACGCCTGCCCTGACATCACGTACAGCCCCAGCCTGTATCCCATCACCGCTGCCTTGCTGCACTTTATGCCTGGTGAGTACAAACTATATCAAAACGTGTTCAATTATGATGGTTTTTTATAAAGCGTTCGATTAAGTCGTGTTCGTCAATTTATAAGGAAACCACAATAATTTTTAGCGGCTACTAGTAAAAGAACGTAGTTCGTGTTAAGTAAAGAAACTGTTAGTAATCGTCAAACAAACTTGTTTACAGTATTTTTGTACTAAAAGTCAGTGGTGTCCTCCAGGGACCATTTTCGGACCTTTCTTATATTTCTTTGAGCGGAGGTTGGAAAAAAGCATTCCGCATAAGCTCTTTGAACACATAAAATAAAATATACCTATAGTTTATGAGTTTTTAAAACTGCTCATCGATTATATTCCTATAGTGGCTTGTATGGAAGCTGTTAATTTTATTGCTGTGGTTCACTCGGTTTATGAATAACTAACCGCAGCTGCCGCTTTATTGATTGTCATAACTGGTATTATGACAAATTCACTATAATATCTAAACGACCAATAAACTGCTTCATCGTAGCTTATTTAACAAATTATGGCTTAAAATGACTTGAACAGAATACTCCTTTTAACTACCCATTTAGATGACTGCAACCGTATTTTAATGTTTCTGTGGAATTTTTACGAGTTTATTATTTTAGGGAAGTCAACATTTATGAAGCAGTCTCAATTCTCAAGCAGAGGCGTCATACAATTTATAGTCGGTCTCGCCTTAATTCAGTAATGAGTGCGGGGGGCGATAATTGAACTCGGCAATAGGCAAATTGCCGGAGCCGTCTCTCCCGTCCCGTTCCAAATCATCGTTTCAAACTCTGCTGGGCAAATTTTAAACCCTATACCCATGCCGCAAGGTGTCAAATACTTTGCGACCGAGGCCGTATCCCTGATTGGTTTTATCGCGAACTGAATTGTCTCCTAGCACTCCGCAATATGGCATGGAATCCTACAGATATGCATCTGACCCGGTTGACGTGATATCACGACCAATAAACGTCGTCGATATGCCACGGATTTGCATCGCGTCTTTCGTGCGAGGCTGTCGATTTCATACGTATCACTTCCTCTTTCTCGCGTTTTTGTCAAATTTGTGGGAATGCAACCAGCTCAGTACTTGCTCTATACATCTAGAACGCACTTTAATGATGCGAATTGTCTGTTCCAATAAATCTGTTGGTAAAAAACAAGCTGCTGCAAATCAAGGTGTACACAGCTCAGTGTGTTCAACAAGTACATTTTGTTAGCACAAGATTTGAAACGGGAGGAGGCGGGCTCAATGCTGTTGAGTCAATTTGGAGCCGGATGCCTCTAAAAGTGACAATTTCCTCTCGTGTTCTTGTCAATTTGATAATGTAACAAGCTCTATGCATTGTACTGTCAATACCGTTGTTTGATACATCGTTTTTTTATATACGTAAACAATACAATCAAGATCCTAGTTTATCAGCCAAATAAATTAATTCACTAACAATGCAGACCTCTTTGAAAATAGACCAAGTTTTAACAATGCAATTGCTGCGGGACTACATTGTATGCAAACCGTGGGTCGTACCTTCCGGGAGTTCCACTATGGCATTTCATCACTCGTAGTTATCATCGATTCAGCACGAAATTCAATTTCAGATTATTCTGGATTAGGTATTGATGTCCGAAATACGCGCTTACAGCTAACGAGTACCCCTCATAACATTACTGAACAATTTGTTATGTCCATTCATGTTTATGTTATTGGCCATTACACC
Source organism: Perizoma flavofasciatum (assembly GCA_958496245.1). Classification (NCBI taxonomy): domain Eukaryota; kingdom Metazoa; phylum Arthropoda; class Insecta; order Lepidoptera; family Geometridae; genus Perizoma; species Perizoma flavofasciatum. The sequence continues at coordinate 2,196,044 of OY292421.1, forward strand.
TATACCAATGTTGTTCGCTATGTATCGATCGCAATGTCCGTGACACTGCAAGAACCAATCCTTCGACGCAACTATCACACGATTCTGGTTCTAACCGGATCGGTGCCAAGAGTTCACGTCGCGTCATCGACAACGCTGCGTCCATTGCGTATGTTTTGTTCGAAGTTACCGTGTGTGATTCGTTCCAAAGCGTCTACATAAAACTGGGGCCTGCCATGTTTTAGTGGTTGGCTCGTAGCCAGTGGCCGCGCTCTCGGCGTATCAATCTGGCAATTCTGTGCCTCTTGTGCCAGATCCGAGCTGCGAACAATTCGACCGCCACGGATGGAATCTCGGAGTAGCTGAGGGTCAATTCGTCTTATCACACCGTATCACGCTATCGACGATTGCACATGCGATAAACCATTTCCACACCTTCGATTAGAACTCAAGAGCTCGCCACTCGTGAAGCTTTCAATTCGCCTGAGCTATTCATTTAATTGAACACTTACAGAACTGAACGCCATTCACCGCAATTCCATCACAAAGGTCGAAAGGGTCTTACAAAAAGCTTGAAAAGAATCGTCATTACACGTTGTTTGTTCGTTCTCTGCGGGCATTGAGTCGAGACACCGCTTCCTGTTCCGTCCTTGTTTCACACAAATGATTTATTTCACCGGCGACACGTAGATAAAAACAAAACAAACACGCTCACAACTCAGTTTCGCTGTAGTTCGGAGGTGAGCGTCGTGGTCGACGAATATAAAAATAAAGACAAAGACACACCCTCGACTGTATTCCCCATAATGGACATCTTCAGATTCATACTTAGCTACTAGATCTGTGAGGAATCCAATTAGGGGGTAACTAGAGGCAAGTCCAAACATTACATTTGTTACGTGCCCGCGTTTTGCAAGTGGTTAGCATTCCACGTGACAGGTTGCAACTTGCAAGATCATAGCCGCTTACTGAAATATTACCTGATGGTACATTCCTTCGAATGTTTTACCCAATGTCGACTGGGTTCGAACCCACGACCTCCGGATCGGAAGTCGGGGTACCGCCCGCTAGGCCAACGCGGCTCTACGCCAGACGTAGATAAGGCCACAAAATAAATATAAGGCTTAATCAATTTTAATTACAAGATCACCAAAGGACTTGAGAATTGATTCGGGAACAATAACTAGTTTACATGAAAGCGAACCTCGTTATAATTTTCAGCATTAGTTAATTTACATTAACTGTTCAATCGCTTTCGGCGATTCCTTTGTAGATTTGGTTTACAAATAATTTTCCTTGTTCAGAACAACTTCAAAGCTTCTAGCTTCTCACATGCCCTTTGCTCATGACCAAAACGTCTGATCCAAATACTCGACTGAAATAAAACAGTTCATTTCTATTCCTCGTAAAAGCCTACAACTTTTACGTCCCCTTTCCCTCCTTCCTGGGTTCTATTTGTATGTAAATGCTTGCTTTAACGCATCGATTTTTCTACCCAAACCACTGAAAACATAAACTGGATTCACGTATATTTAGACACTCTGCTATAGCGAGTGTTCGTAGCCCTCGGGTCTTCTCCCTTCTCCCCCACTTCCCCGCTTTTACCATCGCCACATTATCCGTGCAACTAAGCCAGAGATCTCTTCAGTACCTTAAAATGTGCTTTGTTTTCATCTAGCGCTGGAAACGTCCTACTAGATTGAAACACTGGAAAACTGATCATCGTATCGATATCGCTTGCCTTTCCAACATTGTCTATCAAAAGTTTCTATAGCCTCTCGAAAAGTTTAGACATGATCACTTACATTAGAGTGGTTAACGGTGTTATTTTGGTTGGTCGATTTTATTGCTTTCATCAAATGGATTAGACCAAGGCCGTTATTACCATACGAGGTCCAGCGTGTCGCGCGTGATACAAGTCTTTGTAAACTATTGTATAATTGTTTATTTTGTGTTTTATAAGTGATACCTAGAATTATTTCTAGTTCAGCGTAATTAACGATCGGAAAGTTATTGTAGAGTTTCATTTAGGATACATCATTGTTTCTTTTGTTATTTTCATAATTTTCGACACGTCCATCAACAAGAATACTAGTAAGTAGTAAGTAGTGTCAAGTAGTGCACGGCGCGACGCGGAAGGAGAAAGTCGCAACCACTCACCCTGATGAAGACTCTCGGAATGAGTCGAAACTTAGTCGGTGCCTTCACCGATAGTGCAGTACGTGAAAATTCCCGTTTTTACAATATGAATAACAAGAATACTGTCGTAAGTAGTAGTTTCGACGCAACGTCCGAAACGGTCGCCGATCCAAAAAAAGGTGCGGGTTTGAGACCCTCCGGTTCAAAAACATTCATTCTTAAAAGAAATTGTTATGTTATATTCCTTTTCTAATAAATCAGTAAGTGTGTTTAGTTAAACGGAAAAATATACACTGCCAAAGTGATGTAGAGCTTCATCTTCATTTTCAAAAACATTCATTCTTAAAAGAAATTGTTATGTTATATTCCTTTTCTAATAAATCAGTAAGTGTGTTTAGTTAAACGGAAAAATATACACTGCCAAAGTGATGTAGAGCTTCATTTCAGTATTTCTTTTTACATTTTTTTAGGCATACGTTTCACCTGATGGAAACCGGTCACCGTAGTCTATTGACATCTAGGCCATTGCTGATGCATTCCTACATTAACATTAAAACTACCAAGTGAACTTGAAATCAAGAGTCCCGGAAGTAGGTAAAGAGCCAAACGTAAAGTTGGAATTGCCTCTGCATAAAGGAGAATGTTCGTATCTTACTGCGACCTACATTCTGCGAAGTGTGCGGCTACGTTCTTGCAGTCAATGCGACTTAATTGTGAATAGAGTGTAACTAAGCCGGCTCTGTGATATTGCCGAGAGCAATCAGTCTTGTGAATGTAGGAAGCTTAAGCTTAGTTAGATGTCTTACTACAGGTTTGCTCTATTTTTGTCGATTGCTACATCGGTAAATTCTTACTCTGATATTCTCTACCATAATCTAACCGTAACGGCCTATATTATCATTGTAGTTCTTAAAATTATCGAAAAGAGCAATGATAGATTCTGCAAATTTTGACCTTTTACGTTGATGTATGTCAGATGTATGTTTTCACCTCTTAAAATCTATAAACTATAATGGTTATGAACATAATTTTCAAGGATTTGTGAGATTCCCGATATTACGACACAATTGCAAGCACCATGAAAACAAGAGAAACTAAGATAAAATAAAACTCTATTTTCTAGTGAAAAATGTCTTCAAATATAAGCAATATTCAACTGTGTCTTCTATTTTGTTTAAAGTCACACAGACGCCACTTCGACTGACGTGTCTAAGTTCCGTGAATTTTCAGGTACTCCCAATTTATTGTATATAAATTGTACTTACCTACAATCTGTTTGTCGGGTTCGACTTGGTCCTGACTCGCATTTCTCTCGCAAAATTTGGGGCCGTTCTCAAAGGGCAGGGAGCGATCGAAACGGAAGGGCCAAACTATATTCGCTTACAGCTTCGTGATCTGGTTACCAAATAATCAAATGCCTTTGTCTTCCCATTCATTTCTCTCAAAATTAAATAACTTGCCTCGTTTCTTAACGTTTATTCTAGCGTATTCTCTTACGCAAGTGGGTCAAGTAATTGTCGAGCAGCCTCTCGCTTGGCGATTTTCACATTCAGCTATTTTCAAAGGTTCGATTTACACGGTTCTATTTTAAACTCTGCTTGACCTGAAGAGACTCATTAGCTATACTTTACAAGTGTATACTACAGCATAGTTGTATGTGTGACTGTGTCTTTAGTTATCAAGGGAATGTTTGATTATGTATCTTAAAGCAGCAGTGATATCATGTACGAGTAATATAGGATTACGATTTATATTAATTCAAGGCTCAGTTTAATTTGAACTCCATTACTGTTCACATTTGCAGATCTCAAAAGGTTCGTGTTAGTGTGCCATTTCATTCGAGCTTTCGCCCTGATTCCCTCGGAGCTCGTAACGTCAATATGGGTCACGACCCGCTCCCATCCTTCTATAATTTCCCTCTCTGCCAGCACTGAGCGCTAAAATATAATGTAGCTCTTAGGGCTTTTTTGAAATTCAAATTGCAACAAATTAACGGAGCATCCGCCCGGAATATTTTAAGCGCATTACGTATTCGGAGATTAGCCAAACATGAAGAAAATCGCTAACGATTTTAATAATTCATGAAGCTGATTAAATTCTATCTGAAAGCGGGCGAAATTGTTTTCGTTTATTGCTTAGCGCTCAAGTCTTAAGCTCTTAAGCATTGGACGCCACGACTTTTAGTAAAAATATAACTAGCCGAATCATTTTGTAAATATATAGAACACACGGTAACATGAAAGAACGGATTTATGAATATCGCCAATGCAGTTATGTTAAAACTCATGGACTGTACATATGCCTCAATTACTGCATGCATTCATTTATTATTTGCTGTGTTAGGTCCGTTCTTTGCGTTCTGTTCCTGTTTTCTCAATCCCCGGTATATATTATAACCCTTGACTATACACCGGGTACGGCTACATACCTGGTGGATGCTGATTTGATAACAATCATATTTCTGCAATCCAAAACAAAATTGTCCAAAACTATTGTAGTACTAAACCAAGTTGTTTAGGTATTTAACGATATTAATGATTATTATTAATTACCGATTTCATAATAATAAATTCGTTTGTCTGGAAATAGTATCGTTGTTGAATCATTTAGACTCACATGATGTCGTTAGCAATTATATGGTAGTTGGCCTCTAACAAGACTGCCAATAGTGCAAGGACTTTTACTTCGGTTCTGTTCGCTTTATTATTGAAATTATTAGCTCTTTGTACAACTGATATTTCAGTTTTGAGATCATTCTTGTATTTGTGCCAAGACGAATGGACCTGAGCCACCTGCATCCACAGAACTCCCGCAACCTTTATGATCGAACCTTCCTACATTGCGTTCTTCAGTTCGTGATTGCCTTTCGAGAACCTTCGTTTCTCAGAGGTTGACGGTTCTATACGCTATGTAACCTGTACATTGTCACTACAACTTTGTAATTCTGAGAACTTTATCACTGTTCACTTATACATTATTCGTTTCTGTATCTTTTCCTGAACTTAATGTAATATTGTGTATAGTTTTTTTTTGTTTTATTGATAGAGGGAAAATATTTCTTCCACCTAACAGGTGCTTTTTGGTGTCACAGTGTGGTTCCGTTTAATTAGTGTCTTCTATATATGGTAAAGCTTTGTTGTTTAGATAACAGTTGCTGGTAGCATAATGGAATAAGTCTACATTGGCATTGACACGTTATTTCCCGTAAATGTTCAGGTCATTGCCATCTATCGTTTTTGACAGATGTTATTTTAAGGTTTTGTGCACGTACGCTTAAGTTTCAGATTTTTACAATGTTCTGACTGTCAAGTGTCAATCTATTTCAAAGATGTTGCATGTTTATACTATTGTAAATCGAAACGTGAGACAACTTGTATCCTTTTCAGCATGCATCTGTTGTTCTGCGATATCTTTATATTTAGGTTTCTTCGTTTAGCAATGATCTCATAGAACATTAAAGTGTTATCTCAATTGAAGAGCAAAGAGCATTTAAGGTACATCAATATAATTGGAAAAGTCTGATAAAAGAATAGCAAATATAGACTTATTAAATCGTAATTAGAACTTTTAGAAAGTCAGCCATAATCTAACTATACAACACTAACTCTGCTGTATTGCTACTTATAAAAAGGGCTATACCCAACATAGTTGTTGCTGCTATATTTATATTATGAAGAGCAATTATTAGTTCTTTAAAAAATATATTTGTTCCACTGTGCTCTTGCTGTTGTTTTCTCTTGCTGTTTTTCAGTAAACTGTCTGTCCTTGTCTGCGTGTCTTATCATATTCTAGTTCCGTTATTCTATTACTATAAGTATTTCCGATTTAGATGAAGTGACGTCATTTCCATTATTTAAGTTTGCAAATTTGCGAAACGTACCATCCGACCTAACTAATACGATTACTAACTAACTATACTGTTCTGTATTCAATCGACGGGCTGTTATTTCAGGGATGCTAAGCTCTTTGAGAAACTCTGGTGATCCTGATGAGGTGCCGTCTTCAATTCCTGTTAATCCTTCATTAAGGAAAACGTAATTACAAGCTGAAATATTATGGAGTAAACTTTGTTTCATAGGCTGAGTGTTTTATGAATGTGGCAATGCGTTGTTTCGAAGTTTATGTATGTAAATATGGTTAGTGAACTTGCGTGTTATTGGAACGTAAACCACTGCTAACTTTACTCAAATATTTAATCTACGGCTACTTTTAAGAGTCCTCCATGTAAATTATGCTTTAATGTGAATACATAATTGTAGCGATATGGCTAGGCCTATCCGATTTCCAGATCATAATAGGTGCTGCTTGTTCAGAAATTGTTTGCTATATTTTGTTCAGTTGACCACCGTATTCAAGCGGAATTAACTGAAGTGGTAAGCCTACTATCTACTTAAAACATACCTTTGCATCATCAATGCCTGCGTCAGTCAATATCAGCGCATCGAATCTATCTGTCTTCTCCACGGTTATTTACGTTACGACTAGGTCACTTGCTCTTATCGAACGTACCGCGATGTCTGCTACACAAGTTTTTTTTGGCTTACGTTACATGACCATTTTGCTGAGCAAACATTTGGGACAACTGTTTTGATTTTAGTGTAGGTATACTTTAAGAGTAGCATGTATGAGTAATGTTTTGATGTTACGTATATTTGCTTACTAATGTTGGTACTGATTATCTAAAAAAACTTACAAATGTAATTTAAACAACTGTTAAGGATCATAAATCTCCAAGGATAATGGAAGGCAGGTGTGCGTATTATAAAAATATAAACTACTAGCCTCTGCCCGCGTGGTACTCGGATAAAAAGTAGCCTATGTGTATAAGCTATATTACTGTAAAATTTCATCGAAATACGTTAAAAGGTTTTTGCGTGAAAGAGTAACAAACATCCATCCTCACAAACTTTCGGGTTTATAATAGTAGTAGGATGTAACAGAAACTGACAATGGATGTCCGCAAACAAAAGCCATGCTCAAGATCACATAGTCAAATAGTTCTGAGTATGATGCTATATATATATACGAGTATATATACATTGTGAGCTTAACATCACTTGGTGAATTTAAGTTTTTAATAGAACATGGTGTTGTATGAATTTACATTTTACATCTAATTTTTATGGGACAATGTAGCAACCATTATTATTATCACAAAAGTAAACTAATTAACAACAGGCTATTGTTTTTTGAATGAATTTCAGCGTGACGCTCGTGCCATTGAAATGGGCGTTTTTGAATGGAAACGAGGAACGAATAGTTTATTCAACTCAGTAAGATTATTAAAACTAATTTTGAAGCAAAGCAATATAGCAAGCATAAATCGTTTCAAGCTCACTCAGTCACCTTTCGTAAAAAATCCTAGAATCATAACCCGTGTTTCGAAATAACATTTTTAGTATGAGTAAAGTAATCATCGCAAAGCTGAAATGGAGATGGGCTGGACACTCGGCTAGAAGGGACGATGGCCGATGGACGAAGGCAGTTACCGATTGGTGGCCAAGAGAGGCTCGGCGACCGAGAGGCAGACCACCCGACCGATGGTCGAATGACATCGTCAGCGTGGCCGGGATTCAGTGGATGAGAATCACAAGGGATCAGAAATAATGGTGTTATAAAGAGGAGGCCTATACCCAACAGTGGGTGCAGAAAGGCTAGATGATGATGAAAGTAATCAGGAAAAAAAAAGCTATATTACGCTTAGCAAAATGACTGGGTTACGTGAATCAAGATACTGCGAGAAATGTGAATCAATATACTTTTTGGTTACTGAAATGTCTACCTCCCGGATGCGTCAAGGAGTAATTTACATATCTACTTCAGTATCGATAACGTATTGAGATTAATAACATACATTGCTATTGGTAAAGCGTGTAACTAGTGGTATAGCAACGTATTTTTGTACTTGACAGAGTAAAATACAAGGTAAATATTATTAATGATTTTTGATTAGATACTCGTATGTAGAAACTTGATGTTTGGGCTTTTGGATTCAAGTCCCAATCAATATTTTAGACATTTGTCATGCATGATGTATTTTATCAGTAGTACAATTTCGTTAGTCAAAATGTTAATGATGATATGAAAAGACTTGAAATCTAAATCTAACTTATTTTATTAGCTCTTGTTTTTTTTGTAGTATCGCGTATATGTAATATTTTTTGTGTGCTGATTGTACTCGCTTATTTTATTAAGTGTCCTTGGTCGGAGTTCTAGATGCTCCGTCTATCGATTCCCTGTGAAAAGGAGGAAAGAAGTTTAATTTCACTTTTCTTTTTGCTTATTGAACAAATTCTTCGAGTGGATTAAATTGTGTCCTTGATCGAAGTTCATTCAGCCGTTTGATTATCTATTTATCGGTCTCGTGCCTGTCGTCGGCCATCTCGAATTACTCATACTTTTGCCGGCTCTTGTTTCATCCTGCTTCATGGCCACCACGTCTCTCCTCACTACTCATTGGTCATAGGTCAATGTTAGCGATGAATGGTCCAGTTCTGTTTCGCTAAAGTTCAAAGCACGTGTTTATTGACAGTTTTATTGTACGAAAATATTTTTATAACTCGACTGAGTTCGTTTCGTTGTAATCGTACAGGTTCATTTTAATCAAAGGACAGATACGGCTATTAACTTGTCGATTTAAACTGTTGTTTATTTATTTTTATCTGCTGCAATTGCCCTTTCATTTATCTCAATCAACATTTCGAAATACTTTACTTATCAGGTAATTTTGAAATAAAACTTTTTAATTCATTGAATCATGTTTTTATGAAGCAATAGTGGCAACAGAAACCAAACGTCTGTTGCCGCCATTGATGTATACGTTTTATATCACTAAAGTTCAAGTGTCTGTGGTGCGTGCTATATGTCTGAAAAAAATATATATTAACATTCGTCATGAGCGAAAGCGGTAATCGTTTCACTATAATCGTAATTGTTGCAAAACAGTTCCGCAAAAACGTGAACCAATTTCGCTGATAGCAAACTTTGATCGAAATTGGTGACATTAAGTTACCTTTCCTTTCAGAGTAAAACATCTCTAAATGACCACATCACGAGATTCACAACCATGAATCTGCTTGCACAAATCGTGTCATTTACAACCCTCTGTAATTCAGTGAGCCGGCACAATGCGGTGATTATACCAATTACGTATCACCAAGCTGATTACTCGAATGAGCATAGAGTTGATTGCTAGTTTGCTTTGCCGATTGACGCTAATGCCTGAATAACCTAGTGCTAGCGATACGTTACGGACTAACTAACCTTCTCATAGTTATTTATATCAGAAAAACATTAACATTGTGTTTTAGTGACTGTCTTACTCCTTGGCTCAAATTGGCAAACGCAATGCAGTACGTTCTTAATTGCAATTTCTCCGCAGTGGCTTTTTAAGGTTACTCTCCATTGCCGTATAAAGTTGCCTGTATTACTTTATCTTGGATCAGTATTTCAATCTTTTGCTTCCTTACCCGAAAGGTTGATGAAAGAAATGCCTAGAGACCGCGAACGTTTCACCTACGAACTTTTTATGGCCCCGTATGCGTCTTTATTACTGTCATCAAACCGTACCAGTGTGTGTTACCAGCTCTCCTACATATGGCGTCCAGGATTGGGCTTAGGTCGGTAACCTTGGCAGTGTTGTCAATATCAAATTAATACCTTGTCTTTCGAGTCTGCTTTTGTAAAAGTGAAGCAAACATCCGTTCTTATATTTCTTTTAGATTACTTCTAACTTTATTTTTTATTAGAAACGGGTTATACTTTGTGATTTCTATTGTTTTCCGATATCCATGATAGTTTAGAAAGTTAACTTATTTCTATCCTTTAAAGTTTAGTTCGGCATCATCTGATTAGTTCAGCAAGTCAGCTCAGCCAATCAGACCGCAATAAGATTGACTTTAATTTCACTTGTAACAGCTCTCAATTCATTATGCCAATAACAGTTTTACCGTCCATAAAAGGCGATACGAATACGAGCAATATCGCATACTTTTATGAATATCTCTCGGCGAATATGTGGGCGAGGCCGGCTATAAACTCCAGCTGTTTAATACCTTGCAACGAATGTAATGAGCAATGTTTTATGATCACTACTTTATTGTTTCTTTGAGTATTGTCTTGGTGAGCTATCTAAACACCATGACATGCCAAAAGGCATACTAATTTTAGGACATGTGTGGAGTGGATATGATGTATGTCTTTAGGTTTGTGGCAATTAATATAAGACTTCAAAACTGATTCATGAATCATCATACCCTTTAACAAGGTAAATGGTATACGAAAAATCCCTAGTTTTCTGATGAAGACGTATTTTCGTCGCCCAAGTATCTCGGCGAAAATATGTTTTGAGGGAGATAATGATACACTCTCTTATTTAGATGCCGAATACGTCTTAAAACGTGCTACAGAATTCAGTTAGCTAGCCTAGACTTTAATGATGTCAAAGTTAACCGTTGCTGTTACCTCACCCACCGACCAATGGAGTCGAACGAAAGGCTATAAAATCTTCACGCTCCTCAATCGCAACAGTCTTTTCATTCAAAAACAAATGTTTATGTAATTGTGAATAGTCTTCAAACGAATAAACTGCTATCTGTCTTCATTGTGTTTTTCCGGAAATTTTGGAATTCACTCGCCGATTGTGTTGCTTCTTGAATTCAGAATGAATCCTTGACCCGTGGGTGAAGTTTGGGATTCATTGTTTACCAAAACTGTTTTGCAATACATAAATATATTTTGTATTCTGTCTCCTAACAATGGTGACATATAAGACTAATGAGCAATAGCGATATTAACTTACTTTTCTGACAATATGTTTGAGATTCTATTGACACTCTTAAAAAATATGTTATAAATTCTTCGTCATCACTATAATGTAAAATTAGTGCTGCCATCTATTACCTAACTAAACAAATGTAAACAAGTTCCATTTTTAAACTGACGACATTCAGACAGTAGCATCGAACTTGAATTACGTAAACTTGCGGGTGAACGTTCTGAAACGAAGGCGTTCCACTTCTGTATCGTTCGTTTATTCATGATCAGAGTCACTGATAGCTACCTATCGGTTTAATCTATTCGTAGTGACACGGGTAGAAATACATGATGAATACTTTCAAAGTTTAAGAGCTTGGTAAAAGGTAACAAATATTCAACGAAAACGGATCACGATCAAAACATCACTTACGATACAATACATGCTCTGATATAATTGACACGAAATCTTATTCGGTGAAAATCATTCTTCCGACACCACACCACATGTAATCAACCCCACTAAAGTTTTATATTTTCTTCCCTCATTCCGTAACTTAATTACAGGACCGTTTTCCGTTCTGATGGTTATTGTATTTATTCCCTACTTCGAAGTCACTTAGTTTTCTCCTTTTTCTATCACCTATTTTAGTGTTACTTAGCTCCGTCCGACTTACCACTTAGGGTGGTCAGAATTCATTAAGCCGAAAAAGCCGGACGAAATGTTCACGTTTGTTTGTCGTAAATTGAAACAATTTACGTCTGTAAAATATTGTCATGTCTAGGTCTCTTGAAAGTAGTCACAACTCCTATCATAGGTATTTTTCGGTTGAGGGATCTTAATAGTGAATCAAGTGTAAAATAATCTGCTGTTCCCTTAAATTAAACAGCGCAATGGTTTCACGGTTATTAGCAACTTCTTTTTCCGGGTCAGTAGGTTCGCTATCAGACAGTATTTGAACAGAATGTCGCCTCTTCAACTGCGCAATCTGGGCTCTGTTATGGTCATCCCTCGTGCAGGTGGTAGAACACATGGGACAATAGCAGCTTGAAGTTCATATACATGTATATTTACACACTCCAAATCCATCCACTGCTGGGAATAGGCCACCTTGAAACAAATTACTTTCTCCTTTTTGCGACTGAGTCGGTACGATCTCGTCTTTCTGTTTCACATCTTTGTTGTAAATTGAGTTTTTTAACCTAGATTTTTGTTTTGCGGACCCTATTGATCGATCATTTTGTTTCAAGAATATTTGTTTTCGAAATGCGAATTACCAACAAACACCTGATTTTTTTCCCGTACAATGGACGGTCACACTGCCTGAACTCTAGAAGTCTAAGCAACTCTACTGAGTCGACTGACGTTAAAAGCATCCCCGTTGCTGTGAAACGCTCCTAATAGTCTTACCCGCTGCGAAAACCAGGATTTCCACTTAAGGGAACTTTATTGTCTGAGGAAAATGGACTAAAATCTGGTATATTGTACTTGCTTATTTGTTAGCTGCCATGTTTTATATTCCACTAGATTTTATATCAGCGATAGCGTGTCGTGTGAGTGTGCATGTCTTGACGTATTTAATTTAGCCTTGATAGGGCCGAGTAATCTCGGCCTCGGCCATAATAAAAGTGCTGGGAACTTTCATCCCAGTACTTTTATTATGGCCGAGAGGTTACGGAGCGGACGGCACTACTATATCTGTAAAAACATGCGCTATATCGAAAACAATGTATTTGTGTTTTTGTAGAGTTACGATTCCACATTTTTAAACGCTAATTTTCACGTAACATATTATTTATTGGTGGTCATATGAACAATATGAATGATTCACGATAGTTTTCAGATTAAAAATCTCCCGAGTACTTTGACCGACCGAAACAATTGTTTTTTAAGAATTATGCTTTTAGGGATGGCGGAAATCAGTTTTCTATCATGGGAACTACAATAATTCGGTTATAATTTGATAGATTTCCTGAAAAACAACCAAGCCCATTATTTCACTGCGCAAAATGTGAACATTGTAAATCCAATTTTTTCCCTTATTTCTTACGTCAATGGAGCTCAGAGCAAAAACTTATCGGAACGGTTACTGGTATTTATCGAAAACCGATAGAGCCTTGATTGAACACTTGATAGAGTCTTGTAAAATTGTCGTAATATACGTCGTAGATAGAACCTCGTTTACTTGGTTTCATCGTCGTAACGTTAGTTGCCCCCTTCATTTCTCTTACATATTTCAGGTAAGTAGGTCTACAGTTCAGTCATAGTTGCTTTCGAAATTCAAATTACTAAGCCCCTCATATAAGACGACCCTACTTCATCTTAGCTCAGTATTAACCGTCCGCTCCAAGAGTCAATAGGGAGGGGCTCCCTGATATGTACTTCCTAGGGAGTTGATTGCAAATTGGACGTCCCTCTTCAATTTGTCATGTGAGCGACAGCCACCGGGGTTTGTTCGAGGCTAATTGGCATTTTATATTGTCCTTGTTTTCTGCGGGCTCGCTGGTAATCGGATTTTAAATTGAGTTTCTCAAGCGTTGTGTACTTACGCGAAATTACGATCATTGATTGCTTTAACTCCTATTCTCAATTTCACGTTCTACACAAAACCCTCTCTTTCTTTAAGAGATCTAATTATATTCCAAGTTGTCTATACATTCTCAAAGCCAGCTTTTGGTATGTGAAATTAAGTTTTTTTTTCTGTTTGTTCACAGAGGAAGAATGTTACCACTGCATGGCGAGCCTGGTCGCGTCCAAAGAGAAGATGTTTATCACACAGACGAAACTCCTCAACGAGGTTACGTGGAAGACCGTTATGCAGATCGCCAAGAAGCACGCCGTAAGTCTCTTTCTCACTCACTTTGAAACACTAGTAAATTCAAAAGCTGTGTGACTCTAATTTTCTCAATTTCCATGCTCAAGTGATGGCTTCGAAATCATAGAACCAATGTCACCCTAGATATTCTGGGCGTGGTCAAGAGTAAACCTGTCTATTCAGGCAGTGGAACAAAGCATACTACCAGAGATGCAGGAGATGCTATAAATAAAATTAATCATGAAGGTAAAGTTTGCCAGAACGATGAAACTGACGTCCTACGGAAAATAAGTTATTTACAATAAGGTTGAAATTTGAAAATACTTTCCAAATTTTTATTTTTATTCCGTCCACAGTAGGTTTACGCTACGATTCTACGTAATCAGCTCGTAAAGAAGTGTAAACGTGAACACACGCCTACGGTCCTTATCTGTGTCAAATAACCTTTTATCAACTATTATCAAACCTTTTATCAAAGTGATCCTTGTGATACGTTTTCAAAAGAAGAAGTTAAGATTATTATAGTCTGTCTCGCCACGTCACACCCAATCTTCAGAGAATTTTTAGCTCTAGGTTAAAAAATTCAGAGGATTTTTCCCAAGGGGTAGATTTAGGCACACTTCAATCTTGTCTCTTTCAACATCGTTAGCATTTTTACATTCAATCGTATCACAACATGAGAAAATAACAATGAAGAGTTTTTAGGATATTAAGATCATATTATCTTTTGCGTCAGCTGTGCAGTCAGTGCAAAAGTGCACTTTGACTTTATTTACCTTAATGTCGTATGCAAGACATTACGGCATCGCGTGATGTCTGTACCTTTAAATAATAATCAGGCATTTTTATAGCGCAGTAACGGCACGCAATGGTTACGTGATTCCGGGCTTTACCTTTGGTTTAACTTCCGAGGGTTGATAAGGAAACACGAAGATAAATGCTTAGGTATGAGAGACAAAAGTTACACTGAGTGGCAGAAATGGGTAGAATTTTCTGATTTCAGGTAGTCTCCTAATACAGGTTTCCTAAACGGATTCTTATGTGTCTTAGTAAATATATAAAATTGTTGCATGACATACTTACTGACTGACCAAAAATCAACACACATCCAAAACTGTACGTCCTATGCCTATGCTCTCTGTTCTAAAGTCAGAAAAGCTTAAGCAAAAACTTGACACTTATCAATAGGCATCAACTTAATAGCTGTCAAAGATTGGTGCAAACGGGCACTTAGAGACCTAACTATTTCGATGGTAGGTTCCTTGTGTGGGAGGGGTAGGAAAAAAATCCTAAATCTACCCCTAGAAGGTGAGATGAATCCTCAATACATTTATTGTTTTCACATGGTAGGTACATAGATGGTATCTTATATGAACCCTGTCTAAGGGAATATCAACAGATATGTAAGATCAAAGGAAAATGGTTGTCAAGTACTGTCAATGTACTTAGTTTGACCGGGCCTTTACTTGCGTGCGTAGTTTTGTCGTCCCTATCATGAACAAAGAACCCTGCTCGTAAGGAAGTTCATTAATTGTGAACGTCATTAAATGAAAGCGATATTTATGTCACGACATTATATGGTTGTCAAAGTTCGCGTGGATGTACTGATCGATGTACTGGTAGTTTGACCGGGCCTTTACCTGCGTGTGTAGTTTTGTCGTCCCTATCATGAACAAAGAACCCTGCTCATAAAGAAGTTTACTAATCAATTGTGAACGTCAATAAATTAAAGCGATATTTATGTCACGTCATTATATGGTTGTCAAAGTTCGCGTGGATGTACTGATCGATGTACTGGTAGTTTGACCGGGCCTTTACCTGCGTGCGAAGTTTTGTCGTCCCTGTCATGAACAAAGAACCCTGCTCGCAAGGAAGTTCATTAATTGTGAACGTCATTAAATTAAAGCGATATTTTATGTCAAGACATTAATGTTTTATTTTATTTTGCTTTATTAAGGTAATCCAACAGCGGCAGCGTAGCGTAACGTTGAACTTATTATTGGAGTTTGAAGTCAGGAACCCTGTTTTTTTGGCCTTATTGTTTCATAAACAATAAGGCCAAAATAGGGTTACACAAAATACGTTTAAACAACCGTACTAAGCTAGCGTTGAATGGACGAAAATCATAATAAAGAGATAAAATCATTTTATAACAAAACAAAAGTATTTTGCTTTCGTGGCTTTGTGAATATTATCATACGCCAATAATATGAGTACTATAATATACTATGATTAGGTAATAAATACAATTTAACGTCACGTGGATTTCGATCCACGTGACGTTATTGGAGCTATTGGAGCGTTCGCGCTCCAATAACACTGTGATTCATGAGTCTCTGTAATAAACGTAAAGGATACAATTTAAGGGTATTACTGTGTTTTTAAATAACATCTGTTTTTAACCTTTTCGGTGTACCTTTCGGATCTGCCGGAACCTACTACGGCGATAATCCACGCGCAGATATTTTTAGTTGTAGTTTAAAGTTTTCTGATGAATAGAGACTTTAAATGGAAAATAATAATCTTTTCGCGTCGAAAATACCAGGCGACTGAACGACCAGGGGCCTAACCATGAGGTCTTGTAGCGATTCAGTTCAGGCAAAGATGTCACTTTTCGCTTTGCGACTGAGTACGCTGTGGCGTAGTAAAAGGTTTGTCATTCGCAAAGCGGGATTTGACATCTTTGCCTGAATTAAATCGCAATAAGACTTGAGGCCTCAGTACCTAGTAAACGACGAATCTAGTACTTTAAAGCCTCCCCACCCGATTGATTAATGGCTGGTCAAACTGACGCGATGTCAAAGGAAAATTATTATCAAGTATTAGTCAAATTTCGTGTGAATGTACCGATCGCCACCGCCACCGCGTCAGTTAAACGGGACTTTAAAGGTTGAGGGAAGTCGGTGGATGGAGGTAGCCCAAGATCGTTCGTCATGACACTCTTTAGGGGGGCCTTAGTCTAGCAGTAGACTCTACAGGCTGTTGATGATGATAATGAAACGCCTGGAAGACAAAAGCAGCAATCACTTAATCAGAAAGAGGTTACGGAACTATTTGTGGCTATTATCTTGTCGATAACTGGGGTGAACGACACTGCCCTTAAAATTATTGATGAGGAAATCATTTAATTTTGAACTCTCCACTTTACCTTGACCGTTGTCACAGAATACATAAGAGTACTACTTAAAGAATTGTCACTCACCGACTCCTGCCGAACCGACTTACCTCGCCCCGCCCGGATTCAATAGACACTTCATTTGCTCTAGGCGGAGAGACAGAGGCTAACAAAATTTTCAGATTCTTTACAAATTGAATTGACACGGAAGTCATCGGTGTCCGAACGTGCCGCGCCGACTCAAACTCAGAGAGGTGAGGGCGGAGCGCACGAATGCATGCCATCACGCTATGGCAATAAGTAAAATTAAATGGTGCCATACTTGACAGTTCTAATTCATCATGTGGTGACTACGCCGCGTTGTTTCATACATTTTATAGAGTGGCTGGGGTGTGCCGGTCGGTAGTACTATTGTGTACTCTGTGCCTGTGTTTTCATTTCTTGATAGCAGTGTGAATATCCTGGTGATGTTATTGTGGAATTGCATTATAGTTGAGAAAGTTCTCAACTGCATGCTATCTCAGTTATAATGACAAAGCAAGGGACAATGTTCTGGTTATAACATGATTTTACATAGCGTTTTGGAAGAGTTCGCGACGGTCTCCTTAGATAGTAAAAGATGTAAATATAGGTAGGTAGGTAGGAGCACAAAAATAAATTAGTAATTTTTTTAGATGCAAAAATTCATTGTCAACTTCTGTGGCGCAGTGGGCGAAGGCCCGCCTGAGACGCGGAAGGTTACGGGTTCGATTCCCGCTGCGGGACTAATGTTTATATGATTAGCAAATGTTTGTCTCGGGTCTGGGTGTTTCCTATGTATAATATGTATGTATTTACAAAAAAAGTATATATGTAGTATATCAGTCATGTAGTTCCCATAATACAAGCTCTGCTTAGTTTGGGGCTAGATGATGCTGTGTGAAAAATGTCCATCGGTGTCCGACTGGGTTCAAACTTGTGAGCTTCGGATTAGAAGTCGGGGGGTACCGCCCACTAGGCGAGCACGGCTTTATAATAATCAGTAAGATGAGATTAGAAAACGTTTTTCAAGTACTTTCATTCATTCACTCCCCCATTCAGTGGATCACCCGCCCCGCCACCGTGGTTATCACTAACGTAAACTCTTCGCTTGCTAACCGACCGCTTGTTTGCAGAAGTCGGCGGCGCAGCATCTGTCGCGACTGTCTGGCGCGATCGGACCCGAGAGGATCTACGCGGACTGGCAGTGGTGGATACTGGCAGCCCTGCCCTTCCCGCATCTCGTGAGGGTGCTTGACTGCTTCTTCCATGAGGGGATCAAGGTAAATGATTTCTAATGCCAGCAGAACATTGTAATTCATCCCGCAAAACGTCGGAAAGGAATGACTTTTCAAGGTATTATATTTGGTCCTTCGAGCCGGATCCTACGAGTTTATTGATGAACCAAATCTCACGACTAGCAGTGATGTAGTTGGTTCATCGAGCCAGAAACTATTGTTACTTTATGAATGAAATTGGTTCTTCGAGTCATTAAGCTCGAAATTAATGAAGTAAATTTACATAAAACGGTACACTGATCTTTAAAATATTTTCTCAGGTGTTCTACAGGGTAGCACTCGCGATCCTCATCCTGTTTCACAAGCACGCAACGAATCAGAACTCTGAGTGGTACGCGGAGGCCACGAAGAACGGCGTCGACCACGCAATTGACAAGTTCTGCCGGAACATGCCGGCATCCCCCACCAAACTACTCCGGACCGCCTTTAGCATACGCGCACTGAGGTGATGAGACCCTAGTTTATCTTACATGTCCCACATCTGAAAGAAGTCTACTGCTGATTTTGGCCCTTCTCCTACGAGTGTCTCGATAAAAGGTCTTATGCCACCGCAGCCCGACGAGTTTCCGCAAATTTCTTTGTGTACACAACACCAGTACATGTAGTGCCTCATACTATAGACACAGGGATCTACTTATATGACTTTTGGGCTATATTTATTTATTAAAGGATTACATCCTAATCTAGCATTATGCTGAGCAGGGACCTCTTTTAACGGTACCAACGTAATAAGACGTGGGTATAGTTCTGCTTAATATATTTTCTATTCTATTATCATCTTCATACTACGAATGAGATTACAAAATAACGGTGTCGATCTACTTACTGAGCCATTAATGTTTCTCCTCCATAGCTCACAGTACATATCCAGGGTGTTCATAAAAACGGAAATGACGCTCAAGTCGAAGCAAGTCATCACAGGCTCGCGGCTAGTACGGTCACGATCTTCCGACAACCTGCCCACCAGCCAATCACAAGTCAACATTCAGATGATGTCTCACACGCTGACCATTCGCGAGGTAATTTATGTCATTATAAAAACAAACGGTAGAATAAGTATTTCGTAAGACTTTCTGTGTGGTAAAACTACTGTTTCTACAATTATCTTCTAGCTTAAGTTTCGACTCTGCGTCGGAGTCCTTTTTATAAAAGGTTTTTCTGACTGGCTTGAAACTTATGTAGTATGAACAGTGGGAGTATACAATTATACTATGAATTAGCCACCTTCAGATATTGTAACTCTGCGCTTGTGAAGGAACTTTACTTAGAAAAGATATACTTATACGTGTAGAAAACAGAGACGATGTTTTGGTAAGATCCACACGCGCTATGTTATGACTTTTTCTAATGGTGTATTGATATAGGGGTACCTTACCTCATAATACATTCCTCAGAAAGTCCGAACAATGATAATTAGTAAAATGTAGGTACTCCAAGTTATGTGAACTTTAAATAAGCCACTGCCGGATGTACTAAACGTGAAACATAAACTAACGAATACTTATAATGTTTGAGCTGAACGAAAGCTTGGACAATCTAACAGAAAAACACTAACATTTAATTCCATACAACGCACACACAAACTTACATATTATGTGTATCGGTGTAAAATAATGTATGTATATCGGTATTTACTTGGTTCGCAGAGAATGTCTGAGGAAACGTGCAAACAGATGGTATCGTACTCGACAATAGGCGTGGCTTTGGCTTTTATATCTCATTCGATCATCAGTTTGCGATCTAACAAACTAATTTCAGTCATATCGAAAGTACAATCGATACTCAAAGTGTCCACTGTTTATTTTTTGTAAGAATTTATTTTTCTCCTTCTGTTTTTGTCCGTCCATTAGATGCAGGTCCGTAGCCAGTAGACGCGTTAGGTGGGCTAGGGCGAACTTACACGAGTCAAGGAAGCGTGCTAGTAGGCTGAGGTATATACATTCGTTGGATTTAGGCTCGTGTTGCATAACACACCCTAAACAGATTCCCGTAAAAACTTCTTGACACATTACTTATGATAACTACCAAATACCTATGCCTGAGTCTAGATTCAGTCGTTTTTTTAATTATATTTGAAGGCAACCGTACGGCCCATCGGGTATTGACTGCAATATCAGGGGCATTGTGCGTGGTTTACCATCTCAAACTATTTCCATATAGTTGAATGGATGAAAATGAAAATACTTTATTGTATGTAGTTACACAACAAGAAAAATGTTAAAACTGAATATCACTAAAAAACAGTGGGCGGTCTTATCGCTTAGAAGCGATCTCTTCCCGACTAGAAGTTACTACTACTAACAGGCTAGAAAGTTTGAAGATACATTCTAAAATAGGGGCCTTGGATTTAACAATGAATAGTGGCCAATGAAATGTGTCGGTCTACTAGCATAACTCGCTGTGTTCAAGTGGAATAAGTTTCAGTGGCTACCTAAATCCTAGTGTAGTTTGTAAACAGTTACGGAGCACATTATCTCTCCCTGGCTACGGCTCTGATGAGTTATGTTATTTTCGGTCTGTGTAGCGACAGATTTGTGAATGATAATGTTGTGTCCATCGATATAATCATTCGATTAGATTCTCACGATAATTATATCACACATTTCGAATCGGTTCCACCATTTCATTCGCTTTGAATGTATGAATTCGTGTTTTTATTTTCAATGTTTTCAGTGTGACCTTTCTTTGTAAGATAAAAAATATTCTACTGTCATAAAATTCTTTGGAGAAAGCATTTTTGAGACATTGCTATCTTGGCATGTGTGTGGAAAATGTCGAATCTGATACGTAAAAAAATTTATAGTTAACAGAATTATAGTTTGTGATATAAAATTAACATTTCGAAATGATAGTGATGTGACGTGAAGGTGGCATGTTATCGATTGTTTTGTGTGAGTGCTAACCGTGTGTCGATTTTCCCGTTAGGGCTCACATTCGCCGGGCCCGCGCGCCCTATCCATGGGCGTTTACCCCATTCAAGCTCTCAAGTCGCAGATACTAGACCAGTGTGAAGTAAGAAGTAACTGTCGCCCCCATAAGCTTGCGACGATTTTATCGATGTTTAGATGCACTGCTTGTCACTTAGGTGTTTTATCATTTTATTATTATCCCCTCTCAAAGACAGCTTTAGAAGACCCGGATACCTAATTCGCTTAATATTATTTTGCGTTTTATTATGGTGAGTATAAGATAAGCTAGCGCGCATGGAGCTACGTTACTGATTGTTACATGTTTATTGTGTTTGGATGTTTATTTTGTATCTGTAAAAAGCTACGAATAGACTAGTTTTTAAGTTTTATTTTTACATCGTCTTATCTTCGTTTTTTTTTTATTTTTTTTAGTTTTATTGACTGAACGACCCAAATAACAATAGAATGCAAACAACACGAACATATCCACCCACACATCTCCCTCTAACCTTCGATAAGGTTTTACTTATGTACCATGTAGATGGCTTTATAATCCTACCTAACGCGATAAAAGTATATACATTCCAAACGATTCGCTACATTCTGACTAAATACACAAAAATCATAAAGTGTATTCTCCCCATAACCTGACCCCGTAGCATAGCGTAAGCAGCGCATAGCCTTTCTTCGCAGAGTCCGCGCTCCTCGCATTTGGCTCTGTGGTTCCCCTTCCCTAATGCGGTGTTCCGCGACCAGCGGCAGCATTCGTCCGACCTGAGGCAGAAGGTTTGACAGATCCATTAGAAAACGCCCGCTCGCTGTAACTTACTTACGGATCTTTGTTAGTTTTCTCTATCTGGAACGATAACCGCTAAAGGCCGCTGGAATGGCGACCACGAACCAGAAAGCCCTTCTTACATTGCGTGGATCTAGTTGGTGGAATGGAGGTGACTCAAAAGCGTTCGTCATATCGCACTTTGTTGAGAGCCTGTTGGTAATGATGATGATGTGGAGCTTGCGCAGGGTTACCAAAAAAAAACCATAGGCGCTTTTTCCTCAGCCAATGTCGTACCCTAGTGATTAGTCTTATCTTTCCCTTTAAGAACTTTTCTATGATTTATTCCTATTGTCGTTTTTTATTTGGTTTATAGTTAGATTTTTCACCTTAAAACTTCGTGTTATCTAAATAAACCTTTAAGATCCAAGTTGATTTCCCAAAATGACCGATAAAAAATTGTATTTTAGCTTATTTTTTGTTATATCTTGTGTTTAATCCGTAAGTAAGTTACGGGGGATGGGGTAAAAGCACTAATAAACGGGGTAGTTTTCGTGGTTGCACATATAAACGGTGAAATGTAGTGTAGCTTTTCGTAAGATGTCCAAATGTTAGACTATGGGTCGTATTCTCTGATCGCGCAGTGCAAATTGAGCTGAAACATATATAACTACCAGAAGACGTAGATCAATTGTTCGTCATAGATTCCGAATTTTTATTTCAGAATCTTGAGTTTCTCTAAACGTATGCTAGAGGCGCTTATCAGATTCACATGAAAAAAATCGGAACTTTTGTGTAACTGTTGACAATTTTTTGTGTGGAAATCTTAATACGGTCACCGGTTTGGCATGTTATTAGCTGAGCATAGACAGATCTACGTACCCTGAGAGCATCTTTTCGCAAAGCGTGTTTTGAGAATGCGACCATGTGAATTTCTAAAAAGCTGTTTCGGAATCCTACATGCATGTTCTCTGTCTGTCTTGCTAAAGAAACTCATACAGCTAAGTATTCCAAATGCACCTACAAAATTACCTATTTACTTATTTCTGGTATATTGGCAATCTAATTTTATTATGTTTATTATTGATAATCGTTATGCCCCTTTAAATATTGCTCCACAGGCAAATTGGCAATCAAGATTGCAATAAAGGCTACTTCAGACGAGAATATTAATATTGCAAAATTTTTATTATATTTTACACACGGCATTACAAAACGATAACTCCAACTGTGCATAATACACATTTTTTATTATTTTTTATTATTTAAGTTTTTTTCTATCATTTTATTATGATAAATTAATTTCATCATGCTAGCAAATATTACCATTTTAGTTTTTTTGTTTACGGTATAGTTCCGTAGATACGGTGTATTTTAGAGTCGTTATTATGTAAATCAGAAAAATATTGTATTTAATTTACAAATACCTACTTCTATGGTTATTTAAAGAGCATAATGTATTTACAACTTTCTTTGAGGTGCTTTCGGCAACTTTGCCAAAGTTAAAAAACTGCAACCTCGCGCCTCGCCGAAGCTTGTAAATAGTCATAATAAGTAGATAATGGCATACATAATTGATCAATAATGTATTATTATGATTTCTAATATAACCTCTCATGGTAATTGCCAAGAGATGCTAGCCAGTAAATCATACTAGCTACTAAAATGAAATACAATTCATTCTGTTTTAATCCAAGGACTTGCCTCGTCTGTGTCGAGCTTTATCCTAATGTATATTTGGCTCCCACTCAAATAGAGCTAGAACTAATAGTGTTGTTTCAGCTATCGTTTATGTTGCATGATATGTTTTGATCTACGTTCTAATAGTGTAAATTCAGTATGAGTTGAGACGGAGAATTTCATTGTTTATCCTCTATGAAGTCAACTTTCAGAAAATTTACTTAATTATCGTATGAAATAACTCTCACTGAATCCTTTAGTCTTATTGATTCTATTGCTATCCCAACACGATATTATCAGGATCGCCATACGCCAAGTTGGTGATTAACCTAAAGCAGGGTGTCCAAGAAAAACGCAGTGAGACGACAAACAGCTGTGCCATCGATACAATTCTATTTTTGTGACAATTTTTAGAGCCATGTTTTTTTTATCTTGGCAATGAGATTTATTAGCATTGCCATTGTACCGAATATAAAATTTGGACATGTTTCTAACTAGCCCTTCTTGGTATCCTCACAGATCATGTGGATTACAGTCGTGAGCGTGATTATTTTTATTGCCATTCATCGGGGAATACAGCCATCGCTTTAGGGGCGCTTCTCTATAGTGATCGATCTTCAGATGAATCAGTTATTTTATTTATCTATGAGGTTGAACAATGAATTTATCTGACCATTAATGTTTATGTACATATATAGTAGGTATTTAGCTGTGTAGGTGTGCACATAATGGCACTTTTCACCTGTAGCGTTTACTAATTTATTCCACTAATATTGTGTCGTCCTATTTGTTTAGTCTTACGTGTATTTTATAGTTGAATGTATTTTCTATAAAATAAAATACGATTCTACGTCGAGTCTCTTTAAAACATAATAGAAGTAATATCGATAAAAATTAAGTCTTGAAGTATGTTAAATCAACATAAATATATAAAATAGTGCAAGTAAATCATACTCTTTTCCATGAATCAGATTTTTAAATCCATCTGATTTAATCTATCGATCGTACTCTTTTCCATGAATCAGATTTTTTAATCCGTCTGATTTAATCTATCGATCGTACTCTTTTCCACGAATCAGATTTTTCAATCCATCTGATTTAATTTAACGATCGTACCTTTTCCACGAATCCGATTTTTTAAATCCATCTGATTTAATCTATCGATCGTTCTTTAAGTAGACCGAAGACTGGCACAGACAAATGTAACAAAAATAAAATAGACCATTTGGCAATTCCAGCTGTTCACGCTTTGGTCGTGGCTGCCAGTCAGGATCACGATGTACCAACCGGTGCTCCTCTACACGACCGAGGAACACGGCTGTTCACTCACCACGTTCTACGTACGAGTGGAACACCATGAGCCGACGCTGCTCATGATCAAGACTTGCAATAACGAGGTGAGTCCCCTGTGCCAGTGTGCCGACCATTGCTCCTCTGCACAAAGTCAAAGTCCAAATTCGTTTATTCATTAAAATCACTTTGAAACGTCGGTTTTATCTATTGCCTGTTCCTCCGCGACCAAGCCAGGAAAGAAAGGCAAGAAAACATGGCTGGTTATTCTTTTTAATGATCCTTTTACAAAACAATAGGTACCTACATTTTTTATCGAGTTGGAGCATTTTCAATCCCTAGATATTTTACAGTATGCCTTTTTATAAAGTTTACATATGTATACATGAATGAAAAACACGGGTTGCTTTCTTAGTGTACCCTCGTACACCAAAAGGACCCTATGTATACAAGGCGAGTGTGAATGGGATAGTTGGAAGAGGAAGGCCTCGGCGAACGTACTCTGACCAAATTGGAGACATTCTAGAGAAATGCCAGGTCAGAAGTACACTAAACCGCCGAGCTTGTATGAAGAATTTGATGAGGATGAATGAAGCGAAAGCGGTACGCTAGGATCGTAGCAAGTGGAAATCCTTGGTCTCTGCCTACTCCGGAAAACAGGCGTGACTATATGTATGTATGTATGAACTAATTCCCAAACAGGTCACTAGGACTGACGGTATAATTTTGCTCTGGGTTGATCTCTCAGTCACAATCAATCAGTCAGGACGCTGTTCTTTTTTATAAGCAGATATTCCAGGATGCTTAAAGACTTTCAAACAGATTTGAGACTCAAGCCTAGATTTTAAAAAAATAACTGCTTGATTTGATTCCCATTTGGAGCACGAACATTTATATGTCTTAAGATAACAGACGCGTAGGAATGCCAAATTCCACGGTGTTCTTGCCATACAGGCTTTTAAGTCCTAGTGTGGGGAACAGAGCGTAACCTATGGTACCCTGTTATGCTATTTATTACATACCAACGTAGCAATAACAAATTATGTACCTGTCTGTTTGAGATAGCAATCAATATATTTCACCATACAGGGTGTCACCGGAATGTGTATATAATTTAAAAACTGTTTGTTGATTTTAGGGATGTGCTAAGAGCAGGTAGTAATGAAAAACATGGAAATCCAAAAAGTCGTAGAACAAACAATGGTCCCCACCACGGTGTCAATGACCTCCTTCCGGCATTATATACACATTCCGGGACACCCTGTATATAATTTCACATAAGGCGCGCCTCAGGTCCTAGCCAGCACCATGTACGAACACAGCCGTACACGAAAACGTAACGAAGATCTTGTTCTGTTCAAGGTTTTCGGTGCATATTGTTCTACGCGATGGTTCGAGCGGAACCAGAAGGACGAGCGTGGTAACCGACAGGCCTACTTCGGTACGGGAGAGACATTCCTCTTTAGGTGAGACCTTTTCTGTTTACTCTTAATTTAGGAGGAACAGCTGCAGGATTAATGACCCTGCAGACTCTAACAGCTGAACGGTGAACTTTGAACGCCCCCTAAAGCGCGGAAAGCAAGTGATGTGAAAGCCATAAAATTTTATTAAAAAAAAATAGTAGGCACATTATTACGCCTTTGGAACCGTTTTATGTGTGTAACAGTGCAGGAAGGGACCGATGATATCTTAAAGATTGCTGGAAGTGGATGAAGGGGGCCCAAGATAGTTCGTCATGGCATTCTTTAGAGGAAGCCTAAGCCCAACAGTGGACTGCTACAGGTTGCTGAACTTGTATCAGGTTGAGCAACTTTCCGCCAAGCCACCATGTGGATGGGTGGCCTTTAGTGGCATTTAAAACTACCGTGCTTTTCGAAGGGTACGTTGAGCTGGCTTTTTAACAGCCTGAAAACTCTGACTCGAGATGGTCACTAGTTTATACGAACGAACGAACAAATTACATTTATATCTAACGTCATAATAAAAGAATTGGCTTCCTGAGTCCGAGTGCTGGCAATTATAAAAAAAAAAGTTTGGTTACTGTAGGGATTTTTTATTCATATTTTTGTTTTCTTTTTCTGTTACTTTCTTTTATTATCTAGGCTCTTCGGGTGAAGGCTATTTATTTTTGCCTGTTTTTCACTGCTCATATCATTTGCACTGGGATTTAAAATGTCTCGCATGTTTACTGATGCTCGTTTAAGTTTTTGCATGCTGTCATTATCACGTTGTTAAATATGTAATTTTTCTGTTTTTATCGTTTTCTTAAGTTATTCATATAAACTTAAAATCAGCTAGTTTGTTTCAAAGTGAATAAATTTAGCAACATTTTTTTTTAATAATTCGATTTCTTTTCTATCTCTTATTATATTATCACTAAACGTCACTAGTGGCAAACCTATCTAAAAAAACATTCATGACGTCATATAAATCGATAGCAAAAAATATAAATGGTAATTTACCTTCAAAACGGCAAACCGATTTAAATGTGTTTTTTTTTTGCAATCGATCTTTATTAAAATTTAAACTAGTACTTTTATTTGTGTTTACCGTAAGTTTGTTTGTATGTTTTTCTGATACCAAAAAAAAGAACTTATTTAAATTTGTAAACAAATATACTAAACATGTTTTAGGCAAAATGATTAGATGAACGATGTCTTAAGATAATTTATATAACATTATTTTCCAAGATTTAGCTTTTAAATCGGTACATTCGTTTGGTAGGTACAATTCCAATGACAGACAGACCTACTTAAGGCTTCCCACTATTTATTTATTTATGATTATTTATTTATATAAAATTACAAATCCTACATTATATGACGTAGGATTGCCAGACAAAAATCCTGAAGAAAAAAATATTGATTATTGAATATTATTTTTTTTCAAAATGAAGCAATTACAAATTGACACTTAAATTGATACAGTCCGTATTCTAGAACGAATTTGATAATAACAAAAATATCTCAACACAACAGATTCTTTCTTAAATTGGTCGTTAACTTAAACTTTGTGAACCTGTTTTGTGAGATGAGTTTATAATAAACTAAAAATTATTTTTTTCTAGAAATAATGACTGAAAAAACATTAACCCGTTTTTTGCACGTATTACAATAAAAAAATATACTGTCTCAATTCCAACGAATCTCAATTAAATCGAAATCCAGAACACAGAAATCGTTACCCAGTTTTTTAATCTGTATGTTCTGTTATTACAATAAAAATAAAGAAATACTGTCACAATCCCAACGAATCTCAATTCAATCGATTGCTAAAAAGACACAAGAGACACTAAAGCCTCAATTCATAGTCGGGGGTTGAACAGTCCCCCAAAATCCATCATCCAGCATTTGCCTGATGGCTGGGTGCATTAAGGTTAAATTCGCACTCGAATTTTGACTTAGCGCCTGAACGGTCCCCTAGGGGAGCCCCTATTTGACTATAAAATAAAATATTCTTTGTTTCGGACTACTTAGGATCCATAGTGGTTAGTAAATAAAATAATTATGAACTATGTTAGCAGACAAAAGTAAAAGCAACAATCGAAGATAGATAGGTACCTAATGGTGCTGGGTGTGACGTTCATGTTGCTATGAATTTGGACCTAAGTTATTATTATTTTCCCAAAAAAAGAAACTTTAGCCGGTTTTTAATCTGTATTCTATGTTTTTACAATAAAAAACTAAAGAAATGCAACAATCAAAGATAGATAGGTACCTAATGGTGCTGGGTGTAACGTTCATGTTGCTATGAATTTGGACCTAAGTTATTATTATTTACCCAAAAAAAGAAAGGCGGTTTTTAATCTGTATTCTCTGTTTTTACAATAAAAAACTAATGAAAAACTGTCTCTGGCTAAATCTCAACGCTTCTCAATTAATTCGTTTACAACTTAAGACTGTGCCCATCACCATATGACCCCGAACACGTAACCCCATCACCACTAACCTGCATGTTGCAGCCTTTACCCGGAACGAGCAAAGTACCCCTGGGTCGGATGCTCGGCCGCCGAGAAAGGCGAGGAGAAAGTCGCGCACGGATCAGAACTATTCATGGCGGCTGACACTAAGATGATCACGATCGGAGGCGGGTCAGTAACTTAATATCTTCTCTATTTGTAGTCTACATCCGCAAAGGGCTAAGTACCCTTGGGTGGGGTGTTTGGAGGACAATGAGGATACGAGGACCCCGCACGCCAACTCGCTGTTCATGGCCGCTGATAGCACTATGATAACTATCGGAGGCGGGTATGTCGCATGGGGTGTATATTGGAATTATCGTGGTTTCCTATCATTTAAGGATATCATTACGACTATGCCACGTACTTTAACGTTCTCGTGACTGACGTTTCGTTGACCGTTTACAGTTCGGTCGATGGTCGTGAGGAAGGACCTCTTCCTCGTGAGTCGGACGTTTCGTTGACCGATAAGAGATCCTACCTCACGACCGTCGAGCGTGGTCGACGGTGCTCATAAGGAAGGACCCTCTTCCTCGTGAGCCGGACGTTTCGTTGCCCGTTAGAGGTCCTTCCTCACGACCGTCGAGCGTGGTCGACGGTGCTCATGAGAAAGGACCCTCTTCCTCGTGAGCAGAATGTTTCGTTGCCCGATAAGAGATCCTTCCTCACGACCGTCGAGCGTGGTCGACGGTGCTCATGAGAAAGGATCTCTTCCTCGTGAGTTGGACGTTTCGTTGACCGATAAGAGATCCTACCTCACGACCGTCGAGCGTGGTCGACGGTGCTCATAAGGAAGGATCTCTTCCTCGTGAGCAGAATGTTTCGTTGACCGTTTAGAGGTCCTTCCTCACGACCGTCGAGCGTGGTCGACGGTGCTCATGAGGAAGGATCTCTTTCTCGTAAGCAGGACGTTTGTTGACCGTTTAGAGGTCCTTCCTCACGACTGTCGAGCGTGGTCGACGGTGCTCATGAGGAAGGTCAAAGAAACGTCAGTAAGAGAATTGTAAAGTGCGTGGTATACTGATTTTGTGTTGTCTGAATTCATGACTTAATTTTACTAAGATAAAAGTTTTATAGCCAAAGATTTCCGAAGCGCTTAATTTTTAACCTTAGTACTGTTCATATTTGTGCCAACTGTGGACGTGTCTCTGACACGTGCTCAGCCGTCTTGAGCGTGAAAGAAGAACGTGAGGAAACCAGCATGCCAGAAATTCGAAAAATCAAAGGCATGTGCCATTGGTTAGTGTTCCAATAAGCGACGATAGGCTTGCAACATGTCACAACACCCGCGAACTTCGTGGGCATGTGGCAGTGTAATGTTTGGTTTTGCCTCTGGCTAATTCCTATTTGTTATCCTCACGGATCTGCATACTGAGTATTGATCTGAGAGGTTATTCCTACTTCAAGGACGACCTCTGTGGCGCGGCGGCAGAGTAGCCGGCTGAGACGGAGGAGGTGCAGGTTCGATTCCTGCCGCGGAAGAATGTTTGCACGTTGTGATTTTTGCATGTTCCATAGTACTCGTAGTTCCTGATATCCATGACACATGCATTCCTACTATGTATTGTGACTTGGGTGTTTATTTATAACAGGATTTCTTATTTAAGAGGTTGTTTGTCTGTTATATTTTATTTCTGAAACGTATTGTCATGTTTTTTTTTCATTTGTATGTCTTCCTATATAGGTTTTTTTATTTCCTTTAAAAGAGTTTTGGTTGTTAAATGGCGTACATGGAAAAATCGATAGCTCGTAAAGTGAAAAAAGCAGTGATTTTGTCAGATAATATTTCTTGTTTGTACCTATTAATGTCAGCTTACGATTTTAATAAAAGAAATACTCTGGACGCCATTTTGAAATAAAAGAACAAAATGGCGGAACGTAAAAAGTCAAAATCTTCAAACCCCTTTTATTTGCTGACTTTGATTCGGAGCACGTTTATTTTTTGCTTACACAACAAATTTAATTCCAGTGAAGGGCAAGCGATCTGGATGGACGAGAACATTAGATTCGGGAAGACCGACCGCTGCTCGACCTTCAACAACCCGCCTCTCTGCCCGAGCGGCGACTTCGAGATTAGAGTGCTGGAGGTGTATGGCTTCTCTGGAGCGTAGGCCCGTTGTAGGCCACCTGTAGGCCCGCTGTAGGCCTTCTGTACACCACCTGTAGGCCCGCTGTAGGACTTCTGTACGCCCCCTGTTAGGCCTCTGTAAGTAGGTCCACCGTAGGCCTTCTGTTAGGCCCCTGTAAGTTGGTCCACCGTAGGCCGGTTGTAGGCTCGTTGTAGACCTTCTGTTGGGCCCGCTGTAGGCCTTCTGTATGGCCCCTGTAAGTAGGTCCACCGTAGACCCGCTAAAGGTCCCCTGTAGGCCCGTTGTAAGCCTTCAGTTGAGCCCCTGTATGTAGGTCCACCGTAAGCCCCCTGTAACTGTCCCTCTAGGCCTCTTGTTGGGCCCGTGTAGGCCTGCTGTAGGCCTCCAGTGCCAGTGGCAAGAGCACCCAAGACAGTGGTTTTGTCTACGGAAGAGAAGACAAAAAAATACTTCTGTGTTTGAACTCTACTCTTTTCTTTGACGGAAAATATAAGCAGAAGTAGTTTTGGTCGTCTCGTCCAAGGCGCAGGTGCTAAGCCTTCTGTAGGCCTCCGCCGGACATGAGGAGCGTAATCTCTTGGCTTTGTTGAAATGCTGTATTCTGTGTGATGAAATGCACAAATTTCACATCGTATCAGAAAACAAGCCATCTCAATAAAAAGAAGTGCGTTGAATAGTTTCGTGTTAAATAACTCGTGACCGA
The DNA here is from genome assembly GCA_958496245.1 of Perizoma flavofasciatum. NCBI lineage: Eukaryota > Metazoa > Arthropoda > Insecta > Lepidoptera > Geometridae > Perizoma > Perizoma flavofasciatum. The sequence goes on from OY292421.1 coordinate 2,227,568, forward strand.
ACGACAGACACGGATATGATTCGATAAATTCCCGTTTCTACAATTCTAGTCGGAGCACTGGCATTCTGTAACTGTCGCGCTTTTAGATCCCAATGCAAGTTAAAAAAAAAGAAATAAATGGGTTATTATTTAGAATGTGGAACAATAAACTCGGCCTTAACTTTAACTGGGAGCTCAAGATGCGACAGTATGTTTGAAGCTAACTGAAACGTGAGACTAAGTAAGCTATTCCATGGAGTGCTTCGGTCAACGATCAACCGCGAATTGAACCAACTACTAATTGAACCAACCACGAATTGAACCAACTACTAATTGAACCAACCACGAATTGAACCAACTACTAATTGAACCAACCACGAATTGAACCAACTACTAATTGAACCAACCACGAATTGAACCAATCACGTATCGGTTGAATTGGAACAGCCGCAACTAAGGATCTTTTCAATAAGGAAAAATTGATATTTTTGTATAAAATGGCTTGTTTACCAATTTCGCTTTAAAATAATACAGCTATTTAGACATAGTCCTCTATATAATTAGCAAAGTGGCGTTTGTCATCCCCTAGTGAGATAAATAATTGTGATGTGACTTTGGCAGCCCAAGTTTCTATCGACCGCAGCGATTTAACTGTTCTAAACTTTATCATATTGCTTTTGCATAACTAAAATAAAAAGATTTTATGCAATAATATACGTAATATAAAAATATACGTTCACAACCTCAAATCCATACTCAGTACGTAGATCCGTAAGAATACTAAAAACGGGGTAGTCAGAGACAGGTGTATTATGTATTGCATATTGCCACATTTTGCAAATTAAATAATAAGGCTCCCATACAAATATACACTTGTTAAGCTAGTTTAAAATTACTGCGGGAAAATGGTGTAAAGAGGCTATAAGAATAAGAGAAAAAGACGCCGTTTTCTAACAGCCTCTCTGTCTTTTGTGTAAAGTTAGAGAGAGATGGCTATCGTTTTATATTAATGTTTAGTAGTTAGATCGCTGAGGTCGATATTAATAGAGCTCACCAATAGATTGTATCCAAACAAGGCCGTATTCTCAAACCACGCAGTGTTAAGGGGAGTTCACAGTAAATGTCATTTAATTGTCATGTCATTTAATTAGTAAAGAATACGGCGCTGAAATGTTTTCATAATAAATCGTGCAATGCATAGTGTAGAACTTTTAACTTAATTGCAATCGAACCCTATCATTGACGTTATAGTAAATTAGGCATCCTTATTCTCAATTAAAAAGAGAGTTAACCAGTACATTTTGGTCCTTCGAGCCGTATGTTTGAGCCGAATAAATTACTCATAATAGCTCTGGTTTCTCGCTTTCATAAAAACGATTAAATCTAAATGACTTTTGCAATCTTTTTAATATGTTATGTACATAACATATCAAAACGCAAACATTTTACATTGCAAACGGTCTTAAAAGATCAAGTTAAAACATACGGCTTGAAGGACCAACGTGATCCTCGTACAGAGCTAACTCAAATTGCTATTTGGTGGACGCGTCATGCCTAACCTTTCGGGCGTTATGTTGCTCGTCTTTTCTAACGTCATTGTCTATGTTTTGATGCCCCTTGCCGTTTATTTAACAGACTGTGTAGATCTATTCCTGTACTTTATTGTGCTCTGCATGTCGCGTGAAGTTAGGCATTGATGGAAATCTTACTACAAATACCTAAATGAAGATTGTATAAATCCTTTCGTTCCCTGAAAATAAGTGTCTCAAAACTCTTTCTGATTTGGTTAGTGAAGTTTACGGGGGTATGCCCGAAGTAACATGCGCTGCTAGAGATGTGAATATATCTCATTCGAAAAAGCTAATAAAAGCTTTCGAAGTATTAAAGCAAATACTTCGAAATGAAAGCTTTTTCAAATGAATTTCGGATCTAAAAAGCTTTTTGGGGCAATGGGTTATATAAACTAACGTTTTCTGATGCCCAATCAATACTCATATTGTAAAAACGGGAATTTTAATGCGCTTTTTCAAGGTATTGAAACTAATAAATGTTTTATTGTCGAGCTTAGTCAAGCTAATTTTTTTTAACGTACTGCTAGATTGACGAACGTTTGTATAAAAAAAAGAATATAAGTCGCAAGCCACCTCAGGCACTCACTATTATGAAGACTCTCGAGACGAGTCGAAACAAGTCGGTGCCTTCACGGTGCGTTTGATAATTCCCGATTTTTATAATATGTAAATTTTGTTCATGGTGTTTTTCGGGGTAAATGCTGAATATATTACCAACTGTTTCTGTAGGTTACGAAGTATTAGGTATTTGTAAAAAGACTTTCATTTCTCCCCATTTCTTGTATTGTAACTTTGCTGTCCGAAAAGACAACGAATGGGGAACGTAGGTTGTTCAATAAATACATATATTTCAATAAATATATTTACATACTCGTGACTAGGTGTCTGTGTGTAAGTACAATTGGATGTAGATTACCTACTTGTGGTTTAAAATACGCTTATATTGAAGCAATATGGGGTCTAGCCGTGCGGTGAATGCTCTTATGGTTTTACACGGTGAGCGATTATATGAAATAGATTGAGCTATATAGTTATATTGATGATCTATGTAACGGAATACATAACCAGCTGACACACATGAGGGGCGGGTACAATTTCGGCTCTGGGTGTGGTACCGTGGTACTCGTAGTTTCTGATACCCACGATCCAGGGAATCCTAGTGTGGGGTCAGGACTATGTACGTGTTTTTTTATTATTATATCGCTCGATTTTCCAAATAATGGATAATATCACGCGATACAGTTTCATGTTATCGCTCGGCGTGTAAAGATACCTACTCTGTCGTACGAACATTCCAGTGACATTGAAGACGTAGGGCTTTTTCTCGTGAGGCCGAGATAAAGTCGCATGCGAGATTTCCTTTAAATTGACACGTGCTACGGTCGAGCAGCAGACAGATGCGAAAGATAAAGGTTCGTTTCCCGCTGTGGAACGAATTTTTAGTATCTGTATTTTTTTTTCAAGCTTGTTTGCTTATTGTACTCGTCGTTTCTGACAACCACTTCAGATACGGAGGGAAATTCTATGGGCATAAAATTAAACTACAGTTATCTCCTAGAAAAACTGTCAAAGTCAAATTCATCTTGATTATGTCTACTGTCAAAGTCAAACAATTTTTACTTATTTTTAAACTTACTTGTAGACTGATGTTCTGAGTGCTGTCACAGTTGAATCTCACATGCGGCTTGTTTATCGAGCCCGCTAGAATAGGGCCCCAGTCTTCTGATCGACAACGGTTCGAGACCAAAAACTTTAATTGCTTTCTTACTTTAGCAATGGCAAATCGGTCCAATGCGCAGTATTTCGGTATAGTGTGTGTATTGCATAAGGCTTGAATATACTCAGTGATCGTCTGTCGTTGCTCACAAAAATATACCAAAGAATTTAAACTTAGATACCGCGTATCCTGTTGTGTGGACAACTGATAATCACTAGTTTTTAATATTACAATTTATTATGTTTTGTACTATTAACTATAGATGTCGAAAACGCAACGGGAACGCGAATAGCGTAGCTTGGACGTTTGTTCGATAGCTCTTATATATCATACAATAAAGACGCGTCGTCTCGCTATTGACGGCGGACCACTGCCGTTCAGCGCAGTTTAAAAAGTATTATTTTCGGATGTTTTGTGCCAAAATTGGACCATTGGTAAATTGGCTGAACCCGTAGAAAAGTATTCATTCATTTCCATATATATTAATTTTGTATTATAATCTTTTAAATCATGATTTGTTTTTTTTTCATTGACGAAGCGTGAGTGAATTATTTTCTATTTATGTTTAAAAATTTTAAAAAAATTCTGAATAAAATTTCTGAAATAAGGTAACGGAATACATAGAGGTCGGTTTATGTCACAATGTAATAATAAATACATATCCCGTTGGTACAAAGGGGTTATACCTGATAGTGCGTCCATATCACCCGCGGCTTTGTCAGCCCACTATTTTATTTGTAAATATTTTGATGTAATTCCCCGCTCTGTTCTCGACCAGTTTAGTAAGTTCAGGGCAGCGCGGGGAGCTTAGATACTATGTACTAGATACGTTCTTTGGAAGCCTAAGAATTTGTTTTAAATTCAGATTATTTATGTAATTTATTGAGTAGGTAACATGTGATGTTTATATATGTTACGGTGTCTCTGTGCGGTCGGGCGCTGTCGGTCACATATAGTTTTATTTTTATAGTTTATGCAGTAACGCGTTATTTTTTATAAATTATGGCTTTAACACAATGATCGAGAGTTTGTGTGTAATGCTGGGGAAGCAGCTGGGCCTTCTACAAGAGACGGACGCTGCCTACCCCCCCATCGTGATGTAATATATTTTGTTATGGTCCCCGTGGCATAGAGACGCCCCTCGCGGTATGTTGCTGTTAGCTAATTCATCGTTGTTCAGTGTAAAGTCTAGTCTTTATCCTGTTTTTATTATCTTTGCGATATATTGAATATAACGAATTGATATATAAAATATAATGCGATTTTTGCCCCGCTCTAGGGGTGTGTAGGCTCGTGGTTAGATAGTTATAAGTACATTAATGTAAATTAAACAGTTATTAATCTCTAAATATTATCCTTTTCAGTATTTGTGAATGTTTTTTACGTGTGATCATGTAAACTGACATGGGAGAGACGGATGCTTGTTACACGTATCTTACTATTACATTGGGATAGCGTCCTGCGTTGGGCGATACGGTGTTAAACTCGTTTATCGTAATGTAAATGTTGCTTTACAATGTCTAAAAAATATATAATCCCGTATACATTAATGTCGTTTTATTTAACTTTTATTAATTACCCTGTAAGAACAACGTAGAGCTTTGCAAAATCCGAACGAGGAAAAACAACCTTAGAGGTAGAACAGGCTATGAATAGTTTCTCACAGACCAACCGGTGTGTACCTACATATTATTGTCCTAAAAAATCCTTCCTGGGCAGATCCGACTAGGATAGATTGTTATAACACAACTAGTTGTGCCAAGTTGTGTTTAACGGAACTATAAACTAGTTGTGCATATCGGTTGGTCCGTGAGGAACACCTGGTTTGAATGTATGTATGAGAAGCGGTACCTACTAGGTAAATTGGGCTTATTCCACAAATCCCCTGCGATAATCCCCTTCCGGTACTCTAAAGGAGATAACTGGTCAATAGTTCCAGAAATCCCCTGATCCATTTTTTTGCACAGTAAGTAATATTTTTAAATCAAATACAGTTAACTAAATATGTAATCAGTCTGATTCCAATAATTGTATGTTCAATACATTTTTTTTATTATTTATTATTTTAACGTATGGGTTGATTTTTACCTCGCATCTACCATATCTACCTCGCCGGCTTTTTAACGGCCAGCGCCGGTGCCGACGATTTCAACATTAAAATTGGTAAGTGGCAGCCTGCCGGCCATGCCGCACGCCGCTGCGGCGTCTGTGGATCCACTGTAAGGGGGATTTTCTCCCCCTTAAATATAATAATAATATTATGCCACCAAAAACATTTTGTACATAGATCGTAGAATTGTCTTTAATGTTGTCATGCAATAGTTTTGTGAAACGGCCAAGCAATACTTTTGACGAAGATAATGGGTTTAAAATAGAGGGGTAAAATAGAATGATGCTGTTTTTCCGAAATACACTATGCATAAAAACCTACTTTTCAAAGGAGGTAAAATAAAATTTTAGGAATTTCTAAAACTACCCCTACTATAGGTTGATTATTGAAAATGTAAAATCCACGTAAACAACGGGCAGGTCAGCTAGTCGTAAATGATAAAATAAGTTTTGTAAATAAAATAACATGTTGTCTTAGCTACAAGCTTCTTTATTTATGCTTAGACTCAAAAAGACTTAGATTAGGTTAATATTATGACATATCTAATTTTTTCGTGATAACTCTTTGTTATAGTTAAAAGAAACATTTAAAGTGTATTTATTATACTAGGTTGGAATGGACAAACATCTATGTAAATGTGAGAAAAATTGTGGCTATAGCCAAAGACCAGTGACAAATATAATAATACATAATAATGTTTGAGACCTACATTATTTTAACAATGTGTTAATTCATATGAATTATTCAAAATGTTACGCAGCTAATAAATACCTATACAAGCAGTATCATAAAAGTGGCTATTTATATAATAGCTTTAGTCTACACTTTCTTCGACTGAAAATCACAGATAAAAACAAATTAAAATTTCTCAATTGTCCTATGTATCTACAATTCTGTTTTTAATAAGTGCATGCAGTTCAAATTTATCATTTCCTTTTGCAATGGCCTCGTAGTCATCTCCGATGACGTTAATAATATTATCCAAGTCGTTTTGCTTGCACTGCCACAAGTAAATGCACAAAAACTCACTGAGCTGGTTCAATGATCTGTCAGCTTGCTTTTCATCATCCTCACTCAGTGGCTGGCCATATTTGTTCTTTTTTGGGGTCAATGTCTTCCAAATCCTGTATCCCGGGAAGAAGAACTTATTAGGATTGGCAATCTGTGACACATTCAGAGTAGTGAGGATCATATTTGCAGCCTGAAAGATATGCTCGAGATCTGTATCAAAGACTTTGTTGTTCACGATTTTATGCTCGTAATAAGTTAAGATTTGACTGATCATAGTCACAACACTCCATTTGTTTTCAGTGTATATTTCTGAGTCATTCTCGAACCAGACCAGGTTGAGGCCAATTTGTAGGGTGATCGCCAAGATTCTCTCGATACTGTCTCTCTCCCTGTGAGGTCCACGCTTAAGACTTTTCTGCATGGTCTCATCGAAAGCAGTAGAAACTGCTTCTAAAACCTCAGGTGTAACAAATTGTTTGAAGAAATCTTTTCTCAAAGAATCTATATTCAGGTATTCGCACAAAGTATTAAAGTTTTCCAGAGCTGTTATCAGCAGATCTCTGTTCGATGAGTTTTTAAGGAGGAAACACAGAGATTCAGTGTAACCAAAGTCTTGGAATATGGTCATGAAAATTTTCCGATCCTTCTCATCTGTCATGTATAGGCAATGACTGACCATACGCAGGGTTTGGATGATACCCGCAGTGTAGTCAGTTTTGAGATACCCCAGGGATAATACGAAGAGGTTTTTGTTGTTCATCAAGGCTGCTACGGCTTCTTTCTCGCAGCACATGTTTGCGATAATGCCCACGACAATCTCGCCAATGCGCAGGTTGTTCTCATCGAAAGCCGCCGGCAACGCAAACACAAATAAATCCAAGGCATCATGCTCCAACAGAAAATACACTACATCCTTTTCCGCAGACATCTCCCAAAGAGTCACCAACTCAGCGTCGAAATCTTTCTGCTTAATTACTTTCTTGAAGACCTCCAAATCGGCGAATTTCATCAAAACCTTTAGGACAAAGCGCTCGCTGTAGGCCGTGTCTCCGATCACATCTCCGATTATTGGAATGCCACATCCTGCGGGCCCTTCCACGTCTGAAGTATCGGAATCCTCATTCGGCGGATGAAAGTCATTATTTCCTGTCCGCTGCTCGATACCGCTGACACCCGCCATGATAAAGAAATGTTCAACAGATTTCTTTGATTATGTATTGACCACGGAATGGATGAGAGAAAAATCCGTAAAAATCGATCATCAACACAAACGCAATGCTAATTAATACCACAGATAAAAAATATGGGCTAAAGTCGTCCCAGACAAAATAAATATACAAGTGTTTAAACACGGCCTTGTGAGCAAGGCCTCGTACATCGTTGTTGTCAATAAAATGAGACCTGTATTGTACGTCTATGGAATGCACAACCATGGAAAGTACAGCCAGTATTAGAAACCATTGGTTTCAAATACTTGGTTAGTAATATTCTACACGTGTGTTCCCGTTTTCCTGGAAAACACAGCCGTGGAATACAAACCAATTTCATGCTGTTTTCATGTGCGAGTGCTATCAAGGGGCAAGTGCTGTGGTGCCATAGTATTTTACGCTAATTAGTAAATTAATGTAAATAGATTAGTTATTTATGTCTGTGTTTTACAGATTAACTAAACGGTCAGTTTTATTTTTTTTGTACCCAAGTTTGTTGGGTAATGTTCGGATGGCAATCCTCCTTTTCTTAGTAATAAAAAAACCTAATACCATAACCTATCCAAGACGGATTTACCTAGGAAGGATTTTTCAGGCCAACATTAACTTATTGTTTGCATTACTTATTACAATTGCAACTCTTGGTTGACATATTAGAACTTGCTCAGTACAAACGAGGCACGTCCTCGTCATACGACTACTTCGCATCGACCATGAGCGTCGAAAATATTGATTTGTAATACGGGGCGTACATTCCAGGGTAGTGCAATACCGTCATGTGTTTAGTTTGTACGGAGCGTATTGTACGACCATGGAAAGCACACCCAGATAATTCAAACCAAATGGTTTGTAACAGATAATATTATACAGTTCTCATCGAGATAGATGAGAACTGTATTTTATCATGCGCAAGTTCCCAGTGACTTTATATGGTTACTCAGGGCTGAGCGCTTCCATGCTTCGGTCGATCCTGGCTATAAAAATCTTTCTGTTAAGTCCAACGCCATGAAAATAAAAATTAGGGAAATTAAGAATGAATACACAACAAACTGAACAATATTATCCTTTAATGAACAGCATATTAGGTACAAAACAACAGTGCCCCATTTATCGAAACTTTGTACAGAACACTTAAAAATCAACATGTTTCTTAAATCACTTTCAGACCTACAACAAATGGAAATGAGTGAGGTTTAACATCACCTTTAGTTTTCCAATCATTTTCTGTTGTAAATGAGCAATTATTAAAGTTCTAGTTCCTATTTGAAACAGATATATTTGCAATTAGCACCTATAAAGTGGATTTATATTGACCATACTATTTGTATGTAGCTTAAAACCATTTTCTATTCTCTATCTACAGATAAGCTTGACTTAATATAGTTAAGTAAATTTGCAACTTCTCTTTGTCAATAATAGTGACTCAAACTTGGCTATGATTTAATTACATAGTAGGTACAATCTTGGACAATGCTGTTTAATAACAGAACTTAACATACATACAATTGAAGTTTATGATAAACCTACTATGAAATGCCAATCACAGTCAAAGGCTATCAAAAAGTCGCATCTGTCAATCAAAAGTGAATTCTTTTTACTCAATTGAATTTGAGTAAAAAGAATTCACAGTGTGGAAGCTAATTCATTCAATCAAATGGAAAGAGTGAACTTTATATTATAAAATGGATGATTTGACTGCCTGATTGGTAGCTATGTGAAAGCAGCACTAACATTGATCCTCCAATTGGCTTGCTTTGTTTAAAAAATCAGCCTATCCGTAAATAGAGCAAAAATGACAAAAAACCTAACTTAAACCTAGCTATCTGCCTTAACTTTTGACGGTGGGCCATCATCAGAGTTATCCTGCCTTCGCTTCCTGCCTTGCCCTCGATTACCTTTGAAGTTCTTACCCTTATTAAACTTGTTTTGTTTCATATTTTTCCTTCTTTTAGTCATTTCCTCTATTGTTTTGTCAAGGTAAGCTTTTTCCTCATCACCTTCTAGTAATTTGAAGACCACTTCAGCGTCAGTGATCTTGATTTTTCCGTCGGTGATTTTTCCGATGACTTCTATCGCTGCGTTTTCTTTTGTGAAACGCACCCAGCCCTCCGTGTCGCCTACTTTGAAATCAATGTAAGCAACTTCGGCACCTGAAACGAAAAAAAAAACATAAAAAAACATTTTCTCAATATCTTAGTTTCAAAACTTGCCCAGTAGCCAGGGGGGTATTTACAAAAAAGTATATAATGTAGTATATCAGTCATGTAGTTCACATAACACAAGCTCTCCTTAGTTTGGCGCTAGATGATGCTGTGTGAAAATTATCCAGCAATATCTATTTATTTTGGCTTGCTACTAATAACAGTAGGAAGAAAACGCCCCCAGACCCCAACACAAATATCATCAGATCATAAAGACATTTGTCCCGCGGCGGGAATCGAACCCGCAACCCTCGGTGTCTTAGGCGGGCCGTCGCCCACTGCGCCACAGAGGATGTCGTATTGATCGTGATTATGAAATGGTTGATTTTTGGCATAAGTTTATTATTATTTTTTAAATACATACCTAACGGAGCAAGTGCATCTTTGATGTCCTCTCTCTTCATCTTGTCTGTTCCCTGGCTGAAGTGCAGCACACAACCTGTTGGCAGCTTCAAGTCCCCCTTTTCAGGTTTGTCAGACTTTAGCTGGAAACACAATAATTGATTATGACAAATGTTTGTATAATATGCAAATATTTTTTTCCTATCCTATTCTACTAATATTATTAACGCGAAAGTTTGTGAGGATGGATGTTTGTTACTCTTTCGCGCAAAACCTACTGAACGGATTTTGATGAAACTTTACAGTAATATAGCTTGTACATCAGAATAACACAGGCTACTTTTTATCCGGGTAGGTCCCACGCGGGCGAAGCCGTGGGCAGAGGCTAGTGCATACATATTATACATATAAAACACCCAGACTCGAGGCAAATATTTGCAGATCATGGAAAACTTGGTCCCGCGGCGGGAGTCGAACCCGCAACCTTCTGCGTCTGAGGCGGGCCTTCGCCCACTGCGCCGCAGATCGTCAACCTGCTGTACTGATCTTTCCCGCGTTTGTGTATTGTGTTTTGTCTCCTTCTAACTAGCCCCTAACAAGCTTATCTCCTTGAAATAAATAAATAACTGAACAGTCACACTTAGTGCTGACCTCACACCAGGATTCTCTGTACCGTGGTTTTAAAAATAATAATAATATAACGTTTATTTCCGGCAACATGTGCACACACTAAATATGATTACAAAGGGTCATATTTACAAATACCTTATAGACTAACAGACATAAAATTATACAACAAATTTATAAATTATTATAGTATCTTCATTTTGAAGACAACTGCGACATAGCCCTACTATCTGTGTCCCCCGTCTTCAGTAGATGAAGACAATGGCGACAGCTATCCTATTGTCATACTGTATACTAACGCTGTCTGTGCCCCTATCAATGAAGACAATGGTTACATAGTAACAGAAAAAGTTCGGCTTACTTCCTTGTCCTTATGTTTCTTGTCTTTAAGCTCCTTCCGGGCCGTGTACTCTTCCTGCTTGCGATTGTTGTAGGCTTCCTGCCACAGCACCAACATGTCTGCCTCCTTGTACTTCAAGTCTTTCAGAGCGAGGAACTTTTCTGCCTGCAAATTGTGTTTTTAAATTATTAATAGTGTGCTTGATTACTCTAGCTTTCTTCATGCTTTTTCGCATTTTCGATAAATGAGTATATTTTGTTAGTTTTGTGTCAGTGCAGAAAACCTTGAATACGGCTTGAACGATTTTGGTGTAGATAAAGGGACTATGGGGATAAAGAAAATTATCTAGAACTAGTTCTTATATCTGAGAAAAATTGTGAACGGTCTCAGGTGATAGGATGTACGGTGTAGCCAGTAAATTATTGTCGCCGCCCTACGCCGCTAAAGTACCATCAGGCGTTCTATCGCAGTTCCTAATTAAAGCCGGCGCGTTTTCTATGTCACAAACTTACTTAAATAATACATGAGATGCACACAAAATATTATTAATATTAAGTAATTCATTCATTTCAGATTATAAGAAATCCATATACATATAACAAAATTATCTTTCCAATGATATAGGTATGTCAAATTTAAATTTTTATTTTATTTTTATTTTTTTTATGAAACAAAATCCACAGCCCTTATTATAAAACAAATAATTCTTACAAAACATATTTTACAGCCAAAAACGGATTTACATTTTATACAATAAAAAAATAACAAGCAGTCGAATTTTTCAAATGGACAAAATAAATTGACAATGTGTACCCTACACTTAATTTTACTTTCCTACTTTATAAAATGTACGTAAATATAAATAATACACAGATATAAAATATACAAAAATGTATAGAATATAAACATGAATATATAAAGAAAGTACTATGGTGCATTTACTATTAATGATGGTCCTCCAAAATTTTGAAAATATCTTTTTTAAAAGTTTCCTTGCTACTATAAAATATATCGCATGAGTTGAACTCGTTGTTATACATCTTTTGCAGCCTATTAACTATGGAATATTGTGCATAGTTTGTAGACGAGTGCGAAATGGCAAACAACTTTGTATGTCTTGTGCGAACCTTGGGCGTACGAAATTGCAAAACTCTACCAGTAAGTTCAGACAATAAGTTTTAAATAATTGAAAGCTGACCAAAAGTAGATCTAATATATCTAATCTTATTAATGAGCCTGTTAAATCCTACTGCAGGGCAAAAGCCTTCCTTCACTTTTGGCATTCTTCATGGTCTTGTGAATTTGCTGGCCAGGATATCGAAAATGTTGCGAAAAAACGACAGATCCCAGTCAAAAGTAGGCTAAAAATAAATTACTTGAAGAATTGCCTTTTCTAATTAAATAAATACCTGTTCCTTAGTCTTGAAAAGCACAAACACAGATCCCTTGAACACGCGGTTCCTTGTGTTCCGTTCCTGGTACTTTCTCATGATGACATGCTCTATATCCTCGTACTGCTTCAGGAAAGCCAGCACCTCGTCCAGGGTCGTATCCTTGGTGAACCCCTTTATGTAGAGAGTGCGGGCGGTCAGCTCCTTGCGACGTTCCTCGTTCAGCTCAGGTATGGGCATTTCAGGATGACGACGCAGCTTCTTATTGTCTTCTGATATCTGGAATTTCAAAAAAATAACTTGAAACTTTAAAAACTTCAAGTTTTTGATCATGTTACTTGTAATTTTTGTTAACAATGTATTAACAAAAATCACAAACTTATTGCTTTCTTAGGAGACTTCAAGAGGCAAATACATTTTGCAATATGTCTATTTTGCTTACCTATTTGTTGCCATTATACAGAGTTCATATACCTTCATACCATAACCAGTACAATCTATGTGGCTACCTGAAAACAATAAATTTATTGTTCCCAAGAACATGATAGTGGCAGCAGTGTTTTGTTATTTAAATATAGACCAGCAGCTTTTGCCGATATGTTTACATTATACAGTGTAAGATCAAGTCTTTGTTTTAAAGTTTAGCACTGAATTATTCTTTCGTAGCCAGTTCTTCTTGAGACACATCGAGATTTGTAATTCACTATCTATTTTCAAACTAACCTCGAGTAATCCAGATGTGGACTTGAGCAGTGCTTTAGCAATGACTTCTGTGTCAGTGGTGAGTTTATTGAGGCGGTTGAATCTGGTGAGCACATCCAACGGAACCCATCCATCATCCAGCTGGATCTGTTCCCGGAGAAACTTGTCACGAGGGAGGTTTGCATCACCTGAAAATTAAGTTATATTTAGAATTGCCATCACCCAGAAATCCTGCTATCATATTTAAGGGGAAGAGTTCTGAACATGGCTTTAATACTTGTATTTTAAGTAGCCTTTACTTTTACAAAAGATTTGTGTGCAGTGTGCAATCTCTCTCTTCAGTGTGCAAATTTATAAAAAACAACTAATTCTGTCAAAAGAAAGATAAAATACTGATGTTTTATTAATAATAATAAGCACCCTATAGTCACATAAGGGGGTCTAGACAAATACCACTTTCTGGTGATGTTAACGCCTGCGGAAAGATTGAATTGTATTGGAATGACATTAGCTGCGGAAATGTCACATGACAGCTGCCAAGTTTTACCTTGGCAAATTTGCGTTAGCGTGAAAGGAAAAGTAAGCGTGAGGTATTCGTCTAGCCCCCTAGTACTGTACTTGTATTTTAAGTAGCTAGTTATTTTATCTCATAAAATTTTCTTATTTAGCTGAAACTAAACAATCTCTTGTTTTGCCTTGAAAAATGAAAAAGTATTGACAGTTTTTTTAACACACTTATAAATTAGCTTCACTTGTAACTAACTAACAAACAATGTAATCAAATCTTGGAATTTAAATTGTTCTAATTGTTGTATCAAAATGAAATGTTGTATGTCTATGGTAGTTTGGATGACAAAACTATAATTTGGTATCTTGGAGCTGATCTGATGATGGAGTCAGGAGGTGGATAATGGGACTCTTCAGTGGCTACTAGTAAATCCTTCGAGTTTAGGCTCATATGATTTGTTGAAGATTGACAATTTCATTTGATCAAATGAATAGATTGCATTTGATGTCAAGGATCTGATGATGGAGATAACCTAGTCCTAAACTAAGCAGAGCTTGTAATTTTGGGAACTACATGATTGATATATCATGATTGACTATTTATATACCTTTATTTAAAAATACATACTTATTACACATAGAAACACCCAGACCCCGAGACAAATATTTGTCCCACAGTGGGAATCAAACTGCATCTCAGATGGGCCTTCGCTCACTGCACCACAGAGGTTGTACCAAATTCCAATAACAGTTTACAGTGTGTGAAAAACTTACAAAACTCTAGTATTTTTTCAAGGAAAACAGATTCCATACCCTATGCGGATTTGTCACTCATTTTGAACCTAACCTACTCAGTTGGACTTTAAAATGAAAGACTGTTTTCAACAACTATAAAAGCTTAACCTTTTGTTGATAAACTTTGGCCTTTTTTCCATAGCACCCGACACCTACACCCTAACCGGAACCCGGGGTAAGTGACATTGATGCCGGTGTCATGTTCTCGGGAACTACAGAAGTCAGATTACGATGCTATTACAAGAAAAGTATGTTTTATATCTGCTACCAAATAACCTCAACAGTAAATAAGGTAGGTAGGTACCTACTTAAGCTATTTACACGCGTTGCAGCATCGTACACACTCAGTATTTATATTTAGGTCGGCTAAAAGTGACTCACCAAAATAGTACTCCACTTGACGGATTATCGCACTTTCCACCTCTGTTTCATCATCCTGCTTGTCGGCGACACTCTCAGTAGGCTTCTGGCCGTTGGATTCTGGTACTTCTTTATCCTCAGTCATCGTGGTTTCGCTGAAACATACAGTTTTTGAAAATGCCGTGCGTTGCTGCGACTTTATAATGTTTCGCACGAAAATTATGAGAGAAGCTTACTTACCGTTAGTAAATACGGGTAGATAAAG
This sequence comes from Perizoma flavofasciatum, assembly GCA_958496245.1. NCBI lineage: Eukaryota > Metazoa > Arthropoda > Insecta > Lepidoptera > Geometridae > Perizoma > Perizoma flavofasciatum. The sequence continues at coordinate 2,242,694 of OY292421.1, forward strand.
GCACTGTTACTAGTAATACTGACTTTGTTTGGCTTTAGAAGCGATGAAGACAAATTTATACAGTAAAATTTGATTACAGGAACTTAAAGCCACACGTGTTTTTTAAATTTCAGTCAAATTCACTCGCGTTCGCGTCCTTCAGTGTTGCAACATATGGCTCAATCAGTCAGTGTTGCCAGCCGGGTATTGTCAAAAGTTATCTGGATAGATAAAAACACAAAACAGAACCTTTCATATTGTTTTCCCAATAATAAGGTACTAAAAGTTGATAGACATTTTGGTTGTATAACTTACAGTAATTAAGTAAGACAGTTTTCATTTTATGTTGCATTTCAAGTAATTACTTTTTTTTTTAACTTTTTCTTTTATATATTTTACAGAAATTACAAAGAGTGCTACAACGACCGTTTAAATTTGGATTCAAGTAAGAAATTAAAAATCTAGAAATTCTGAAAATCATCTAAAAGCAACTTTTTGAATTGTGTAACTTAGAAGTAACCCAACGTAGTTAAAAATCACTTAAAAGGTTACAAAAGTAACTTTCCGGCAACGCTGGGCTCAACTAAGAACCAAGTCACTAGATTTTCTGCGCAAATTACACTTAAAATTTAAATGCTATGTTTTTTAGTAATGTAGTTTAAAGATTAGCTGAGTCTTTTTCGAGTGAGCCTGGTACTGGAGCAAATTTTTTTAATCTGTGGTCTGGTAGCTGAATTTTAGGAATATGAAACTTTTAGAAACCCCCTACATTTGTGTTTGCGATTTCAGTGAACTTGACTATTATTATCAAGAAGTGAAGTGAAATGACTTTGATTCCACGCGCCCACAGGTAAAAAAACACGTTTCATTACATTTTTTTTAAATTTCATCCTATGTTGTGAAGTACAGGGCTGTTCTGTATCTGTAAAATGCTGCGGTTGCATCGCATCTCTCGCCTCCCTGAATTTGATGTCAATGTTTAACGTACGTAGTGGTTATTTCCTCTATGGTCAATGTCAAATTATCAAAAACAATATAGCAATAAAATATGCGTAAGCATAAGTCTGTCCAATAGTGTAGAGCAAAAATTTTTGATCTGTGGTGTGCATTCGAATCTACAAAATGTAAACAAAATAACCACACTTTTTTCGCACAACTATCAAACATGATTCTGCTATGAGGACTATTGTGTACAATTGAGTACTAATAACAAAAAAATCTGTAAAACAATAGTGTGTTTAGTTGATTTTTATCATGGGTGTCAGAGGCTTGACCACCTATATCAACTTCAATGAAGAAGCGTTCCTAAAAACTTTTCTGCTTCACGATTCCTATCTCGTTATAGATGGCCATAGTTTATGTGCCCAGCTTTACCGCCGGCTGAACTGTTTCTCTGCTTTTGGTGGTGACTACGATAAATTCGCAGCGTATGTAAGAACTTTCTTGAAAAACCTTAGGAAATGCAACATAACCTCTTACGTGATCTTCGATGGTAGCTATGAACGTAGAAAATTGAAGACAGCGTATAGTCGTCTGCATTCTAAGATATACGGCGCTTCCAGACTCGATCCGGTGACACAGGGTAGTCTTCAGATCTTCCCATTGCTTGTCAGAGAAGTTTTCATCGAAGCAATCACAGATATGTCCGTACCATACACAGTTTGTGAGTTTGAAGCCGATGATGAAATTGCTGCTATGGCCAGATACCTCAACTGTCCTGTATTGAGCTATGATTCAGACTTTTTCATTTACAATATAATGTACATCCCATTCAATACTATTGAGAGCAAACCAAAACTTATAGATGATAGTAAAAAACTTGCGCTGCAGTGTAAAATATACAGAGTGGAATATATGACATGTCATTTTGGTGGACTGAAAAAGGAACTTCTACCTTTACTTGCAACATTACTGGGTAATGATTATGTAGAAAAGAGAGTGTTTGAAAAGTTCTTCTCAGAGCTGAAGCTTCCTAAAAGCAAGAAAAAGAGAAATGACCAGCAAAGATGCATTCATGGTCTTTTTAAATGGCTGCAAAATGAGACTTTAGACTCGGCCATGTCTAAAATCTTAGGCAGACTAAAAAAGAGTCATAAGGATAAAGTTATGTTTATAATGAAGAAAAGCATTGATGGTTACAATAGAAAAGAATGTCGGTCACTTAACTATTTCAATATTTGTGATAAAATCTCTCATGTAACTGAATCTATATCAAACTTTAAAATTACGGATAACATTGTGTTAAAAATTGATGTTGAATCTAATCACCTTGAACCAGAGATCTCTGATGAAGAAAGCATACCTGAGGAAGAAATTAGTTCAGATGAAGAAAGCATCCAAGACCTTGAAACAGGTGTCCCAGATTGGTATGCTGAAAAAATTCGCTGCAAATGTATACCTAAAGCATACCTTAACTTGTACACACATCATCTTTACTTCTGCTCTCCACAGGCTGAAGATTACACTGATGATGACTGTTTCTTACCTAACCTACCAGTACTCAGATATGCATTTGACATTATTACCGACTTTTCTGAAGACAGAATGGTATATGTTGGTCGTGATAAAGATCTGACTTACAAAAGAATAGAGGTAGATCGAGAATATGCATTACCTAGACCTTTAGATATAACATTCTCCGAGCTTTCCGAAGATCAACTAAAATCATTCTTCCATCATTTTCTACAGCAAAAGATGGAGCGGCTAAACTTGGCTTTAATAGAATTATTGCCAACAAACTTTCAACTAGTCATGATTTCAATCCTATGGTGGGTGGCCACATGCAGTGTACCTATAGGTCATGTGCACAGTATTTTCCTAAGCTACATAATGCTAGATGTCATTGATGAGAAGACAGGAATGTTCAGAGGACAAACTTACTTCAACAATAATTATGCAAAAAAACTTGAAGAATTCAGAGAAAAGAAAATAGATTGCGAGGAAACAGAACAGTTAAATAAAAATAAAGTTCAGTATGAACACTGTATGATTGCAGCAAGTACATTATTGAAACTTTTTGAACTAGATGACAAGATTAAAAAAAAACCCAAAACATATGATACAAAGAAAATGCATTCATTTGCTCGGTTTCAATGTTGTTTGATGCAAATAAATTCACTAAACAGTCTCTGCCACTGCCCGTATGAGAGTACAAAATACTGTAAATTTTTTAATGGCACCTTTGTTTATAATATTGCAGTTAAATTAGAGAATCAAGCTGAACCATACATATTTTGCAAGGACTACTTAAAAGGTGCAACAACAGTGCTACTTTTCTACAGGAGTGTCTGTAATATCTTTGAGCAATGTGCTAAGAAGATGGATATAGGGACAGTTAAATGGTCAATATCAGGCAAGAAGCGAAGACGTAAGAAAAATGCTGAATTAAAGGAAATAAACTTTATAGTGAAAGGCTTTGAATCTGAAGTTTTCATCTGATTATGGCAATATAAAATTTTGGTGTACATATTATTTTTATGGATTGATAATTGACCTTGCTAACTTTTTTTTAACAGTCAACAGATTTTCTGACCCCATACTAGGATTTCCTGTGTCGTGGGTATCAGGAACTACGAGTACTGTGGTACCACAACACCCTGACCCAGAACAAATATCTGCAGATCATGCAAACGTTTGTCCCGTAACGGAAATCGAACCGGCATCTTTCGCGTCGTAGTGGGAGTAGAGTGAAAGCATACTGCAAATTTAGGAAGCGCTTTTAAGTAGGGTGAAGATAATTACGTCACCGTAATTATCTTCACCCTACTTAATCTGATTTATTGTTTTGTAAGTAGGTAGGAAAATCGCAACAGAAGGATTGCTTCTATAATTAATTTGATTATCCGCCCTTTGAAATGTATATAAAATCATCTTGACAACCTGAAACGCTAAGCTAAATTATCATTTTGTTTACTTTGCTATCTCTTACCTCACTGAGGTCGGAACAGCGTTCGATAGGCAAGCTACCGATTTGAAGTAGGCACCTAAGTTAGGTAGTAGGTAGGTACTTATCTTTTTACGGTAGAGGTATGAGAAAAAAAAAAAAAATGTTTATTTAAATTTTCTATTCAATTTTTCTTTTTACCATTCACACCATTCGTATACACTTTAGCTCTAGGAGATACGGCATAATTAATTTTCTCACCCAATACATAAATAGCTAGCGCCGCAAGGGTGCTTACAACGCAAAAAATAAACCTCAACGGCCAATTTAAGAAGTCTAAAAACGGATACGCCCATACATCAGTGTTATGGTATACTGTCAATATCCACAGCACGTAAAACCCTATGAATCCTACCACCAAGTTGGTTCCAAACTTCCTAGTCGGGTAATTTCTTCTGGTGACCATTAACTCTATAAATATGAACGGTACTATGAGTGTGTGCATCACGTGATTTATCCACACAGGCAGCCTGCTTTCTATCTCGTGGGGGAAGATCATATCTTTGTTAATAACGTAGAGACTCCAGAAAACCGTAGAGACGTATATCGCTACCGGAAATGCCAGGCTGAATAGGACATCTTTGGCCTTCCGTATTAGCGGAGAGTTTTTCGGGGCGACAGAGTTGGTCCCAGTTATATCGTTTAGGAAGGATACAGCGAAGTATACCGTCTGTAATACCTGAAACAAAATTGTTAAATCAGTTCCTACTGCTAGAGGCTTGAAAATCCTACTACTATCATACCCGTGAAAGTTTGTGAAGATGGATGTTTGTTACTCTTTCACGCAAAAACTACTTAACGGATTTTGATGAAACTTTACAGTAATATAGCTTCTACATCAGAATAACACATAAGTTACTTTTTTCGGGTACCACGCGGGCGAAGCCGTGGGCAGAAGCTTGTTAATGATAATTAGTAAAATAAACTCCCAACTGAGTCGTACATAGTCCTGACCCAGCGCTAAGATCCCCTGTGTCGGGTATCAAGAACTATGAGTTACATTGTACCACAACACTAGACCCGAGACAAAAATATTTTGCAGGATTTTTCCTGCAGCGGGAATCGAACTCACACCTCTTGTGACTCACTTGCAACTAGGTACGTACATACTTTGGGAAGTCGGTAGATAAAGGTAGCACTAGATCGTTTGTCATGTCACTGTTTAGGACTGTGCACTTCTACATGCTTTTGATGATAATGATGAGTGGAAAGATGTGTAAAATTAAGTAGGTAGGTACTAAGTAGATTCGATCGCATCTAGATGATGTGAAACTCTTGTTTATACTCGCCTGTTATTTATGTATAATATGTATGTTTTTCCAAAAAAAATGTACCTATATAAGTAGTACTTATATTAGTCATGTAGTTCCCATAATACAAGCTCTTCTTAGTTTGGTCTCCTGTCGTCAGCAGGAGAATAGTAAAATACGTGGGTATAGTCGTTAATACCTAAATGATACCAAACCACGATCGTTTCAATGATGATATAATAAGTATAATATTATATTGTTATGTTATTCTATAGAACTCCTTGGTGTGTAAAACCTGTATGTATTCTTCTTGCATCATTCTCAAAATATTTTGTAAGTTGGCACATAACAGAAACTACCAACTTATAAACAACCTTTCCCAAACGAATAAAAAATGCTTACCAAACACCACACTGTTAGGAACAGCTGCCGGGCTTTAAACGGTAACTCTTCAATTTCTTTTGAAGGGAACGGTAGGTCTATGTACATCTGGTCGTACCATAGCGCAAATGAATTTAACGCGAACACAGATAGATGAAAACCTTGCAAAAGCATGATTTATGCCACTTTTGAACTTATTAAAACGCGTTTATGTCCTCTGCAATTTTCTGTTTGATTGTGAAAAGAAACAATAATTTGTCTTTATAAGTTTTTAAATTTACCAATAATTTAACGGTCAAATTATTATTTTAAGTGGCAAGACTGTCTTTGACAACACTGTAAATGTAACTGCTCATGAGAGCTGAAAATAATAGCCTTATAGCCATTAATTTTATCGTTGTCTGTACTTATCAATACTACAAGTAAGTACTGATAGTGTTGTCAGTCTGTGATTTTACTCTAACTAGTGGTTAAAACTATATCTACTTACTTACTGTATACTATACTGTTTTGATAGCACAGAGGGGGACCGCTCACACCCCTATCTAAAGGTCGCTGGTTCAAATTCAGTATCTACTAAACGTACGAATATTTTTATTTGTTTTTGCTTTGAGGTATTTTTTATCCAGTGTTTGTGCATTAACTAAAATACGGTGTGTCATATTCAGCTCTATATACAAGTGATTTCGGGAATATACCATGTGTTTGATGGTATGTGCATAGGTTACCTATGGTTCGGAGCGGTGCATCAGCCAGGCTAAAAGGTTCCCGGTTTATAGGCCTTATTCGGGCCCTGATCAAGTAGAAAGTCTCGCCTGAGACAGTTTGATCAGGACACGAGTAAAGGTCCTTAAACCGTCCTTTTTTTAATTCATTGTGCTTTCCTTATTTTAACATAGATATTAAGACATACTAACAAAAAATGGATCAAACCAACCGGTCATCGGTTACCGGTTTATATACCAACCTATGTTGGTACCTATGACTATGTGCATTAACCTAACGACATAAAAGAACTCCCAGAGTGTAAATTACAAAGTTCAGAAAACTGTTATGGTTGGCTGGTCAAAGGTTGTTTTTAAAATTTAAATGAGTTTTTTTGGATAAGTATTAGAATTAATAAAAATCATGCAATGTAATATTTTTATTAATTCTAATACTTATTTTATTACATTATTCTTTTTTTATTCAATTGTATTCGTATTTAAATGGATTAGACCAATTTAAAAAAATGCATGCTAGTCTTTAAGAGAAATGTGCCGGACCAATTTTCAACTACTGACATTTGTAATTTGTACCACATTTTATTCAATAAATTTCATTTCATTTAAAAGGGCTATTACGCCCATTTGCTATAGAAAGATCGTTCCGTGAATCAGAACTTATTGATATTACCTAAAATCTGAGTTGAGTATTGCGATTTGTCATCCGCGGTACGGATAGTTGCATCTTTATAAAGTTAGATAGTCTTTATGTTTGGACACATATATTATATTACTATACTAGGCATATCATGGACAAATTAAGAGTAGTAACGAGAGTTGATTACCAACCGGAAGGCATATCGTAGGACTGCCCGCCTATCTAATTGGCCGATGACACGTAAATGTTTTAAGAGTTGGTGGAAAAATAAAAGAAATACCTACTTTATTCCTAAAAATATTATATAGGTACCTGGATTATAAGTTTGACAATGAGCTCCGCAAAGTTGAATATCCTAATATCTAAGTTGTCTTAGCATTGCCATTCAGCGTGGCAATGCGACCAGTATTTTGAGAACGCTTCCGTCTGGTAGTGATCTGGATCAGTTGAGCTATCTATAGATCGTTTGGAACGATCTTTAGATAGCTGTTTCAGCTGTAGTTTTTGTATATACCTACTTGTACATAGAATAAAATGTCCTTTAAAACTAAAAAAGTTGCCTTATTACTCTAATCAACTTCACGGTCAATTCGGGTTATGGTTATGATATGCAGAGAACGTTTGTTATTCAACAGAGATTTTGAAACTTCTGAGCAACAGCCAGGATCTTTGGTAATTACCAGAGGTAGGTACACAGTTTTTTCACTTCTTATCAATGAGTTGCAAGTTGATAATGTCTCCGGATCTCCGGGTCGGCTTCGGTTAAGGGTTATCGGCAGTGATAAGAGATTTCGTCTGTAGCTTACTGCAGTATTGTTTCTAACCGGATTATAACGTCCTAATGTTATTGTATTTTGTCTCTTAATCTTCACAGAGGTTGTCAATTATTAATAGGTAAGCTATCTTTCGTAACCAGGCAGGCACAATACATCGTAGAATGCAAGGGGCGCTTTGGTTGAACCAGCTTCAATTCGTAATCAATGATTTCAGATCTTACACGACCTTATGCCTGGGATCCGTCCTTGCATGATAAGATTGGACTTTCTACTAGTTCCTCATTCTGATGACTCATAATTATGCTCTTTACAGATAAAAGTTCAAACTACTTGCAGGTTCCATAGATATTAATCCTACTTAAAAGGATTGTACCATAACTTTATGGTTTTGGTTGATTTAATCTAAGTCTAAGTAAGTAAGTAAACCATGATGTTCGTGATATCGAGTTCGATAGGTATCGAAACAAATAAATTAAAATTGTCTAGCTAATTGTCTCTTTTTTTAATTCGCAGGCACTGTGCTATTTTTATACCCACCTATCCGGCATATGAGACTTTTCACCTGTTATATGTCAGGTTGTCGGTGCGAGTGATACTTCTGATGTTGCAGGCGTCCCTAGGTTGAAAAAACAGATATAAATTAACTTCATCATCATCATCATCATTAGCTTATATTAGTCCACTGCTGGCCTTCCCTAGCGCCATAGCGCCCTGTCTTCAGCTTGCCGCATCCAGCATCTGCCTGCAGTCTTTCGGAAATCGTCATCCCACCTGGCCGGAGGGCGTCCTACACTACGTTTGCCGAGTCGCGGTCTCCACTCAAGAACACGTTTACCTCAGCCGTTATCGGTTCTTCGCGAGATATGACCGGCCCACTGCCACTTCAGCTTGCTAATTCGTTGAGCTATGTCGATAACTTTGGTTCTCTGATGGATGTATTCGTTACGAATCCTATCCTTGAGAGAGACTCCGAGCATAGCTCTTTCCATAGCTCGCTGAGCGACTTTGAACTGGTGGACCAGCCCTATCGTGAGTGTCCACGTCTCAGCTCCGTAGGTCATGACGGGTAGGACGCACTGATTGAAAACTTTCGTTTTCAAGCATTGCGGTATGGATGACGAGAAGACTCCACGTAGTAACTTATAAATTAACTTAAGCGTCAATATTATGTTTCGGACAATAACAGAGACTGATAATTTGCAGACAAAATGTTCGAAGTAATTTCTAACTTACCTAAACTTTGAATATAGGTAAAAAGGAAAAGGTTGACATATAATTATCATTTTAATAAGTACGACTAGCTACGTTCAGAGTTTTACGTCCAAACTGTAAAGTCCCTCTCATATAAAGGTTGGCTGGAAGGAAATGTTAATTAGCATTAAGTTCGCCTTTGTAATTGTTTTAACTTCTGCAATAAAGCATTGAATAGCACGGGAGGTAAAGATTTTAAAACTGTATGCCTACTTTCATTATTATGTTTATTCTGCTTGCTGATTGTCTTACCTACTAAGCATTTATTTTTGTTTTTTTAAATTCATTATGATAACCTTAGTCCATACAATTGTTTTCTAAGTTTGTTATTGAATAATATTGAATAAAGATCTTGTTATTTTTTCACACAACATTCAATCTCACAATAAGAAAAGTGGGATATTATAGTATAATTATATATTTTTAAATAATATTTTTAATTTATGTATTTTGTGCCTATCTGGTAGGTAGGTAGGTAGGTAATATACACATAATGAGTAGGTATCTCTCTAATTAAGTAAAGCCGACGCAACTCTGTAGGTTATTTGCTATAGAAAATAACTTTCTTGGTTTAAATGTGACACTCTTCGCCGTACAAAATCCTGGACTGACATTATTGCCATTGTATTATCCGGGGATAGGGTTAATAGAAAATTTAATATCGTTGTTTTCTTAGCTTCGAGTTCATTGAGTCGGGTGACCACAATACTGTTTTCTTCATAGGATTATTCCTATATTTATAGCTTCTATTATATCCTATTACTATTATAAACGTGAAAATTTGTGAGGATGGATGTTTGTTACTCTTTCACGTAAAAACTACTGAAAAGATTTCAATTAAACTTTACAGTAAGTAATATAGCTTATACATCAGAATAACACATAGGCTACTTTTTAACCGGATAACACGCGGGCGAAGCCGTGGGCAGAAGCTAGTTCTTCATAAGTTCAGATTATGTTCTGAATTATTTTTTATATCTCCTATGTTAAAGAAGGTATTTATTTAATATTAGTTGTTGTCCGCGGCTTCGCCCGCGTGGTATGTTAATAAAAGTAGCATATGACCGTCTCCAGGCTTCAAACTATGTCCACCAACTTTTGAATGAACCGAACCAAGAATTACAATTTATACAAAGTCTAGAACTCAATTGCACACCCCCAAAGGGTAGTTTTGAAAAAAAAAAAATATGTGTTTCATTATTTACTTTAAAGTTTATTTGTACAGAGTTTTGAGCGAATCAAACAAATATTTTTTTCATAGAAACTTCACCGCCCTATTTAACACCCTTAGGAGTCGATTTTCGAAAATTGGATTAGCCTATGTGTTATTCCAGATCCTAAACTATCTACATTCCAAATTTCATCAAAATCAGTTTAGTAGTTACGGAGATACGTGGTTACAAACATTCACACACACACACACAGACTTTCGCATTTATTATATAAGTAGGATTAATTGAGAAAACGTAAAGAAGCTTAATTGATAGATATCTAGATTGATAGAGATAGATAGATAGGTTAGGTAGGTACGTGGTCTTTGATCAAACCAAACTGACAAAAATTACGTAAATTACATTACGAAGCGCAAGAATTAACTTCTGTTTGGCTATTAGAATATTTTTTTTAGTTTTCTGGATCAACTACTAGTTTATGATCAGCATTTTTTAATCCCCATTGCATAAACTGGTTGTGCCAAGCTTTTGTATCATAGGGGGTTGAATCTTTGTTTGATCACGTGATAACCTTACTGAAGTGAGCTATAAAGAAACGCGTAACAAATAAGTAAACAGAAAACCTATATTCACTCATGCCTTGACGATACCTCAGATTGCGATATGCTTGAGCAATTATTCTTAAGTATAATAAAGAGTACTGAATCACTTAGAAACCTATTCAGAGATCACAATATTTGAATGTTAAGTCTAGTTTTATTTATAAAATACTAGCTTCTGCTCACGGCTTCGCTCGCGTAGTACTCAGATAAAAAGTAGTTTATGTGTTATTCTGATGTATAAGCTATATTACTGTTGAATTTCATCAAAATCCGTGCAGTACTTTTTGCGTGAAAGAGTAACAAACATCCATCCTCAAAAACTTTCGCGTTTATAGAAGTAGTAGGATAAATTCGTAAAAAATAACCCAGAATTTGTTTTAACATAAAATCTAAACGTTTTAATATTATAAGAAATATTAGCTATTGCATTTGCATTGCGCAAATTATTATTCATAATTAATAATAATTTTATAATTTACTTTTTGTCTGTTAAAACAGAAAATGGTACTAAGTTTAGAATGAACTAAAAAACGGTAAATCTATTAAACGGTATCAAACGCTCTCAAAGGTATTTTAAAATCATAACGAGTACTTTTATGACTGTTAGCATTTTTAGTCTATTAGTTATTACTAATATCTATAGGTATTAGTATGTCTGAAAAAGGTTAACTAAGATTACCTACTAACATACTTAACTTTATAATCTTTGTACACAGTTGTAAACAGTAAAGTTTTATTCTATTCTGTAGCTGTGGTTCAATTAAAATTCTATGATAATTTGTAGTTTAAAAAAAATAAAATCTTTGTTACTGTATTATTTCCTGATTATTATCGAAATCCTGGTCACAGTTACTGTTCGTGCAGAACAGTGATGTACACAGCTTAGGGCCTCATGCGATCCGGAGATAAACCCGTAACAGAACCCGGTCGGCTCGCAACGTGGACGCTGGACGGCCGAACCGGATTAACTTGGTAGTTTATAAGTTTTGTAACACAAAATCGATTATGAATACTATGTAAGTAATCAAAGAGCACCAGCAAAAGAGCGTTTAAATCCTAAATAATTTAAATCTAGTTAAAATGGCCGAATATTTTGTAACTCTCTAAAAAAATTGCTGATTTCAAAAGTTTTCTACAAATTAATATTTTGTTTATTATTTTTAAACCTACGGTACTTACAGATCAAGAGGTTTTATCGCATTTTGCATTATCCGTATCATAAAAAAATATACCTTCACTTCTAAATGGCCAGCGCTTACATGCTCCAACAAATAAGTTATTTCCGCTGATCGTTAAAAAATCATATCCACCTCAGATGTACCTAAACCAAAAGATTTTTTTTGGGATACAAGGATGATGGATCAAATCTCTTTATTCCGTAGTACCCGGATAAAAAGTAGCCCATGTGTTATTCTGATGTATAAGCTATATTACTGAAAAGTTTCATCAAAATCCGTTCAGTAGTTTTTGCGTGAAAGAGGAACAAACATCCTCACAAACTTTCAAGTTTATATAAGGAGGAAGGATTTCTATCTACGCCATAGGCATGCCTATAGTCTAGCTATAACAGTCTCGTAGATTACGGGAATATTTTCAAACACTATTTACACTTGAACAAAATTGTAAGCACTGTTGTAAAACACTAAGCATACATAGTAGGTAGGTACACAATCTCTTTGACAAACCGTCTCATCAAAAAGTAGTCAGGTAGGTACCCACTTAAACCGCACTACAACCTAGCGATGTCGGCCAAACTTCTGAATTAATATTAATATTAAATTTCATGGCGGCAGCCTCGTCCGAGATTAAAGAGCTGCTACGCCTGTGACCAGGATCTCGGAAAAAGTTTGGAGAGATACACTCTATTCAACTGCATTCCAGGCAGATACCACCAATCGTAAATTAGTGATTGCACTGGATTGCACTAACTTCTTAATTGACTTTTTATACCACTGTGCCCCATTGTTGGATCAAAGCATAAGTATTGATCAAATTTCTAATGCATAGAGTTGGTCTTTTTACGCGCGGTTTGCTGCCATGCCAAGCGATGCGTCATCTAATAATATAATAATAATGCTGATAATAAAAACATTTTCACTCAGCATCATCTAGCCCCAAACTAAGCAGAGCTTGTGTTATGGGAACTACATGACTGATATACTACTTACTTATATGTTTTGTAAATTAATCTTGTAGTCAAGTCCCTTGCATCACTCGAGATTTGTTTGAAATTTTGTTGCTATCAGCATCACATAATATCAAGTACCCTTCCCTGTTCTGTGATCAGCACCATCAGCCAGCCATAGCTTTTTTATTTTTTTATGTTCTGCTTGTTTGATTTTCGAATAAGTTTTTTTTGCTGAAGGTCTGGTAAAAGTTTACATACGAATTTTGAGGTTCCAAATTCAAATTGATGGTTTGCGGGAGGCATGTCTATAGGTTGTTGCCACTTGATGATGATTTTATTATTTATTTTATGTGCCCGCTCCATGCCTTCTGTGCTCGTGGTGGTCAATAATGAAGCACTCGCATTTTTAACTTTTTTCCAGGCACGTTAGAGTTGCCTACAGCGAGAATTAAGTGCTTCCGTGATGAAACTACCACTTTCAAATGAGATTTTTGAAATTATGTACAAACGTCCTCCGAGCTCAGCCGGAGGGTGAAAATGAAATACTCAAGACTAGGTAAGACTTAGTGCGGGTGGTGACCGGTTGAAGATTTTTTCATACTGTCACAGACAGGGTTTCGTAGAAAAAAGGGTGCAAAATCACTAGTTTAGCTCAGTTCAAATACGATTGAAAATTGTTAGTGATTAAATGAAAATGAATAGCAGATTGTACCCTAAATGAGCAAAAAAAGCACCTTTGATATCGTGAATGTGAATGTAAACAGGTTTATCTAAACTTATACTGATTTCTTACCTAACTGCTAAGGGTACTTATAATTACGTTAAAGTTAGGTACTGAGAAATGTTGTAAGTAGTTACTTAATATGTTTTTATTAGTGGAGACCTCTAAATGGCCTCATAGCTGCTAGTTTAGTCATTAGTGTCGATAGTTTTGCTAAAATAAATAAATTAATTAAAATAATGTATTTACGGCGAGGGCGCTATTTCAATAGTAGGTACATTATTGCAGAGGTCGCGAAATAGGCAATTGCAGGTCGAGGACTTCAGTGATACGGGACAGGCAATTGCTATTTCCGCCGAGGAATTTACTGTGCTTTTCTCATAAAACTGCAAGGATATACTTACAAAAGGTTTCATAAGTATCATACTTTTACTTATCTTTCTTTTGACTTCGCTGGAAGCAGGTTTTCCGTCGCTAATTTCACTTCTGACTTTAGATCGTTGTGTGCAGTCAAATATCCATTTCACTTTTGGATATTTCGGAACTCCTTTTTATTTATTTATTATCAAAATAACCGAATAAAGACGGTCTTTTCCTTTACCGCCTATTTTTTTATTTATTTTAACCATTTCGTTATAATTACATAACATTGGCATGTCAAAGTATACATAATCATGTTATATGTATACAAATCAAAACAACTCAACAACTCCTTAAATCATTAATATGATAAAATGGGTGACATTCAAGTAATTCCTTTAATTTAGTTTAATTATTTTACTGTATATGTGCCGAGAGGTAAGGTACTCGTAGGTCATAACAGCCATTTGAACGCAACCTATTTGGACCAAGCTCTTTGAAAGAGATCCAAATTCAAATGAGACAAATAAAGAAAAAGTTTTCTCGTAGTCATTAATAAAGTGCAACCGAGAATGCTGGATTTCCATACAATAGTGCCTATTTTATTCCAAATTCAGAACTAGCAATAATTAGTCTACGTAAATACGATACTGCGCGTGTTCTATTTTCGGATTTCCTCGCATGTTTGAGAAAACTATCTTTGTTCATTAAACCTATCTACGTACCTACTTACGGCTACCTTGTATTTTAGCTTCCGGCAAGTCTAACTGAAAATATCCTTAGCATTTATTTGCGTTCAAAGCATCTCTCATTAAGCTGCGGTTAATGAGCAGTATTTTATTTGTAGGGAAACTCAAGGCTCCCTTAGGACTTTAATAATGAGGTCCTTGCCTTTCTTGACTTTACGTACTTAGCAGTAAAAATAGCTAGACGTTTTTTTCGTAAGCGCTTTATTACATCATATTATATTTGTATGTATCTACTTATTGTATAACCCGCAACAAAAATATATAATTTGTATTTTTTTAGAGTACCTAAGTGTTAACTTTATTTTTGTGTATTTTTCTTCTTTATTTTAAATGTACAATGTAGGTATTT
This sequence comes from Perizoma flavofasciatum, assembly GCA_958496245.1. Taxonomy (NCBI): domain Eukaryota; kingdom Metazoa; phylum Arthropoda; class Insecta; order Lepidoptera; family Geometridae; genus Perizoma; species Perizoma flavofasciatum. The sequence goes on from OY292421.1 coordinate 2,257,717, forward strand.
TATTTCTTTTTTCTTTATTGTACACACAATAATATAAAACTTATAATATTTTCTGATATACGGCAACACATCAACTCATAATTTTTGTCAATTATCTTTTCTTAGGGGGACGTAAAGTCACATAATATTTTACTAGTTCCATCGCTCGTCACGTTTGAATTTCATGAACTAACAACATCGAATTTGGATTTTTACAAAATTTTAAAACCCCTTTCGTATCTAAACTACCTGGTATGACAGCACTCCTCATCTCCCCTAGTGATTTGTGGTCAGAAAACCTTACTATGAATTGTCCTTGAAGTCATATAAATCGATTTCGAGAAACAGGATTATAATACTAATAATTAGTTTCCGAGATACAATCAAACACAAACAGACAAAGAATCTCTTTGGCAAACGCATTATACAGATTCTATATGAGCTATAAGTTCGTGGATACAATACGAGGTAATTTATCGACTTCATTTTACAGTTGCGGTCATGAATTTGTGTATCGCCAAAAATACTACTGACAGTCAATAAGGTGACATCAGTGGCTTGATATCCGAGTATCGAGAGGTGTGGGTTCTTCAATTCTTAGTGTAGAGTCACACAACAAGCCAGTTTCGTCGTTTCAAAAATTTACATGCCGATCGAAGAATTTGTTTTCTGAAAACGTTAATACCTAGTTGAAATTACGAACTTGCGAAAGGAGTGTCTAGATTTATTTAAGACGGTATCCCTATTAGCTGATTTATTAATTAAATCTGTTGAATATTCATGTGACATCGATCTAAAGCCACCCTGTTTGTTACTTCTTAAATTCAAACGGCAAAGTTGCAAAATAAATAGCTTTTGCCCACGGCTTCGCCCGCGTGTTACCCGGATAAAAAGCAGCCTATGTATTATTTTGATGTATAAGCTATATTACTGTAAAGTTTCATGAAAATCCGTTCAGTAGTTTTTACGTGAAAGAGTAACAAACATCCATCCTAACAAAGTTTCTCGTTTAAATTAGTAGTAGGATTTAGTTATATGAGTTGATGAAAGTTAAATGCGAACAAAGTTTACCCTTGATGGGGATTTGTATGTGGACTTAACAAAGGGTCATTTTTGTCGCTCTCTGTTTCCTCAAAGGTTTTCTGGAAGTAAACACTTTTTAGGGTTAAGCTCGCCTTCGTACATGCCTTACCTGCCTAATTATGTTTTTCATATTTTATGTACAATAAATAATTATAATTAATTGGGGTTGAGACTCTGGGTCCGTGGGGAACCGGGGTCTTTCACGTTATGAAATATTTTTCAGGTCGACTGGTCCAAGGGACGCGGTCAGCGTGCTGGCTCTTCACAACACATTGGCATTGCCATTCAGCGTGAAAATGCGGCCAGTATTTAAGGAACGCTTCTGTCTGGGCCGGTGATCTGGATCAGTTGAGCTTTCTAAAGATCGTTTGCAACGGCCTTACGGTTAGCTCTAGATGTTTCATCTATATTTTTTGTATAATCCTACTTATATATAGTTATATGAATAAAAATGTATCAATTATAATTAATGTCTTCGTCTGTAACATTTTCTCTAACAACAAATCAACGAAACAATTATCACTAAGTGAAAACGGAACTTGGTATCTATGTAGATTTTTGTAATTTGCTCCTTCTAGATGTCTTTTTAACTTGTATTTTTTTGTTGTAAGCATAAAATGAAAACGATTTTCGCAAACATGAACACGATCACAGATTGCAGAAAACAACCCCCTTTTAAAATACCATCCATTTTATCTTTTTCGTCGAGTTGGATCCCGATCCCGATCCCGATCCCGATCCCGATCCCGATCCCGATCCCGATCCCGATCCCGATCCCGATCCCGATCCCGATCCCGATCCCGATCCCGATCCCGATCCCGATCCCGATCCCGATCCCGATCCCGATCCCGATCCCGATCCCGATCCCGATCCCGATCCCGATCCCGATCCCGATCCCGATCCCGATCCCGATCCCGATCCCGATCCCGATCCCGATCCCGATCCCGATCCCGATCCCGATCCCGATCCCGATCCCGATCCCGATCCCGATCCCGATCCCGATCCCGATCCCGATCCCGATCCCGATCCCGATCCCGATCCCGATCCCGATCCCGATCCCGATCCCGATCCCGATCCCGATCCCGATCCCGATCCCGATCCCGATCCCGATCCCGATCCCGATCCCGATCCCGATCCCGATCCCGATCCCGATCCCGATCCCGATCCCGATCCCGATCCCGATCCCGATCCCGATCCCGATCCCGATCCCGATCCCGATCCCGATCCCGATCCCGATCCCGATCCCGATCCCGATCCCAATCCCAATCGTGCGTGCGTGCGTGCGTGCGTGTGCTTACCGAAATTTAATTATTCCGGAATCTCGAATAGATTTTTTCGATATTTCAATTCCGGAATTGAGAGGACTAATATCGGTATTCCAATATTAATAACTTTTACTTAGTGAGTGGCATTTTGCACAACAAAAAGCAACATTTCTACTTTCAGAAGTCGTATAAAAGAAAGAAGACAATTATTAGTAGGAGTGCTGCACTATTTGCACGATTGAGAAGACTTATTCGCACAAACCGACGACAATATCTTCCCTAAACCAAATAACGAGATTTTTTTTTAGGTTATCGTCAATTTACTACGCCTGTACAAAACTCACAGTGAGCCTAATCCTACACATGCCCTCCAAGCCCAAAATGAACATGTCATCGTCTTCTGACGAAGACGTTTTAGTCGAAGAACCAACTCTACAAGAACCGCTAGACAAGGAACTGGATAAATGCAAAATAATCCGCAAGTATCCATCTCTATCTACTGATTTTGACTGTGCAGGGTTTGTCAAAGTAGAAAAAACGATATGATACCGGAGGACAACGAGGTGTGAATCTCATAGAACCAAACAAATATATATTGTGTGTCCTGCCTGAGAGTATTGAGAGTAAATAAATAGTATAAATAATGCTGGACATTTTTCACACAGCATCATCTAGCCCCAAATTAAGCAGAGCTTGTATTATGGGAACTACACGACTGATATACTACTTAGGTATATACATTTTTTTTTTCTGTAAATACGTAATGCTACATTGAAAAAACACAGACCCGAGACAAAAATATGCAGATTCATAAAATAAGTAATATTGTTGTTTTAATTATTTTGTTCGTCCAATGAAAATAATTACTTTTTATATGAAAATAATTACTGCGTGCGTGTGTAAGTGTGTAATATCATACTTTTTTTGATGAATAGAATATTTATTCATACAACTATTTACAAGTAGGTATATACAAAAAATACAGATGAAACAGCTAGCCACCTAAAGACCGTTACAAACAATCTATAGATAGCTCAACTGATCCAGATTATTTATATTCTATATTATATTATTGTTGATAAAAATACTAATACTATAACAAAAGTTATTTGACCGTTCCTTTTATCAAAACAGAAGACTAAAAAAATTGTCAATTCCTGAACCAGTTCCGGAATTCCGAAACTAGGTCCCCAGCATCGAAATTCAGTTCCGGAATTGAATATCTTCCGATATTGCATGTCCTATGTGTATGTATCAATCTCGTCTGTCCGCCGTGTCTGCCTCTTCTTATAATGGGTAGGTACCACGCTGTCCCTATACTCTATTTCTCATCGCTGGATCTTGCCATGTGACCTGCCCAATTCCACTTTCCCGTTTCACTACACCCACTAAGTCTATAAAATTGGTTTTCTACTTCACTTTTTTTTTCAAAATTTTATCAAGTCAATATTTGATAAAATTAGGTACTTGATGTCATGAGGAGGGAAGAATATCACGAGAAGAGTGTTAAATATGAACGTGGATGGAAATAAAAGCAGAGGTAGGCCAAAGAAAAGATGGAATGTGTGAAGAATGTCATGGTTAAGAAAGGAGTGAGTACCTACTAAGATAACAGCCGATAGAGGAGAGTGGAAGAAGAAAAAGCAGTACAATAGTATTGTGTGTGTACTAGTTTTATTTATAAGTCTAATAGACTTGTTTGTCTAATAAGATAAACAAGTCTATTAGACTAATTAATTTATTAGACTAGTTTAAAGGGCAAGGCGTACGCTTTTATAAAGTTTGAAACTCCCAAGAGAATATATACACAAAAATTTACAATTAACCAATTTAAAAACGTAATTAAACAAAAACTTTATAAAAAGGCATACCTACTATAAAATATCTGATTATTTAAATGACAAAATATCTTGGGATTGAAAATGCTCCAACTCGATACAAAATGTAGGTCCCTATTATTTTGTAAAAGGATAACCAGCCTTGTTTTCTTACCTTTCTTTCCAGACTTGGTCGCAGAGAAACAGGCAGTAAATAAAGCCGACGTTTCAAAGTGATCATTGTTATTTTAATGTACAAATGAATTTTGACTTTGACTTAAAGCTTTATCAAAAATTGCAAAACGATAAGAGAGTGTCATCTTTTGAGTACTATGACCTCAAACATATACCAACACCCCTCTATATTAATCGGGGGTTAAAAAGTATCTTCCTTTCATCCATGGATTTCACCCCTTCGTCTACTTATCACTGTAATTGTTTGCGACAATAGAAACTTTTAGAGAGATATCGCGGAAAACATTTTATGAAACTTTAACAATGCCTATATAAAGAAATGTTGTTAAACTTTTTGATAAAGTTCTTGAGGTAAAGATTTTAATAAGGGTTGTTTATTACAATAATAGGAGAAACAACAGGGCCCCCCATCCGAGAAATAAAAAGTATTTGTTTTTCAAAATGAATGAATGAATGATATTTATTTGCAAGAATATAGGTACATTAATATAATTACATAGGTATAGTCAGCTTCTGTATATTCGACATTTTAGTCGTGCAAATTTTTACATTAAGTAGGTAAATACCTAGTTGCAATTAAATTTATAGATTTATTAAATATGTCAAATTTATAACTATATAAAATTTACTAGAATTAAAATACTTAATCTTACCATTAAAATGACATGCAAGCTTATTATTGAGATAGTCATTAATTGAATAAAAACATCAGTTGCAAAGCCAATTGAAAAGTTCAATTATTCAACGTAATTTTTTACAAACATTTAAAACTCTTGACATTAATATCTGATAATCTCTTATGGCAAACGCATATACAGGCTTATATCACGAGTACTTTATTTTACAAGATTGAATACGACTTCCGTGAATAAATTCCGTGTTGGCCTAGTACGCTGTACCTCAAGCACCAATCCGAAGGACCAATGAATATTAAGCGTCCGGCAATAGCTAAGATCGTTTGCAGTGCACTCTTTGGGGGAGGCATATTATGTCTAGCAGTGTACTTCTACAGACTGTGGAAAATGATGATGTTCTATAGCTTGCTTGTTTCCAAGTAGCTAAGTATATATACAAATAGACAGCCCTGATATGTAATCCGGGCCCGTATAACCGTTCCAGGGACATCAAATATTTGAGGCCATCAGTTACGTAGGTACTGCAAGTGGTTGGTACCTAAGCAGTGAGCGAAACTGGATTCGGATTGGTATGATTTTAATATACCTAAGATACACCTTATGAAACAAACGAAATCTTTAGATTTTGCTAGCAATGACTGTAATGATCTAGTAGTGGAACGTAATAATAATAATAATAACGAGATTACTGTCATGTGGGATGTGGATTCGACGATTATCGTTCCGATAGTCGTGTCAGTGAACGGACTGATAGCGAAGAGCCTCGAGCCTTAAGAGACTTTCGCTAGGTTGCTGGATTAAGGGTCAGATTCAGAAGGCGGTGCTCCTGGACTCGGCGCGCATCGTCAGGAGGTTCCTCTCTCTGCATCCCTAGCCACCGACCGCTTGGGTTCTGCCCCGCGGTTTGTGGTTCTCCGTTATTATATGTTTTTTACTACAATGTTTTGATGTATTTTATATTGAATTTGTAGTGAAAAAATTATTTAAGCGAGATTATAAAATAAATAAAATGTAATAATAATAATAATCCCGCAGGGCGCGCTTGTGTCGAGCGTTCGGTGCGTGGCGACACCGCGGAGCCCCATTACTTCCTGGGGTCGACGGAGACCCCTGACCCTCGGCTTGCCTTAGCCGGCCGGTCGGAGGTGGAGGCGCAAGAGCGGAACCTATGCTCCAATGGTGGAAGTGTTAAAGGCATAAAGCCGGGAGTAGCGTTTAGTGAAACTGCAGCACACCTCTCGACACCCTTTAGCTGTTCACACCAACGTTGCCTCTACGCTGCCTATCGTTGGCGGCACTTATGGGGCCCGTTTAGTGGACGGCAAGTCATCACCTGCCTATGATTTTATCTGAATTTCAGTAAGAATTGGCGGGTGCCGTTTCATCCTTCATAGCCCAGCAACCATTCCATAAGCATATACTCCTGCAATAGCCTAGTTTATCACTCATATTTCCAATAGTTAACATCAGTCGCCATCTACAAAATTCCGTTTTTTTATATGATAATGTACAAAAGGCCTCTTAGTGTTAGCTTAGGCTCCACTAATGCCTGTAAAGGCTCCAGGTATAAGCCTGAGAATTGAAATAAATAAAGGATAATAATAATAATAAACATAAATACCTTAGAGACTAACATACAAAACGTGACGTGAACAACACATTTTTCGACCAAAACTCCTCACTCATAAAGGTCGAAAGATGGGAAGTCGGGATACGGCACACAAAAGATTTAAAACTGTTGTGACGTAACTCGAACTGTTCGAATCTTATTTGGAAGTTGGTTTTCATCTTCACATATTCCACTGTTCGACGTTTGTTTCAAGACGTCTGTCTTTATTACAAAACAGTTAGTTGTAGCGTGGTTTGGCTACAGACGTTTTTAGAAATATAGTAATGCCCTGAGACTTAACAGGCGCATGCGGTGAAGATGGTTGTCGTTGTAACATCTACAAATAACATAATAAACGAATACTGTGAGTTCCTCCATTCGTTGGTTAAATTTATGCAATATTGCAATACGGCGCGGTAGCCGGGAAGCTGGCTGAAACGTAAAGCCTCAAATACGCTGTGGGACTATTTTTTGTACATACTAGCTTCTGCCCACGGCTTCGCCCGCGTTGTAACTGGATAAAAAGTAGCCTATACGTTATTCTGATGAATAAGCTATATTACTGTAAAGTTTTATCAAAATCTGTTCAGTAGTTTTGGCGTGAAAGAGTAACAAACATCCATCCTCACAAACTTTCGCGTTTATAATATTACTAGCTTCTGCCCACGGCTTCGCCCGCGTTGTACCCGGATAAAAAGTAGCCTATACGTTATTCTCATGAATAAGCTATATTACTGTAAAGTTTCATCAAAATCCGTTCTGTATTTTTTGCGTGAAAGAGTAACAAACATCCATCCTCACAAACTTGCGCGTTTATAATATTAGTAGGATTTGTTTCAGGCCTAGGTGTTGTGGTACCATGTGACCCGTAGTTCCTGATACCCGTGACACAGGGAATCCTAGAGTTTTGTCAGCACTACGTGAGTGACTATTGGGTATTTCTTTGTTCATTTAATCTACGTAACGACGGGACCAATTAGGATGCGGAACGGAGGGCTGATTCTAATAGTCTACCTCTAATTTAATGACCTAGAATAACACAGTAGGTTCTACTTACTTTTTATCGGGGTAGCATGCGGGCGAAGCCGCGAGCAAAGTCTAGTATTAAAACTAAAATGGGCGGTCTTATCACTTAAAAACCGGAAAAATCCCCTATGAATTACATACGCAGATTCATACTCAGCACATGGATTCCGTGAAGTCAGAGGCACATCCAGATATTATCTACCTACCTATCAAAGTCAAAATCAATTGGTTTTTACTTATTAATATCACAAGGGTCATATAGAAAATTCAACTTAAAAACAGGTATTGTTTTATAATACCTATGAATAAGTATTTAAATTTGAAAGTTTTTTTGATGAGCTTTGGTTTGTGAAGGAATTATTTAAACTCTATCGAAAGAAGTATTACTCAAATGATTCGTGTCCTAAGACATTACTTTTATCCTTTAGAAAAAAAACCTTGACAAAGCGACAAAAGCCCACAACAGGTAACAGGTAATATATTGAATTATCCTGCTAGGTTGACTTCAAACCTTATATTCTGTAGTTTAAAGTTGCTTATCGAATTTAAAGTAATAAATAAGATGGCCGGACTTGGCCATGCGAAAATCTTAAATTGTGTTTCTGTTCGTTTGATACACGAGTTGTTTTTATTACCTTCAAGTATTTCTTTACAAATCATATACTAAGTATATAGGTACATTTTTAGAGTGATACATTTTTAGAGTCGGGACATTCGCCCACTGCGCAACAGAGGTCGTTAATGAATAGGTAGGTTCATGGGCGCCTGCAGCAGGGTGCAAGGTAGTGTACTTACACCCCCCAGGTCAGGAAAGAAAGAAAGAGAAAGAAAGAAAGAAAGAGTATTTTTATTTGAGCCCAAAAACACAAACATGGTAAAAAACTGGAAAAGAATTAGCTTATAGAAAATGTGTTGCTTGGGGTCAAAATAGGTCCCTGTCTCAGCTTGATGCAGCATCGTGTTAGTACGTTGCTGCGCTGGTTTTCAGACAGGGCCTTTTGTGAAGACACAAACATTGACGAGGGCACAAAATAAAACTTACATAAACTACAATACATATAAGTCATGGCATATTTTTTACTGTTAGAATAAAAACTGAAGGCGTCTGGGTTACTTTCCAAATTTGTTCTTCGCCTTGTCAATAAGTTCTCTAATTTTTTCTAGTCCTGTGAAGACTGAGCATGGCCGCTTAGCCTCGCGTCTATCCTATCCTTGAGTGATTACTTGTCTTGACACGTCGCGTCGTAACGTGGTAAATTGAAGTTCATTACATTACACATTGACATTACATTTATCTAAATAATATACATGTATATATTTTATCTTAGCTAATAGTATAATGTATAGATGCAGGTGCACCTCCCTGAAAGTAATCCTGGCGGCGCCCATGGTTAGGTTATAGATAGATTAGTGAACAGGGTCTGATGATGGCAGGAAAAGCAGAGATATGAGGATAAATTTATGAAAGCTCTAAGACTATGTAAAACACGGTGAGGGTTTTTAAAGTATTATAAAATTTACTTGTTAATATAGTCTCTGTTTGCATGCAAGGCGAAATAAATCACTCAACTATGTATAGTAGGAATCTTAAAGCGAAATTTCACTTTTAGTAAATCGATGAGTGAAGCGGAAAGTTGTTGGGTTCTCATGAATTATTCACCGAATGGAACGATGTTTGCCGTTTCCGGTTTACAAAACACCGGATGGTCGGACATCTTGTGCTAGCAGCATCCATTTCAGAATCTAGATACCTATAGCTTAACTCATAAACGAGGATAGAAACGAAGCCTGCCTACAACCAATTTCTACAATGTTAATTAAGAGCACCCATTAAATATTTTCGACCGACTTCAAAATAGGAGGAGGTGCCCTATTTATCTGTATTTTTTTGTGTAAGTTACGCGATATTTATAAAATTGTGAACTGATTATAATGATTAAATTTTTAATGTTTTGGTGGTCCCATATATATTTTATAAAAATACCACCCCTTAAGGTGCTTAAAACAACAACAGTAAAGAGAAGCACCTATACAATTGCAAAAATAAATTGGCACAAATCTAGTCCGTTTACAAGCCCCTTAAGGGTGCAAATATAAAGAATGCAGTTTATATATTTAGTGGACTTTTTACCAAATACCCGTTATTTGCGGGTTGATTTTTTTTTCTGAAAAAGGTTATGTAATTCGGGTGGGGTGGCCCAATATCGTTCTTCATGGCACTCCTTAGGGAGGCCTATGTGTAGCACCGTGCTTCTACAGTCTGTTGATGATAATGATAAGCATTCTGGAATCTCAGACTCAGGTAATAAAAATCATGAAATGTTAGAGCAAATTTAAAAGATTATTATATTTTTTGGATAACATAGCATGTATTATTCTAGTTAGTTATAAAATGGCCTCGATTCTGTAGTACTTGTGTAAATTTAAATTTAGTTTAGTTAGTACTAAACAAAATTTAAACTGTCGCTCTCTTTTACTGATAGTGCAAGCAAGAAAGAGATAGGGGAGGTAAGCTAAAGCGGATTCCCCGCCTAAAGCGGGTAGGCCTTTAAAATTACGCGCTTTTACCGTTATTGAGAATTTGTGCGTGCGAACAGACGCTTAGTGCGTCCGCCAATCACAGGCAGTCCGCCCACGGTGTTCGCGGTCGCGGTTGCATGGTAAGATACTAACAAAGTTTTTTGCTAATTTTACTAAAAAACTTAAGATTTCTTTGTTTGTGATTGCTCTGAACTGGTTCATATTCTGTTCTTATTTGTTTAAAGTATGTGTTTAGTAATATTTTGCCTAATTGTAAATGGAGTGGCTTTGCGGTTTGTGGTTTTGGTTTTGAGGTTATAAGCATGTTCAAAATAAAAGATCCCTTTGGACAAAACGGGATTTTTCACTATTCTTTTTCAATGTTACATAAAAAAAATTGTTGGATTTTTGAAAAAAAAGACAAATCCATATGCTTGGTGTGTGACATTTTAGATTAAAAAAGATTTAAAATTTTTAACAATAATTATAAAAAAATACAATGTTGCTCAACTAACTATAAGAAAAGATCTGTTTTAGTAATAATGACAATAATTAATATAAACAGTTCAGTTTTAACTTATTTTTATTGAAAACGTTGTACCAATGAATCTGACACTTTAAGGTGTCACAATTTCATTGAAAAAATGTCAAAGCTGAGTTAGTTGACTTGATCTTATATACTTTTAATACTACCTGCTTTAGGCCCCCCCCCTTAGGACAAAGCGGGTATTTAGAAGGGTTTCAATTTTTGATTGTTTTTATATTTTATAGAGGTGTTTTAAGTTTTGTTTTGTTTTAAAAGTAAGCATTAATATGTTTATAAGTTCTATACCTGAATAAAAGCTGTGAACATTAAACACAAAGTGTTTTTTTAATATTAACCTTAGCTTACCCGCTTTGAGCCGACCTCTCCTAGCTACAATTTTAGTGCTGTCAAATTAGTCAGATTTAAGTTTTCCATACAAAATTAGTCGTGATATCAAACATGCTGACTATAAACACGAAGAAATGTGGCAAGTAAACTGATTTGACAGCAGCATACATCAGTAAAATTCTTGCTATCTCTTTCTTGCATACACTATCAGTAAAAAACAGCGACAGTTTAAATTTAGTTTAGTAAGTGTACAACAGAATCGAGGCCAATAACAAAAACATATAAGTTGGATACAATAGAAATCATTTAAAACTACGAAAAGCATAACGATATAAAAATATGCAAGTTGAGTAGAATAATCAAGTATTAAAAAATAAGGTAAGTTGTGTTAAAAAAAATTGTCTCGTATCTCGGTATTGAGTTCCTTCACACGACATTTGCAATTAAAAACGAATAAAACAAACACGCTCACGACTGTATTCGTGGACATCCTCAGATACATACTCAGTGCGTAGATCTTTTAGGATACCAATTTGTCATATTCCCGCGCATTTGTAAGTAATTCGATTCCACGAGACAGGTTGCAACCCCATCGTCGCTTATTGGAATAGAAACTGATGGAACATGCCTTCGAATTAAAAAAGAAATCATTCAAAAATAGATGCGATTTTTAACTAATATTTTTCAAATACAGGTGCTACAATAAATATAAGTATTTTTCTTCATCAGGAAACAATAAAAACAGACTTCAAATAACGGAAAGTAGACAAAAACTCCAATATGAAATTTGATATCCCATTTTTTTATCCTTAGGAATTGTTTTTTTAATCAATTTTATATGGGACCATCAACTAAAAAAATAGTATATCGCGTAACACAGGTACACATAAAGATACAGACGAATTGAAAACCTCCTACTTTTTTGAAGTCGGTTGAATAATACAAATGTCAAAAAACGATCGTGAACTTGACTATTCATATTGTAAAAACGGGAGTAGTGCACGGCGCGACGCGGAGGGAGTAAGTCGCGTTCACTCACCCTGATGAAGACTATCGGAATGAGTCGAAACTTAGTCGGTGCCTTCACCGATAGTGCAGTACGTGAAAATTCCCGTTTTTACAATATGAATACAAATGCCGTTTGAAGGGACGGGGTAGATATGAAGCTGTGACCAAAGCACATTAATTTTCTAAAGTTTCAATAGTTTTGTGAACGTATGCTTGATCTCCGGAATCTGTTTCTTGTTCGCCTTGTCGGGTTCCAAGTAATTCACCGTATACTTGTAAGCAACTGCCTGAAATAAAATATAAGTAAAAATTGAATTGAATTGTATTTCTTCAAAATACAATTCGGGGGTTCAATGTTTCATTTTTAGATTTAGAAAGTCCATGTTCACATAATTATGTCTATGTACGACACTACAATACCGCGAAAAAGACCCGTGAAAAACGTTAGGGAGGTAAATTTTAAACCTTCGAATTGTATTTCTATCATCTAGGGCTATAAAACGTAATAAATGGTAGGTAACTAAGAAACAAACAACTCTAATGAGGAACGTATAGTATACATAGGTTGCTGTCATCGGCTTAAAAGAGAATGTAAGAGACAAGAGGAAGGTAAAATCAATGAAGACCTCTGTGGCGCAGTGGGTGAAGGTCTGCCTGAGACGCAGAAGGTTGCGAGTTCGATTCACGCCGCGGGACAAATGTTTCTATGTTGCTTAGTTTAAGGCTAGATGATGCTGTGTGAAAAAAAAGTTAAAGGTGGTCCAAGGGTGAATATAAAAATTTAAACCAAAGTGCGCCCCTTACCAATCACAGATATCAATATATTACTAAATCGACTTACCTGGTGGATAAGCTAAGAAATTAGAATATCAGAAAAAAAAATAAAGTAATTACGCTACTTTAATCTCCTAAGTACTCCTCAGGTTTTCATTGAAGGAAAACATGAGAAGTAAAAATGGTGAAAGGAGTAGAAGCGAAGGAGGGGAGAAAGTCATACGAGAAGAGGTTATTACTTCATTAGTTTACCTGGTTGACAAATGTGAGCATCTGGTTCATGTCAAAGAATTCGTGATGTTGTTCGAGGACCTCACACAGGCTTTGCATCAGCCAAGACCCGGAGAACCGGCAACGATACGAATAATAATCTGAAAATAATTAGTTTTAATGAGATTTTAATTACCACATGGATCAAGTGATCACATACAGGTTATTAGAAGATTCACAGTCGCTACTGTCGCTAATCGCCACCTCTTTGTTCTAGGATATGCAGCGACATCTCTCGCCACATGATTGAGCTATGTTACATAACATCAACGCAGAGCAAAGATCTACGAACTACTGATATACGAAGAGCTACCACATCAAATACACAGATGGCTATCGAGGCGTCTAGATCGCGTAAGTGGAGTTTTTACTCAACCTGAACATATATAATATCTCCAACAAGCAACTGTTGGTTCCAGTGTCAACATTAGTTTATATAACGGCATCCCTAAAATGTAGTAGAATTGTTTATTTCTTGAGTTGGCATATCTCTCTTCCTGGTGAATCACAATGGCATCTGTACTGTTTCAATAAAATGTAAAACTAATTAATAATTCCATTGTTTTTTCTGCTAAATAAACCGTTCATCCATAAGTGGATCAGTTGGATCAGTCCGGTGGAAGATTTTCTCATTTGCCAATGCAGGACATACCGGCAACCGTGTTCCGTGTTGATATTTTCGCTCACAGTCCTATCTTAGGTTTAACAAAATAATGACAAACCTACTAATAACAAACAAGATTTTATGTGGAGAAATTTAATACCCTCGTTTTTCATCATCCCCTAGTAACTTGTGGCAATAAAACCTATCCATGAACCATAATTTAAGTCATACACAAAATATCTTCCTCTTTGTGTTTTGTTAAACATTTTGTCTATATAGTGTTTTTTTTGTACCTGTCTTTTCTGTGATTTGTTATTGTCAAATAAACCACTTTATATTCTTATTGTATACAAAACGATTGCGAAAAGCCGTATTTCAATCGAATAAGCGGAGATAAATGGGCAAACATAGTCACCAATAAACTCTTATGGCAAATGCATGGACGGGCTCCTTACGTCACGAGGTTTGGATGTTCGGATGGTTGTTACTCAATAGATTCTTAACGGCTGGACCGATTTGGATGCAAGAAGATTTGGTTTGTGACAGGTACAGTTTGTGACCTAGAAAAACGTGTTACAAGACCTCACAGCCTCACAAGCAATGGAAAATACTAGACCTGCACACTGAAAGCCCTTTTAGAAGCTGGTTTCAAAAATACTTTACCCCCAGAACCATCGACACACACAGAGACATACAGAGGTCACACGACAGAGGAAGAACAAATGAAAGTAAATGATTAAAACTTACGTGGGGATGAGGAGCACACTACCAGGGTATCGGAGTGTGTGGGCAATAAAACATTCTCCCCCAGGACTGTTCTGCCACTGTCCATGTGCCCAGATCTGCAAGCCTGCAACAGAAAATAATAGATTAATTTTAAGCAGCAGTATATGATACTCCACTAACTAGTGACCTATCGAGCAGCTTGTGGCAATTTCTATGTTTGGACTTAGGATCATCATCATTAATAGCCCGTAGAAGTTCATTGCAGGACATAAGGACTCCTCTTAAGATTACCATGTCATTTTTTTTAGGATCTTAGTTTGTTGCCTCTACCATTGCTCTACATGATAAGACTTGGAGTTTTGTAGGGAATCATGTATTTTTTTTTTAAGTTGTGACAAAAATCCTAGGCATTGTAGAGACCCGAATAGGCTTATTGTAAACGAGGCCTCAAAATCAGCTAAACATCAAAAAAGCTGCCTGACTATGTGTATAAAGATTTGTAATAATATTCCAAATGAATTTAAATTACTCAATGATTATTTATTTTAGAAGAAATTGTTTATTTGGCTAATTGATCGAAATTTTTATGACATTCATAAATTTATTAACCTTAAGCTTTAGATATAATTACTAACTAATTGCATGCTATAAAATAGTGAAACATGAGCACATATTATTCGTACATAATCACCTTGTATACCATGTTTTATGCAATAAATATATTTATTCATTCGTTCATTTATGCATTCATTCATTCAAACAGTATTGGGCCACCTCCAACCTCCGACTTTCCGGAACCTTTACTATGCTTTACTATTACGGTCCAGACATATAACCTCGCCGAGGAGGATTTTTGATATGAGGATTCAAGTTACTTACATGACACATTTCCTTAGCGTTCTCTGAAGACGCGAGACAATTTCTGTGCATTTTATATAATGCACGCGAGAACGAATATGATAATAATGATAGATATTTCACTATACTGAGGCACGGTCACCTGCAATCGAGAATTGGATTGTCAACGGTGCAGATAGATAGAGTAGAGGAGCCTAGGCGTAAACGGGGAGTAATTACTTCAATTCCTAACATATCTATCACTGGCAGGCGTATGGAACATGTGAAACTAGATTACCACATGAGAACGTGGCCAAACAACGAACGATGTCTTTGAATGTCCCAAGAGAAAAGTACTGTTGTCTCGTTCCCAATTAAGGCCCTTAGAGTTGACAAAGAAAGAACCAGGGACACGAGAGGCATAGGAAGATCAAATCAGATCAATTACTACTTTTCCCTTACTTTTTACACTAAACACGTGCTGACCCCACACTACCATATTGTACTGTATGCTGGTTTGCCAATTTAGTTGTTTAAAAAAATGGTACCACAAACAACCCCCAGGCCCGAAAGAAGTATCTGCAAATCATACAAACATTTTGTCCCGCAGCGGACCGGTTGAGTTTTGGTGGCTCCAAAAAGAACCTTAGAAAGATTTTATGAAAGATCCAAAATGGTTGTACGAGTACATGGTTGTTATTTAGGTTACTTCTAGTGCACTCTCGGGTTCCCACTGGACCAACGCGGCTGTAAGTAATATCAAAAATCCTAAAAGTAGTAGTTACCTGGATAAAGAACAACTTGGGTTTCCCGACCAGGCTAGGGTGACCATTCTGCATCATGTCAGTGAGCTCATTGAAACGGTACGGCTTGTCGGCAGCCAACAGGACTCCCCCGTTATGCCCGTGCGTCATCACGGCCACCGCGACACAAGATGTAGCTTTGTGATCCATGGAGCACACTGCAATGGGGGCTTCTTAAGAAAACTATATTGTTGAACGGTTGCTCAATGAATTAAAATAAATCATTCCGCGAAGTCTGAAAGAACGATCCGTGCAAAAACAAGCAGTCTTGATAATGATCAAGGCAAGCTATGATCAAGATCAAACACGATGAGTTTTTGTACGCAATTGAGACTATCTTAGTTTTAGACATGACACAGGAAGGTAAACTACGACTGGTTTCAATAAAATCGTATATTTATAGCAGTTATAGTACCGTATATAATATATCGGTACCTAGCCGACAAATAATGAAAAGTTACAATGTGTAGCCACAGGAAGTCTAATCTAATTTAGGTAATTTCATTTATTAATTGCTCTCACATACATAGTTTGTATAAGTCTTAAGTAATACATACATTAAATAGGCAGGTAGGCATATGAGCTCTGTAAGGGAGCTGCAACGTGAGTGCAATCACGTAGATATGTGATACAAAATAATATAGTTTTAGCTATATTTTATGACTATTCATATTGTAAAAACGGGAATTTTCACGTACTGTACTATCGGTGAAGGCACCGACTAAGTTTTAGTTTTTATGATGTTGTATAAAACATAGGCTCCTTTCATCTGGGTACCACGCGAGCGACGAATTGGGCAGACTCTAGCGAATAATTAATATATATATGACTTTCATGTCACGATCGTATATAGGTTTTGTAGCATGTATAACATTGAAAACATGGGCCCAAAGAATAAAGGGGACCAGTGATCATTTTATGGTTTTACTTGCTTATTTTTTTTAAATCTTACTAGCTATAA
Source organism: Perizoma flavofasciatum (assembly GCA_958496245.1). NCBI lineage: Eukaryota > Metazoa > Arthropoda > Insecta > Lepidoptera > Geometridae > Perizoma > Perizoma flavofasciatum. Next base: position 2,274,703 of record OY292421.1, read on the forward strand.
AAATATGCTCGACAAACCTACCTTCCCTCATCTCTTTCAAAACATCGTCGTAACGCAAATCGTTGTGCACTTTAGTTTGGAATCCTAGTTTTCCAAAAGTGACTTCTAAGCTCGTTACGTCGTGGTGAGTGCCGTGTCTTGTTAACTTCTCAGCATCTTCTTTTGAACTGGAACAGTAAAAAACATGGCATCATCATCATCATCCATTGTTTGCACTGCGGTTCATATGCTTCGCGCAAAATGGCATCAATGTTACTTTTTGTTTCAAAAAAGGAGGTGGTTCTCAATCCGGGGGCTGTATATTTATTAGATAAGTAAGTCGATTACTGTGATAATTTGTCTATTGGTCCTACTATATTGGTATTTTTTTTCTTTGTTATGTAGTGTTGCGTTCAGGAATGTCGTCGAGGGATGACGTTCGACTATTACGACCAGTTACAGCACACGGTTGTCAGCCGAATTAAACCGAACAAATGCACTCTGACGATGTACCGAAACGTCATCGTTGGACTTCTTCCGAAGATGTTAATGAACTCATCCCAGGAAGTCCCATGAAAATATTTTCAGAATGAGACATGTAATTTCCCAAAAATCTACTGCGAATGTTGAAATCATCCAGATATTTATGTGGATGATTTCGCCTTATTGCTCGGAACACCAAACTGAAGTTAGTTGTTTTTAAAAATGAGGACTACCAAATGCACCAATGTTATCTTACACCTTAGATAAGGACTCCAGACGGAGTCAGTACAAATATGGGGGGGGGGGGACATGGGAAGGGGGCATTAAAGATAACTTACCCGTAGTACTCATTGGACTCGTATTGGAAATGATTGAAGACGTGCAGGTATTTGTCCCCTGTCATGTTGTAATACATGTCGAATTTGTCGAATGGTACCCGGGTACCCACAGTCGGGCCTGCCAGCGGACTGTCTGACTCCTCCATGCCGAGTTCATTGTTCACCACACTAAAAAAGTTAGGAAAGGATGACGGACAGAGTTTTTGCATCAATAACTTGTTTGATCGCCTGCGCCGCACAGAACTGTCGAACATACTCGTATATATTTTTTTAAACGTTAAGACAAGTTGAAATAGGTTTGTAAAAATTTAACTGCCCAAAAAACAAAGATTCTACTTTCGATTTTGTTCAAACTATATATTTTTAGGTTTTGCGTTGTTTCAATAGGTCGTTGTATAAAATTCCTCGATCAATAATCCTATTGTCGGTTTAAGACAATAATCCTACTTATATTATAAACGCGAAAATTTGTGGGGATGGATGTTTGTTACTCTTTCACGCAAAAACTACTGAACGGATTTTGATGAAACTTTACAGTAATATAGCTTATACATCAGAATAATACATAGGCTACTTTTTATCCGGGTACCATGCGGGCGAGACGGTGGGCTGTTGTTTATATGATAGACTTTACCCGTTCGTCGTAGATAGACTGACACAACGAACGGGTTAAAGCTGCCTGCCTCCATCACTTTGATCACTTTGACCATACGACCATACAGAGACGATCTAGTAGGCTCTAGACAAAAATCACTACTTAATCATGAGTGAATCATATCGATATCAGATTTTCTCTTACATAATCGGTCAAAATTAATTCGTGCAAAATTTTATCAAATATTATCTTCAGAATTTTGTCTTGTCTACACAAGAAAAACGTTATTATAGTGTAAATAAAAAAAATAGAAGTCCATTGATTGGGCTGTCCTTTACTTTTGTTGTTCAGTTAAGACCAGTGGGGCTAGGCAAATACCACTTTCTGTTGTGGTTAACGCCTGCGGAAAGATTAATTTGTATGGGAATGACATTAGCTGTGAAATGTCACGTAACAGCTGCCAAGTTTTACTTTGACAAATTTGCGTTAGCGTGAAAGGAAAAGTAAGCGTGAGGTATTTGTCTAGCCCCCAGGAGCGATTGCTCGAAGCAAGAGGGTAGCCATAAAGATCCAGTGATTAGTGAGATAAGCGTATTTCTATATTGTGTCAAAATTAAAACTAAAAGTAAATTTTACTCAGTAATACTTTTCTGAGATGGATGACTCATTTTCAAATGCTATGCATTCTGATGCCACCCATACAGTTTCATAGATAGGTATCTATATCACGAGAAATGATTAGCATTATTAGAGATTTTTTTAAGAAATTATTCCCATCGGTTTACGTTCATCACTTTAATTCTCTGATCTTCACTGGTACAGTGCAGATATATGCGTCTCTTGTTTCTTTCAATCGCCATGTAAGTTTCAATACTAGGTAGGAAAAAAGCGAGCCCTATCGAAGGTTCTGCGCGTAAACTGAAAAATATATAGAGCTATATTTACTTACTTATATAAGTAATCAGTATACCTAAGTGATGGCGCGCCTTACTTATTTAATTGGGTGAAATAATTAGATTTTTTTAATCGATATTAATATCACAATATGGATCATCTAGGTAAACATCTGAATTAGTTAAAGGAATATTACGCTAAGTGATTCTTTATCTAGTGATGCAATATCGCGTTATCTACTATCATTTTTATAAAAGGATAGAGAAATAAACGTTATATGTATAGTGGCTAACACTAGCTTGATAAGCTATCGAATCACATAGTCACCTAAGTATTTGTATTCAATCAAAAAGCTATATACTTATTTGTTTTGAACAAAGCACTGTTATATCTTCTAAGGTTTATTTTTAGTTGATCACAGCCATAATACCTAACTCATACTCAGGTGCCTAGGTACTTTGTCTAACGCCTTTATCTACTCGGCGCGAATGTTTTTAAACATCTAGGTAGGCACCTACATAATGTATGATCCTTATTAAAAAAACTTTGATTAGGCAATGTCAACAATAATTTTATATACGAGTATATAGGTACGTTACTTTACCTTGAATTAGACGGTGTGGCGTTAAACCACTTCACATCAGCTTCTGTTTCTTCGGCCTCCATTGTAACGTAGGTTCTGTTCGTGAAACTTGCACAGACTTTGAGTTTGATAACAATAAAGTTTATTAAAAACACGTGTTATCTGTTTGTCTGGTGTTTAGCGAATGAGTCTGGGCGGGGCGCCGCGGCGGCGTCAGATTTTTTTTAGCGGATTGTTTGTGGTTTGTGTGTGTGATTAGACTCACACGCACACCAGTTTACAGCACAGTTCACAAACACTTGCATGGTGTTATCGGCAAATTATTCTTATGAATTTCTATCAATGTATCGAAATATTGCGTTACTTACTGACAATCATCGCAAAGCTTGAGAACGATGTATTTTTAGCACGATAACTTACTGTTGAAAATCGCGACCTTTCATTAAGATTTTCTGATTCTAAAGGGTCTTCTATTTCTGTTGGATCCTTTGACGCCTTGTGACCCGTTGACGTCACTTCTGCGTCGCGATGGACTGGCGACTATAAGGGCATGATGGAGTTGGGTGTCAAATTGTTAATTCCTTAATCGTGTTTGTATTGCGTTGGTAACGAACTGTCAGTTGTAGAGAAATCGGCTTGGAAATTAATACCACAAACACTTTTATATTATCGAAAGAGGACTTAATTATTATCAAAAACTATTTATTCCTATTAATATTAATAATGCATGAATTAATTGAATCAAATATCTTAGTTTTTAATTAAAATAACTTACGTAAATAACAAAATGAACGGTATTTTATTAAGGATATAAAAAGGCTATTCTTAGATATTATTGCTTTGGTAAAAAAAATATGGAAATGTTTAATTAAAGGGGTGCGCCGCGCCGTAGGTAATAGTTTAAAAGCACCGTTCAGGTTAAACTTTTGCTGACGAAGCATACTCTAGTTAGGGTTAAGCTTGTCTTTGTACATGTCCTCTATGTAAGGTTTTTGTCTATATTGTCCGTGGGTAGAATAAATAATTTTAAGCGTACCTACAATTCTATTTAGGCATCCTCTGATGTCATACAAAGTCATACACACGATTGCGAGCAAATACGTAAACCAATGCACACACACAAACACATATACCCTCATTGCCCTCTAAATACACGTCCGCAAGAATGAACATGTTATTGTAGATTTAGTAATTTTAAATTCCTAGTGTTTACGAAGTACTATGAGGAATTTTGTGTCTGTTAAATATTTATCATAGCTTAAGTTTTGTCATAAAGTCTTTATTAGTGTGAAAGGCTCACGGCTTGGTTAAGTAGGCATTATGCCTTAATCTCGGTGAAGAGAGAAAGATATAAAGACATTTATTGCCTCCATAGAAACAAACAATATTTTGATTGATTTGATGACATACAGTATTTGTTAGCGTAAAGGCTCACGGCTTAGTTAAGTAGAAATTATGCCTTAATCTCGGTGAAGAGAGAAAGATAGGAAGAAAATACATGTATTGCCCCCATAGTAACAAACAATGTTTTGATTCATTTGATGACATCAACTTTTAGACTGCTTAGCACGAAAAAGTACCTACTAGGTTTAGAGAAGGGCCACGAAGAAAAATCATGTCATGTCTCACAGTGTCTAGAGTTTCGTATCGGTTTAAAATAGCTAGATACTCGTACCTATATCAAGTAGCATATATTATAATACTAAACTAGGCAGTACCTAGAAAGTAAAAACTTTTTTCTAAGTTCGGTGTTTTTGTAGGTCACAACCTTTTTTTATCATCTCTGCGTTTTTAAGTCGAAATGGGTTTACAGCTCCTCCTCTTCTCTTTGCTAGAAGTTGTTTAACACAGCAGTCTCATACGAACTAATTGGGATATAAAGAATAGCTTGTTTTTAAGTTTTGGCGAGCCGCGCTACTGCACTTTGTAAAATTGCTATTAAGTAACCAACGTTCATACAGTAAAAATGCAATGCTACAAAACCCCCACATAAATTCTTTGTTATGTTTACGTGATATAGTTCAATTTGGACTGAAATTTGCAGGGAATAATGTATAGGATGCGCGTGGTTTGGCCACAGATATTATAATTCGTTTGGCTGAATGAAAATATAGCACCAATTCGTTTTTGTTTCGTAAAACATTGTTGCATCGTGGCTTTGCTAGGTAATAAAATGATGCTCATTTTTTAGCATAACTTAGTTTAGCCCCATACATACATATCGGAATAATCCTACTAATATTATAAACGCGAAAATTTGTGAGGTTGGATGTTTGTTACTCTTTCACGCAAAAACTACTGAACGGATTTTAATGAAACTTTACAGTAATATAGCTTATACATCATCACCCCACAGCGAGCCAATGGTAGTTTTTGCGTAAAAGAGTTACAAACATCCATCCTCACAAACTTTCGCGTTTATAATATTAGTAGGATCACAGGTAGGATTATGAAAGCTAGTCTATAGAGCTAGTGCTAAATGGTTGAAACAATGAAATACTACCATTGGCTCGCTGTGGGGTGATGATGTTGTACAGATAGTTAATCTATCTATCGATTGATCTCAAGGGCACTTATACATTATCGACGCCAATATCATACTCTTTATTTTTTAACCCTAAAAAGAGTTTTCCTCCAGCAATTCTTGAGCTAGAGAGAGGTTAAATATAGAGGCAGGATCGTGTACAGAAGAAAATAGACAACCAAAAAAATACTTTAGTTACTTAAAACTACAAAAAATAACTGAACATATATATATAATACTAGTTTCGTAATGATTCATCGTATTCATATACCTTACGCATTCATATGCTCTTCTATTCTATTCATATGCTATCTTAATAAATTGTATTAAGATGCGAATAAGAGCGCATCTTAATACAATTTTAACTTGAGACTAAACTTTGATAATAGCCTTACCTACTTATAAAGATTTCGACGACCCTGTGGCTCGGCGTCGAGTTGTCGGCAGCGATGCTAGAGGTGCTCAATTCCCTCTACGGGACATATATTTGGATGTCCTGCAGATATTTGGTTCAGATCTGGGTTTTGTGGGGGTCAGAACTATGATGTGTCCGTTTGGCGTAATTATTATTATTTATTTAAAACAGTGTTTTATATTTTACTGTTGAATTTGACATATTTCTGAAATCAGTGATCAAGAATCAGTGTTTAGTTTCAACTGTTTAAAAATCGGTTAAGACCGTTTATTATTTGATACAATTACATTGATATTATCAAATCGGTTTTTAGAATGAATGAATTCATTATTTTATCATATTCATTCATTCATTCTATTTTTAGAGCACTTGCTCTATATACCTTACTTATGCGATACATATAAGTAGTAACCTCTTTATGTACCTTGCCTTTTGTGTTCTTTGGAGTCAAAAAGGGCACCCAGACATAATTAAGGTCCTGATGGTAACTGGTTACACTCGCCTGTTAAAATCTGCAATACCTAATACCTACTTATATTATTACTTACTTTATTTGAATGAAGCATCATCAAAAAATAACCAAGCAGAGTTTGTTGCCTGATTGTTCTAGGCTTGGTCGCGCGCGAGGATTCCCCGTAAATACACTTCAACAATTTAAATTTACGTAGTTCTTAAGCTGACGTTTCTATATGATCCTTGTGATTTCAATGAATAAAAACTTTTTGACTTTGAGTTTTTTATTCCATATTCCATTCGTGCTTAAAACGGTGAAGGAAAACATTGTAAGGAAACCGGCATGGTCTAGAACCAAAACTTCGAAGGCATGTGCCATCCATCAGTTAGTGTTCCAATAAGCAGCGATGGGCTTGTAACCTGTCACATGGAATGCTAACTACTTCCAAAACGTGGGCTTGTGCCAAATGTAACGTTCGGAAGTGTCTCAGACTACCTTCTACTTAGTATTCTCAAAAATCAACGCACTGAGTATGTATCTGAGGATGTCCATCATAGAGTCGTGAGCGTGTTTGTTCGTATTTGTCATTATATATTATATAAAATGTACACAATGTAGGTACATAACTAAAGGCTTGGCTGATGAATTCATTCAAAAACCCTCACAAAGGACCTATAAGCAGACTGCATGTCGAGGATTATGATAAGATATCTTGAAAGTTTTATCTATTAAATTGTAGTGTGTACCAATAACGAAAAAGTTATGAAAAATTCACATTAACCATTATACAATTATGAAAAAAAAAATCAAGACCAACCTTTGCTTGGCAACTGGGACTGTATTCCAGTTTCGCTTTCATTTGTGTTAAAGTGACGTCATTTAGTGGTTTTTTTCTGACTCAGTCTCGAACTTAGTCAGCGGTTGAAAAAGACGGATTGTCGTTAGATCTATAGTCTAGATTCTGAATGTATGTCTACTCAGTTTTTTTTTGAGATCGATTAGATAGTTATATCTCTATCTGTGCCCTAGATGTTACACGCATAACCTGATAAACCTATTTACTGCACACCTACTTACTTATCTCAGATTAGTAAGTGTTTTATTTTACCTACATTGCTTAGTTTATACGAAATAGTAAGGATAAATTATGTGATTTTGCAAACTTTCTAACCAGAGGAATGCACCAGGGATGCACTTTATCCTTTCTACTTTATAACGTCTATGGCAAGTAAATCATAAGTAAAGCCCTTATTAGAATAGGACAGAGACATCGCAATGGGCTGCACTAATCCACCAATCCACCAATTTGAGGATAATGTTAATAATGGATCACATGATTCATACTCTATACTCAAGGATCATGCCTATAATAGGCACACACCTCGTTGCACACCAAAAAGTAAACACTATCCTGTATGGTTTAGTGCCTTTCTAATCAAATCCTCAAAATAAAAGCTTAAATATCACAAAAGAAATAAACTCTATGGTAATCCTCGAGATAGAGATACTGTCGAGATTCTTAGAACAAGGTATGATAATATGGTCAAAGAATGTTTTAAAAGTTCAAAGATAACGCTGCTGATACAATACACATACACCCGAAACATAGTATATGGTCATATGTCTATAGCTTAAAACGTAATAGTGGTTCCATACCTAATCAATTAGTATTAGGTAATAAAACAGCTAAGGCGGTAAGGAGATATGTGAACTTTTCTTGGACTACTTCCAATCGGTATACACCACAAATAATACACGAGTCACAGCCTTAAGTCATGTAAGTCTAGATTTCTGCCAGGACAACTACTCCTCCTCTTTTGGTAACTTGTATTTAAAAGAAACGGAGATAAAAGTGGCTCTAAAAAAATTTGATCCAAATAAAAGTTCAGGTCTAGATGGCATACCATTGTGTATACTTTTTAATAAATCTCTCCTTGATGGGTGCTTCCCGGCTGAGTGGAAAAGAGCGCGCTTGACACCAATACACAAAAATAATGATAAAAATATTGCGTCTAACTATCCTCCCAGCTCTTGGTAAAGTCTTTGAGTCTATCGTGCAAAAAAACGTCATGGTTTTCTACCTAAAAATCGACTATTACTATATATGCAATATACACAGATTTCAGCAAGGCGTTTAATTTGATTGATCACATCCTGCTCACAAAGAACATTTCAAAGATGGGTATTCACGATTCTTTACTTCGATGGTGCAAGTCATACCTGCAGAATCGATCACAACTTGTACAAATACGTGGATACACATCAATCTAAGGAGATACCAACTGGTGTTCACCAAGGATCTCACCTGGGACCACTGTTTTTTGTTATATTCATTGATGATCTTGCTCATGTATTGGAATGTAAGTTTAAAATGTATGCTGACGATTTAAAATTATATTCACGAGTTCAAAGTGAGGCTGATATAGAAACATTACAAAATGAACTCGACAAAGTGAATAATTGGTTTTGTGATAATAAAATGGTGCTTAAAGTAAACAAATGCTATGTTTATTTTTTTGTAAACTTAATATATTAAGTTTACAAAAAGTTAAGTTTAAGTTTACAAAAATTAACACATGTTACTGCTTTATATTCGTTGAGGAATGTAAAACTAAATGAATTTCGAAGTATAAAAGACTTGGGAGTCACAGTTGATAGCTTTTTACACTTTAGAGACCACATAAATAGGATAACAAAAAAGGCTTCACAACTTTCGGGCTTCGTCTCGAGACAAATCAAATCCTTTAAAGATCCGTTGAGCGTTGATATACCCATGTACAATTGTATAATTCGCAGTGTTTTGGAATTTAATAGCTGTGTATGGTCGCCTGGCTATGCTGTTCTCTCCACAAGGCTGGAGCGTATCCAGAAGAGATAGGTTAATAAAAACTGTAAAAAACTGCCATCATACGACAGAATGAAGCACAGAATGGCGTTTTATGAAATGTCTCTTTGTGCTCGGCGTAGAATATCTGATATATTGTTCTTCTATAAATTAAAAAATTGCGTAGTGGACTGCCCCGAGGTCTTAGTACACAATACAATTAGAAGTTCCTCAATTCGATAGCCGTGTTCTAAACAGAAAAAGTTTTAGATCACCACACTGTCGAACAAATGCAGTGCAACACTCTCATTTATGTAGAATGTGTTCATGTTTTATTGGAATTCGATCATTTTATGACATACTAGTTGTTGCCCGAGGCTTCGCCCGCGTGGTATGTTAATAAAAGTAGTATATGACCGTCTCCAGGCTTCAAACGATGTCCACCAACTTTTGAATCAATCGAACCAAGGATTACAATTTATACAAAGTTTAGAACTCAATTGCACAACCCCAAAGGGTAGTTTTGAAAAAATAAAAAATACGTGTTTCATTATTTACTTTAAAGTTTATTTGTACAGAGTTTTTTTTTTCATAGAAACTTTACCCCCCTGTTTAACCCCGTTAGGGGTTGATTTTCGTAAATAAGATATGCCTATGTGTTATTGCAGAACCTAAACTATCTACATTCCAAATTTCATCAAAACCGGTTTAGTATTTACGGAGATACGTGGTAACTAACATTCACACACACACACACATAGACTTTCGCATTTATTATATTAGTAGGATTCTCGGATTCTTTAGCCTCCGCAAGAGCAAGTCTTTTAAAATTATAATTATTTTGGTTTGGTTTTTTTCCTAATGTTTACTAGTTTTTATTTTCCTTTTCCAAATTATTTTCGATAGTAATGTAGTATATCCAAGTTAGGGACTAGGAGTCCTAGGACATTCAACCCTCTCGCACCGCTATCACCACTTGCTGTTTTTATTGGCAGCCCTATGCTCCATTTAGGCAGGTCATGAATACCACCGTCTCGCGCTTCTCTCCGGATGTGACAGACGGTCTCGGTTATCCACCCCGATGAAGCCTTGAGAAGCCAGGTACACCGCTGTTCTCGGTTTCTCTCGTCGACATCACTGAGTTCTAGAAGCAAGAAGAAGAAAAAAGTGGGGACGATCGCAAGGAAGACGCGTCTTGTCCTGCTAGGTACCTTTAAGTCGTGAAGTTAGAAGCAAACGGCTGCGTAGGCGGTGCTAAAGCACCCAGCTGGCTGGGTGGCGGCGCTCCGTGCGATCGGCGCATTTTATTTGCTAACTATTAGTGAGATTGTGTAGACGTGTTTTTATTTAAAAATAATATTGCATCATTCAAATAGATCATAACAAGAAAGTGAAAATGGAGTTAACTCAGGAGGAGACTGAGACTGATGTCAATTGGTTTAGCGGCAAACCTTCAAATTCAAGGTTAGTAGAGTTGTACAGTTTTCTTTCTTGTTTTTATTGATAAAGAATCTTTATCATTTATCAGATGATTACCTACTGGAGTGGTTTTGGGCATCCTTGATAATATAGTTTTTTTTTCAAACTAGAATACCTAGGTATTTATTGTAACGGAGATTCATCTAGGTATTTAGTTTTATGTCTCTTGAATTTGTTTGAATTAAAATTAGGTAGGTAGTGCCTGCTAATGGAGTAATACCTAGTAGGTACTTACCTACAATAAGTGCCATGTAATATTATAATAATTTATAGGTGTGTCAATTCAATTCTGTTAGCAGAATTTACTACTTAATTTTTTTTCGAAGTAGCGGTACCTACTTGTAATCAGAAATCAGAATATTTATTAAAAATGTCAATAACTAGTCCATAACAACTTAATCTAATAAAAAATCACTCATATTTATTGGTCATTATATCATTATTGCCTACTTTGTGGTTCATAATGTCATAGAAACATTGGTCCCCTAACTATTTCGTCAGCTTATTTTTGAACAAATTGAATGATAAATCTTTAAATGAATTTGGCAATTTATTATACACTTTTATTGCATTAACATATTATGCATTTCTCATAAACATCTCTAGCTTGTATTAAGATTGCATGCTTACTTATAAAGATTTAAAAAAGTGTTTTGTTTTCTTCTGTTTATTTTGAAATGACACATGTCTGAATGAGACAACAGAGTATTTAGTTATTCAATTGTTTAATCATTATCCTTTCTCTAGACTATGAAAGTCTGGATTGAGAAAGAATAGCTGCAGAACCGGCGATTTGTGTTTGATGAGGGGTGAAAGTTTGTATAGGAGCATTGGTTTTTAAAAGGTAGGAACATGAAAATTGGAATTGTAGTAACTCATCATCAATAAATAAAGACGTTTTTCAGGATTTTTATATTTTAAGGGAGGAAATGGGTAGTGAAAGTTTGTATAGAAGTATCGGTTTTTAAAAGGTAGGAACTTGAAAATTGAAATTGTACTTCAATCATCGTAAATTAATAAATGAAGTATTTTAGAGTTTTTGGATTCTCACACTTTAAGGCGGGGAAATAGGGGTGTATGTGAGTATGTTTTTAAAAACTCTTTATAGATTAATATATATTTTTTTCAAATTGTTTTTAGTGCTGCCGCCAGGCTGCCCAACAATAATGACACAGATGAACTGGACCGATCGCTTCTACCTCGGGTTAAATTCAACAAATACGACTTATACTACGACATGACTGGGGACAAATTCTTGATCATTTTTAATCATCGAACCTACGAGAAAACTAGATATTTTGAGTAAGTTATCAACGCTTTTGACGTGTAAAATATCTTAGGTCTGAGCTCACCAACACAATAACCAGCGGTTAGGTCCCACATGTTTTTATAAGAATATGACATCGTAATCAATGGTTATACTTGATCGTCCGTTTATTTTGTCGGTGAAGTTAGCGCATTACTTATAAAGATTATTAAACAGTTTACTAACTTAACTCAGCTTTTTTTACTTATGTGTGCATTTCAAATTTAACAGAAGAAAAAAACATTGTTTAGCTAAGCAACTGTTTAAATTTTTTATAAGTAACAGCACTCAAGATTTATGAGCTTCTTAATGATGAAATGAATTAAAAGTAAGATTATAAAAGTGACGCCAAAAGTCCTTAAGCTAATTGTTTGTATACTTGACCAAAGCATGACCAAAAATATTGTATTCAAATTTGATTAAGAAATTATTTATTCAAAGCTCATTGTTGATTGCGCCTGTTCTCGTGGAGATTGATTGAAAAGCCAGGAGTTGAATTTATCACTGTTTATTCCAGATAAGCTTGCACGTTAAAAGGTTACTACACTACATAACTTTGCGAGGTGTTGTCGGTGACAGGGCGGGACACAATCCTATGTCACAGATTCAATTAAAACCAATCCATAGATTTTATAAGCTTTGTTGGGTTGCCAACAATTGTCATGTATCTTTATGTTATTTTAAACTCGTATGCAAATGATACCTTCGTTTGCATTGATCCTTGTTACTACCCGATTTTTGCGACACTACTAGTCCCAAAAAATCGGGTTAATCCCATTGCCCCCTGATTCATCCTTTTGACACTAGTATGAAATCAATCGTGGCGAACACGAATTATATATTCAAAAATTATTTTTGGCTGCTGATTAATCACACTTTCGTACCGGCTCGCATTGCACTGTTGAAGTGAAAAAGTGCATTTTGCAGCGAGCCTAATCTTGACCGCTCGCTCGAGCCTGATTATTAGCCTGATGGTTATCGCTGATTATTAGCCATCTTCGAGCTTTTGTAAGAAAAGTGAATGAACCTGCGTAATTACCCACGACAATCCCAGTAATATTAGGGCTTATTGTGAACTGTTTATTATGCGGAACAATATCGAAAGTGATGGATCTTTTTGAGCGATTAGAGGGCTTAGCCGAGCTATTAAATAAGGCAGAATCTTACTTTAATAAATGTTACAAAGTGCAAAAGACTAAAGGATATTTAAACACACGAGTGCAATGTTATAGACAGTTATTGGGATACACTCAGACAAACGCAAATAAAGTTAGTGTAAATGTAAAGAAGAAAGAAGTACTTTGTCGTATTTCACTTCAGATGTGCACAGTGAATGCGAGGAATTGTATACGTGTTTGAAGGCGAAAATTATGGATTGTCTACTACAATTTGAGCTGCAATCTCAACCAATGCAACCTGGTTTATCCTATGTTTCGAACACAAAGCTAAGTACATCGAGTAATCCCAAAGTAAAGTCACCTAGAATAAACCTACCATCTTTCAGTGGAGCATACGACGCGGCGACGTATTAGAAGATACGTTTATATCACTAATTCACAACAACCACGCGCTCAACAGTGTATGAAAACTCCATTATTTAAAATCATGCGTTATCGGCCAGGCGAAGAACACAATTAAACACTTTCAAATCACAGAGAAGAATGATTTGCCTGCATGGGAGAATTTGAAGAATAAGTTAACGACGGCTTATTATATAAATAATAATAAATTCTTTATTTTCAGACACGAGATCCATTGTACAATACAAATTCTACTAAAACTAAAAAATACACAAATAGGTACATCTGATACCTAAGTCAAAAAAAAAAATCATAATAATATTCTAGGTGGCAATAGCCACCCACCGTTTGTAAATAACTGACAAGATCAAACGATCTGCTATACTCCTTATAATGGTCCATGGCTCCATGGGTCTGAAGCGCTACAATAGCGCTTCAGACCCATGAGATGTCTAAAAATATTGTTATAGGTCACTCTGATACCGTCGTGCGATTTATATTGTGAAATATTGTGAATGCAATTTTGATTAAATATTGTGAATGCAATTTTGAGAAAGTTATTTACTCTAAAGAAACTTACTTCCTCATCACCTGTCCATCTAAAATCGCTGTTCAATAACACAAAATAATGTTTGAATAGCCTAAATAGTTTAGATATTTCTACTACGAGTTGGGATCAGAGGCCTAACCATGAAGTCTTATAGCGATTCAGTTCAGGCAAAGATGTCACTTTCCGTTTTGCGATTGAAGACGCTATGGCGTAGCTAAAGCTTTGACATTCGCAAAGCGGGATTTGACATCTTTGCCTGAATTGAATCGCTATAAGACATCATGGTTAGGCCTCTGATCATAATATTTTTAGTGGTACAAAAAATGACAGTAAATCATGGGAGATGTATGTAAGTGAAGAAAACTGTGATGGGACGCCCACTTTTGCAAACCTAACCACAATTTTTGACAGCTGCATCTGTACAATCGAATTAACATCATCATCATCACCACCCATGGCACGAAATAAATTGAAGACTTTTCGCATCGATCCTTGTTACGATCTTCGTTCTCACTAGTTGCAAATAAATCACACAGACGTACGGTCGTTTTTCATTTCACGGAGATGGGCATCTAGCTAAAGTGGACCCTATTTGCATTAACCACTCATATTTATTTTCAGATTCAAGACTCCACCAGTGAGAAACAACACAGAGAAAGACGTAAAAAGCTTGGAGGATACTTTCAAAAACTTAGGGTTTAAGACAATTGTACACAACAACCTGAGCCATGTTGCTATTCTGGAAAAGATGTCGGAAGGTAAACTAAACTTTACATTCTCAATTAAAGAAAAACCTTTAAAAAACAGTAGATAACCGAAGTAAAGAGATTCCGGCGCTTACTTATTTTGTTTCTATATAAAACTATAGACACACTCGTAAATAGAATAAACACTGTTTCATGCAATCTCATTGTGTAAAGGCTCTTCGGCTTTTGTTTTCACTGTGATAAAAATAGAAAAAGAATTTACCAGATTTTTGAAGTTCTCTTCAGTTTTCGCGCCAAACGGAAATTGGAAAGCTGGCATGGAGAGACGATGGCTTATCTCCAAACTCCACCTCTCTTCACGGCTTTGAATTTTTACTCGTTTTGTGATGGGCTACTCGCCACTTTGAAAGTGTTTTGTGAAGTGAAAGTTACAAAGGAAGGAGCATTGTCAGTTTTTGTTTCAGTATTGTGTATAAAGCCATCTAGTTCAAAATTAAAAATAAAACTTTTAAGATAAAAAACAGCCATAAGATAATATCTATAGTGTAGGGTTAAAAATATCATTGTCTCTGATCTTTTTCTTGTTTTTTTTTTACAATAAATTAAAGTCCAAATCAACGTAATAAATATGTTAAGATTTTAATTTCAATTGCTTCTGTTTAGGTACAACTTGTCAGTTGTCTAGCTTTATAGCTGTCGCTATATAAATGTTATCATTGCCTCCTTAATGTGTAGTAATTAGAGATACCTACACTAACAAAATTTTATATAAATTACGCCTTTAGACATTTTTTTTATTATCTTTAAAGTAGGTTTTAGTAGGAGTACTTGTGACTATGATCTTCATCCTTGTGCTCTTCGATTGTACCTCTTACATATTAGGTATGCCACATTAGGGTCTTTACATGATTTATTCTACTTTACCATCTGACTCTCTACAGATTTGTACATTATGTATTAGTACACTTAAGGGTACTTAGATATTTTTTTAACAATAAGACCTCAATGGCGCGGCGTTCTAATAGTCAGCATTGACGCAAGTGGAGCGCTTCCGATTCCCGTTGCATGAGGACAGAATGCGCAGATATTTGTTGGGGTATGGGCGTTGTAGTACCACGGTAGGTCAAATGCAGAAAACATACGATAACATCTAGTAATAGAAAGGACTAGCTATTTTATTTAGTTTCAGTGTGCAAAGAGGAGCACAGATCCACTTCTTGTATCGCGGTGGCCATTATGACCCACGGCGACGAAGGCTCCGTGTACGCCGCCGACCGGCCGTACCGCCTGAGTGACGTCACCAATATCCTGCAGCATAGTCAAGGTCTCGTCGGGAAACCTAAGCTATTATTCGTTCAGGTAATGTGAAAATTTTAAACCTCCAGAATCGAAACAAAAGGCTCAAAATTTATATTAATCCATATTGTGGACATGGTCATATCCCACATGACAACATAATTTACCCCCTTCCATCCCCATTTATTAGATCTGTTGATACGGAGATCTTATCTCAGTTCGTTTCGTACCAGTAATACGACCCTACTTCTATAATTATCTCTATCTGGCTCAAGGTTTGCTGGAAGAAAACTCTTTAGCTCGCCTTTGTGTCATTTCGTTCTGCATTTTTGTAAGTGTTTATTTGTGTGTATAAATACTAATGAATAAGAAAAATACAAAACCAAATAGATTTTTATTATATTATTTACCAGTAAAAATTTACGCGTCGGTAGCTCCAACAGCTACCTAATCATCGCACTCGTTAATAGGTACTGATTGCAGGGAGGCTGGACACCGATTGTGCCGTCGCGAAATAGAGCGCTGGGTGAGAGAGCATCTTGTGCACTCGTAAATCCAGTAGCTCTATGCACTACCTAAACTTCTATGTAGTTTTAATTTAGTAGTACTCTCTTCTATATTTACAAAATTATATTTTTACTAGCTTCTGGTAGTATGGTACCCGGATAAAAGTAGCCTATGTGTTATTCTGATGTATAAGCTATATTACTATAAAGTTTCATCAAAATCCGTTCAGTAAATTTTCGTGAAAAAGTAACAAACATCCATCCTCACAAACTTTCGCGTTTATAATAGTAGTAGGATATATTTTTGTTTGTGTAAATACTTTACTTACTTTAGTTTGTTATTTAGTTTATTACTGTGTATGTAGGTTATGAATTATATTTATCTAGTAGTTTGTATATCGCGTTGCACTCAGCTCTTGTATTTATTATTGCGTTAACTGAAAACCATTCTTACAATTGCATACTTTCCGCTCCATCCCAAGGCTGTCTGGAACAAATCGCAGTTTTATTCAGTTTTTGATTATTTTGTTATCTTTGTGGGTTACAAGAAAGTATTTTCAATCATTTATTCACTCATACCTATTATCTTGTAATATATATGCTCCCATTCACAATTAACAAAACGTGTTTCCTTTACTTCTTTGTTAGAGTAATGTGTTGGGGTTTTTTTCTAGGCTTGTCGCGGAAGCAACATGGACGATGGCCAGCGCGTCCAGACTGATGGAGGAGAGAGCATTGTTCTGCCCACGCATGCTGATACGCTGATCATGCTTTCCTCAGCTGACCGTAATTATTGTATTTTTTACTTTGGTGTATGAGAACTGAGCACTTACTCATATTGTAAAAACGGGATTTTTCACTTACCGCATTATCGGTGAAGGCGTACTCAAGTTTACATATGCGTGGGCAGCGGTGACGGAGGTGGTGGAGCTGGCGGTGGCAGTAGCAGCAGTGGCAGTGGCGATTATGTTGCAGTAGCGTTCGTAGGGGGCGTTAATTCTGACACGGGAAATTTGACTGCCTTTTGCACGCAAGTTGATCTCCACCATCTTTAGTGAGTTTGCCTTTTTAAATCTAAACTGGGTTTCGATTTCTTTAACTTTTTGTTAAGTCTACCTCTGCATTGTAAAAACTTTAGCTATTATGCTCGTTTCGTTTTATGAAAAGGATCCGTAAATTAATCTGTGGTCGATTAAAATCTTCTGAAACAAGTTTATACATCTTTGGCACAATATATTCTAAATTACTGTAATTATATTAATTTAAAAAGTTGTTAAACTAGAAAGAAAACTTAAGATCTCTAACAGATTTTATTATAGATCGAAGGTTATGTGTTTTAAGCAAGTCTCATTTGTGAAACTAAATAGCAGCCAGTGGTATTGCACAAGTAGATAGTCTGTAACTATGTATCTAATTCGGATGGTAACTAGGATATTCTCGAACATGACACTCCACTCGTAACTCGGCTTTGATATCCGTAAAGCACAATGATATTGGCCTCGATTCTGTAGAACACCAACTAAACTAAATTTAAACTATTGCTATCTTTAGTGCAAGCAAGAAAGAGATAGCTACAATTTTAGTGCTGTCAAATTAGTCAGATTTAAGTTTTCCATACAAATTTAGTCGTGATTTCAAATCATGTTGACACGAAGAAAAGCGGCACGTACACTGATTTGACAGCAGCACACAGCACTAAGATTCTTGCCATCTCTTTCTTGCGTATACTATCAGTAAAAGAGAGCGACAGTTTAAATTTAGTTTAGTCAGTGTACTACAGAATCGAGGCCGTTAGCTCTAACTATAACTCTAGGATATCATTATACACTTATAATGATATCCTAGAGTTATAGTTAGAGAATGTAATATGTTAGTTTTATAAGATAATAATTTGGAATATAATTTAAAAAATATATATATTTTGCTTAGACAACTAACGCTACTGAGATCTGTTTCGTGGAACGGTCTCTAGTGCGACTCTCTGTGGAATCTCTGAGAGGTGCGTCAGACTAGGGGCCTAATCATGAGGTACAGCGATTCTGTTCAGGCAAAGATGTCATTTTCCGCTTTGCGATTGAAGACGCTATGGCGTTCTTAAAGCTTCGTCATTCGCAAAGCGGGATTTGACATCTTTGTCTGAATTGATTCGCAATAAGACTTGATGGTTAGGCCCCAGTATACAATGCTATTTCGTGAACGCCGGTTGCGACTGTAAAAGATCGCGCAAATTGGCGCTATAGTGGCGAATTAATTAAAAAAAAAAAGAGAAAAGGATGTTCAAATTTTGTCAAAGTTTGTGTCAATCTATTACAGTGCCACAAGTATAAGTAGACGGTGGCGATTAAAAAAAACTGTGTTTAAGGTTCTAAACTGCCAGTTTGACGCAAGTGAGTTTACAGGCAACAACATTGTGATTCATTGTGAATTATTTGTGTTCCAAAATGCTGAAAGTATTTAAAAATCACCACCGCCACCGCCACCGCGTCAGTTTAAGCGAGCCTTCAGTAACTATTATTTGATCTGTGCTTCAGTCGCGACTTATACCTACTTTATTTGTTTCCAGCTTCGGTCGTCCTGGTTCAAAATGGATGTTTTGATTTTCAGAGCACTTCGCGTATCGTGATTGCAACGGCTCCTGGCTGATGCAGAGTCTTTGTGAGGTCCTCAACGAACACCACCAATCCTTCGATCTGCTTCAGATGATCACTCTAGTCCACCAGGTAACTATTCTTCAGATTTCTACAAGCTTTTATTATTTTTATTGTTATTTAACTTGCTTTGTTAATTATAAACGCCGCCGCCGAGACGCAGAAGGTTGCGGGTTCGATTCCTGTCACGGGATTAATGTTTGTAAGATCTCAAATATTTGTCTCGGGTCTGGGTGTTTTCCTATGTATAATATGTATGTATTTATAAAAAAAAAGAAGTATTTAAGTAGTATATTAGTCATGAAGTTCCCATAATACAAGCTCTGCTTAGTTTGGGGCTAGATGATGTTGTGTGAAAAATGTCCAGCGTTTATTTATTTATTTATTTAAATATATAATTAACTGAATTTTAAACCAGTTATCCTCAACCTGAGCTGAAATTTTGCATAGGTTTGGTTCGAATGACAATGCGTTGTACGCTGAGTGACATCATTCTAAATCCAATATGGCGGACCAATTATTTATGTAGGTAGGTACCCCCTATGACATAGGTATCAAATGAAAGGGTTTGCTTAGAAAATAAAATTACATTACTCTAAACTGAAAAAAAGCTTGTTATTACAAAGTGACAAAGTTTGACGACCTCTGTGGTGCAGTGGGCGAAGGCCCGCCTGAGACGCGGAAGGTTGTAGGCTCAATTCCCGCCGCGAAACAAATGTTTGTATGATTTCCAAGTATTTATCTCGGGTCTGGGTGTATTTACAAAAAAGTTTATAATGTAGTAGGTATAACAGTCATGTAGTTCCCATAAAACAAGCTCTGCTTAGTTTGGCGCTAGATGATGCTGTATGAAAATTATCCAGCATTATCTATTTATTTAATAAAAAAAGTAATGTATAGGTATGATGAACTTATTTTATTTATAAGGTGTGTATTGTCTATTTTGTTCCAGGCCGTCGGCTACAGGTCCACCTATACGAAGTCTGCTAACACGACAAACAAGAAAATGATGCCTGAGACAAAGTTTACATTGACTAAACTACTGAAATTCTAAATAATAATTTATTAATCAATATCATTTGACGACCTATGTGGCGCAGTGGGCAAAGGCCCGCCTGAGACGCATAAGGTTGCGGGTTCAATTCCTGCCGCGGAACTAATGTATGTATCTGCAAATATTTGTCTCGGGTCTGGGTATTTTCTATGTACCTCTATGTATATGATATAATATGTAAGTATTTACAAAAAAAACTATATAAGTAGTATATCAGTCACGTAGTTCCCATATTACTTACAAGCTTAGTTTGGGACCAGATGATGCTGTGTGAAAATATCCAGCATTATATTTTCACACAGCACATATTAAAAATATTAACTATTTTGACATTACTTTTAGTATAATGTTCAGACACAATATTTATATTGTTTGTGAATAAATAAATCAAATTAAATGATTTTATTGACTGAAAATTCGTTTTTATTAAAATGTGGAAGCATTTTCCGCCCATACAATATCATGTAGGTAATATAAGTATCTCCATACATGCATTTATAAAACTGTGACAAGACCCAATTTACCTGAGTCGTTTTTATTTGGGCCTTATTAACCACTTGGTCCCAAAGAAGTTGCATGCAAGAAAGTATATTTGGACCTTTGAATGTACTCGCTTGGTCCTAAACGGGCTGCATGCTAGAAAAGTTATTTGGGCATTTTTACTAATTTGGTTAGAGACTACTATAGTTTATTCGGTTTTTAAGTAATGTAATCTGTGACGCATGGTTAATGTGAATTTTGGGGTAAAAAGTTTGATGGTCGTGTGTTTGTAAGTTGCACATTTTTCCAAAAAACGACTTTACCAATTGTAATGCGTTTTTGCAATCGTTTTGTATTTCTAGAAGGGTTGTTCTTAAGTAAATTTTATCGCCACAAGTTAATTGAGTCGCTGCGATAGACGATGGAATGTGAAACAAGGCGTAACTGATTAAAATGCAGTTTTTTGAAATCGTTTTGGTACCTATTATGACTTCTAGAATTGTTCCTAAGTAGGTGTAAGCCCCATAAATCACTAGGGCGAGCTGCGATATGTGATTAAAAACACGTTGGGGATTAAAAACTTGTTCATTTTAAGGGCTGGTTTAATTTCACCACCCTTTGTAAGTTAGTCCGTTAGAGATATGGTAGTGCTTTTGTGGCCAAATTACCACTAGGCTGTTGGCGTATACGTTACGGTTATGCGACACATAAATTGACGCGCGTCCGCAGTGTATTTCGAAAAATAGGGTTGTTGCAGAGTAGGTAGAAATTATTTTTTTATGTTTCGTCTTCGTTCGCAAGAAGTATTACGCTTGTTATTTTAGAAATGCTTTTAAAATTCTCAGTTTCATACAAAACTTCAATCGAATAGTCAAATAAATCGCTATCGCCATGTTTTGATTTTATTTAAAATTGTCCATCCAAGCTGGTTATTGCTTTTAACGATAAGACCGCCCATTGTACCTTTATGTTTTTTCTGTGTATTGTATTTTTTTTGGTGTGCAAAAAAGTGTTTATCTATCTATACTTATATCAAATAAGTAGGACATTCAAATTAAGGAATTGAACTAATAGCATTTAGAAAGGTATTCGTTAAATTTCTTCCACTCCTTCCTCACACTTGTAGGTGTGAAGGTATCTTACTTGATAGGGATTATGTTGGTCTAAGTGCGAATATCAATGTTTTGGCTTACTCATAAAATTCGCAGCAGTTCTGTTTTAGAGCTTTTCATAGGAACTAGTTACTGCGTATGATTGAGTTTTAGTGTGCGCACTATGTTAATAACTATTATAAAAAAAACAATTTGTGAACTTGTATGTTTCCTGATATTCCGGCACAGTTGCACCATGATAACAGGAATCACCAGTTTTTATTAAAACCCAGTTGACTCGTCAGACGTTTTTCGGTGACAAATACGAAACGTCAATTCGACAATCAATATGGGAGAAAGAAACAACATTTTTTTACTAAATTTCGGTTAAATTTTCAAATGTTTCTTTCCATAAATACTTAACTAGGACTATTACGATCATTTTAAAAACAAAAAATAGCCTAATCCAGCCGTTCTCAAGTGATGCACTTACCAACAAACAGCATTTCAGTTTTACAAGCTTTTATTTAACTTGCAATGTTTGTTTGTTTGTTTGTTTAGGTCAATTCTTGCAAACTGAATTAGAACCATTTCTTCATATCGATCTACGATTTTTTCGTAAGGGGGCACTTGTATAGTATATCGTTTATGGAGAGAGGGGGATAGTGGCCCCCCTCTCTCCATAAACGATAGAACGTGCGCTGGAGGCTAGGCGTTTTGTAAAACAAGTTTTTTTTTTCAAATATTCCTATTGTATTACGGTTTTCGCGCCCCCTGAAACTGCCGCCCGGGGCAGGTGTCAAAGTCAAAGTCAAAGTCAATAGGTTTTTATTCATTGAAATCACAAGGATCATATAGAAACGTCAACTTAAAAAGGTGCCCCTGTTTGCCCCTACCCCTAGATCCTAGATGTAATTTTTACATGTTTGTTCAGTTTCGATGACAATGCATTTTTATGGTAAGCATAACCTGAATCGACATTCAGGTTTGGCTCCAGATAAAGGAACTCTTCAACAGTCAACAGCACGGTCACGAAATGTTGTGTACGCATTTTATTATGATAGCTGGTTTTAAGTTTTATCATGACATGGTTGCTGAACTCAGGGTTTTTACTTTTAATATAGATTATGGTTATCTATGATAAAGTAAAGTAAAAGTATATTTATTGCAATTACATGTGAAAAAGATGGTACATACAAAATGCGTAACAGTGTGATTTGCCCTGGGCATGGAATTATTTGTCTAGTTACATGCATTATATTAATGAGAAACAAAACACTTTAAAAATTATAAAATATGGAATTAATTAGGTAATGTTTATAAATAATAGCATTTATCAGATAGTATGGTCTTTAGCTTTCTCCGAAACATCGCAGTAGGCAATTCCCTTATCAAGAGCGGGGTTCTGTTATAAATTGCTGGAGCCATTGCAAAGAAACTTATGTGTAGCAACGTTTTTGCAATTTTTATTGGTCTCGTCTATTACGTTGTACGGCGTCAGATTGCTGACAAAATAAATGAGGATAGTGTCTGAAAAACATAACTGTTTCTAAAATATACAGCGAAGAGAGAGTCAATATGCTGTACTTTTTGAAAAGAGGTTTGTCTTATGATAGTTTCAAAAGACTATTGAGTGTTATTTATTTATACTTTGGCAACCCTATTGTAACGAAATTGGCACACCTGCTGCGGCTATATCTAGCCTCTATCGTATTCACGTTAAAGCTAACGAATATACTGTGCATGTACCCGATCTCGTAGTACTATGTATTATGATTAACTAGTTTACTCGAGATCATGGACAAATCACTACTGGATATACAAAAATTATAACAAAAGGTAGGCTAAAAGACAGGGTCCGATTTAAGACACCTATTTTGTAGTCTGGTATTTTTTTCTGTGAGTACCTCAAGTTCAAGTTACGTAGAAGATAGAAAATACTTTATTGCACACAAAAATGATATTTCAGCTAAGTACTACAAACTTTGACAATTTCATACAATGGGCGGTCTTATTGCTGAATAGCGATCGTTACCAGACAACCTTTACGTGCCTACTGATCAAGCTCATCTCTCTACCGCCACGCAGAGAGTCTCTTTTTATGTAGTTAAAGAGGTAATCTGGCTACACCTAATGCCGTTAATAAGTGCGATAAAATCAAATAATCAAGGTTTGATAGAAAACTATGGTGTTATTAACGCGTTATTTAGCAGGATGGTATGAAATATGTTATCCTACTACTATTATAGAGGTAAACATGAAAGTTTGTGAGGATGGATGTTTGTTAATCTTTCATGCAAAAATAACGGACTTCGAGGACACTTTACAGTAATATAGCTTATACATTAGAATAACACATAGACTATTTTTTATCCGGGTACACGCGGGCGAAGCTGTTTGCAGAAGTTAGTATGTATGCTCAATATCATACTGATGGCTGCCATGCCATCATTCGCTTAAAACTCTGATCTGCAGAATACGGGAGAGTCACAACAGCATCCTCAATCCTATAGAGGACAGATACCTACACATAGCCGCTGTGGAAGTGGGTCATTCGCACTCAATGTAAATTTTTTACCCTCCCAATCCCACGAAATAAGTAGTTTAATAATAATTTAGATACTTATTTTGTTTCAACCAATCCCACGCCAAAGAATACAATATTAAACTACAGGGCTACGCCAAGCAAAAGTACAGCCAACAAAATCGTAGTAAAGATCGGCAAGATGATAAAGTCGAGATGGTTTCTAACTTCTTTTTTATTGCGCTGAGGTTGTGTCCTGTGCAAAGGTTGATCAGATAAGAAAGCGAAGTACCTATGTAGGTATTTCTTTCTTTTTTGATGATTCTTGGCACATAAACTTGCACCACGAACCTCACACCCAGCACCATAATTCTTTCATTTAAATAAAAAATAAAATAAAATAAAATTCGTTTATTTCAGGCTCTGTACAATATACACCCATATCACACAAAAAATAATACAATACAATACGCTAATATAAACTAAAAATAAAATAAAATAAAAACAGATCGCAAGTAGGTAGGTAACTAAGCATTTAGTTTCTCGTCACGTTAATACTTTACATAGTAAGTAATTAATTACAAATTATTATTTTTGTTTATCTTCATGTACCTACCTATTTACTAACAAATATGGATCCATGAAATCCGAAATAAACAATATTTTGGTCCAGTTTAGAAGCCCATAGTACAAACAAAACTACCTAAATCATTGTTGGCACCTACTGTCTTTATTAGCTCTTGACAAAGGTGGATTGTACCGACGCAGATATATGCTTTTATGCTAACTTAATTTAGTACCGAAACCGAAGCGGAGATGTAGGTGAGTGCTTCCCCGTTCGGAGTGAACCATATCGCGTGACGTGTGGCTTATATTCAAAAACACTGGTTGGTTTCGGCAAGTTCAGTCGTCGTGGTAGCTTTATTGTCAACTAGCTTCTGCCCACGGCTTCGCCCGTATGGTACCCAGATAAAAAGTAGCCTATGTGTTATTCAGATGTATAAGGTATATTACTGTAAAGTTTCGTCAAAATCCGTTCAGTAGTTTTTGCGTGAAACATCCATCCTCAGAAACTTTCGCGTTTATAATATTACTAGCTTCTGTTCACGGCTTTGCCCGCGTGGTACCCAGATACAAAGTAGCCTATGTGTTATTCTGATGTGTAAGCTATATTACTGTAAAGTTTCATTAAAATCTGTTCAGTAGTTTTTGCGTGAAAGAGTAACATCCTCACAAACTTTCACCTTTATAATATTAAAGGAGTGGAAGGAAGTAGGATAGTTGGAATTAGGATGATTAATCCATTAAAAAACTAACTCAATATGTATTAAAATAATGTATCGCTTTAACATGAAAGGTAGATAGGGTAAGGTGATCCCTTAAAGGCAGAATGAATCAAAATAATGTTTATGAATATTTTTTTATAATTTTAATGTTACGCTTATAGATTGCTAGAGTATCTATCAATCATTTGTCGCATTGGCATATTTAAATTTTTCAATTTAGTCATTTCACTATAACATTTTTGTTCATTATTGCCAGAAAAAGTTGCCTCTCAAACACAGGCTTAATTTTAATCAATTACACTAAATTTTAATTTTTTCTCACTACTCATTACTCATACCAAAATAATCGACTAGATATCTACCGTTGGTAGTTTTTCAACAACCGAAAAGGATCATCTCATCCTGTGGGATCAGCTGATAACACCTGCCCCTACTTGTAGCAGACTAACTCTACTGAAGCACTCGTGGTTATTAAACTTAAAATGTAGTCGAAGTACGAGTATGTAGGTCGACGGTTGGCAGTACGAAAGTAGTATTTTTTAATGGCGAGTGAACTGAGACCAGCCCCCTAATTAAACTAGCAAAATGGCAATGGGATCGCGACAATGGCAATCACTTTTGACAGATTTAGCAATGTTCAAAACGTCTAAAACTCCAAAAGGGGACACATTTGACTCTAGACATTCCTATTTTTATACATTTAAATGTTTTTGACATGTCTAAGAATGGCAAAGTGATTGCCATTGTCGCGATTCCATTGCCATTTTGCTAGTGTAATTAGGGTTTTTTTAGGTTGCCGGTTGGTACAAAATGTAATATACAAGTAAGGTAATGCTTTATAATAGATACAGTGTTTAATATACAGGTATTTGCATGTAATATTAGCTTATGGATAAAAAGTGCGAACTTTTTTAAAAATATATTATGATATTGACATATATAGTCCTGACCCCGCACTAGGGTTCCCTGTGTCGTGGGTATCAGGAACTACGAGTATCGTTCCACATCACACAGATCCGAAACAAATATCTGCAATACGTACAAACGTTTTCTCCGCAGCGGGAATCGAGCCCGTACCTCTTGCATCTCAGCCGGCTACTAGTCCGCCACGCCATCAAGGTCGTCAAACCTAATGTATCAACTTTTTTTATATGAATCATCAATATATATAAAACTGTTCCGTTACTGATTGGCGGATTAACGCACAGCCTAAACCATAAGTTCTATAAGCATGAAACTTAGAGGGTATATTCCGCTTATGGTATCGGGGTGCATTAAGAAAGGAAATTGGATAATTCTATCCCTGATGGGATAAAAAGGGCTGAAAATCTATTGAACTTACAGTCTTGAAACTTCACAAAAATATTCTTCAATCCAAATGATAAAAGTCTTATATAATTATTTCCCCAAAATACCCCTCATAGGGGATGTAGGGGGTGTCAAAGTCCAAGAGGTGAATCAACGCACAGCCTAAACCACTTATGGTTTAATATACTCTCCAACTACTAGGATAAGTCCTAGAAGCATGAAATTTGGAGAGTATATTCCTTTTATGGTGTAGGAGTGCACTAAGAAAGGAATTCGGAAAATTCTACCCTTAAGGGGGTGAAAAGAGCTGAAAAACGTGGTGCGATTTGCTGTAAACTTAGTTTGGATATTTAAAATACAAAAAAACTGAACACGTATCAGGGTATTCAAAAAAGACCTTAAGGGTGCGAGGTATGCAATTATTTATGATGCACCTGGCAATTATCTATCCTACGCGAGTAAAACCGCGGGCATCGGCTAGTAAATGTATATATATCTAAAGAGTAATCTAGAAAGTAATCATGTATAACTAACTTGATTTCCTCAAAGGATATAACTTTTCCACGGCCTCTGGATAAAACTTTGATTGATGACAGTCGCTGATTCCTGGGGTACCAACCTGTCAAATGGAGCCGAAGGAGCTCACAAGAGCTGAATTCATACTTAATTTCCGGGCTCGCAAATCTCATCGCAATGCGACTTAAAAATTAGTTTATAGTAATCTTTCAGCGTCACGTCAAAATCATGGCTTCTTTGCCCGTATATTATAAATGAAAAGCGAGTCTAAAAGTACTGGTAATTAGCAGTATTTTATTCTTTTACAAAAGAATAATTATATTATAATATTATTTATAATGATATCGATTGTCCAGACCTTCTTGGTAAAGTACAATTTAATGTTCCTCAGAGAACCCTCAGGTTTAACGCTCCTCTAAGTGTGCTTGGAGCCTCAATGATCTATAGGAAAAATTCGTATATGTTACGGGCGAGTAGGACTGTTAATGATTTCAGTAAGTTGTTGGACATTGACCTGTTTCATACGAGTATCACCAAGGCGAGGCGGTGCCTATCACTCAACTTTTTTCGTGCGTAGGTAAAACTTTTCTTCATTGTTTTAAGTTTAATACTTCAGTACCTTAAGGTTATCTTAATTATTTGTTGAGCTGTCTATGTCGTAGGTAGTTACGTGTAGGGAAAAGCCTCATGTTCACATTTAATGATCCTAATCTGGTGCTATTAGTGAAAACCTATTATTGGCTACCTGTATCTATTTAAGTATTGTTAAGGACATTGTGTTATAGCTGTTGGTTTTCCGAATAAAATAAATAAATAAATAATCTTTAATCTTTTCCCTCAGCATCTCATCTTGGTTCTTGTTACTGGGTAAGTATGGCTTTAGATATAAGTAAGTTAGAGAATAGTGGACTCTCCAGCGAATGTACACATACCAAAATGACACACAAAAAATCGGGGTTCAACTGTCTTCTCCACGATGGAAATCCTCAGATACTCAGTACGTTGAACCGTGAGGTAACCAAGTAGGAAGTAGTCAGAGAGGAACATCCAAACAATATTTTTACTTTGTAAGCATTCCGCATTCAGAGAATCACTTCATCAAAAGTTTAAAGAAATAAATATAATGACATTCCCTTCTCAATACATCTATGAAAATCTGATGTATGTCCACAATAATATTATTTTGTTACATTGTTAATACCTACTAGAATACATATAAACTCGCTGTTGCCACTTGTAGACTCCATAAAGTTAGTAAATCGTTTAGAGGGCACGGTGGTCTACACTTTTATAACAAACTCAAAAGCGATATACAAAATTTATCAATTAACTAATTTAAAAATGTAATTAAACATAAACTTTATAAAAAGGCGTACTATAAAATATCTAATTATTTAGATGACAAAAACTCTTGGGATTGAAAATGCTCCAACTTGAATGTATCGTTTTGTAAAAGGATCAACCAGCCTTGTTTTCTTTTCTTTCTTTCCTGGCTTGGTCGCGGAAGAACAGGAAGTAGATAAAAAACCGACGTTTCAAAGTGATCCTTGTGATTTTATTGAATAAATTATTTTTTACTTTGACTTTGCGTGTAAAGTTGCAAGCCTATCATAGCTTTTTTTTTAATTGTTGGCACATAGGGCATATCTGATTTCAGACGATGTGTTCAAAATCCATATTATTTTTTTGTTTGGAAAATTCCGTTTGATTCGTCTTTGTTCGAACTTTTGGCTTGGAAGTTGAGGTATTACTCACTAGGCCAATAATACGACCTTCTAAAAAAAAAATATCAAGTATTGGTAGATTGACCGAATTCATAAATGTTTTAATTTCAAAGATAACTCATATTTTATTACTGTGATCTGAATTATACAAACTGTAAAATAAAATGCCATCGCGCTTACAACGGTTGGCCGACTTCCGGCGCTTGCGGAAGTGACGTCATCCGCACTATGCTGTAGCGCGCCAAATACTTTGCGAACAACGAGGGTAGTCGGGTGTGGACCTCCGGTAGGTTATAATTTATGTTACTAAATAAATAATTACGTACTAACCTAAAATTTAATAACGAGCAATTGAACAGAACTCGTAGTCTATTTACGGGCCGAAGTAAAACTTTAAATTCCAACCCCCCCACTACGCATAGCTACTGAAATATATGCTACTCTTACTATGGGTATGTACCACAGATTAGTAAGGGATACTATCGCACGTACATATTTATATTCATGAAATTTAATACATCTTTTTTTAACTGGTTGGTCGTCGGTAGTGCAAAAACGCATTTTTAGAAAATTAAAAGAAAAGTTTATATCTCCTACTACTTTTACTGGCAAACAATTAAATCGAACGCGACCAGCTGCAAGCATTTGCCCAGCCCAGCATCTGTGTTGGTTTTTAACAAAGCAAAGAGAATAATACATTTTTAAATCCTAAAACCGCACGACTGTGGACTCTATGGGTTCGAAAATACATGTATTCGAGAGTCACAGCAGCAGTTGAAATTTGTTAAAATGTACATTTTACTCGAAAAGGTAAAATCAAGAGAAAAAATAAAGTTTGGAGAAATACAGTTTTATCGCGCGGTCAGCAACCACTTGTAGAATATCATAAAATATTAATGTATGAAATTTTGCGAAAGGCCCTTTGTTTTGGGACGCCATATGCGTAAATATAATGCGACGTCTTATAAATAAATAATACTTGACGTTTTCACACAGCTTCATCAAGCCCCAAACTAAGCATAGCTTATATTATGGGAGCTACATGACACATAATTTTAGAAAACACTTAGCTATCGGGGATATCAGGTAGAGCGGGTGCATTCGGCCGAGGATCTCATGAGGCGCAAATATGGAAGTCTCGACAGAGCTTAGGTATTGAGTCAGAGCTTTTGGGGTTGAGACTCTGGGTCCGTGGGAAACCGAGGCCCTTCGCGTATTCAAAATTATTACAGGGCAACAGATCAAAGCGATACGTGACCAGAGAGCTGGCTCTTATATGGGTCAACACATTTGCATTGGCATTCAGCGTGACAATGCAGCCAGCATTTTGGGAACGCTTCCTACTGGTAATGATCTAGATTTAAAACGATCTCTATAGATCAGATGAAACTAGTCATTTAAAGACTTTAAGGTATATATCTTATAGTGTTTAAGTGACTAGTTTTATTGAATACCACCATTTATTTAAATACTCTAAATTGGCAAAACCACTTAAAAAAGAAGTATTCCCGTTTGAGCACCTATTTTTTGGGCACCTATGCATTGAGCACCAAAGGTATTCCCATTTGAGCACCAATCAATATTTTAACGTGCTCAAATGGGAACAAAAAATAAAATTTGATTTTATTCCCCATTGAGCACCTACGGTGCATCTTCTAGTGATGGGGTTTACAATAATTATAACTTTAATTTTATCACTGAATAAAATTATGACGAATGAAACCGAACTGTTCCGGAACTTGTTTACGTCTTAACTCGTATTGTTTGCAAAATATTTTCTATTATTATCTAACGGTGGTGAATTCCGACGTGACGTGAGAATGAAAAGTTTTTATGTCGAAAATTTTACACGTCACGTCACGTCTTAACTCGTATTGTTTGCGATATTTTGCAATATTTTTATTTAGTGATAAAATTAAAGTTGAGGAAACTTATTATGATATTAACAACGGCCTTGATTCTGTATTACACTAACGTTTAGTTACTAAATAAAACAACGGAATGCCCATTTCACTTTTTGTACACATTTATTAGAATTATTAACCCCATCACTAGCAGCTATCGTACCGTAGGTGCTCAATGGGGAATAAAATCAAATTTTATTTTAGTTCCCATTTGAGCACCACGTTAAAATATTGATTGGTGGTCAAATGGGAATAACTTTTGGTGCTCAATGCATAGGTGCCCAAATAATAGGTGCTGAAACGGGAATACTCCTTAAAAAAGCGTAATAGATAGTCGTATCAACTGTATACAGGGTGTATTGCTGTAGCTATACAAGGTGTATTTCCCCAGAGGCGCCCTCGATTCGGTACCGCAATCCGATAGCGGAGCCGTGTTTTGTAATACCATATTTGTACCGTCGATTTATTGATGGGTTTCAAAGAAATACCGGGGGAATTATGAAATGAATATTTGAAATAAATTGCTGAAACTCTCTGCCTTGTAGCTTTATATTTTTGTTTAGATTGGTCGTAAATCAGTTTGTATAATTCTTAACATTTTCGTATCAAAGTAAAATGAGGGAAATTTTGAGAAGAATAAGTACATAAAATAAAAGTCTTTTTGGTGTTCGTGGCTCGTCGATCTACTTACCTGTAGTCATTAAATGTTTACAATCTTTCAAATTATGTAATTGATTGATAAAAAAAACAGTTTGCCATTCTGAAATTGCTTTTGTTCATACAAAATAATCAAAAAGAAAAGCACATCCGCATATACTTCGGTGAGTATGCTCAGGAATTGTTCAATTTCATTCCCCCCTATTCTTTCCATACCTTCCATACCGCCCATGCGTACCAATCGCTATTCCTCCTCTTTTATTATAAGGACAGCTATGAGTGGAATTCCCTTCCTGCGTCTGCACTTCCTACAAAATATAACTTGACGTGAGCGTGATTAGCATACAACTGCGCTTGGGTGAGCGTGATTAGCATACAACTGCGTTTACCATCAAGTGAGGTGTAGCGAAACGTAAAAAACATTTTATAATAAAAAAAACAGTTACGGTTATCCTAGGGTTGAAGCTATCGGTACAAAAGACTGAGCAGCCGACCAGAACGGGTTGTAAAGGGTCGGTATAAAAGACCGCGCGGATATGCTCTGAGGTCGCGTGACTCAGAAAACAATGCAGCGACTGGAGGAAACGTTGTGATAGATGACTTTCCTTTAACCGTGCCAAATATAATGTGTATGTAGTGTTGTGTCAACCATTTTAATCCTAGGCATTACATCCAACTATCCTACTAATATTATAAAGGTGAAAGTTTGTCAGGATGTTTGTTACTCTTTCACGCAAAAACTACTGAACGGATTTTGATGAAACTTTACAGTAATATAGCTTAAACATCAGAATAACACATAGGCTATACTTTTTATTCGGGTACCACGCGGGTGAAGCTGTGGGCAGAAGCTAGTTTTTAATAAGGGTTATCAAAAATGTAGTTTAGTAAGTATATCTATACTAATATTATAAAGAGGAATGATTTTTTGTTTGTTTGTATCGAATAGGCTCCGAAACTGACTGATTTTAACAATTTTTTCACCAAATGCAAGCTAAATTATCAGGAAGTAACATAGGTCATAATTTATTTTCAAAAAAATAGAGAGCAAAATTTTGCCTGTAAAATTTCTAATTTGGCGTGCGCTGAGAAAACTATTGATGATACATAAAAATTATGTACTATATGATTAAAGCACTCATTATTACCTACAAAAAAGTCCGCGAGGGAATATATCTTATTATCATAGTTTAGTCACAATAGCAGCTTTTATGTTCTAAAATTTAATTAGATCGCCGATATTCCCACGGAATCGAAACTTACGCCGGTGAAACCGCGGAGCGTAGCTAGTTAAGTATAAGGAAAAAATAACTACCTAATACTTTATAAGAAAGATTAAATTAAGCACCAATACAAATAAAATGACTACAGATTGAAACATAACGTACAATTTGAGGAAATAAATATATTTTTTTCACGGTTCAACCACGGTTAGTAGAATCTTCCCAGAATCTTCCCTGGTTATTTACGAGTTTAATGTCATATGATATGTATTTTTATTGATTTATTATGTACCTGTCCTTTCTGTGCTTTGTTGTTGTCAAAAAAGTCGGTTCCTATTCTATTTATACGAGAATGACATCTATAGATGCCCATATCATACTTTTGATTTTGATCACGCGATCAAACTCGATTAGTAGGCAAATACGATAATGACGTCCAAGTCGTTAGGTTTTTTTTCCTACCCGACCTACCTCTTCCTCTGACAGAATCAGAGCTTTGCTTTCTGATTTGTATTCTTCAACTAATTCTTTCATATCTTTAATTCTCTTTTCTTTGTTCTGTTTTTTCCTCTCTTTGTTAAATTCTGTTAAATTCGTTCATTCTCTCTCTATTTATCCTACTTTGGGATGTATTGGGGGCATTTTACACTTTATTTCTTGTCTATTTTACATTATTCTGTTTCTTATTTTACAATTTTTCTTAATTTTAAAGTTTTCTTAGTCATTAGGTTGGGTTACAGCAACTGTGTTGACCAGGCTTACATTGTAACTCTATTATTGGCGGATGACGCTGAAAAAGTTTGACACTCTTGGACGAATATTACGATCTTACGATGGTAGGCCCTTTTGCTGATCTTTTAGTTTAGAGCATTCTAGCTTATTGATACTTTTAACACATGAATCCCCATTTAGATCTAATCCAGTTCATCACCTAGCAACTACTCGTACAATATCACTGTATTTTCGCATACCTTGCATCCTTGCAAGAATTTCCACAAATAATGCATAATTTTCAACCTACTTTTTGTCTTATTATACCAAATTTGTAGCAAGTTGGCAACCCTGTCCTTGCTTTCACTAGGCACAATAATTTCTTGCTTGTATAATTAACAAGCGATCAAACATTTACTTTGTAAGTAAATAAAATACACAAGTTTATTTTGAAATCTTTCATCCTTAATTGTATTGAACCTGTTATATACTCAGGCCCTTTAATTTCTGTCTGTACAAAACATCTACTAGGAGCCCATAGTCAAAAAAAGCACAACATAAAAAAGTACCCCACACTATTCCCTGTATCGTGGATATCAGGAACAAATACCGGAACAAATATCTGCAGAACAGACAAACATTTGTTCCGCATCTTAACATAATCATAGCTTAATGTACATACATCCTCTAGTTAACATCGAGCCTATCTACAAGCTAATCAGTAATATGCCACCTGTCATCGCTTAATTATTCGGCTCAACAAGCCGTGTGCTAATTTTGAGATTAATGGAACTCTGATAATCTCTAGATTCGCTTGTAATAGACCAGATGTGTCAAAGACCCTACACACTGATTAACCATATAAATCAGGTTTTATAGCCAACTCGTTAACGAATCCTCTTAAATACCAGAAGTGGGATAAAAACTAAAATAAATTGTTGGTAATTGCTTTGACCATTCTTTATTCAGCGGTTTTTGGACTTTGTGACAGCCCAAGTCAAATATTAAAATCCCATCTAAAACAAAAGTTGTAAACAAGTCTCACAACGCAGTTCTTCCACCGCAAAATGTTGTTAAATCTCATGTAAAACCAAGTTAGTTATATTAGTTAGTTTCTATGGAAGCACCTATTCAACAACTTTGTCATAAAATGTGATACAATTATTAATTAGCATAACCAAGATTTATAGTGACCGTATAAATATACCTACAGACATCTTTTTTCTACAATAAATATAATGGCAATCGCACGGCTACATAATCAAATAAGAAAAATCTACTATTTAAAAATACTTTATTCTTATGTGATTGTTGCCGTTTGCTGCCAAGTCATTATATTTATTATAGAAATAAACATGTCTTATATTGATAGGAACTAAAATGATATATATATAGTTATAATCGGTTAGAATATATAATCTGGGCCTGTAGACAGTTTCGAAGGGTGAACATGATAGTCGCGACACTTTTCATTAAAGATGACTTAACTTGATGCTTAGTTACTCTAAAGACGTCATTGACACTAGTGTCGTTTCGCATAATTTCGTAAGCCTCAACAAGTGCTAGACTCAACAAGTTAAGATGGAGGATAATTTTGTTAGTCTACCACCAAGATTTTGGACCACGGTCTAGCAATTCACGCCACGACTGCAAGATCCCGCATCAAATATTTATTTATGGACAAATAAATCATCTAAATCCATCAAATGGACGCTTTTAACGTACCTAGCCACAAGATGCTAATCTCTACGTTTTATGTCTGACATGATAAGGTCGATAATCCTGTATCTTTACCCTACTGGTCTCGGATACCGGATTAAGTATTCATAGGCTCCAGTAAAATATTTTTTCACGCAGGCACGTGCTCGATTTCCTTGAATATATTTGGGCCTGTTTATTTGCTGGGAAATGGAGCGTTTTGATGACTTTACGCTTCTAGGGTGATATTTTTATAAGATAAACTTTAAACGTTAGGTATGTATAAATAAATTGCTTTATGGTTAGGTAAAGGGCACTTATCATTTACCTATAGGTGATACCTATAGGTAAATGATAAGTGATAAGTGATACCTATGAAATTGCCGTTTTGTATGGAAAAAAGTAATCCGATTTAGCTTCTTTGTTTTGCTGATTTGCACAATTGGCCCAATATTGTTTTGACACTCATATTAAAAGCCTATGCAAGCTAAAGGAACCGCTTTCAATTCGTCATTAGCGTTGTTCTCCGGACGTCCACGAGATTTGCTTACATCAACATTTCCAGAACGAAAGCGGTTGAACCAATGATGCAATGTTCTTTCGTTGGTAGTTGGTCCACACACGTCATTAATATTGCGTGTCACTTGAGATGCATTGTGTCCTCGTCGTAAGTCATGTCGGTATTTATCAACCCCGAAACTTAAATTATATAGACAACGTTATTTATCCAATTACCTATCTGTAAAAAATAAAATATATATGTCGATCTACTGGTTCCTCAACTATTAAACTATCACGGTAATGAATATAATTTAAAAACTCACAAATTACTTAAGTGAAAATTACACTTAGGTACGTAAGTAGCTATTCTGAGTCAATGTGAATAAACCACGGCGTATATTGAAGTTAACAGAAAGAAGAGAGGAATTATGTATTCATAGAAATAAAACAAAATAGTATTCAATAATGAATTTTATTCTAATTATATTTAAGTGGAAACATGAATCTAAAGAAGGAAACACTATAATATTCTTAATTATGAAATACTTATTAAATTAACAATGTCTTTCATGATGTCATTCGTTCAAATACACAAACATAGGTTTGCTGAAGAACTGAAGCCATTTATGGCACGACAAAAAAATAGCCCTCCTTGAATGCTGGTTAAAAACGATTCACAATGCGAACACTATTAATAGAAATGACGCAAAACATAAACTATTACGTATTATAAAACAAAAAAACCTTGCAAATTGTGCCGAAAATTAGCTCATTTGTATAAAGAGAATGCAAAATGACAGTTGGAAATATGGCCTAGTTCACATCTCGAATATTAAAAACGATTATCATTATCGGTTTTTGATTAAATTGTATTAACTTTGGTAAGAAGGCAGAAATTTTACAGTTTTTGTCAACTTATTATTTTATTTTTACAGTTTATGCCAATTTATTTTTGCATTCCCAACTATATCTCAACAATTACAAAGCTCGACAGTGCCCAATGTAATCCTACTTATGTTAAAACGTGTAACAATCACATGTAACTGTTAAAAACATACTTTAACAAATTTATCTTTATTTTTACCATTATTTTGAGAAGGCACATGAAAATTTACTTACAAATAAATGAAATCGAGTACTGGGACCAGTATGTCTTATTTACGATTATGTCTTTATTGAAAAGCGAACTGATCTCTGAAAGCAGGATAAAGAATTAAGAGCTAGTTACTGTAGATTTGAGAATTCTTCATACATTTTTTGTAAGACTTAAACTCGCTATTGTATCACCAGCCTTCATCCAAGCTCATTCAGTCGATCCGTTTTTGCACTTAAGTGTAACAAAATGTATGAACAAGTCTTACATACTATATAAAAATACAACATTTTTGAGAGCATGTTCGACTCGAGCAAATCACGCTTCACACTAGGTGATATGCCACAGAGTTAGACATTATGTTATAAATGCTGTATTAAATTATACCACAGATAATATTAAAAAAGCAAAGCACCACAGACAGTATTAAACACAGTATTACCACAGATAATATTAAGTAGCAATTCAATGAATTGATAGGATTTGTTTATGATTAGATCTTTGTAAAATTTATGAATGGTTATTTTTATACAGCATTATAACATAATAGCCACGATATCTTACTTTTGTACAAGCTTATTTTATATTACATACATTTATTAAATTTAAAAGAAAATCTAATTTACTTTGGAACTAAATGTAGTTTTATTGTTTATTTTTTATCTGTACCCATAGCTTATTAATTCCCGATTACATTAATTTAATTTGATCCCAAAACAGGTGATGAGCAGCCAGAATGATATTAATTTTGATTGTGATACAACAAATAAAGCACGATAACGACGTTAATCATATTCAAGCCATATTTACAATCGACAGCGGCAGTTACAATCGACAGCGACAGTTACAATCGACAGCGACAGTTACAGTCGACAGCAGCAGTTACAATCGACAGCGACAGTTATAATCGACAGCGACAGTTACAGTCGACAGCGGCAGTTACAATCGACAGCGTTTGTTACCGTCGACAGCGGCAGGGGGGGGGGGAGGGGGGTTTGTGGATTTGATATTTTGGTACAACTTCCTCAATTTCATCTAAGTCTTACTTTCATTCTAATTAACAAACATATTAGTAAAAACGAAACAAAAAGCCCCCACGAAGCATAATTATACTGCCAACTACAACTACGCTAGAAGTAATAAAAATATACATATACATTATCATTTTATTTATAAAAGCTCGTGAAAATATTTTAGTGTCACAAAAACTTGTCTTTTATATTTTTCACTATTTCTACATTAGGTATACATACGTTCTACATGATTATATATAACGAACCAGCGCATATAATAAATAGTATTATAATTTTTGAACAAAACAATCCAAAGTCAAAACGAGAAAAAGCATGAGATTAACACTAAAACACTCAAAACTTATGAAATAGACAAGAATAATTCTTAGACATGTCTTTACTAATGCTGCTTGAACGACCCGCAGTTTATAACTTTTTACAAAAGTTTTATAAAATGTTATTTTATTTGTCCGTATGAAATATACATTTCACTATGGCTTTGGTTAGGTATATTTATTTTAAATTATAATGTGAGCTGTCTTTTGAAATAAGATAACAATTAAATGCGTACTTCAACTGGGCTTGAATTGAGTCATATACAGAATTTAAACAGTTAAAGCAAAAATCCTCGCTTTTTTTATCGATCATTACATTATATTACATTGTCTCGAAGATTTCTTCAAAGATTAATCTAGGTACCTTATGCATGTAAAGTACAAACTTTTATTGATTAAATTTATTATTACTTTATGTTTGATTGTCACTACTTCAAAACTATGGAAGCCAAAACGTGACGTTGCAAAGACGTCAACGAGCATGCGATAATATTATACAAACGTATTTTTAAAGTTATCTATGCATCTTACTAGAGATAGCTCTTTTTTTGTGGTCCTTTTAATCAAACATTTAATAAATATTTAAGAAAATATTTATTAATAAATAGTGGTCCAAGTTTTGATGAAATAACTTTGTTAACATTCTAAAAACCAAGGATATTTGTTCAAACGCAATTTAAATATTTTGCAATCTATACATTTTTTAGAAGAGCTATCCCGTTATGAGATTAATATTAAAACGATTATTTTTTAATATTCATATTATTTATGATTCTGGTATAGACCCTGCCTCGTTTAAGCGATATACAACTCTATTGATAACCGTTAATAGGTACAAATTTATTTAAAACACTATAAAAAGCTTGACAAAACGATCTAGGCCGATAGGAACTGAAACATTAACCTACTAAATAAAGAATTCATAAGGACACCTTAATAGAAGATATTTTAACAGAGCTTACAATAACCAAATTAATAGTGATAGAAAGATCACTAAAGAACAGCGTTTACGGTAGAAACTACAGGTTACCTGTTTTACCACCTTTTCGTATCTACCGCAAAATAATTGAAAGGAAAACAAGACATGTCAACGTCAAAGTGACAGCTCTACAATATGGCTTCTCTGAAAAGGTGATAAACAGATACTTATTCTAATTCTCACTTATTTTTAACTATAAAAAGTCGGCAGAGTGCCGTCGTGTAGAGTTTCTTTTTAGTCTATGGCAGTTCGTGTTAATTCCATGATTATCATATAGATGGCACTATTTTGTTATACATGAAACATCTAGGCAAGGGCCTAGCTTCAGTACATTTCTGACAGATCACGCCATAAACAGCGCCATCTATTTAGCTTCAAGGAAATATCCCGGCCAGCCACAGATAAAGAAAGCCTCTCTATTTGCACCTCGTTTTTTTACAATGACAGTAAATGTCAGATGTCACATCAATACGGGGATCTGTCACTGGTGACGTGTAGGTTTGCGAGGCGCGTCCGTAGTGGTGTGAGATCCTGTGACTATGAGGCCTCCTGTTCCTCCCAGTCCACGCTCGCCCATTGGGGGAGCTCGGTCTCGTACTCCCAGCCGGGGCCCTGGCAACATACATTAGATTAAAGGCTTGATTCCATCACCGGCGAGAAGCAGCAGCGACAAGAGACACGACTGGTTTCTATACATTTTATAAGTATATATTTTTCATACAAATTCAATGCACGATTCTTGACATTAAATGTTTGGGGTCTAGTAATGTCACTTTAATAATGGCTCATTCTTCCTTGGCTTGCGCGGCTATTTGTCATAATTTTGCCAATGCCCATTTCAGTGCTAGTGTCTTGGTCAATGATTTATGGAGTGTGTATGTGTATGATTTTAATAATGGTCTCTATAAAAAAAGCATCATGTGTCTGTAATCTCACCGGCACCCATACCATACAAACCCAGTAATGCGAGCGTAACTGCTCGACGGCAGAAATAGGTATTGTGTTAGTAACTTTCCCGGACGAGCTCTTGCACAAGGAGATCTACGTCCGATGTTCCTGAACGCAGCGTAGTGATGCGTACCTTGTACTTCCATGCGTGCAGGTACATGACGAGGTCGCGCGGGCGCGGGTCGCGGTACCGCACGCGGCACTCGTAGCAATGCGGGTCGGAGCTCGGCGCGTCGCCGGCCGACAGCGCGCACGTCGACGACGACGGCGCGGGCAGAGCGGCCGAGCAGCCCGTCTGCGTCGCCACCGTCACTTTATCCGACTGCGGATGTCAATACAGTTTTATGACAGAGGGCTGGACTAGACTAGCAGAGAGGTGGCAACGGACATATGTCTAAACTGACTACCGACTACAGTCACTTAGCATACCTATGAAAATAGGCAAGAACCTCTAGAAGCAGAGGATCATCAACCAAGGGATAACCCAAAACTTATTCGTCTCTGCTACGCCAGGCCAGAGAGGAACTTCCTCGGAGCCCTAACTTTTTAAAAGTTTTTTTAAGATACCTATATAAAATTGTTATATGACTTTTAAAATATCACTGTTTTTCGTAGCTAATTTACTTAGTAGCTCGTGAGCATAAGAATGTTCGCATCGTGCACGCCGTGACGCAGAGGAAGAGCGTCACGATCACACACCCTGATGAAGACTCTCGGAATGAGTCGAAACTTAATCGGTGCCTTCAATGATAGAACGGTACGATAAAATTTCCGTTTCACAATATGAGTGACAGGAAATGTCAATTGTGTTGAAAATTAGGGGTAGTCTCAAAGTAGTAGTATTAGATCTGAGGAAGTCCGTCATGAGCATGTTTTACCTTCCAATAGTTACATGCCCCCCAACGTCCAAGATCCTGGCGGCCTCTGCCTCGTAAAATCCTGGGCGCACTAACAGATTCCTCGTAAGAAACTTATATACACCATCATGAGAGTCCAATACATAGCTACATCCACACACTGATGGACCACCTAAAGTCAGGAAGGCATCTGAGCGATTCCCCGTGACCTGGAAGTTTTAGCCTCCACAGAAGAAGCTAGGGTAAATAGTGCCAGCCAGAGGCCCTTATCCGCGGCTCTTAGAAAAAAAAGAAGCTTCTGTCGACAAGGTTGCATGTTTTTCTACTCATTAAATAATTACCTTGGCATCATTAGAATCGTCATTGAAAGACGGCGAGGCGACAGGCGATGGCTGTAACGGCAAGCTCGTCTGC
The DNA here is from genome assembly GCA_958496245.1 of Perizoma flavofasciatum. NCBI lineage: Eukaryota > Metazoa > Arthropoda > Insecta > Lepidoptera > Geometridae > Perizoma > Perizoma flavofasciatum. The sequence continues at coordinate 2,316,120 of OY292421.1, forward strand.
GCGGGTGAGTCGGAAACTTCCATAGGAGCCTCTGACGCACTAGACGGACTCGGCAGGGTCGCTAAAGGAATAAACAACATCAGATTAACCCTTAGTAGATACCTATAAGCACATATCTAGTTCCTATTGTGTACGGAATCCTAACAGTTAGACACTAATATTATTATTATTAAGCCGTAGCTGTCCCACTGCAGGGCAAAGGCCTCCCTCCCCTTCTTCCACCCTTCGCGATCTAATATACCATGCCTTTTCATACCATATTGTTAATTGCGAGTCGAGCTCATCCCTCCATCTCATTCTTGGCGTCGTCACGTGGTCGCTTAATATTGGGTGGGATCCACACTCTGTAGTTATTTTTGCCCACAAGCCACTTGACATGCGACAGGCGTGTCCGGCCCAGTTCCACTTTAGGCTAGCAGCTTTGTGACCAACGTCAGCGATTTGAGTTTTGGAGCGCAGTATGCTATTCCTCACGCGGTCTGACAGCTTGATTTCCAAGATGCTGCGCTCCATGACTCGCTGGCATACCCCAAGGGCAGATCTTTGATGTTTTGTCAAAGGTTTATGCATCGTATGTGAGAATAGGGAGAATGCGGTATATAATGCAATGTCTATTTTTTTTATATTTTAGCTATAGGGCCATTTCCGCCATAGCCTGTGGGTTGCATATACAAAAAGGACGTATAATAATAGTTTTAGAGTGCTGATGGGATTACCGCATTTTTGCAGCGCATCAGGCATGTTCTGCGATGCTCATACTAACGGCTTCCACGCCTTCATGAGAAAGCGTTGTGCGTCGCTTTTGAAACGCTTGCGCCGCAGTCCCAACACCATTCTAAGCACACTGGCGGATAGGTGGAACTCTCCGTTTATGGGGCACTGGATAAGCCTGCACACAGGCTCGTAACTTGTGCAGGCACTACTTTCCAGTCACGGACGGTTCCAACTGTCCATGTACGAGCTTGCATGTTATCTCTCGGTGTGTAATTTTAATTTTATAATAATTCAATTGTATGTTATTCTAGTAATTTTTCTCTGTGGCTTGAAATATTTTTTTTTCTTTCCAACTCAGGACGACAGACGTGGATAGTTACATTTTTAGCTGTCATTATGAGTTAAGATAATACTTACGAGTCATGACGGTGGATGGTGTGAGCCCCGGCGCGGGGGACTCCAGCCGCGGTGAGGATTCGCGCGACGCAGGACCCGTGTCACAGTCGTATTCACCCACTGCACAAAAAAATACGGTGTTAAAACACCGTATTAACACCGGACTATTATGTATGTTGTTGTATACAAACAACAAGATACATAATAGTCAGCACTGCATAACCACGGTTCGGATTCGTAACGGACGTTCAGATTCGTAACGGAGGTTCGGATTCGTTCAAATTCGACTGTGTGGCTCCGACGCTTACTGCTGGTGCAATCTAGTGCTGAGGAAGACCCTACCACCTGTGCACCACTACCTGACTACTGGAAACAGATTAGGCCGTACACCCAACGTATAGCATGTTTTGTGGCGTTTAATTAATACCAGGTAATTATACCTGGTTCTATTCTAATACTACCACAGCAGGTAAATACGTATAAATAAATAATAAAACATTTATTTTGTCTAAAAAAGGTTTCTTAGAGTTTAGTTCATTTAAATATTTGAGGTAAACTGTTCTGTGAGAGACTGGGGCCGGAGAGAGGTTTTAAAAAAAACTTCTGTCATACATATTTCAAGGACGGAAATAGTCACGTACTTTGAAGACACCGATATTGACCTTGCAAGACGCGTCGTACAAGGAGCAAGGCAAGACTTGAAAGTAGTCTAATCTGCGCCGGTGCTTTGTCATAACACTTTAAAGAACCATATAGTTGATTTAAATAAAATAAATAAATAAATAACGCTGGACAATCCACACATCATCATCTAGCCCCAAGCTAAGCAAAGCTTGTGTTATGGGTACTAGATGACTGATATACTTAATACAATACATTACATAGATAGATATTTTTTTTTATTATACATAGAAAAAACCCAGAACACCTGGAACAAATATTTGCAGATCGTACAAACATTTGTCCCAGGGCGGGAATCGAACCCGCAACCTCCTGTGTAGCAGGCGGACCTTCGCCCACCGCGCCACATCGGTCGATTTGTTAACTACCTTTATCATCTGAAGCCGGCTTGGAGAATAGAAGATCGTCGTCAGCAGCGTCGACTCCAAGCCAGTTCTCCGCGTTGTGTATAGCTATGAGGTCGCGGACTAGTTGCTCGTCGGTCTTGCCCCCCGTGTCGCCGCCTTTGCCCCGGAGAGGACCAAATACAGGATGATTGTAGAGAGGGTCGTTTACTACAGGGTAGCCTGTAAAAATACAAGCCTATATTAGACTACAACCCTGCTAGCACACTGCAAATTAGTCAGATATAAGTTTTCCATCAAGTTCAATAGTGATTTCAAAACATGCTTGATTTTAAATACGAAGAAGAGCTTCACGTTAACTAATTTGACGGGAGTTGAATTCTTGCCATCGCTTTCTTGCTTGCACTAACAGTAAAAGAGAGCGACAATTTGAATTAAGTTTAGGTGGTGTACAAAAGAATTGGCGCCAATGTTAGACGACCTCTGTGGCGCATTGGGCGAAGGTTCGCCTGAGCCGCAGAAGGTTGCGGTTCGATTCCTGTCACGAGACAAATGTTTGAAAGATCTGCAAATATTTGTCTCAGGTCTGGGTGTTTTCTATGTATAATATATATGTATTTACAAAAAAAAAAGTATACTAGTAGTCTATCAGTCATGTAGTTCCCATAATACAAGCTCTGCTTAGTTTGGGGCTAGATGATGCTGTGTGAAAAATGTCCAGCATTATAAACCTTAATGTCACTAACTTTAAACGAGTAGCGTAGAAGATTTTATAATATCCTATAAATTCATCCTCGTCGGGACTGTGTGAAGACACAGTCGAAGTCAGAAGGGTTAACAACTTAAAACCGAATAACCATTGAGTAGCATATTTTTTTAACCTCCTGGTAGTATTCTAAAAGTATCAACCCAGGTGAGATTCGAACCAGCAACCGCTTGATGCGGTTACCGAGCCACGAGGTAAAGTCAAAGCCTGGTCTTTTTTATTCATATGTTCATTAGATTTCCCAAAATGTGGGACTATGAAATCATATTATAACAACATCAATTTTATTTGTTTGTGTGCACTAAACTCGAGTTGAACTCAAGTTCTGTCAGATCCACTAAACCATGGTTTAAATATACCTTATCGAAAAAAAAGTATTATTGCAAAGCCACTACGGTCGACAATTTAAAAATAAAATAAAACCGCGGGATGACCGTTTAATTTAAAAAACACTTCTAAACCAAAATAAAAAAGAAAAACATAAACCAGGCGGTCACCTAGTTTATTTCTATCATAACTCAACCTCTTTTTGAGGACCTACTTTTTTTGGTAGCCAATCAAAATTGTGTTCCTTTTTTATTTTGGTTTAGAAGTGTTTTTTTATTCAAACCGACATCCCGTGGTTTTATTTTATTTTTAAATTGTAGACCTTAGTAAATTTGCAATAATACTCTTTTTTCGATAAGGTATATTTAAACCTTGGTTTAGTGGATCTGACAGAACTTGAGTTCAACTCGAGTTTAGACCACGTTTCGTAATGAGACCGTTATTAAGGTTTTAATGAAATTGACAGGATTTAAGGGTTAGAGACAAAACGGTAGATCGTTTCACAGCCGGAGAAAGCAACACACCGGGAATATTCTTGAACGGTATCCCCGATGTGGTATTACTAAGTAAGACGGATAGCCGGCCGAGACAGGTAGATATATCTGCGGCAAAGACTTAAGCATATCTTTGTGACAGATTTGTATGAAAAATTTATAGTTAGGCACGCCTAGGCTAGGCTTCAGTATAAGTTAAAAGTAAAAGTACAGGTTTATTTGTTTCATAAAACATTTGTACGTACAAGAGATGATTTCGTTATTAAGTAACTTATCTTATGAGTTCTAAAAGTATTTTTCGATAATTTGTAAGTAAAGGAGCTCTGTTTCATGCACTAGGTCTCTTATGAGCCTGTATAGCGAGGTCAAAGTGACTCCCCTGGGACTCTATCAGTCACTTAAGAGGCCTGCGTTGGATGAATTGCCCATACAAACGTAATACCATAGTAATTTGTAATTAGAGCTATTTCCAACATATTATGTTATTATTTGCATTCGAATAGTATTTATCTACGTACCTTGCTATATATTTTTTCAAAATTACTTACCTAATATGAAATGTAATCGAATCGCATTTTGGATATTTTGTACGTCATACATGTGTTTTCTTCTTATTTGTTTTATGTTAAAAACAATAATACCTTACGTATCGTTTGGTTAGGTACATAGATTATATTGTCGAGTTACAGAATAACAACACAATGTGAAAAGTACAACAAGTTTTCATTCATGTTTTTTGGTATGACGGAACACCACCAAATTTATAATTTTTATCGGCTAATATTGCTATCGCGCAAGTACGGGCGAGCCTGCATCAGTCAAAAAGATATAGCTATATTTTTGGACGCGCTTCGAATTTAAGTTATGAGCGCTGTACGCCGGATCCTTAAGTAGCACTATTCAATCTACTCGTAACTTTGATATTGTTAGCTCGTAACGTTTATCACAGTTCCCAAGTCGGTTTTCTACTCGTGTAATTTTCGTTAGCTAGCTCTTAAGCATACATATCTACATCTCCCTATTACACGCAATATCTACGTGTCGAGTCCGTTATGTATAGTACTAAATTGAAACAGGACAGTTCACGTATTCCAGACCACACAAACAGTCTTGTTGAAGTCAAACACAGATCAGCACGGCTGCGGAATTGAGAATATCTACGACGCACGTACAAATTACGCGTTAACGCCTAGAGCAAATTAAAAACTATATTCACCTACTCAGTAAGATTGAAAAAATCCAGCCACGCAAATTCTTTATTATTTATTCTTTATTGTACACACAGATACAGACAAAAAAAGCTTACATATAGGACATGTACAAAGGCGAGCTTAACCCTAACAAGAGTTTTCTTCCAGCAAACCTTTGAGGATAGGGACAGCTGATAAATAGCGGTGGGTACGTGTACACAAAAGGGAAAAATATACAATAATAGCACAAATTTTCATATAATATAATACATAAATAGGTACATAGTATAAATATATACATAAATACAATATATATATATATATATATATATATATATATATATATATATATATAACTCAAATTATTCATACATACAATATATACATATTAAATATTCATAAGCAGAGGTAGTACTCTTTAACTCTAAGCTTGAACGTGCTTAGCGATGGACTGGCAAATAATTCTTCAATTCAATTCTTCGGTAATATATGTCTCAAATTATTCATGGATCCCTATTCACTCCATTTTACGGTACCTAGGCCGGTTTCAGTACAGATTAAACTGTTGCTCATCTCTGAATTAAATAAATAAATAATGCTGGACATTTTCACACAGTGTTATCTAGCCCCAAAGCAAGCAGAGCTTGTGTTATGGGAACTAAATTACTGATATACTACTTACATTTTTTTTTGTAAATACATACATTTTATACATGCAAATCTTACAAATATTTGTCCCGCAGCGGGAAACGAACCCGCAACCTTCTGCAGCCCAGGCAGGCCTTCGCCCACTGCGCTACAGAGGTCGTCAAAATTGCCTTTTGCAGCCATTTGTTTTTCTGGCGCTTTTGACGACTGAGCCAGTAATTTGGCTCTATTCTGACATTTCGGAGCACTTACCAAGAAACTGCAGATGCACCCTGATCTGATGCATTCGTCCTGTCTTCGGTTTGCACAGCACAACGCTGGTATTGCTGGCTGCATTATATCCCAGTCGCTTGAACACCGTGGAACAGTCTTTGCCTTTGGGTGACACTTTGCAGACGCCGATCTTGTAACTTACTACTTCGATCGGCTCTAGGCATTCGATCTCTTCCCTGCGATAGAAAAAATAGATTTTATTAGCGCCGTTAATTTTTTCGCTTATCAAAATAAAAAAACATAGTTTTAAACTATTTTCTAAATTGAGTTCTACGTAGGTAAGAACATATTATTATCACATACACTTACGTTGTTATGACAGTTTTTAATCCTACTAATATTATAAACGTGAAAGTTAGTGAGGATGTTTGTTCCTCATTCACGCAAAAACTACTGAACGGATTTTGATGAAACTTTACAGTAATATAGCTTATACAACAGAATAACACATAGGCTACTTTTTATCCGGGTACTATGCAGGCGAAGTCGTGGGCAGCAGCTAGTGTTATTATATAAAGGAAAACTAAACAGTAGCAACAACATACCCACAGTAATGTTGATGACTTCTGTAGCGCAGTGGGCGAAGGCCTGCCTGAGATGCAGAAGGTTGCGGGTTCGATTCCCGCTGCGGGACAATTATTTGTAAGATTTGCATATATTTGTCTCGGGTCTGGGTGTTTTCTATGTATAAAATGTATGTGGTTTAAAAAATATATATATGTAAGTAGTATATCAGTCATTTAGTTCCCATAACACAAGCTCTGCTTACTTTGGGGCTAGATAACACTGTGTGAAAATGTCCAGCATTATTTATTTATTTATTTTTGTTTAATATAAATCACAAAAGAGACATTTCAAAACGTTCTTTCAAATATATATGAAAATGTTTCTTTCGACCAATAACACAACTGATTTTTTATGTTATGTCAGCTAACAGATCACAAATAAATTAAAACGCGGCGCTACGCTTTGCGAGTCTAGAATAACATGCAATCTACAACACAAATATTGACCCAGTCTATGCACATAAATAAGTCACTCACTCAGGAAATACTCCGTCCACTCTGCAGACGTATTCTTTCTGCACCTGCCTATTCCGTATCTGATGCTCCATCTGTCGCGCCTTCTTCGGGCTGCGACCGAACAATAGCAGACCTGATTGCATCAACAAACATTAGTAAAGTAGCATAAAGTGATTTAAAAAGTTGTCTGTTTCTATTGAAACGGGAAATGAGGAACACTATTATACTAAGAATATATTTGAAGTAGTACTTGTTTAGATTTACGGTCATTTGGTGGAATTACATACGAAGGGGTCTATTCTTGCTACAGTTCTGTTAATGTCTATTTCTGCTTTAGAACATTTTGTTTACTGACTGCCTTAAGTACAATGTGAAAAGAAAGTGTGGTGTCTTAGAAATTGAAAGATATAAATTACAAATCTCACAATTTAATTAATTAAAACTAAATATTTTTTCCAAGATTGATAGTGCTTAGCACTAATCTCGTAGACACAATATTTTATTTAGCCGTTTTAGTTTTGTTTATAATGGACCTTTGAAATAATTTGATAGGTTTAATAGATAGATTAGGTACTTTATTTATATTTCCATTTCGATAAAAACAATTATATTTTTTTAAAAGAGGCATCCTTTACAAAAAAACTTCTATAAAGTAACAGTAAATTATCTTTTTAATTTCTCGCATTTTATGCTCCACATTAAAATTCATAGCATCTTACTTTGGCTTTAATGTAGTTTTTACTCTTACCTGACGTTAACCTGTCTAGCCTGTGGATGGTCCTCAGGTTTTTCAAGTTGTACTCTTTTGCAAGTATAAAAACGACGGTATTGTGCCTGTATCTACCGCACGGATGAACCTGGGAAGAACAAGCTTATTTTACTTGAAATGTTAACAGGAGTTAATCAGGGATCTTCACTAGGACCTTTAATTTACAGTTTGTACAGACACATTTACGTATAAACTGAAACATTGATTCGAAAAGTAGTTTCTGCAAGTAAGTAAGTAATCGTTGAAAGATATCTTGTTAAATATGTACGTAATTAGGGATATAGATTAGCAATGGCCACAAAATCATACATAACAGCTGTGATGAGGTGCAAGTAAATGTGAAAAATATTGCAATTGAATAAAAAAGTCATCCATTTGGACCTTCTCACGCATACCAAAAGTCACAAAACAGAAAAGGTATTTTTTCCTGACATCTAAGGCCCTTTTCACCATATGTGCTGAATGAATAATGGATATCCATCAGATACGAGTAAAATGTGGTAAAATAAAATAAAATAAAACGAAAAAGGTTATACTCTACTACAAAAAAAAAACACTGGGCTTGGTGAGAAATACCCAGTACCGAAAGCATGCATTAAGTTCGAAGGTGAAACTCACATTTAGTCACAGTTCTCAATAGAAGGATTACCAAGAAAGCAAACATTTTTAAAGGAATCCCAGGATTGTGCTTATGGAAATTGGTCTGTTAACCACTTTTTTATCAGTTCACAATCTGCTAATCGCTATTTTAGCAAAAATTCTGGGATTTTACGTTTAAGATCTAAGTTTAAAGATATTCAACTGCCGTGACGTCAACGGAGTAAAATACATACTTATTCAATTATTACTTCTGTGTAAACGAGCAAAGTTCTCACTTGGAAAGCTGATTTGTAAAACAAGTTGAGCGCTTTTGCGCATAAAGCTCATCATTAGCTGAAACTTTGTAAATTCAATTCAAAGTGTATTCTCAACATTTTGTATTAAATGAAGCGATAAATTTGAGAAGTTATGAACTCGATGTTTAGAGAAGCGAAATGTTTAAAAATGTAGTCTAAAAAGTGAAATTTCGCTGTTAGATACTTCACTATAGTAAGGTATTTTCTATATAAAAATTAGTATCAAGCTCCTTGCTAAAAAACTACTAAACAGGCAAACAAGAATACGGCCCACCGGTTAGTAAGCAGTTAACGTAACTTATAGAAGCTTGATACTAGAAGTATCACTCACGCGTTCCCTCCCTGAGATATCAAGATGAAAGATCTCATGTACCTGTAATTTCATCGGCTAACATACCCTAAAAACCACAGTAATGAGAGAATTACTAATTGGCGGCAGAAATAGGAATGGTGATAGCATTTCCCCGGACGAACCCTTTCACAGAAGCTCTCCTACTCTTGAAAAGCAAGCTGCAATAAATTACTTTGTTTTATCTGACAATTTACATAAATTTTGCTTTTATCTGGATCCTAGTCTACTGTTTTGTATTAGAAAAAGATTCTTCAAGCCAAGCTAAAAAATGTTTGCTAACAAGGTAAACCAGTTATAAGAAAGAAAGATACAGCAAGGCAAGTGGTCCACTAGCAAGTGGTATTCCGAGACCGTATTTAATTTCAGTATCAAAGTGTTAAACAGTCTCAAACTCTGTGCAGATCACAATCATGTCGGACTCTGATGGCAAACTTTGTGGGACAGGGCCGCAGAAAGGACGACAAGTGACAAATGGGGGGTTCAAGGATCAAGAAAATTTTGAATTACTTAAGAACACATCATCTTGCTCGCACGCTAATCGTAAGTGAATTTAGACCAAAGCTTTAGATTTATTCCTGATCTACATACTCCTCCCTTCAATCTATCTTGTGGCCTACTTCTCAAGAGATACAAAAATTACGTGTAGTACACACGTGATAACGTTGCACATTTTGTGAAGGGTGCTCATGCGTTTCTTTGGGTACTTTCTCGTATATTGTAACTTTCGAGCTTAAAGGCCTTGGGTACTTCTGAAAAAATATCTTATCCTTATGTAAAATCCTAGCTGCAGCCCAGTTTGGAACACAAGAAAAAGTTTCATTTAACACAGCGGCTGCCACCGCGTTATCTCCGCATTCAATGTTGTTACTTTTTCTTTTCTCATTGGAGTTTTCACATCCTCCGGGACTTGTCGTAATTCAGATAAAATTTTGCACAAAGAATTGTGATTCAAAAAGTTAACAAGAGCAACGTCACCCGAAATTTAGCTATAAATTAAGATTACGATCCTTCATCTCCGTCTTTTAGACGAACTGAAATTTCAACTTTGCTCCGGATCTCTTCTCTTCCCATTTTCTGAATATAATACGCGCGTAGCTTAATCATGAGTAAAGATACTATGTTGTCATTCCAGTTGATTATTTAACAGTATAAAATTATATACTGACTTATGTCAGTATAAATTCGAGAGCTTTCATAATTATGTCTATTAGAAAAATACAAAATCCTAGCGCTATTTATTTAATGGTGTAATAGAATCGACAACATAGTAAAATATGTAGTTCTTTTACTTACATTCCATGAAATCCACATATAATAGAAAGAGCAATAAAGATGCAAATTAGAAAGAACATGATATGAATGATGGAGCCAATCAGAGTCCAACCTGGCAAAAGGTCATTGCACTCACCGGCAGCGAGCAAGGCTTGTCTAGCACTAGTAGGTCCTCGTCCACATGTATGACGCGCAAGGGACTAGCGAGCACTGGAGTCTCGTGCCTGGCCCACCACGGATAACATCGTCAATACGGATACTACGCTTTTTTGATGTTGAAACTGTCTTTGTGTGGTAATTATGTTTTAACTGACTTTGTGTAGTCACATTTATGTTAGAACTGACTTTGTATAATCTTACTGATTATTTGACTGACTATTGCATTGATTTTTTTACAGGTGACTAATATGTAAAAAAAATAAGAGGTATTTTTTACAAACTACAATTTACTATATTGAAGTTAGTAGCGCTGATAATAATGAATTCTATATTTGGCACTGGTCTGCCATTCTATTTGATGTTCCCAGAGATGATGATTTAGGAATAGATACTTGAGGTCATTATAAAACAAGTGATTGGAATAGATGTTAATCCTTTAAAATAAGAAATAATATCTACATAAACAAAAGAAGTACAAGAAGTAGTCAACAAAGTAAATCAAAAAATCATAAATGATAAATAAACAGAGAAGGCACAGCGAGTAAACACAATTCTGTTCCACTACGCCGTGGAGTTATTTACGAGTACTTATCTAACTCCCAATTGCTCTGTGGCGGGATCGCACAGGGCCACAGCCAGGGAGTTAAGGGGCATAAATATCTTTGAAGCCTCAAATTACTGCAATTACTCATTTCAGCTAATTCACAAACATCACTCAGTGAAATATACATAGATAGATCGGACAGTAGCATTTAGGTACTATAATCAGATTTTTATTTCACGAATGTAAATTGCGTTATTTAAAAACACTTAGGTACGCTCAAGTTACAAATTATGCCTCAAAATCAAAAATTTGATCCTAAACGAAGAAATTGCCTGTTGTTGGTCGATTATGACTCTACTAAAACAACTTCTCCGAGTCAAAACAATGACAATGTTTTAACCTGCTTTGAAAGCTCACAAACCTTCGATATTCCTGGCTACAACCCTGTGTGTGATGAATACATGAACTGTGTACTGCTTTTATGTTCTGCAGGTATTGTGTAAAAAAACGGCGGACAAGTTAAAGCATATAAATGCAAAGCTGAAGAAATAAATGTCACTAAAAACGTAGACATACTGAAGAGTAAATCATAATTTGTTATCTGTTTTATAACAACTTTTATTCGAAGAAACAAGATCATATTGGTAGTTCTTATTAATTATTCAGGTAGTAGGTATGTGTGAGAGGTGTAACTTAGAAAGAGAGAGACTCAAGTAAAGCCAAACAGAATCATACTCAACTTTTGTGTAAGCGATTAAAGGTATAAATCATAAGACCATGGTGAACCCAATTTCACTAATATCGGGAATACTAAGTTAGTTTTGTCGCTGAGTCTATCAAATTAGGCCCCAGCTTTGTAATTAAGGCCAACAGTCCAAATGAAGCATCGCTTGGAAGTTATGAATCGACCAAAAATGGTGGTAATTATCCGTATTTTGAATTTTAAAAAGTTCTAAATGATCAATATTTGGTGAGAAAACATGTGTAATACAGAATACATATATTTGTACCAGACTTAGAGATACCATACACTTCAGTGGACAGTAAGACTTATATGGTGTGAATGAAAAATAAACGAACGATTTTGGGATGAATGTTAAAACAAAAATATAGTACAGGGTAACATTATATACAGCGAACATTGAAAGTGTTAGAACAGGTAAATGCGGTAACAGATTAAAAGCAGGTGCAACAGCGTCTAGAGATTTATAAAGATTTTTCCTACGATAGATGCTTGTAATCATTCACTTCAGTCGTGTAGAACCACTTGGGGTTTTGAATTTATCACACTGAGTGAGTGCGGTCCATCATTTCGAATATAAATTATGTATTTATTTGTGCTTTTGGATTTTAGGAAAAAGTCAGAACTTTAGGGTAAACTACTGGATCTAGGAATTTGGCGGTACCGCATAACAAATTAAATATTCTAAGAACTCGATATCTTATCATGGCGTCAGTGGTTTTCTCTTAGTTATCTAGATTTAGGTCAGGAACAAGTTGAGAAACTAGTTGAGGTGTTACGTGTTTTGGATTGAAAGTAGGCTATTTAAAATACAGGTTATTTAGCAATGTCTAAATTAATAACAACGTTAGCTTTTCAAAAGCAAAGCTAGCTTTCATGTCAAGTAGTTATTTAACTTCAGAAGATATTAAAAGAAAACAATATACGTTATGCATCGCACGACTGAAAGACATAGTTATACAACTTTCAAAAGCAGCTCGTACGTGCAAGGAAACTAGATCTGCTTTGAGAGTTCTACCATACTGAAGAGGTATAATAAATTTTGTTTATGAAATGGTTGGTACTTTTGGGGCGTGTGAATGGAAGATTTTCCGCCGGGCTAATCCACTTGCCCGGATTGTAGGATCGACAAATGTTACTACATTTGCCTAAAAATGCTCAATCTACAATAAAATTTTGCTTAATGGATCTATGACCTGGGTATTAAGAAAAATAGAATAACTAAGGCTTGTTATATAGTGCAGATAGGCACCAGACACATCGATGTTATTTCGCGTACCTACTCAGATAGTATACGAGTGCTTATCCGAAGGCGCTTTTAAAGCCAATATGAAGCACTTAAGGACTTTACTTGAACTTAAGAACATACACTCACGGCGGTTTCCCGGAAGGGTAGGCAGAAACCACCAATTTCCACTTCCTACTATCCTGACATACCTCTTTTGCTTCATTCACTCTCATCACATTCTTAATGCAATCATGCTGAAGAATTACCTGCAGGTAATTGTAAGTCTAGTTTGATAATTTTTATATTTCTCACTCTATTAGAGTAAGTCACGCAATTTAGTATCAAGTCCTTAGCAACCCACGAAACAACTAATCTAAAAGAAAGTAAGCGTATGCATGTTTGACGCAAGCTTTAAATGCATTATTTTTACTACAAACCTGCACGGCAAAAACGGCAGTCTACTTTGCATGCAAATTCCACCGAAACCTAGCTACATTCTTCCATACATCTAAGCAAATTCCTGTTTTATTCCAGGGGCGATATTAATGTTTCGTGATATTAAAATTCTTCCATCAAACAGCGACATTCATTCATAGCGATGCAGCTCAAAATCTATTCAATATACAAAATGGTTCAAACAAAATGATATACTCTCTATATATCATTTACGTTCACGCAGAATCTCAAAAACGGTTCGAACGATTTTAAACTTACAAGACCGGGAGTCCTGTGGACGAAAAAACTATAGAAATATACAGGATGGGAGATTTGAAGACGATAGTTGGGGAAAATCCCAGAGCCGAGCAAAACCCACAAAGAGAAAAATCTTGTTAACGTATCTTCTAGGGTAGTATGAGTGGTCGGCCAGCTAATATTTCGGCTAAGCATACAGTTTTAAGGGTTGCCCAGTTCCTGAGCAAAGCACGGTCCTCTACTCGTGTTTATGAATCATAATAGCATTTAATAAATACTGGATCTTACAGTTTAATAGTCATGTAAAACTACTACATGAAATGGCATTGCAAGAAGACAATAACTTCAAAGTTATTACCAACGGAACTGCTTTCGCTCGTTTGTCACTGACATCGATTGAAGTACTTATTCCGAAAAACCCTAAAAAAATCCTTGGAATAGCATTATTCTTACTGAATTGATACATCATGTAGCTCTGCCATTTAACACTGTATAATTTTTGAGCTGAATATACAGCGCTGCGAAATATTTCCTACAGTGACCGCTTAGCGTAAACGCAAGGGACTTTGAAAGATGCCAGCTTTTAGAGAAAGCGGATTTCAACTGAAAGCCCATAATATATCATGGTGGATTTATACAGGAATCGTGGGACGAATTAAATCGGAACGTGCTTCGAGCCCCTGCGGTACAATTTGAACTGAATATTTCTTATGAAGAATTTTGTTTAATTTCGTTTCGAGACCACTTCAGAGTGCAAAGATTACCCCTATTTCGTATGAAAGCATAAAGTATGATCGAATTTCTCAATAAATATAAGCATATTTTTTTTATGGTAACGCATTCACGATGGCAATGCATCCCTAGTTTTTTTATAAAAAAAGAGCAAAATGGCGGTTATTGGATTCCATTCATAAAATGTTAAGATTTTAAAGCTATAATCGTTCTCATGGAATGGAATTTATATCATATGAAAGAAATATACTAATTAAACAGAATTCATATCTATGTATTGTCGCAACAAAAAATATAAATAAAGAAGGATGCATAAAGTTATGTAGTAAAAAAGAAAGGAAAATATCTAATCTAACAATGAGCATGAAAATGGTTTATATAAGAGAACACACAGCATGCAAACATACAGTATACTAGTAATGTACAGTATGATAAGCGTACACATAACATGGCTGTCTCAATTGCCACTTACGGGGATAGAGGCCGGTTTGTTGACAACCACAATTTCCTCGTCGATATGTACGAGGGTGATGGGTTGGCTGGTCACCGGTACTTCGTGCCTGTAACGATACACACGTCAGGCTAACGGCTTCCGCAGCGCGCCCCAGATACTGAGCAAGATGTGCAATGAGTTGTACGTAGACGACATTGTTACCACTTTTCAGTCATCTGTTCGTGTTTAGACGACTTTGCAGTTATTTTACAAGAACACTGTTAGGGTCGGTATCAACTTACGCGGAACGGAGAGAAGGTATGCAATGAAACGAAAGAGGTAGGACAAAACATAACACAGATATATTTCATTAGACTAACTAATGAGTGGAAAAGAATATGCAATGAACAAACTTCATAACTATTTTTCAGTTGGTTCAATCCAGAGACACCCTCATGATAATATTTTTCCTGATATGTTATGTGATTTTAAAAATGCCTTTTAGGATATACTGGTTCTTCTAGTTCTTATAATGAAACATAGATCTACAACCTGATCTTTAAGAAGTTGACCGTTAAATGCACATCTCCGTTCCGCTCAGCTTAGATAGTACACGGCCTTATTACTCAGGATCCGTCTCGGGGTCTCTTTATAAATCAGACGAGAACAAAAACAGCAAATGAACATGCGTGAAACACTGTAGGTAGGGTAATGTTATGGGACCGCGTCTAACACTCTCTTCGAAGACTTGTTTCTTTGTGACCCTGTTAAGCCAACGTGGCTTAACTTATGGTGTGACCAAGTAAAGATTTGCACACACTGTCGAGTACAATCTGTGGCGATCGGTTTAGGCGGACCTTTGTAATAATCCTTCAGGGACAAAACCAGTGTAATGAAAACAGTTAAGTTTCTTTACTCCACAATTTGTTTGATCAATGTGTCTTGTTTACTCGCATGCTCATTCGGTGCTCCGTTATTATACTTGTGTTATATTCTATAGTGGACTAAATACGTTAATCCTAAATTACAAACTAGTTTGCTTTTGCCAATAGGTACCCTTACCCTGCCACTGTACCGGATCATTATGTTTTCCAGAAAAGGGGCAAACGTAGTTTTCACACAAATTTGTTTTAATTTTCTTTAAAATCACGCAAAACTTGCTATAACTCTAAAATCTAAACGTCAAGAAATATGAGATATCAAGTTAAAATAAACATTGTTGCCAAAAAGTATCACAATGGTTGTTCGAATCACTTTTCGGGATAACATTATAACCTCTTCTGGGAGATCTTGTTACCTAAGAGCAAACAGCATCGACAAGTGTAGGTAACTTAGTAAATACGTACACAAAAAATAGGCGAGAGAAAGAAGAATTGTTAATATTTACATCCTGATAGTGTAATCTGTAAAGTGTTTTATGAAAATTTATGTATTTGTTTGTGTTATTGAAACTATAGTGCCGTAACTAAGCGTTCTATAATACAATTCCAGGCTAACTTACAAACGCTATTTGAAAAGCATTAAGTTATTCACTTTTCTTGTAAATAGGAAGTCAAACAGTGATAAGAATAATTATTGTGAGTTCTTACATAATAAATAGCGTTGAAAAATTTAATTTTACCGTTGTATATTCACTCCTTACCTATGAACGACGTTGGCTAGCAGGTCGTTATGTTTGAGCCTGTAGTCCGGATCCACCCTATCGTAGTTAACGGTCAAAGTTCCCGCTCGGATGCACCTCTCGTACTCAGCTGCAGGGTGTGCCCGGAACTCTCTCGCGAACACATCGAGGATTTTCTCTCCTACCCACCTTCCTTTGGTAAACGTTGTGAATGTGAAGTAGTAGGGGTATACTTTCCTGAGGCCTGGAAGAGAATATAACTTTTATTATATCTATAGTTGATGGTACGTAGACGTCATCTTCGATGAAGTGACTTTCACATCTATTATCCTGCCGCGTGTGTCTCATTGAAGAACAACGCATCGTCATTATTAACATCAACCATAAGGCATAAGAATAAGGCATATTCAAAGCACGAGTTATAAACTTCTTTTTATCGGAAGTATCTTTGAACCAGTGAGTAAAACTTAGTCCTTTTTTTAATTAAGAAATAATATCCTAGTACTGTTCTGTTTGGTAGGTGTAGATAGATAGATAGATAGATAGATAGATAGATAAACTCTTTATTGTGCATAACACCAATTTACAATATCAACACAGAAACATAGTAAAAAGAAAAAAAAGAAAAAAAAAAGAAATACACAATGGGCGGTCTTATCGCTGAAAGCGATTTCTTCCAGACAACCTTAGGATGGAGATAACTATTTAAAAGAATGACGGTGCCTGAATAAAAGTGTGAAAAATAAATATAAAATACAAATTAAACATTAATTTTGATATAATACCAATACCTATATCTAAATATATACATATCACATACACAAACTCACATACTTGAACTTATATATCAAATCAAATTGAATATAGTAAAAAAGTTAAATAAAACGTAAAACATACCACACAAAATATATATTCATATAATATATATAGATATATATTTATATTCTTTTTTATATTGAGTAGTTTATTACTGTGTAGGTATATAATTATATTTATCTAATAGTTTGTATATCGCATTGCACTCTCCTCTTTCATTTATTATTAAGTTCACCGTCAACCATTCTTAAAATTGCATACATTCCGCTCCATCCCAAGGTTGTCTGGAAGAGAGTCGCTTTTAAGCGATAAGACCGCCCATTGCACTTTTAGTTATATTAAGTTTTTGTTTATTTTGTTATCTTGTGGTGTTGTACAAAAATATTTTCATTCATTCATTAACTCAGTACACACTCCTTGTTTACAAATTTCATCGTTAATACAATCCATTCAACTTTATTTATATATCTGCTTCTGTGTCCATTATTATTAATTGGCTTTTGCCCACGGCTTCGCCGGCGTGGTACCCATATTAGAGGTAGCCTATATGTTATTCTGATGTATAAGCTATATTACTGTAAAGTTTCATCAAAATCCGTTCAGTAGTTTTTGCGTGAAAGAGTAACAAAGATATGTACATCCTCACAAATTTTCGCATTTATAACAGTAGGGAGTAAGATTATAATTGAAGAACTACGTTAAACCGAAAAGAAGGACTGACGAAGCAGTATAACAATATAGTATATCAGTAATATAATTGCCATAATACAAGCTTTGCTTAGTTTTGGGCTAGATGCTACTATGTGAATAATGTCCAGAATTTATATTAGAATTTATATATTAAACATTATGTCTGGGAAGAATGTGTCCTCCTCTATAATACATATTTAACCATGTCTTTCATATTATGCTAAAGGCTAAGCTGTTTATATTATGTTCCACTTGTTTAAATATGTCCAGTATTTTTATTGATAATGATATTTTTTTATGTTTCTAAGCTATTGGCTTGTTGACGTTTCGGACACTGTCAAAATATTGAAGCTGTTTTGTACAATTAGTTTAAAAAGTCTTAAAATATATTATATCACATACTAAGAGAAAGAGCGTTACCAAAACTGAGTATTGTATTAGGCTTAGCCTGTAAAATAGTAATACCTATAAAAGTTGAAATAAATAAATATTTTTGAGTCAGTCGCCTCGCCTTTATCAAAAACCTTCCCGCTATTAAAATTGCTTATTTTAATTCAAGATGGCGCAGAGATTTGATGCTGACATTAAAATGAAAACAGATTTCGAAGGTATTAATATAGTACCCATTAGCTTACCCATTACCGCTGTCAGGAACCGTAAGTGACTAACTAAGCTTAGTTAGTAGGTATATATAACCTGTACATACCAACTATTACAATCATAAAGATTTAATTCCAAAAACTATCGTGAACTTGACTATTTATATTGTAAAAACGGGAATTTTCACGTATTGCACCGACTAAGTTTCTACTCATTCCGAGAGTCTTCATCAGGGTGAGTGATCGCCACTTGCTCCGCGTCGCGCCGAGCACTGAGTGCACGGCGCTTAGGGAACTTCTTATATGACTAAATAAATAAACAGTCAACATATATAAGTCTGATCCCACACTATGATTATCTGTGTCGTGAGTATCAGAAACTACGAGTAACGTGGTACCACAACACAGATACCAGGAGGAAATATCTGCGAGCATGCAAACATTTGGCACGCAGCGTGGATCTAATCCGCACTTTTTTCATCGCAGCTGACTACTCGCAAGCCACACCACCAAGGTCGTCAACGTATAATTATACAATGATCTACCTATAGCTTAGTAATTGAAGGTACAAAGGCGTTTCATTATGATCAAAATGGCCTTAGTCATCCACCGCAATGTCGTTTACCTATATTTTGGGACAGGCTATGCGGTTAGCCGTAACGACTTATAGATTGCTTGTGTTCTAGTCATGGGTGCTTCGCGAACGAGTGAAGTAAATGAAGTACTTCATACGGTAAGATTGTCTTGTCATTTACTTCACTACTCATTCTAATGTGTCTCTAGTTCATTTAGTTCACTTTGTGTCTTTTGTCTTGCTGCCAGTTGCTGCAAACGAAAATGTATCTTGTATTCTTTGCATAAGCCTATTTTTATAGTACCTAGACGTTTACTTCAATGCTTCATTTAGCTTCACACTCGAAGAAGACGACACGGATAGAAAAATGTCGTTGAGATAAAGTGCTTTGATTTTTGCTAAAGTAGATGGTTTATGTACGTTTGGTTTTTTGATTAGTATTAATATTTTGTTTGAGTAAGAAAGTACCTATTTTATAACTTATTAATATTTTGTAAATTTAAATCATTGCACATATCTAAATTTTTTAATACGCCAAACTGAATTTCTTAAAAAAACATACTAAATTTACCTACCTATCTACCTATTTTATAGTAAAAATGTTTGCTCCTGGCTGACAGCCTGTAAAGTATGAAGGAAAATCGAGATATAAAAATAAAAACATTTCATAGTTCATAGCACTAAGCAACTCATTTCTTCATTTTGTTCGTCCAGTTATGCAAAATAATTCTCTAAGAACTAAACGGTAATAATTATCTAAGAACTAAACGGTATACCTGAAGTAAATGAACTACTGAACTAAATCAATGAACTACTTCACTGAGCCAAAAGATATTCTTCATTCTTTTCTTTTCACTGACACAATCAATGTATTGCGGCAAAGCAGACCATTTATTCCAGATTGATAATGGAACATTACGGAAAAAATATGACGGACGCCGCTTCCTAGAAAGCCCAGACTGAAACCGTTTGGAAGTGTATTCGATTTCCGTAGACACCGGAACGGCAGAACTAGTATTAACTAAGGTACGTTACAATATTGAAACTATTATTTAGTGCCAATAATGTGCCCGTACTTAAGCTAGACCTACCGAATCGGCAATATTTTAACTTTTTCTCTATTATTCTTAGTTAGTTTGTCTTCTTCGGGCACGGTGTGGCAACATAGATTATATATAGACATAGATATAGAATATAGATAGACACTATAGATTAAAGACCACAATATTGTACACTGGGTATTTACTGTGCTTGCTTTGCTGGGTACTTATACCGTATACTTACTTACCCACCGTCGTTTTTTTATGACTATAATGTTGCAATCCATAATTTAATTTTAGCTACTTATTGCTAATTCTGTAAGTTAAGTATACCTACTGTTTCATAAGAAGTTAAATAAAATTGTTCTCACTTTTTATTCTAAATAGGTATTAAGTTCTAGTAAAGGAACTCACCATTTTCCATGTAATATGACGTCTCGTTGTATCTGTCATCTGTGAAGCCCGGCCTTTTAGCTTTAAGCGCCTTTGTTTCTAATTTTGCCTGAAACAAAATTAATCAAATTACAAAACTTAGGATTTTAAACAGTTTGGAAAACATGTTAGCTTGTGCATATTTATTTAGTTGGTTTCTTTTTTTAAGATTTTTCAACATTATGTAAGTCTGTTCATCAATGTTGGGATTGATATCCCAATATTATATAAATTTACTTTTCTCTTTTCCTCAACTCAACTTTTTTTTATCAATAACCAATTGATACCCCCGACAGAATAGTAGGTAGTAGATACACGAAATACTCGGTGAAATTGTTTATAGAGCTTTTAAAAAGTTTGGTCAGATGGGACGCGTAATACGGACACAGATAAAGGCGGCCAAAATCAGAAATGTCTGAAGAATTTACGGCCCAGTCGTAATATTGGAAATCAAAATGGTACCATGTCAAATCAGACTGACAAGGTTTTTGCAAGAAATTTAATAGCCTATGTATGTGGTAATTGTGGTATTATTTACTTCGTATCATCCACACACAAACGGCTTTGTAGATTCTAATTAATCAGGTATGGTTTAACTTGTTATCTACATAATATAACTACATGAAGTGTCAAAAATATAATATGGCGTCTAATATCCCACGTTAAACTAAGAAATTATATTTCAATTAGACTTTCGTATCAAAAAGCTTGTTTTCATAAAGCCAAATACTAAAACATTTAAGTAGAGATAGCAAGAGAATGGAACTTATTAGGCTGTCATTTTTAACCAAGTACCTAAACTATACTCATAAAGTTACTATAAAAAGCTTTCCCTAAACTTATTGATATTTTATGTTTGACATACTAAGATTGTTTTAAATGAGGAATATGCTGTAAATAGCAATACGAGGTAGGCGTTGGTAACTGAACCTCAGTTTTGTAAATATTGCAGTTACTATAGTTTTCTTGTTTTAAATTAATAATAAATAAGATGCTGGACATTTTCACACAGCATCATCTAGCCCCAAAGTAAGCAGAGCTTGTGTTATGGGCACTACATAACTGATATACACTACATAGAAGAATACTTATTTTTTGTAAATACATACATATTATACATAGAAAACACCCAGACCTGAGAGGCGGTGATCGAACCCGCAACCTCCAGTGTCTCAGGCGGGCCTTCGCCCACTGCGTCGTTTATGTACCTACTTTTAATATAAATGTTTTTTTTAATTGTCCTTAATTCATGACCAAACTTTGACTAGTACAGTATTCAGCGGTTAGCCTAGTGCAAAGTATAATGGTCTAGTGGCTAGTGTTCTGTACCGAAACTAGATATGACAATTTACGCACATGGTATAAAAATCCATACAAACTGGCAACCCCAGTCACAGCTTATCAAATACTCACTACAGCCCGACTGCGAAATGAGAAAAGTTTTAACGAAACAATCTACAGGATGTTGTTTTGGACGCTCTCTGTTTCTGTCTCACGTCATATATTACAAATTTACCGTTTCAGGCGCTTTCAGAATTTAAGGCTGTTTTTAATACTCAAACTTTTTCAACGAGATTTGTTAGCGGCACGTTGTTGAACATTCTATCATTATTGAAGCATTC
This sequence comes from Perizoma flavofasciatum, assembly GCA_958496245.1. NCBI lineage: Eukaryota > Metazoa > Arthropoda > Insecta > Lepidoptera > Geometridae > Perizoma > Perizoma flavofasciatum. Next base: position 2,338,189 of record OY292421.1, read on the forward strand.
GTTTTATCACAGTACCAAATAATAATTGAGGTGGCTCTGAAAAGGGTATTTGGCACAGAAAACCGTTGATATAAAAAAAACCAGTGTGGTGAGGAGCTTTGGGTGAGTCCCACAGAATAGAAAAGAAAGCGGTTTATTTGCACAAAAAGGACAGATAGAAAAAAAACACACACACACACACTTTATGGACAGTAAGATTTTTACAAAAACACAAAAAGGAATAAATGTGTTTTTGTAAAAATCTTACATGGAAGAAGAAAATGAGGAATGTTTTTTTGTAGTAATTAATCCTGTGTGTGCCATATACAGATCCTGAATAAATCCTTCCAAATCAAATATTTTACTTATTTACGTAATCCCAACATTCGCAAATGAAAAGCTAAAACAAATCTCAGTCCGGGCTTACACTCATCCAATCCAATCCAATCATAGTGACGTGAATACGTTCAAAAGTATCTCAGTAATATTAATCTGACGTAAGCCACTGAAATATACCAAAATGAAATACACGTTACCTCGAAAATGAAATATCAAAATGATTGAGATGGCTACACTGAGATTAAAATTCGCGAAGCAAATGGTCGGTAGCGGGATGAGCGGTCCAGTTGTTGCGTAAATTAAAACGGAATTAAAAGTAAATTCATTGTTTCGTTTACGTGTCAATAGACAAGGATTAATCTTGTATTTCATCAGGACGATGGTAATTCAGATTAAAAAATGAAATTTTTGTTGAAGACAGGTTTTAGAATTGAATGAAAGAAGTCATTCAATTCTAAAACCTGTCGTTTCGTTTTTATGCAAAACACGAACATGTGCCAAATGTAATGTTTGAGCATGTCTCTAACTACCCCTGCTTGGTTTACTCAGTTCTGCGTACTGATTATGGATCTGAGGATCTCTATCAATGGGACTAGAGTCGTGAGTCAAAATTAAAAAAAATAACATTTTACATAAAGATACATAGATATGTATCTTTAGTGTTATTTTATAATCAGGTGTATTCAATAAAGAATTATCTACCTACCTATCTAATAATATTTTTTTTATCTACGCCTACCCTCTACTTGTATTATATCTACGGATCTGCGTAAAGTCGTAAAGTAAAAGCGAAGTTTCGAGCCATTTTTTTTATAATTTATGCCAATTCCTTCTAATTCCAATTCAGGAATAATTTGATAACATGTTACCAACACAGCGAAGTAATTTTGATAATCTTTCAAAAACGCATCTACATTTTTCTTGTTTCCTGACTGTACTGATTAACTGACTTCTTAGGAAGGTTCATCCATCTTTTCAATTGACATAATTATTCACATGTAAATATCACAATTATTGCAACGAGCTTACGCGACGACATGTTTGGGTTCTCGCCAACTCATCTATCTGTCAACAGAGCCGTAGATTACTGCTATACTGATATAGGCTCGTTCGTTTCGACTTCGATAGCGCGACGGACAAGAAGCCGGCTGCTACGCAAGAGATGCGGGTTCAATTTGCGGGAAAAATGTTTGCATATTCTGCAAATATTTGTTCCGGATCTGGGTGTTGTGATACCACAGTACTCGTAGTTCCTGATACCGAAGATACAGGGAATCCTGTGGGGTCAGAACTATTTATGTGTCATCTAGAAGTTTTTTTCTTTGTATCCCACTGCTAGCAAATGCCCCTCTCAATTCCTTTCATTCGTTCGAAGTGTGTTTATCAAGGCAGCGGTTCTTTCCTGATCCCCCTTAGATCAGTGATCCATGGTAAAAGATATAGTGTAGTGAAAAGATTCAGTAGCCTAGAAGATGCTTCTTTATCGCCCGTGTCATACGTGAATTTTCGGTTCTCGGATATCGGCGTGACCTCACGATATTTTCCTTCACATTTGCATTGCAGGCAATAAATATTCGAGTGGAAACTGCATTGGTGCACGACGGAATGCGAAAACACGAACTTCAGATCAAAAGTCGGATGTCTAGCCACTGCACCACTAGTGCTCTTATAATTTACGAGATTTAATCTAATTACTTTGCACATAACCTTGTAGAGTCTAATTTGAGAGTTCATTGACTCGTAGATCTAAGTAAAATATACTTGTATGTAGATGGGAGGGATCTCTGCTTCGGCTATATCTTGACGACCTTTGTGGCAGAGGGCGAAGGCCCGCTTGATACCCAGAAGGTAGCGGGTTCGATTCCCACCGCGGGACAAATGTTTGTATGAATATTTGTCTCGATTCTGGGTGTTTTCTATGCATATATATGTATGTATTTACATAAAAAAGTATATAAGTAGTGTTCAGTCATTTAGTTCCCATAATACAAGCTCTGCTTAGTTTGGGGCTAGATGATGCTGTGTGAAAAATGTCCAGCATTATTATTTATTTACTTTTTATTTATATAAACATAAATATAACTAATGAATAACCAGTTATTACCTAAAAGGCGGTCCATTTATCACAGATAGGTTTTAGGTGTACACTATCACAAAAACATTACCAATATAAATTCAAGGCCTTCCATAAGAGAATTTCGCCACCGCCCTACAATTACTGGCAAGTGGCTACTCCAGTCTACTCCAAGACAAGTAATGTATTTAAATTAGGGTTGAGAGCTTGAAGCGGTCGTAAATATTCACCGCTATGTGATAGTAGAAAACTGAAAGTAATGAAATTAGGACGTCCTCGACCCCCGGTCAAAAGGCTTTCGGGTCTGTTATGGATATTAAAAATAAACGAAACGACCACACCGGACATAGTTAAGAGGAAAAGCGGCTGTCATTTTCCCATATAAACGCTTTCCCCAATTTTGTTCCTGTATTATGACACTTAACATGGTAAAGGTAACAAATTCAAATTCGTTTATTAACTTAGACATTTTTGGTCCATATTTTTGTTAGTATGTTAGAATAAACAAAAACACAATGTAATAAAAAAAGGAGGGTTAAGAAGCTTTAATCGAACGTCAACTGACATATCTCTATGTAAAATAAGGTAGGTAAAGGCAACGCCACTGTACTAATTTACCTTAGTTCTTATTTTCATGGTAAATAAGAACGCGTTAGATAGCTCTAACGCGTTAACATTAACATTAACTAGGGTTAGTCTGTAAGTTTCACCGTTCAATGGAATTAAATCAATATATAAAATACTAGCTGCGACCCGCAGTTTCACCCGCTTAAGTTTCGATTTTATACTCGTGATAACTTCGAAATTAAATGTCCGATTCGAATGAATTAAAAAGTATTTGACTGCTAAATAAATACCCTTGATGATAAAACTATTTATTTAAATAAGAGTTAATACTACAATACAAATGTAACCAACTTTTGTTTCAACCGGCGCGGCGATCTAATTAAATTTTAGAACACAAAAGCTGCTATTGTGACTTAATTATTTTAGTTAGATATATTCCCTCCCGGACTTTTTTGTAGGTAATAATGAGTACTTTAATCATGTAGTACATAATTTTTATATATCATCAATAGTTTTATCAGCGAACGCCAACTAATGAGTTTTATAGGCCAAATTTTGCTACTCTAATTTTTTAAAAATAAATTATAGCCTATGTTCCTTCTTGATAATTTAGCTTTCTTTTAGTGAAGAATTGGTTAAAATCGGTCCAGTAGTTTCTGAGCCTATTCGGTACAAACAAAAAAAAAAATTCTTCTTTATAATATTAGTATAGTCTATAAAACAGTTTAGGAGGCACTAAGGGAATACGAAATCTCGATTTTGTATGAGTGAGAAGAGATAGGTATTATCGGCGCAAGGTGCAAGGTTTATTTAAAAAAAAAAGTATTATTCAGATACCGCGTTTCCCCTTAATGGAGTGGTTGCCTGTTTTATTTTCCCAATAAGGGACAGTTACGACTGTGACGATTTTGAGGCCACTTTTCATGAGAATGAATTTCGATTAAAGTACCTACTAAATCATAATAATAATACTTATAATAATTGCAAGTGCAAGTACACTCGACAGACTTCATTCAAACTTAAAAATTTAAACTATAAAATTTACAAGAATTTGGAAACAAGTATTATATAAAACATGCTCAAAAGTAGGTGTACCTATTGCATGTTACTACGAGAATGGTTTGTTACTACTTAAAAGGTTTGTTACCACTAAACTTGTTTGTTACTAAAAATCGATCAATATGATACTAAATTACTATAGCTTACCTTTTTCAAATCCTTATTGACGTCAGTATCGTCAGCTTTCCTTTTCTCACACGGCAGTATACAGTTCTTGCCGTTGTCCTTTTCACCCTGAAGCAATAAGAAAGGAACAGTTTAGACAGATATTTCTTTTTGGTAACATTTCCTGAATCAACAAATTATCTGCTGATGATCTTCCGCTCCTTTATTTTAGTGTACACCGAGCCCAAGGTTTGCGGTAAACAGAAGTGGAATAATGCTGAACATTTTTCACTCAGTATCGTTCTAACCCCAAACTAAGCAGAGCTTGTATTATGGGAACTACATGACTCATATACTTCTTATATTTTTTTTTTGTAAATAAATACATACTATACATAGAAATCACCCAGACCCGAGACAAATATTTGCAGATCATACAAACATTTGCCCCACGGCGGGAATTGAATCGCAATCTTCTGCGTCTCAAGCGGGCTTTCATGTTATGAATTAACATTTAATAGAAGTAGAGCTCCATGTAAAAAAAACTCGTCCAGGGAAAGTACCTACTACCACCATAATATATTTCTTCCGCCAAGCAGTGATGTCTCAGGGTCGGCGCGCGATACCTCTGGTGTAACAAGCGTCCATAGACTGCAGTCACCGCTTATCAACACGTAAACTGTTAGCTAGTTTGCTAGTTGTTTAAAATAAAAAGATGGTTTCATCATCAATTCATCAAAAAAAAAGGATTCATCATCAACTCAATAACACATGAAAAATGGATATTTTAACGGCCCATTTATCAAGCTGTCTCTCGAGAGAATAGCCGTCTGCCTATTAGAAACTTCATAATGCGTCTGTGCACGGTGCTGTAAGACATTTTGTACTGAAACAGGGAACCTAAATAATAAAAAAAAAGTTTATCGTTCAAAAAGTATATAAATAAATAAATAATAAATAATGCAGGACATTTTCACACAGCATCATCTAGTCCCAAACTAAGCAGAGCTTGTATTATGGGAACTACATGACTGATATACTACTTATATACATTTTTTTTGTAAATGCATACATAATATACATAGAAAACACCCACACCTGAGACAAATATTTGCAGATACAAACATTTGTCCCGTGGCGGGAATTGAACCCGCAACCTTCTGCGTCTCAGGCGGACCTTCGCCCTCTGCACCACAGAGGTCGTATATAGAGTATATATAACATTTACATCTTATCTAAATCTTAAAAAATAAATTAGGTTGTCTGGTTCAGTTGCCATTATGTAATCTAAAAACATACAGCCGAATTGAGAACCTCCTCCTTAAAAATCATGGCGAATTCAGTTCCTGCCACTTTTGGCCAGGAACCAAATTTAAATTTCATGTCACTTTGGCATTTATATTATGTCGGAATTCTATCTCGCGTCTTTACTCTCAGAGCTATGCGCCTCAAAGATTGAAAACTATCTATGCAAAGTCGTTCAGACTATCTAATAATGGATCGATGTTAGTCGAAATGTTAGCTCAACGAATTAGCAAGCTGAAGTGGCAGTGGGCCGGTCATATCTCGCGAAGAACCGATAACCGCTGGGGTAAACGTGTTCTTGAGTGGAGACCGCGACTCGGCAAACGTAGTGTAGGACGCCCTCCGGTCAGGTGGGATGACGATCTGCGAAAGACTGCAGGCAGATGCTGGATGCGGCAAGCTGAAGACAGGGCGCTATGGCGCTCATTAGGGGAGGCCTATGTCCAGCAGTGGACAATATAGGCTGATGATGATGATGATGATGGTGATGTTAGTCAAAATCAGAATCAAACAATTTAATCAATGTCAATTCTATCTGGCGTCTTTACTCTAAGAGTTATGCGCCTCAAAAATTTAAAACTATCTATGCCAAGTCGTTTTAACTATCTATTAATGGATCGATGTTAGTCGAAATCAGCATCAATCAATTTAATCAATGTCAATTCTATCTGGCGTCTTTACTCATGGACTCAAACTTTTTTTTTTTTTACTCTCAGAGCTATGCGCCTCAAAGATTGAAAACTATCTATGCCAAGTCGTTCTAACTATCTATTAATGGATCGATGTTAGTCGAAATCATGTCAATAAATGTCAATAGATATCATTACATTGACGCGTGGTAAACAATTTTCAACAACTCTCAATGTTCTAAAATATCGGTTTGTCTACTTAAAAAGTACTCAAAGTTAAAAGTATAAAATGTGTTATTTGCTCATTAGTAATCGACTGACTGGACTGTAACAAGTGTACAACGTTACAGTCACTTTGGTAAACAAGTTGATTACAACGGAATGTTTGCTAAGTTGCGATCGATGGCTACGGCGTAGCACGCTACGCCGCGGCGTGACGGGCTACGATGCTACGAGTCAGTGCTCGTGCAGACTACGTATATTATTTAGAAATCTCTCTGCTTTTATCTTGGCTAAATTGCATACAAATTATAATAAAATCTTGATTAAGGAAAGTGGATTAAAATTTGATATAAAATAATATAAATAATCTGAAAACCAGTTAGTGATAATTTGCAACTGATTTCAGGATATAATTAGTTCCTGTCTCACGACTGTCAGACGCGGTCGCGGATGGTGCTCATGAAGCTCTAAACGGTCAAAAAATCAAAATCAAAATTACATGTTTCTTAACATAAATGGATTGGGATCTCTTTAGTTAAGTTTAAGTAAACCTGTATTAAAAGAGTCCCCTCTTTTCTGTAGTTCGTACACGGTAACACATGTAATCTGCTATAATTATAAAAATCTATGCTATAGAAAAAACTAATTTGAAGGTAGGATGCAGAGAAAGCTAATTTATAATAAATAGGTAGTTACTAAATTTACATTTTCACTATGTATTTTCTGTTTAGAAATGTAGGTAATTTCTCATTACTATGCAAATTATTTTTAGATACTTGATACATTGTATAATGAAAACATACAACAGGTCAACGAAACGTCAACAGCAAAAATACAGTCTTAAAATTATCCAAAAATGATACCAAACAACGATGATTTCAATTCTATGCAACTGATTTAGTGATACAAGTTTTACTAACTTGCATCATTAAATCAGACACGTAAAATTAAAACTGCTTGGATATAAAATAATATGATTATATGTATTTTAAATTTAAGGTAAATCATAAAATAAAATAATTTCGGCGCTTCGACCCGCAAACTACCAAGAATTTCGAACAGGCTGATGATCGGATCTCGTGGCTTAGTTGGTATAGTCCCCGCGTACTAAGTTTCGAATCCCGCCGAGGTTGAATTTCTGGGAACATCCCTATCCCTATAAAAATCTTACAATATAAAATTGTCCTGTCAGAAGATGCTTAGGTACCTACACACCAAATTTCGGTATTCACGATCATTTTACTATATTTATATTTTTACAAATTATATTTAGGTATGTTTAGCGCTCGTGCACACCTTAAAGTTAAAACTTAAGCTTCCAATCCTATCGAATTCACAAAGCATTATTCTGGCAGTTGAGTTCCAAAACAATCAAAAACCTCATCAATTTGTCTAAAGTTTTAATTGAAAAAGTCCCAAAACTAATGAAATATGGATAGGGCAAAAATTATCTTCTGTTATTGACAAATCAGTATAAAATTCATGCAAACAATTTTCTGAACTGGGAACTTCCAGTAGCTGATTAATTTTGTTAATAACTTTTCAGCAGCGCCTGATGGGGTCGTAACGTTTTGAGAAGCTGCCGTCGTGATGCTTGCTATTTAATTTTATAAGGCATATCGTGTACAGTGTACATTACATATTTGTACCTTACACGATGCGCCGTATAAAATAAACTGAACCTATACAGGCTGTGGATAATGAGACTTATTTATAAGTCTATTATAACTTTTTTTCTGAAGTACAAACATCTTGCTCTCAGAAAATATATTGTGGATATTGGTAATGCATTAATAAACAGAAGTCCGCCTAAAAATCATATCTTAAGATATTTCATTTCTTAAGCGACTGTATTTCCCATGCAGAATGTTTGCTCCAAAGTAACTCATCTAATCAAACCTTAAAGTTTTGAGAAAAAAGCCGGGCGGATAGCCGGCTGCTACGCAAGAGGTGCGAATTCGATTTCAGGTGCCTAACATTCTTGATCTACTGATATTTGTTGTAGGACTGGGTGTTGTGGTAAATTAATAAATAAATAAATAATTCTGTACATTTTTCACACATCACCATCTAGCCCCAAACTAAGCAGAGCTTGCATTATGGGAACTACATGACTGATATACTACTTATAAATACTTTTTGTAAATACATACATAATTTACATAGAAAACACCCAGATCCTAGGCAAACATTTGCAAATCATACAAACATTTGTCTCGCAGCGGGAATCGAAACCGCAACCTTCTGCGCCTCAGGCGGGCCTTCGCCCACTGCGCCATCACGGAAGGTACTCGCACTCGTAGTTCCTGATACATATGACACAGAGTCCTATCGTGGGGACAGGACTATGATTGTGTCTGTAGCGTGAAAAATCGAGCTAAGACCAAAAATAATTGTACAAAACAACTTTTGTGTTGCTCTTTGAAATATCTTGAAACCTTGACATTATTAAATCAAGCACGGGACACAACAATAGGTATCCAACTCTATTTCGAGAAATTTAGCATAAATCCTACTAATATTTATAAACGCGAAAGTTTGTGAGGATGGATGTTTGTTACTCTTTCACGCAAAAACTACTGAACGGATTTGGATGAAACTTTACAGTAATATAGTTTATACATCAGAATAACACATAGGCTACTTTTTACGCGAGTATCACGCGGGCGAAGCCGTGAGCTGAGGCTTGTAATATTATAAACGCGAAAGTTTGTGAGGATGGATGTTTGTTACTCTTTCTCGCAAGAACTACTGAACGGATTTGGATGAAACTTTACAGTAATATAGCTTATACATCAGAATAACACATAGGCTACTTTTTATCCGGGTACCACGCAGGCGAAGCCGTGGGCAGAGGCTAGTAATTGTATAAACCAACTTTTGTGTTCCTCTTTGAACTGTCTTCAAACCTTGACATTATTAAATCAAGCACGGGACACAACAATAGGTATCCAACTCTATTTCGAGAAATTTTGCATATATTAATTATATTTAAGATATTCAATATAACTATATCCCCGTTTGTAATCATTACGTCAACTGTTATTGGCGCCTTTTCATTGATATTTGGCGAGACATTTATTTTAAGCACCGTAATAAAGATTGACATCTAAATAAGTTTATTCAAAAAAAAAGGATTGCGAAATGAATATATTAAGCAAAAGGTCACTGATTCTGCTTTCAATTTTATTTACCTGAAAAGGTGAAACTCTAATGCTTTTCAAATTTATAAATTTAAAAAAATATTTAGGTATGATTGTATGGATCATATTATCATAAATTAAATAAAAAAATTGGTACATTTTGTCCCATCTACCACAAAATAAACAAAAAAAAACTAACACTATCACAACTGTATTCCCTATGATATACCTCTTCAGACACATACTCAGTGAGTAGATAATCAATAATAAATAAATAATGGTACCCAGATAAAAAGTAGCCTATGTGTTATTCTGATGAATAAGCTTATTACTGTAAAGTTTCATCAAAATCCGTTCAGTAGTTTTTGCGTGAAAGAGTAACAAACATCCATCCTCACAAACTTTCGCGTTTATAATATTACTAGCTTCTGCCCACGGCTTCGCCCGCGTGGTACCCGGATAAAAAGTAGCCTATGTGTTATTCTGATGTATAAGCTATATTACTGTAAAGTTTCATCAAAATCCGTTCAGTAGTTTTTGCGTGAAAGAGCAACAAACATCCTCACAAACTTTCGCGTTTATAATATTAGTAGGATAGTAGGATTGCCATTATTGAAGTAAAATATCTGCACAAAGCATGGTTCTTGACCTAAAAGTTGGTACCTACTTATCACAGAGATATAATACGTGTCTCGACCTCACTTATTCAAGCAATTGAATGTCCTTTACAATTTATTGATGACATCAAAACAGCATGCATTCATAACGAGTTGTTCAGAAGATCCTGCATTATTTGAAAATAATCATGATTTGTTCGCACGAAACATATTGATTCCAAATAAGTATCTACCGGTATCGTGCCTTGCAGGTATTCTGAGACTCGATTATTTTTAGAATTATATCATGCAAGTATTCTGAGACTCGATTATTTTTAGAATTATATCATCGATGTATAAACGTATCTAAGTGTAACTAGCCTCTGCTCACGGCATCGCCCGCGTGGTACCCAGATAAAAAGCTTATGTGTTATTTTAGGTCACGAGCCTTTTCTTGTTATTGCTTTAGATGGTTTAAATTAAACGTAATTAACCAAAAAAATTATAAAAACGAATACTATAAAATATCGGATTATTTAGATGATAAAAACTCTTGTGATTGAAAATGATCCAATCGTTAAAATATGTAGGTAACTATTGTTTTGTAAAAGGATCATTGAAAAGAATAAACAGAATTGTTTTCTTGCCTTTCTTTTCTGGCTTGGTCGCGGAGGAACAGGCAGTAGATAAATCCGACGTTTCAAAGTGATCCTTGTTATTTTAATAAGTGAATTTTGACTTTGACATTGACTTTCTATATTTTATCCAAACCGGTTCAGCCGATATGGAGATCCTTAACATCAAAAGTACAAACTATCTCATTTATTTAAAAAAAAAACGCGCTTATGACAGTATCGTATATATCTCCTATAATGGACATCTTCAGATCTTTGAGTATACCAAGTAAGGCGTAGTCAGAGGCACGGCCAAACATTATATAATACTAGTTGTTGCCCGCAGCTTCGCCCGCGTGGCATGTTAATAAAAGTAGCATAATGACCGTCTCCAGGCTTCAAACTATGTCCACCAACTTTTGAATGAATCGAACCAAGGATTACAATTTATACAAAGCTTAAAACTCAATTAAACTTTACACACCCACAAAGGGTTATTTTGAAAAAATAAAAAATTACGTGTTTCATTATTAAGTTTATGTCTACTGAGTTTTGAGTGAATAAAACCAAGGAATATTTTTTCCATAAAAACTTTACCACCCTGTTTAACCCCCTTAGGGGTTGATTTTCGAAAATAAGATTAGCCTATGTGTTATTCCAGAACCTAAACTATCTTCATTCCAAATTTCATCAAAACCGGTTTAGTAGTTACGGAGATACGTGGTAACAAACATTCACACACACAGACTTTCGCATTTATTATATTAGTAGGTAGTAGGACATTAATATAGCTAGACTTTTGGATCAGATAATATGAATTGAGAGTATTGGTAGTAATTTCTCGTAGTTAGTTCGTGGGAAAAAATATTCTTACGATACGTTAAGGAATGGTTCAAAGGCACCTCATCACACAAAATCGCGTGACTGGGCACCCTTAAGTGCGGGTATCACCAACTGGATTGTGGTGTGATGTAAGAGAGACAGCGGTTACTTAATCCTACTAATATTATAAACGCGAAAGTTTGTGAGGATGGATGTTTGTTACTCTTTCACGCAAAAACTACTGAACGGATTTTAATGAAACTTAACAGTAATATAGCTTATACATCAGAATAACACATAGACTACTTTTTATCCGGGTACCATACGGGCGAAGCCGTGGGCAGAAGGTAGTCCTACTTAATATTATAAACGTGAAAGTTTGTGAGGATGGATCTTTGTTACTCTTTCAAGCAAAAACTACTGAACGGGTTTTAATGAAACTTTATTGTAATATAGCTTATACATCAAAATAACACATAGGCTACTTTTTATCCGGGTACTACGCGGGCGAAGCCGTGGGCAGAAGCTAGTAAGAAATAATATTCTCGAATTCCTATGTCATCTGTGGGGTTAAGCCAAAGTAACGTTCCATTTGGCGAGCAACGACGTCTCTAGTAAATAAAAAAAAACGTATAGAATTGACCTGTCAATTTGTCAATTCACAAGCTTAGTACAAAAAAAAACGACGAATCCACATTGACCTTAACATAGAGCTTGTCGATAAAGTCATTAAAAAATATGCAGAAACTCACGAGCATAGACTTCATCATACTCAAAAGTAGAATACAAGACATCCTAGTGTTTGGCAGTGTCATTACTTCATCAACGTTTTTTGTAACTCTCTTTCTTTATTTTTTGGCTTTACCAATATGAAGCTATTTTTCTAATGTCGTGCCAAATAAACATTTTTCACATTCAATCATTTTTATCATGAATAGATCTTAATTTTGCCATAATCTCATCTGATGGTAAGTGCTGATATGACCGACGATAGAGAATTACGGTTTAGAAGTTATACAGGATCTTCATAAAATAACGCAAAACCTCAATTCCTTTTTTAAATATTTATACGGCATTATAAAAATAGTATTTATTAAAAAAAAAAAGTATCTATAACGAGTACTCTTGATTCTGAACAAATTATTTTAAGGTTTTTCGTTATTTCATTGGGACGTTGTATATTCACTCTTACCTTGAAGAGAACTAGGTTATATTTGTGAGGTCCGATGCTGGTAGTATGTTTCATACATTCGTCGTTCTAAAAGGTGGAATCGAAAGGGTTACTGTGAATGGGCGGCTGACAAGATACGGATGGTACTGAGCTGTGCGTGTCCTCAGGTGATTTTCTTCGATTTTTTAAAGTACATTTTCTTTTAACTTGCACTAAGCCCGAGAAGACCGTGACTAGGGCTCGTTATATACAAAAACAGTCAATTCCGACATCCGACGCGAACAATTTTGGGCGCTCGATCAATTCAACTTCTCTTCATAGAAATAGAGCCATCTATCGGAATTTATAGTGTCTATCGTCACGAATGCTTCACGTGGTCGAGCCTTAAAAGGGATCATATTTTGAAGTAGCAATGATTGGATATTGAAATGTGTTACGGAATCCTTAAGACCCGGTCGAACTGAGGAAGTGGCGGTGGCAACCAGTACATTCACGCGAACTTTGACAACCACTTGACAACCTTTTTTCCTTTAATCGCCACTGCCACCGCCGCCGCCACTGTGTCAGTTTAACGGGGCCTTTAGTTCGTCCAACTCACACTTGGCCAGTTTTATTGCGTAATTCGTCAATAATAGAAATATATTTTTATATGTTTTGATGTTCTTATTTGTCATGTCACCGGTTTTTTCCTTGTCACTTGTGTCATTACTGTTGGTCAGTATCCCACCAGAGGTCTAGACAAATACCACTTTCTGTTGACGTTAACGCCTGCGGAAAGATTGAATTGTATGGGAATGACATTAGCTGCGGAAATGTCACGTGACAGCTGCCAAGTTTTACCTTGGAAAAATTGCGTTAGCGTGAAAGGAAAAGTAAGCGTGAGGTATTTGTCTAGCAACCGGTGGCACTTAAAATCTACAAGTGACCAATGGTAGAAGGACTGCCAATATCTGTTTTTTTTTATAATGGGCAAACAAAAGAGATTCTCGACACAAGATCAAATCGTCGTTTTCAAAAGAAAAAGCGTCCTAACCCATGAATTTTATCGGAGTAAGTACATTTTTATCGCAGTCCCCAGAAAATAAGAATCTGTTACTAATCTATTTCATAATCACTCGCTAACTAGCAGCGCGAGCGTGCTAAATGTTCTCAGTCTTTATCTTTTGTTTAGTGTTAGAAAGGGACAGGCCTGGATTTAGCAACTTGCTTATAAACTAATTTGTATTGTGCACCACAAATAAATCATCTGAGCCAAATTCAATCGCTGCCATTATATGACGACATTGGCAGCGCCGGCGTCCCTATGTAGTGTGAACTGATATTGTATAATACATGCACGTTTAGATACACCTATGGAGGAATGTCTGATGTCTTGTTTTATGTATCGACCGACAGAGGCCTTTAATCCAGCGGCCTGTCAGCCTAGCATTCGGCCTAAATGCTACGGATATCGAATGTTACACTACTAACATGAATAAGTCTAGTGTCTAGTCTTTTTTTATTTTTGTATTTATTTAATTTTTTCGTTATAAATGTATCACCCTCGGCGGTCGTGGCGTTGACTTGCCATTGGACTCCACTGAAAACCAGCGCTGGGTAGACACACCAGTGTTTATCAGTGTTTATTTGACGCAGGATCTACAACACAAGTCACACTGACATAGTATAAATAGTCTGAAGTCTTCTTTATTCTATATAGCTGCGCCCCGCGGTTTCACCCCGCGTAAGTTTCGATTAAATAATGCTGGACATTTTTCACACAGCATCATCTAGCCCCAAAGTAAGCAGAGCTTGTGTTATGGGAACTAAATGACTGATATACTACTTATATACATATTTTTTTGTAAATACATTCATATTTTACATAGAAAACACCCAGACCCGAGACAAATCTTTGTAGATCACACAAACATTTGCCCCGCGGCAGGAATCGAACCCACAACCTTCTACGTCTCAAGCGGGCCTTCACCCACTGCGCCACAGAGGTCGTCAAAGGATTCCGTTCAGAGGATTCCGTTGGAATATCGGGATAAAAAGTAACAGTAAAGTATTTTACAGCTACATAAATACCTTAGATGATAAAACTATTTATTTGAATAATTAATACTACGATACGCATGTAACCAACTTTTGTTTCTACCGGGCGATTTAAATAAATTTTAGAACACAAAAGCTGCTATTGTGACTTAACTATGATGATAGATAAATTCCCTCGAGGACTTTTTTGTAGGTAATAATGAGTAGTTTAATTATGCATTACATCATTTTTATGTGTCATCAATAGTTTTCTCAGCGCACGCCAAATAATGAATTTTATGGGCCAAATTTTGCTACTTTGGGTTACATTATTGCAGTTTTCTCAAGGATCTCTATTTTTGAAAATAAATTATAGCCTATGTTACTTCCTAATAATTTAGCTTTCATTTGGTGAAAAATGGTTAAAATCGGTCCAGTAGTTTCGGAGCCTATTCGATACAAACAGAAAAACAAACAAAAGTACAAAAAAAAAGTAGCCTATATGTTATTCTGATGTATAAGCTACATTACTGTTAAGTTTCATCAAAATCCGTTTAGTGGTTTTTGCTTGAAAGAGGAACAAACATCCTCAAAAACTTTCGCTTTTATAATATTAGTAGGATTTATTACGAAAAACAAGATGAGATAGATAGATAGATAAAATACTTTATTTGCAACTTCAGACACACACAAACAAATTACATCAATTATACAGTACACCAGTAAAAAAAAACAATAATAAAGTACAGTTACCTATTATCAATATTATAATTAAAAAATAGGTGAAATGTCTATGATTATATATAATCATAATGTAGATTATCAGACAATTACCTAGAAGTACTTCATATCATAAAATAATTTACGTCTCCTCTTTACAACTCCTGATTTACAACACAATAAATTGAAATCAAGAAGTCGTAACGCAAGCAATGGAAAAACAATTACAGATTTTATAGCGTATGCACACGAGCAACTCGTAAAACTTTATTAGGCGACACAGACGAGCGACAAAACGCATCGCCCAATCAACGCGTCGTTCCTGACATGACAGTTGGATTGATTTATAAATACTGACAAGTTACTACAAAACACAGAGATTTATATTGTTTTATTTTTTACTAGCTGAGCCCCGCGATTTCACCCGCGTAAGTTTCGATGCCGTGGGAATATCGGTGATCTAATTAAATTTTAGAACACAAAAGCTGCTATTGTGACTTAACTATGATAGTAAGATATATTTTTATAGGTAATACTGAGTACTTTAATCATGTAGTACATCATTTTTATGTATCACCAATAGTTTTCTCAGCGCACGCCAAATAATAAATTTTATAGGCAAAATTTTGCCTATAAAACTTTATTACTTTGGGTTACATTATTGCAATTTTCTTAAGGATCTTTATTTTTTTTTTAATAAATTATAGCCTATGTTACTTCCTGATAATTTAGCTTTCATTTGGTGAAAAAATGGTTAAAATCGGTTCAGTAGTTTCGGAGCCTATTCGATACAAACAAACAAACAAAAAAATATTTCCTCTTTATAATATTATAAGTATAGATATACGCTTACATACACCATACACGTTTTCAAATGTGATGATCTACGGGGCGCAGCTAGTAAATTATAAAACAAGTTCATGATTGTAATTCCCACTATAGAGGTCCTCAGATCCACACTCAGTACGCTGATCCGCGAGGATACCAAATTAGGGGATAGTCATAGACACCTCCAAACACAACATTTAGGAAATTCTCGCCTTTTGCTTAGTAATTAGCATTCAACGTATCAGGTTGGAAGCCCATCACTTCTTATTGGAACACTAATTAATGGCATGCCTTTGAATTTTCGGTTCTTGGCCATACCGGCTATCTTAAAATCTTTTAACGCTTTAGAATTACTCGTCTACATAATGTACCGAAAGATAATTATACCACTTCTAGATATATATGCCGCATTTAACTCATTGTCTCTACAAACAAAGGTCTGAGTCTAGACAGACTAACGATCGCTCAGAAACAAACAATGCTCACCTGACCTATAGGTTTGGGCCTATGCCAATGCATTAATAGTCTTACATCTCTATTACTCAAGGTGCATTCCCCGAAAATGCAAGTAACCTCTGCGTGTATCGCAAAACAGTTAACCTTTAATTCATGTGTTGTTGTTCAACGGACAGAAGCCAAGTACGAATACCTACGGAAGGGAAATCATCTTAATATGCCCTCCGAAGCAAGGAAGCACTCAGTTCTAAATATTACTGGAAACGGAGATGGACAGGCCACTGTTCAGGCCAAACGGAGCTGAACTGACACCGATTTGGTGGCAAGAAGAGTGGAGGTGGACAGAACCGAATATAGGAGGTTGAGATCAAACTCAGGTCCTTACTGGAGGAAAGTTGCCCGAAACAGATCTCAATGGAAAATGCTGGAGGAGGCCTTTGCCAAGAGGCACACTGAACTGAAATACATACTCTAACATGAAAAACACTCAATTCAGAATCAGTCCAGAATTGCAAGGCTATAAAAATGAAAAACCAGTCATCTATCCAAATGCCCTGGCTGAAATGGCTCAACCCAGCCTAGTAACGCCAATGTAAACGGTTATTCACAAAATTTACCGTACGTTATTTATTTTTGGTGATAGGTATATAAAATACGAGCTTCTGCCCACTGCTTCGCCTGCGTGGTACCCGGAAAAAAGTAGTCCATTTGTTATCCTGATATATAAGCTATAGTACTGTAAAGTTTCATCAAAATCCATTCAGTAGTTTTTGCGTGAAAGAGTAACATCCATCCACACAAACTTTCGCATTATTAATAGTAGTAGGATTTTTCCTTAAACCAGCACAGCTTTTTGTAACAAAAATATATAATAATATCAATATAATATTTATGAAATTCTGATTACCTATAGCTAAACTTAAATCGCTACTATATATAAGAAGATTAAAAATAAATTAACATACTTTAGGTACATAACCATTCAAAATTAATTATTCATAAAAATTTATTAATATTTGAGTGATGTTCACTCAAATATGAATATATAATAATTTGGGATAAAATACACAATAAAACAAAATAGTAATTGAATCGACTCCAATAAACGCTGTTCAAATTAATTTTTCATTTCATCAAATTACCGCTGCTGTGCTTAGAGCTCTTGGGTGCCGTATTTAATTTAATTTACAGCACTCATAGGCCTACGAAATCGTTGCCTGTACATTTTCCATGTAAATTATCTGGTATTCTAGACTTTTATAGGTAGTAAAGTATAAAATATTCCTAATAACTGAGTCGGCGATCTTTGGTGGCAGGGAATACGATCTTAATTACAAACGAATAGGGCATATTAGGATGAAAACAATTTGCGTTGAGAACTAAAAAGTTTTAAACAAATACCTGTCATGAGACTAAAATATTTCCTTTTGTATGTTACAGTCTCTTGTAATCTAATAAATAAATATACAAAACAAGTTTTTTTGCGGGTCCATAGTGCGTTTACCTTTTTTATTATGTTCCCGACGTTTCTATTGTGTTGCATAAACCGTCAGGAATATAACAAAAAAAGGTAAACGCAAAAAAATACACTTAGATCTGGTGTTATTTTTATTCACTCTCTATCATTAGAATAGTCGCAAATCGAAATCCTTTACACAAAAACCGTATATCTCCTTATAAATATAGTCAGCTAACAAATAATGATCCAGACTGCATTATGAAAATGCCTTATTTACTTATAAAATGTACCTATTAATATATTATGTTACGTCAAATTTGTGCTATCAGTTGTCCCTATCCAAAAAGGTTTGCTTGAAGAAAACTCTCGTTAGGGTTAAGCTCGCCTTTGTACATATCCTATATGTGAGTTTTTTTTCTGTATTATCTGTGTACAATAAAGAATAAAGAGTAGAGCTCCTTATGAAGGGCTCGTCGAAGTCGAAATTTTGCGGTTTTGACTTTTTTATGCCATTGGATAGATCTGTTCACTGCGCTTCTGTTCACCAATACAAACATTGCATTTCAACCATTCACAGTTTTAATTTCAGCGTTAGCGATTTCAATTCTGTGGACTTTTGCGGAGTTGATAAAACAGTTTTTTGGTTCTCCTGAAAAGTTAGGAAAATCGATTTACGCGGTGTTGTTAGCTAGCTGACGAAATATAATTATGTAGTCCCTACACTAAAATTTCGTGTATCATTCTCGTATTTATAATAAACTCCCGGTGACACTGAAATGTATTGAAAATTATAATACATATAAAAATAAATTGAATAAAATGTTGATTATTAAAGCTTACTACTCCATATATGAATACCTTGACGATGACGATATCAAATGAATAGCTATACCTTTGTTGACATGTTTTAGATGATTTTTGTTGCCTAGTATTTTTTTTTGTTAATTTATCTGCTGAATATATGTATACCAACAACTTAGTAGAGTATGATGATACGTTAATGAACCTGTAAATTTTATCTGTAATTTTACCTGTGTTCTGTACAAATAAATTATGTGAATCTGAATCTGAAAAAATGGGTGTAAGGAACTACGAGTATCGTGGTACACACACGCCCAAACGCGGAACATCTGCAGAACATGCAAATATTTGTCCCACAGCTCCAATCACCATCAGAAATAACCTGCAAGTATTGCGTCTCAGCCGGCTTCTTGCCCACCGCGCCACCGAGGTCATCCACCACATCCCAATTACCAAAGGAAGGAATAGCCACCAATATCTCTTTTTCATAAAAAAAACTAAATACATTAAGCTTATTACTTTTTATTAAAGTATACTTACGTGCTGTTCGGTGAAAATAAACTTGAATGAATAATTATGACCGATTTTTCATTGTATTCACAGAGTTAAGGGATTGTCTTACCACAAAACAGTAAAAGAACAGTAAGAAAAACGAGAACAAAATTATTCATTGAAAGTGTACGTCCTACGTCAACTTTAATGTCAAGTTAGATGTGTGAGCGATTAATTACTTTACTTTTCCCATTTTTGAAAATAAATAAAGTTCATATTGTAAAAACGGGAATTTTCACGTACTGCACTATCGGTGAAGGCACCGACTAAGTTTCGACTCATTCCGAGAGTCTTCATCAGGGTGAGTGGTTGCGACTTTCTCCTTCCGCGTCGCGCCGTGCACGGTATTTAGTCATATAAGTTCCCTAAGCGCCGTGCACTCAGTGCTCGGCGCGACGCGGAGCAAGTGGCGATCACTCACCCTGATGAAGAATCTCGGAATGAGTCGAAACTTAGTCGGTGCCTTCACCGATAGTGCAGTACGTGAAAATTCCCGTTTTTACAATATGAACAGTCAAGTTCACGATAGTTTTTGGAATAAATAAAGTGTCCATCACAAGGGTTGTATGAAAGAGATCGCTATAAACGATAAGATCACGATGAGTTTGTAATTTGCTCTGTTTGAATTTGTAAGCTACATATTATGTGGTGTACAATAAAGAGTTATCTATCTATCTAAATTGCCCAAGACGTATCCAAACATGACTTGTTAGGGTCATAAAAGCCTCATAACTCCTAAAGTTATCGTTGGAAATCCTACAAACAAATTTTAGTGGTTAGTTCCTATCAAGGGCTAATCGCTTAATTTTGTTACATACTTCTAGGACTCAAGATGAGGACACACACACACACACACACACACGCACACAACTGTAGCTGCTTTGAAGCCTTTTATTTCTTGGACAAGGTCATAAAAACGAAAATGGTTAGGTAACTCACACGAGGGGGTGCAATAAAAATAAATCCCCTCTTTACATGAACTACCCCCTAGTTCATATAAAAAGTTACTCTTATATTTTATTTGCAAAACAAATCTTAAACGATCTCTAGTAAAACATTGAATTCGAAATTAACCACTTAAGGGCACAATAAAAATTTATCATCGACATAATCATCGATTTAATCCGCTATTCAAGGCACCATTTCAAGAAGATAAATGCATTCCTTGAACTTATGAACTGGGCCACGTCACGCCAAGGTTCATTTCACGCGAAGACGGAATGAGACCGGGACGTAATAGGGATGTATTGAGTTGGAATGTTGAATGGTCCAAACATCAAAACGTAAAAATGTCTAATTGCTTCAATATCTTATTCTTAAATTGATGCATTTAATTACAAACATGAATTTCAAATCAGCCAATTTAATAATACAATTTTAACTGCGACGTAAGGAGTATAATAATATACGCGTCTGACGCTGTTTGTTTATCAAAATTTATCTAGAATATTGAACAAATAACATATTTATCTGAATAAAATGCGGTATATTACAATAGATTTTTATGACTTAAGGATAGTTTTTAGATAGGTGGTTACCAGAGGTCAAAAAGGAAGCGCTGCAATATACGATAAAAATATGTAAATATTTCCGCTCCGAGCCGAAACATCCCAAGTATTTCAACCAGCCTGGTGGCTTCTCATGGCCTAGTGATATAGCCTCCGCGTATCAAGTGGGCAGGCGCAGTTCAAGTCTCGCCAAGATTACATTTTTTTGGATATTATAAATTCATGTAGATTCTTGTAACATAAGATTTCTTAATCATATTGTAATAATGGGAATTTTCACGTACCACACTATCGGTGAAGGCACCTACTAAGTTTCGACTCATTCCGAGAGTCTTCATCAGGGTAAGTGATCGCGACGCTCTCCCTCCGCTTCGTGTCGAGCACACGCGACGCGGAGAGAGAGCGTCTCGGAATGAGTCGGTGCCTTCACCGATAGTGCGGTACGTGAAAATTCCCGTTTTTACAATATGAATAATCAAATTCACGATAGTCTTTGGAATAAGATTTCTTGTCAAATTAAGTTAGAAAAAAGTTCATTTGAAATATTTATTCATTTCTACCACAAGTACATCCTCAGCCATCACAAAAACAATTAGTTTTATTATTTACCACAAGTTTGCTAAGAAAGTTCAGGTATTGGAAAAACTGGGTTTGATAGACCCACCAGGCATACAGTGTAACTTTTTGCCATTAGGTATACCAAGGGTAAACTGATAAAGATATAGCTGTTACTAAGTGAAAAAAAAACGTATCGTGCCCGTTCCGTGGTGATGTGAACAAAGGTTTAAAGTAATCCATTTAAGGAACAATGTAATATTAAACAGGAATTATTACTGTTTTACCACCGTGGTTACGGTACGACACTAGGGTACTAATAAGTGTACGCTTTGAGCATACAATGATAACTCGAATTTAACTCGAACTTAACTCGAAACAAGATGTCCGGTGAACACAGGAAAAAAATGGTAGGTAACTCGCATTACGTTTGCCTTTAGACATATTTTATCTAGTGTAGTATTTCGTTTTTATGGCTTTTTCTATCTATCTATGAAATACAGGAACCCAAAGAGATATATGCTAATCAATAATTCATTATAAATCATATGGTTTTTTAAATGTGTAGCATTCCGACGTAGTTCCCTAACACTAACCGGACACAGTGGTCAAACATAAAACGTAAAAAAGAAACTAAAATTTTATCGTAAGTTTTATAACTACATATGGCTGTCTGGAAGAGATCGCTTTTAGCTATAACACCTTGTCTGTTTATGAATTGCTGTGTTTTGTATTTTCTTTAATGTGTTATAAAGGGTTTATCTGTCTATCTTCGATAGGCATACCCGGCGAAAGAGGATACACGCAAGATTATGTTATTGATACCCATAATATATTTTTCTGGTGCAGTGCCATCTATGTATGTCGGTTTAAAGAACAATAAAATGATAGGTACTTGACATAGATCAAAAATAGAACCAAACTAACACGAATGAGCCGAGTCAGAAATGGTGGTTATTTTTGTACAAAACAAAATAAGGTTCGTACAAAAAAGGATAAATTGAATGAGTTTTTGTGGTAACGCTCTTAAACAAAGGGTAATAATTCAAGAATTCACCATTTGCTTCAAAGAAACGGGGTCTTAAAGCGAAAATATTAAAATTATTGTGGCATAGAGTAACTTATTTTAACTGAAGCTTCATGAGTATGAGTTGGAAATACTTTTGTTTGAATTACTTTCAGACCCGTAATCCAAATCGAATTACCAACCAAAACTCAGGTATCGATTAAAAATGTTCTATGCTAAAGTCCTTAGCAGTAATATAAGTACTTTACATTTCAATAAACTTTACCTATCCTAGACATTCAATCTCCATACGAGAGTTTTACGACATATTTCTTGCAATATTTAGTTTTGAGCTTATTTTAAACACAACAGTTGCTTGGACCGTTTCTAACGAACCTCACGTGGAGGTCCTATTAAATTCTCGCAACGAAACTTCGTAACAGCCCGTAAAAAACCTTCGTCGAATTTCGGAACAAAGAAAAAGCAACTAAAACTTGCGACTAAAAAGAAACTTCGATATTTCGACGGAAAAAACGCAAGAGTCGATTTTGCGTCAGCCGAGCCGTAACAGAGTGAAATGTACGGGTGCGTATCTCTTACTTGTGATTATAAAAAAAGTAGCATTTGATGTTCAGATCAAACATACATACATAGATACGGATAAACGGCCACCCACACTAGGATTATCCGTATCGTAGGTATCAGGAACTATGAGTACCGTGGTACTAGTATATACAAGTTAATAGGTAGGCAGTAAAATATTTAACCCCTCCAACGCATATTTAGGTACGTAATGTCTTTTTATTAATAATAAATTGTGCGAGTTTTATTTTATAAACGTTGAAAGTTATTAAATTTATATATATTTAATTTTATTTCCTATTTTTTCACAAAATTTATATGGATGGTCCCTTATCCTCCATTCCAACCCATTAAAAAAAGAATAACACACAAAACAACATACAGATGACTACAGATACTTTTTTTGTAAATACATACATATTATACATAGAAAACACCCAGACCCGGAACAAATATCTGTAGAACAGGCAAACATTTGTCCCGCAGCGGGAATCGAACCGGCACCTCTTGCGTCGCAGCTAGCTACCCGTCCGCTACGCTACTGAGGTCGTACTCCTCCAATTTAGTGAATTCAGTTCATATCGATTTAAATGAAATTGACATAATTATCACTTTTTACTCCAGAGACTATCATGAATTTTATTAAAACTCTTTCGTAAAACTTGTTAATTTCTATAATAAGCCTTATAGAATGTAAAAGTGTAGAACTATGTACAATATACAGATGAAACAGCTAGCTATCTTATGACCGTTGCAAACAATCTATAGATAAGTCAACTGATCCAGAACACTACCAGACGGAAGCGTTCCAAAAATGTACAAAAACATTTATCTATATCGCTTCACAGCAGGACAATACAAGAAGACAACTATGTACAATACACCGATGAAACAGCTAACTATCTTATGTCCGTTGCAAACAATCTATAGATAGGTCAACTGATCCAGATCCCTACCAGACGGGAGCGTTCCTAAAAAGTATAAAAACATTATATCTAAATCGCGACACAGCAGGCCAATACTTTCTTAACTTGATACGCGCCGCAAAAAGGCTCCACAAAGCAGAGCGGTGACGACGAACGGAATTAAAATAAAGCTGATTCGAATGCCTGCGAACAAAAGGAAGCTGAGACATGCTTCTGGGAATCGGGGAAGTAAGCCTTGTGGAGTAGCGGGTTGTGCAGTTTGGACCATTTTTCGCAATTGTAAAATCATAGTTTTCTAAGTTTTCTGGTTAGTGTTCCAATAAGCGGCGATCGGCTTACAACATGTCACGTGGAATACTAGCTTGCAAAAACGCGGGCGTGTTCCAATTTTTTTTAAGGCACGTCCATACATTTGTTTGGATGTGCCTCTGACTATCCCTTACATGGTATCCTCAAAGATCTACACACAGAGTATGTACAGCTGTGAGCGTGATTTCTTCCGACCTCAAAAAAGGAGGTTTTAATTCGAATGTATGTTTTTTTTCTTATATCGATAGCAATACCGATATCTTCGCCAATTGTGAACCGATTTTGGTGATTCATTTTTTGAAATGGGTAGGTTTTGAAGTACCCTTGTTTGGATGGTCCCTTATAACAAAATCCCATCCCTAAAGGTGAAAAAATAGGGGAAGAAATTTCATATATGACTGTTTATCAACTTCCCGTTATTTGAAGTAGGTTTTCATTAAATCCTGTAAAAAAGGGTACTTCAAGGATATTATAAATTTTATTAATAAATTCCACCCTTAGAGGTGAAAAAATAGGGGAAGAAATATCATATAGGACTGTTTATCAACTTCCCGTTATTTGAAGTCTGTTTTTATTAAATCCTGTAGAAAATATACTTGTTTCAAACTTTATTTACGAATTTCGTTGCTACACCTGCGTAATTTTGTGTTCTTCGAAGCTTAGGTACTACGAGTAAAAGAAAATCCAAAGAATAACCATCCAGCAGACACTACGTATATTTTGGCGGTCACGGTCTACGCGGCGTTAACGGCCCCGAACCCGTTTCACGGGTGTTTACCCCGGTCCCGGGTAAGGATGCTAGGAAACACAGGAAAAACCGGAAAAACCAGAACATACCCCACTTCCACAACAACCACTTTCTGATGACATTAACGCCTGCGGAAAGATTGTATAAAAATGACATAAACTTGCGAGATAATTATACGTTTTTGATGGACCTTTATCTTTTTTCATTACTTTCTCTACGTTTCAAAGTTTGAAAAAAAAAACATATGAGATGTCACGTGACCGCTGCCGAGTTTTTACACGACGACTTTACGTCAGCGTGAAAGGAAAACTAAGCGTAAGGTATTTGTCTAGACATCCAGATACACTAGAAACTGGTCGAAATATGATTTGAATGGAGCTTATTCATGGCAAATATTGCGGCACTCAAGCCAGTTAATAATAATAATAATAATAATTCCCGCAGGGCGCGCTTGTGGCGAGCGTTCGGTGCGTGGCGACACCGCGGAGCCCCATTACTCCCTTGGGTCGACGGAGACCCCTGACCCTCGGTTTGCCTTAGCCGGCCGGTCGGAGGTGGAGGCGCAAGAGCGGAACCTATGCTCCAATGGTGGAAGTGTTAAAGGCATAACGCCGGGAGTAGCGTTTAGTGAAACTGCAGCACACCTCTCGACACCCTTTAGCCGTCCACACCAACGTTGCCTCTACGCTACCTATCGTTGGCGGCACTTATGGGGCCCGTTTAGTGGACGGCAAGTCATCACCTGCCTATGATTCGATTTGAATTTGAGTCAGAATTGGCAGGTGCCGTTTCATCCTACATAGTCCAGCAACCATTCCTTAAGCATTTACTCCTGCAATAGTCCAGATTATCACCCAATATATGCAATAGTTTCATCATTCACCATCCACGAAAAACCGTTTTTTATATATTGTATTGTACAAAAAGGCCTCTTAGTGTTAGCTTCGGCTCCACTAATGCCTGTAAAGGCTGCAGGTATAAGCCTGAGATTATAAATAAATAAAGAGGAATAATAATAATAATGATGGTCATTTTTCAAACAGCATCATCTAACCCCAAATTGAGCAGAGCTTGGGTTATGGGAACAACATGACTGATATACTACTTATATACGTTTTTTTTTGTAAATAAATAAATATTGCTGGTCATTTTTCACACAGCACCATCTAGCCGCAAACTAAGCAGAACTTCTATTATGGGAACTACATGACTGATAAACTACTTATATACTTTTTTTTTGTAAATACATACATATTATACATAGAAAACACCCAGAACCGAGACAAATATTTGTAGATCTTACAAACATTTCTCCCGCGGCGGAAATCGAACCCTCAACCATCTGCGAATACATACATATTATACATAGTTATGTGCATCATGTAAATTATTGAGAAAGGAGTGCGCGGGTCCAGGGACGCTGTGCATATAGCTCGCGCATGTAGATCTTTCCTTAGCTTGTTCCAGCTACATGCACCGTGTAAAAGAAAAGAATCGTTAAAGTATGTACGCAGCGAAACCTTGAAGAATCAGTCACACCGAATATTGAATAATGCTACTTTGAGAAGTGTGATGCTGTATTTAGAAATAATAACTTTTTTATTTGTAAATTTAACCTATAAATAACTATAATCAATAAACTTCTATTATGAATATTACTATTCATATTGTAAAAACGGGAATTTTCACGTACTGCACTATCGGTGAAGGCACCGACTAAGTTTCGACTCATTCCGAGAGTCTTCATCAGGGTGAGTGGTTGCGACATTCTCCTTCCGCGTCGCGCCGTACACGGAGCTAATACGGGAGCTAAGGAGCTAATAGGAGCTAATAAACTTAGTCGGTGCCTTCACCGATAGTGCAGTACGTGAAAATTCCCGTTTTTACAATATGAATAGTCAAGTTCACGATAGTTTTTGGAATAAAAATAAATATTACTATTAACAAGTGTGTCTTCAGTCGTCCTTAGCAGTGAAAAAGACTGGCGGAAATTCTGTAGCCGGAAACTCTGAAGACGGACGGATGACGGACCCCATCCCTAGTCCCCGGGGGTACTTACGTAATTCTGCTTCCGAACTTTCCACGTCTACTTAGTTTAATTTAATGGATGTTTCTTTGTGTCAACTTCTATATTTTACGTGTCCCGTTGTTTCTTGGGAAAAGTAAAATTACTCAGTAATTCGGATTTAGTTTTTCGGAGGAGATGGCAGCGGAATGTTTTCATTGCATTTTTTTAATAATTTTTTGGTTGCCTGATAGAAACGCCAGTGTGGTGGAAGGATTCAGAGCAATTTGATATTGGCTTTTTCCGGAAATACTTACACGATAGAATTAAAAAGACCATGTATAAAATAATTAATGTTTGATTGGCCTGTTAGTACCCCCTACGTATTATAATATATGTGCCCTTATCTGTGTACTTTATATTTTCATGGATCTATGTACTGAGTATGGATGTGAGGATGTAAGGATGTGAGGATGTGCATCATGGTGATTCAAGTTCATGTTTGTTTTTTTATTTATAAAATGAGGGTATTATAAGATCTGTACCCATATCTGTGTACTTTGTATTTTCATGGATTTATGTACTGAGTATGGATGTGAGGATGTAAGGATGTGAGGATGTGCATCATGGTGATTCAAGCCATGTGCATGTTTGTTTTTTTATCTATAAAATGAGGTATATCATTAATTAAACTAACCAAATTGCACATATTTTTCTAGTTATCAACGATGGTTGTAAATCGCTTCCAGACTATTTTTAATTTCATTATTATATTAATTAATTTAGAAAATAATTATTTATTATAATAATAATGCAACAAATATTCGACAGCATCATCCTAATTAAATATGCATGTGTTTTGAATCTACACAGCGCGGCTTAAAACTGATAACGCACGGTAATATGAACGGTGTTTTCCAACAAAGAGCCACCTAAACTAACTAGCCTTGATTGCCACACCGATTTGATTAAAGTTTTAATTAGTTGGCTTATGCATTTAAAACAGTTTCCATTATGCATTTCGGACGTCATATTTGGGAGTACGGTGGCAACGCCAGTCCAGAATAACACTAATTTGTATGAGCTTTGAATAAATTAGCAGTAGAAGTTAGTGGTATTCTGAGTCATGCAGGGAACCGTATTAATTTCTGCCAAGCAATTGCTCGTATAGGCTGTATACCGCTTTATAGGATACTAGCTTCTGCCCACGGCTTCGCTCGCATGGTAACCGGATAAAAAGTAGCCTATGTGTTATTCTGATGTATAAGTGTGAAGTTTCATCAAAATCCGTTCAGTAGTTTTTGCGTGAAAGAGTAACAAACATCCATCCTCACAAATTTTTGTAGTAAGATTTATATGTGTGCCGATTAAGATAGAGCCTCATGAACTTTACAAGTTTGTCTTTGACAAATATTCAATACATTCGTTGCTTTCACATGATTAAGTTAGAAATAAAAATCAAAACTTTTATGGTGATGACGCCAAAGCATTGTTCGAAAAAAAAGAACTCGTTTTATTTGATATCCATATGTCAAAGCGACTCAAAGATAACTGACCGAACTTTGTTATAAATAACTAGCCTCTGCCCACGGCTTCGCCCGCGTAGTACCCGGTTAAACCGTAGCCTATGTGTTATTCTAATGTATACGCTATATTATTGTAAAGTTTCATCAAAATCCGTTCAGTAGTTTTTGCGTGAAAGAGTAACAAACATCCATTCTCACAAACTTTCGCGTTTATAATATTAGTAGGATGTTATATACTGCGATACTACAGAAAAAAGCGTACGCCGCCGGCTAATTTCATTGCACCTCAATGTCAAATAACGAATTGCATTCCTACGCAATCGATACGCCCAATAAAAAGCTAAATCGATTTTCTGTAGCATTCGATTAATTCTGAGTGAACAAATTAATCGAATTAATTAATTTAATCGATCGATAATTGCTCTTAGTTCCATTTAGCATGGCGCTGTTTTTTTAGGGGTAGACATTCTTTGAAGTGGGTTACAAGGCTCAAAATAACCAATTTAATTGGTGATTCTGCCCTCAAAAATAGCGATAGAATACTTAAATTGCGGCACTATATCAGATAAATTCAAGGAATTTAATTTGGGTGCTTATTAAACGGACTTTTTTTAATAGCATTATTCGCCTCTAAAATTTGACATTGCCTTCTAAATTACTAAGTCAGTCACAATTAACGAGCGTCTGAATGATACTATCTTAGCCACTAGTTATCTTCTATGTAAGCCACTCTATATACAACTCATCATGGTGTTTATTTTTTAGCATGTAAATTTGTAACATGCATTCAAGCAGTAAACTTCTAATATATTAATATATGACTAACCGGTCGGTTTTATTTATTTTGAACCCAAGTTTGTTGCGTAAAGTTCGGATAGCAATCCTCCTTTTCTGAGTCGTGATAAAAAAAAACCTAATAACCTAACCTATCCAATACGGAGATAGTTGATCTTTACTTGACGCTTTCTATAGAATATTTAGTTGGCGTTGCAAAAAAGACGAATTAGTTTATGAGAGGCTATCTCATTTTCTCGTTGCTTAGTTATAAAATGAGAAGTTTGATCACGTGGCCAATAAAGAAATGTGTGGCTTGACTTATAATTTCGCATTTAATTTATACTACAGATGAAGCAAAAAAAATGCAGATTTCCTATTTAAAAATTAAAACTCAATTAAGGTGCTCCAAATACTCGAGAAAGGGACGCACAAAAAGATGGCGTTGATTACAAAGAAATTCGCGGTCGTCGTCCTTTTGTCCAAATTAGAAAAGGAGAAAAAACTAAGGGCGAATCGCTTGACCCTTTTAAGTTAAAAACGGCTCGTTGTCGTGACACCACAGTTGATTTTTAATATTTTTTGGTTACGCCTCATATTAAAACAGCTTGTTCGAGCCAAAGTTACATGCATTCGAGTGCATAGTGTCTATTACTTATAACACACTCGATAACTCATCGATCCTAGTAAATAAAAATAATAAATAATGCTGGAAATTTTTCACACATCGTCATCTAGACCCAAACTAAGCAAAGCTTGTATTATAGGAACTACATGACTGATATACTACTTATATACTTATTTATACTACTTATATAAATCACCAGACCCAAGACAAATATTTGTAGATCGTACAAGCATTTTTCCCGCGACGGGAATTGAATCTACACCCTTCTGCGTCTCAGGCAGGCTTTCGCCCACTGCTCCACAACTGTCTAGTACTAGTCTCCTTATATTACATCGAAAGTACATCAATTTGTCTATAAGTAGAGCTTTGACGCAAATGTAAAAAAAAATAACCAACTCTTGTAACTTGTGTGAACTTATTTTAAATTTCGTAAATAAGTTCACGAAGTTCAATGTTTTTCAAGTACGCATTCAGAATCAAAAGTCAAAGTTTTTACTCATTGAAATTACAAGGATCATATAGAAACGTCAGCTTAAAAACTACTTGAGTTGACGCCATCTTTATGCTACTTTTTTATTTTTGACAATCGAACTCATTACGTGTCTTCTACGTGTTCTCTAAGTCATCTATCAGGATTCTGTTCACGGATTTAAAAAGATCTAAAAAATATTCTAGCGCGAGAATCAATGGTTTTACTAAGATGTAGTGAGCTAGCGATTATTGATTATGAGCTATGGTCAAGGTATTGTGAGGATGCGGAGAAATTCAAGGTCAGATGAAGCGATTTGCTTCTTTGTTGTCTGGCTGAAGAAAAATCTTGTATATCTAATTTGGAAACTACACAGCGGGATGCGTGTGTTATGTGCGGGCTGGCCGCATAAATGAATGAGATTGATGAAAATATCCTACTGATATTATAAATGCGAAAGATTGTGAGAATGGATGTTTGTTACTCTTTCACGCAAAAACTACTGAACGGGTTGTGATAAAACTTTAGAGTAATATAGCTTATACATCAGAATAACACATAGTCTACTTTTTATCCGGCTATCACGCGTGCGAAGCCGTGGGCAGAAGCTAGTAATCAATATTTTTTTGAGTAAATATTCAATACGATCGGCGAGGTGAGGCGAGTGGTTCAGGCCTAAAATATATATTATTTCAAATTATAAGTTTTTTACCAGTATCGCGTTTCCCTTTTCCAACGTACAGGCTATGTTGCAACAGTCGTGGTCAAAGCCCGTATAAAACTAATAACTATGTTTACTGATCGCGAAAGTTTGAAAAATTATAATGTTTTACGAAATTTGTATTCAAAACCATAAGCCAATCTACCTTCTGTCTTAAATCAGAACAGCTGTCTACCACCATACTGTTGTATTGTCATCGAATCTAAACATGGAACTGCAAGGAAAAAAAACGCTCAGTAGTTCCTTTAGCTCTAGTAAAGAAACTGCAGGGACAGGAAAAGTTCAGTAACCCTTTCAAAGGAACTGTTAAAGGAACTACAAAGAACAATTGGTCTCAGTAGTTCTGTTAGCTCTTTTGAAAGAACTACAGGAACAGAAAAAGCTCAGTAGTTCTCTAGGAACCGCTAAGAAACTACTGAGAACAAACGATAAATTTAAACTTTATCGAATGACAAAAACTGCGTCAATGATTTGAACAACACGTACGATACAAACTCATATAAAAAGCTTCCCTAGTTATCTATACATGGATGCACAGTCTTATTATTTACTTATAAGGAAAGAGAGCGTATATAGGAAGGGGAATACCTCGGTGAAAGTACTGTGACCAAATTGAAGATGATCTAGAGCAGGAGAAGGCCAAGTCAAAAGTATACTAAACCGACGAGCTTGTATGAAGAATGTGTTATATGAATGAAGGGTAAGAGATAGTAGCAATCGAAAATCCGTGGTCTCTGCCTACCCCTCCGGGAAACAGACGTGACTTTATAATGTATTATTTCCTCTCAATAAATTGAAACAGTAAATTGTACACAACTTGAGATTCCGAGTGGTCTCTCGATTGTACAATTTTAATAAAGCTACGCGGAACTCTCGATAGATTGGATGATCAAAGCCGATTCGAGGAGCGACGAGTGTTGTTCAATACACTCGTAAATTTAGCTCTGAGGTTTTATTTTCAAACTGGTCTGGATCTTTCTAAATCTCCAGTAAATATGGTTTCATTGCACCAATTCAACTAAAGAAACCGAAAATTTACTGACCATTATTAAATAACTATGTATATACAATAAATAAATATCCAACTTGTTTTGCATATACACATTTGTCTTCATAATTTGATACCCTTTAACTGCTCATATTTAAATAAGTGTTTGTTTTTTATTATATTTTAAATCAGCATTCTATATCAGCAACGTGCGAGGCCCCAATTTTTCCAGCCAATCTTTCCTAACTGTCCAACAAGTAATCCCGAGGGAACAAGATGTCTGTTTTCAGGCCAGCTATTTTACTTTAACCTGAAAAACAATTACCCACCTGACTCTTACAGATATCCTGAAGGACCCCGACATAAATATAATTATAGATAAAACTTTAGAGCTCAGAGTGAAAATACAATAGTGATGATTTTGCCGCAACGTATTCTGGCTATTATTCTGCTGGCGAATGTGCGAACTATATTAAACTCTAATACAACTATAATAGTAGCTAATAAGGGCTGTACTGATGATCTGATCTTTGATACATTCTTTAATGACTTACGTACCTTATTTATAACCGCAAATAATAACTGCGAACAATATTATCCTTCCTACTAATATTATAAACGTGAAAGTTTGTGAGGATGTTTGTTACTCTTTCACGCAAAAACTTCCGAACGGATTTTGATAAAACTTTACAGTAATGTAGCTTATACATCAGAATAACACATAGGCTACTTTTTATCCGGGTACCACGCGGGCGAAGCCGTGGGCAGAAGCTAGTTATCTATACATGGGATAAGGAAGTCTTAGATGGAGAAAACGAGATAGATAAAATTCATAGCTCTCTGCCGTGATATAACAGTTTTGCGACACCTAGTTATATATGTCATCAACTCTGAAAGTGTAAAAATAAACAAATAGTACAAGTACTACGATTTAAATTAGATGCTTCGGAAAATTTCGTTTATCATCGGAAATACGAACGCTCAGTAGATATGATATTGATCTAGAGTTTAATTACTCACTGCAAAATTCTAGAGTCATAAAATTGTATGACTAAATCTAACAAAATACGTTCTGCTATAGAATGTGACAACTGGGGATGTTAACAGCTCTTTATACTTCCAAATAATGGAACCTAGCAAACCGCCTTGGAAGTTCGCTGGTGACTGACGAGCCGTCACAAGCCACCGGTCGGCCGGACATCGGTTTCATAATCGTACTAATTCGGAAACTCGAACTCCACCTATTTGTTCATAATGCCTGATACCTATAGGTCGCCTGAAATCAGCGTAAATAAGCTCACTAAAGCCAACGATTATGAAAGTGATTCCAATGAACAAAACCTTTAACTTTGACTGACAAGTACTAGGCTCGCTCTACTATACATTTTCATTCTAAGGAAAACCTTTCCGGGAAAAAACAACTTACAATCACTCCCAACTTAAACTTCACCGTCAACTATAAACTTTTCTACATCGTGAATATATCGGCCGTCGATCAGAGAGGGCGCCACTTACATTTCAATATGAATGGAACAGGAAATTGGTTTCCAAGCACACGACTCCGTTGAATGCTTCCCGTGATTTGTATCGATTCTACAATCATTTTGCATTCATCGAAAAAAAGAATTGGAACCGTATTACGTCCGCGTAAAGGATAACTTTTTTTTGGTAATGTGTGTGTTAAAATGGTTGCATGGACGCGAACGGCCCAGGTTTCAATGAGATGTAATGACAGATGTCAATAAACAGGGTGATTCAAGCGAGACGGTCTAAAGCAAACAGAATGGAGAATTTCGTGACCCATATGAATCACACCCTTCAATGTTTTACAAATATGGACTGCTACAAAATTATAGAGTAATAGAATAGAAAGTGATTCAAGCGAGACAGTCTAAAACAAACAGAATGGAGAATCTCGTGACCCATCTGAACCACACCCTTTAATGTTTTACGAATATGGACAACTACAAAATTATAGGGTAATAGAATAGAAAGTGATTCAAGCGAGACGGTCTAAAGCAAACAGAATGGAGAATTTCGTGACCCATATGAATCACACCCTTCAATGTTTTACGAATATGGACAGCTACAAAATTATAGAGTAATAGAATAGAAAGTGATTCAAGCGAGACGGTCTAACATAAACAGAATGGAGAATCTCGTGACCCATCTGAATCACACCCTTTAATGTTTTACGAATATGGACAGCTACAAAATTATAGAGTAATAGAATAGAAAGTGATTCAAGCGAGACGGTCTAAAACAAACAGAATGGAGAATCTCGTGACCCATCTGAATCACACCCTTTAATGTTTTACGAATATGGACAGCTACAAAATTATAGAGTAATAGAATAAAAATATTTATTTTTAAGAAGAACTGTAGACACATTTTATTACAGTTTAGTTAGTTGAACATAGAAGTAATACAGGCGCACTGAACGCTAAAAAGCATTCTCTTTTAGATAACCTAAATAACGAACTGTTTTAATTCGATAATTTTAAACATTTACTAAGGAACAGGTTCACATTTATTTCAGTCCGTTCCATCAAAAGGTTGTCTGGTAGAGATCGCTATTTAATTAGCGATAAGACTGCCCATTGTACAACATGGTCAAATTAATGTCTAAGGGGAAAAAATATTTCGTATGCAATAAAGTATTTTCATCCTATTTATCACTTTAAAAAAATATAAAAAATCCAGCCGTCCTTAATGATAGAATCATGAGAGTGAATCGCATGGGTCAGAAGGTCCTCCATCACCCTATAAATTTTGGACCGTATAGCTTGAATCACACTGTATTTCAGTCAATCGTGCAAGTAGGAAGCATTAGGAAGTCGTGCGATAGCTCTGATTGCATAGATCATATTTTTTGGTAGATCATAGTTTTTATTACAAAATAACTAGCGTTAATAGACAAAAGTCAATGCGAACATTATTTGGTAGCGTGCGAATGGTATCGCCACAATATCCGAAAATTAAAGTGAACTTGTCTATTCGTTATAAGGATCATAATCCTTTCAAAATGATCCTATATATTTCAAAATAACCCTATTCATTTTATGATCCTTGTGATTTTATTGAAAATAACTTAACTTTAATAACAGTGATTTTGTTGTATACTTGGTATTTTTAATAAATATACCTCTTGACTTTGACTCTAACTAAGAACCACAACATAGCTTTACCACAGAGCATTTAGGAATTTGACAAATAAACCGACCTCCTCATGGTATTTTCTTTTACTATTCCAAGCGCTGTGTTAATGCGCTAATAGGTCGAGTGAAAAAATCCAGAAGTACACAACTGAGTTCGACCTCACGACCTTCAGATTGAAAGACGGGGTGCCGCCCACTAGGCCAACACGCCTCGGATTACGGTGGAATTTTAATTCTATTCGTCCGTATAGGTCTAGACGCTTCAAAATAATCCTTGTGATTTCAATAAATGAAATTGATTTTGGCTATTGAACATTGAGTCACCTAATATCGTGTTTTATAATCCTCACTCCAAAATCTATTTAAAATTCGACACGCGCTCAGTCGGTTCAGGACAAACGTTTAACGAGTTGCGTTGCGTGAGAATCGACGCTGTAACGATTCGATATTATCGTTACAGCTGTTGAAATAATCGAGATGCTATCGAAATGTAAACAGGATGCTAATTTGCGTGGTAAGAGATTCGGTGGAATTGATTAAATTGGTCTCGAAGTTATTATTAATATAGAGTTCGTACAATACTCTCACAATTATTGACTAGATATTGCATCATCAGTAAATAGGTCATAATAAGGCAATGATGCACGACGCAACGCTGAAGGAGAACGTTGCGATCACTCACCCTGATGAAAACTCTCGGAATGAGTCGAAACTTAGTCGGTGCCTACACCGATAGTGCGGTACGTGAAAATTCCCGTTTTTACAATATGAACAGCCAATATGAGTTATGAGAGTTTCATCAGGCAGTTTATTTGCTGATATGACACCCTCTTAAAAATAAAATGAAACTGTAACTCCAAGTCAAAACCGATTCCTTTCCAATAACTAATTTCTTCGCTCATTATACGCCCTGCGTGTTTATCGTAATTCTCTTTAGCTGTAAAAAAGAATCTGTTTTTTTTTAAACTGTGCACTTGTAGCCTTCTCGCGTATTACGCATACATTGCAATTACTATCAAACTCTGCCGTTGCGCGGATTAAAAAAGTATACTCATACTCATACTCATACTCATACTCATACTCATACTCATACTCATACTCATACTCATACTCATACTCATACTCATACTCATACTCATACTCATACTCATACTCATACTCATACTCATACTCATACTCATACTCATACTCATACTCATACTCATACTCATACTCATACTCATACTCATACTCATACTCATACTCATACTCATACTCATACTCATACTCATACTCATACTCATACTCATACTCATACTCATACTCATACTCATACTCATACTCATACTCATACTCATACTCATACTCATACTCATACTCATACTCATACTCATACTCATACTCATACTCATACTCATACTCATACTCATACTCATACTCATACTCATACTCATACTCATACTCATACTCATACTCATACTCATACTCATACTCATACTCATACTCATACTCATACTCATACTCATACTCATACTCATACTCATACTCATACTCATACTCATACTCATACTCATACTCATACTCATACTCATACTCATACTCATACTCATACTCATACTCATACTCATACTCATACTCATACTCATACTCATACTCATACTCATACTCATACTCATACTCATACTCATACTCATACTCATACTCATACTCATACTCATACTCATACTCATACTCATACTCATACTCATACTCATACTCATTTATTTTTAACCATGGGAACATAGAATACACTTGGTTACGTCGAAAACTTACTACTTAGAATGGTGCTAGAAACAGGCAAGTATTTTACTTACATACCTATGAATGTTTACATAATTATATTAAATTACTGCTGTATATTAACCCTTATTTCATCGAGCCTGATATTAAAGATCGTCTTGAATAATTGGAGCAGGACTGAAACAACCAAGAAGCATCTTCATAAAATTAAACGTTTTCCCATTGAGAGGAGCATCCAAGTTTTTGCCGAGAACTATATACAAATTAATTATTGAACATAAAAATAGCATAAAAATAGCGCTTGTTTTATAAAAAAAAGGTGATGTCCATAACATTAATACTAGAAACAAAAATAAATTACTCATCCCGAAATTTAGATTAGAAAAGTCCAATGGGTCTTTTATGGGAAACTCTGTACGCTTCTATAATAAGCTTCCGGAAAATGTAACCGAGCTGCCAATTCGAAGATTTAAATCTTATATAAAGAACAATCTAATAAAGAAGGCGTATTACACCTTAAATGCCTATATTGACGATAAAACTGCATGGCCCGATGTCGTCGCTCCGCTCCTTCGTTAGCTTAATTGTGGAATTGTATATCTGTGGTATCATATTTTTTAAGAATAGGTTAAGCATTACTATTATAAAGCGTATAGTGTGTTGTCATAAGAACTTAGGTTGATACTTTTTAGACTTTATTTAAGTCTCTGACTAGTACTTTTTTCTATAAATGAGTCTCGTTCATTTACGTTCGATTGGCACCACACTAAAGCTGAATGAAGGATCATCAAAAAAATAACTTCACTTTAACATTTTAGATTCACGTATAGTTTTTAAGTTGACGTTTCTATATGATCCTTGTGATTTCAATGAATAAAAACCTATTGACTTTGACTTTGACTTAGAACTAAAAGATAATCTGACTGAAGGTCTTGAGTTCGAGTAAAAGACTTCTGGACTTTGTGCCGAACTCACGTAATGTGGGCCAAGGGCAAGATGAGGATTATGGAAATTTTCAACAGAAAATGAACTTTGTGGTTACTATTGTATGTAAAATTTGTGAGTCTTTGTTTTCCGATATTTCGGTACATGTGCAATAATCCACTGAAGAAATATTTCACCTAACATTCATGCTAAATAAGTAAATATAGCAGATGTATAGACTATATACCATTACAGGGACAAATTAACTGGTTGTGGGAGTGCTATACCTATTTAACCGACTTCAAAATATCTATATATATATTGAATATATGTGGTGTGGTAATATGGTGTTTTCTATGTATTATATGTATGTATTTACAAAAAAAGTATATAAGTAGTATATCAGTCATGTAGTTCCCATAATACAAGCTCTGCTTAGTTTGGGGCTATACGATGTTATGTGGAAAATGTCCAACTTTTTATTTTTCTACTCGTCTGTGTTTATATTATACGATATCTTCACCAATTGTCAACAGACTTTAATGATAAATAGATAGATATATGTATATATTGATGGATAAACTCTTTATTGCACACTGAAGCAAAATACAAAAACACAGGACTTCATACACATAAAGATACAATGGGTGCTCTTATCGTAAAAAGCGATCTCTTCCAGACGACATTTGGATGGACAGGATAAAATGGAATCAAATCACTCAAAAAATACATATTTTTTTATAGGGTAGCTTATATTTGGTGATTAGTACTCTAAGAGTGATCAAATTTCATATTGGACTTTTCATCAGCTTTGTCGTAATTTAAAGAATGATTAATATTTTTCTTGGAAAAATTTTTTTTACGCCCATATTGATTTTTTGATCCACAAGGTGACTTTTGTTTGACAATTCGTATGTTGACATGATGCTAGTTGCGTATTCATTCATTAGATATTCATTGACACTAACCTTGTTCGCTTATCTACTATGTAACTACTGTCTGGTCTTTTACCTACTTTAATTCTTTATTCTTTATTGTACACACAGATAATACAGACAAAAGACTTACATATAGGTCATGTACAAAGGCGAGCTTAACCCTAACAAGAGTTTTCTTCCAGCAAACCTTTGAGGATAGGGACAGCTGATAAATAGCGGTGGGTACGTGTACACAAACGGAAAAAATGTACAATAATAGCACACATTTTCATATAATATAATACATAAATAGGTACATAATATAAATAAAACTGAGAAGCTTATAAAAGTCATGGTAATCTCACTTTTATGTAAGAAATCCCCGCGGGGCGTGGCATCTCTCTGTATTTTAGAACTTAGAAAAAGAAGTTTAATAAGTTAATTCACAACAATAGTAAGAAGCTTTGTTTTTTTTTGTCAAAAATCTTGATGTGTGGCAAAGTATGGTTTGACATTTTTTTTAAATAGAGCTCATTCGACCGATCATGATTTCTTATTCTCAAAATAAAAAAGATGTTTGTCTACAATATGACAAGATCTAGTGTACTAGATAGTGTATTTATAGAGGGAATAGCGAAATCGCAATTAGATATAAAGTACCAACCTAGTTTTAGGGTATATGATATATATTTATAAATATTTAACTTCCAATCATTTTGGTTTATATTTTTCATAATTTCTAGATTATTAGATTATTAGGGCGTAGATTTCTTGTTTCGTTCATCCAGGCAAGGTGTACACGGGATATCGATTATTAATATTAAACGTGCACTTAATC
Organism: Perizoma flavofasciatum; assembly: GCA_958496245.1. NCBI lineage: Eukaryota > Metazoa > Arthropoda > Insecta > Lepidoptera > Geometridae > Perizoma > Perizoma flavofasciatum. The sequence goes on from OY292421.1 coordinate 2,377,986, forward strand.
TAGTCTATCATATTGAAAAAGAAAAAAGCATCGATGAACGACGTCCTCACAGTGTCCTGCCCACCCTATTTGTCTTCTTTTTATGTCTATGCGTCCATTTCTCTATTTAGAACTTTAAAATGATGAACTACGTATAAGCTAATGCTACATATAAATGTGCCGGTTACAGAAAAGGTCCATAAATAAATTCACATTACACATTAACATGAGAAACTAATTTTTAGGTACTTAAGTAGTTTTCGCGTGAAAGAGTAACAAACATCTATTCAACCTCGCATTTATAATTGGATTTTAATTTTATGCAGGATGCACTCAGACTACTATAAGAGAGTTTATTAATAAACCAAAGACACAATTTACAATTAAATAAAATCACTTATCGCAATAACTTTAAATATTTTATACATTTTGCGTACTTTAGCAGCCGTGCTACGGACTAAGTTTTGACTGTCCTCCTAAATGTTTTAACAAACCTATTAAGCTAGAAACATTTAATATTTTTACATTTTGATGTGGGTAGAATCAAAAAAACATTCAATGCACCCATCCAGGTAACCCCACATATTATTATTAGATTAAACTTAATCAATATCCGCCGATATTTTAATATACTTATATTTTTGTTCAATTGAGACATAAAGTTAGGTACCATGTCATACTGTTTTTACATTTTTGATATTTTCGTCGCACAAGCCATGATCCAGAGGTCTAAGCAACACTTTAAAGCGGCCAACGTATTTAGATAAATGGTAACAGACAAACAAACTAGCTAACAACCTCTTACGGAAAACGCATAAACGGGCTCCTGTCGTCGCGGGCAAAAACGCAGCCTAGATGCGCAGGCGCAAGACATTGCGTGTGTTTCGTCGTTTCATTGATTTCTGCCTCGTTTTTTGCGAGTTAAAATGACGCATAGACCGGTGTTACTTGTTGACTTACTTTTTGGTCTATTTCTCGAATATGTGGAATGTGCGTTAGTCGCGGTCTACTTATAATTATTTTTGTGAGAAATAATTGTAGTGCATTATCCTATTTTTTTTCTGAATGAATTTTAATGCGGATGGTCTTGGTCAGCATCACCGAGCTATCGGCGAGTGCAGAAGTGAGCGCCTTCTGCACTCGCCGATAGCTCGGTGATACTGACCAATACCATCTGCCTGTAAAAGTTAGGTTAGGGCATCTAGCATAAGGGCACTACTTGAGTTAGGTACGGACCTCAAGTTAGGTTAGGGCAACTAGCATAAGGTCACCACTTGACTTATGTAAGAACCTCGGGTTGGGCCGTTGATTAGGAGGAACTGGAGAGAAACACCCCGGTACAAATCTGTACCATGAGTAGACAGAAGTGGGGACTCACCGACCCCGCGCGCGGAGCGTGATAAATAAATAATGCAGGATATTTTTCACACAGCATCATCTAGCCCCAAAGTAAGCAGAGCTTGTTTTATGGGAACTACATGACTGATATATTATACTACATAAACACCTTTTTTTTGTAAATACATACATATTAGACAAATGTACAAACATTTGTACAAACATTTGTCCCGCAGCGGGAATCGAACTTTCTACGTCTCAGGCGGTTCTTTGCCCACTGCGCCACTGCTCGTCAATACCTCTGAATACCATTTAAACAAAAAATAAACACGTGCACGTCTGTATTCCCGATGGTGGACATCCTAAGAAACATACTTAGTATGTAGATCAAGCAGGGGGTAATCAGAGGCACGTCCAAACATAACATTTGGCATCTGTCCGTGTTTTTGCAAGTAGTTATAATACCACGTGACAGTTTTCAAGCCCATCGCCACTTAGAACACTAGCTTCTGCCCACGGCTTCACCCGCGTGGTACCCGGATAAAAAGTAGCCTATGTGTTATTCTGATGAATAAGATGTGTTCTGATGTGTTTATGCGTGTAAAGAGGAACAAACATCCATCCTCACAAACTTTCGGGTTTTAATATTAGTAGGACTAACTGATAGCAAACGCAATCGTACGTTTGGTTGTAGGGTATATCGGTTTCCCCACAGATGTTTTCCTTCACCGTTTTGAGTTGCGAAGGACACTTCACCCGCGGATGCTTGTTACAATCGTGCTGGACATATTTTGGTGGTCGTCGATTGGTTGAAATAAAGCAAGGAATATCAGTTAGCAAAGTTGCCCAAACAAATGTAAAACATTCAAATATGTACAGCCAGCGCAATCAACAAAATGCAAGCTTGTACCGTCAGCAACAAAACGCCAAAGGCACTAATTTCGCAACTGAGTTAGCTAATGACCGCTCCCATAGTGGCAATTACGTTTTGATTTATGATTTAAACCCCGCTATTATTGTGTTGCAAACCGTACCCTTACAGGGTAACATGTTCATTTCGCTCGGATTAATCTAACACCGTGATTGGCATGAATCGGCGAAATGAAAGAGAGGCGGGAAGAGAAAGAGATAAAGTTTTATTGCAGCAAATTAACATGTAAAATTGCAAGAGCAGTGCTTTCCATTCGATCAACAGAATAATTGATGGTTATGTTATGACATGGGTGACATAACATTAATATCAGGGAAGAAATTTACTTTTATGCCATCCGATGGTTTTTATAGCAAATCGGAATCAAACAAAAAGGCGCAATCAGCAGTTTTCTTTTTTTTGTGGCAATTTAGAATTTATTTTTGTGTTTAGTTCTTCAATGTAACACAGATGACATAATAGATCTCTACTGTCAAAAGTTCATATATTATAGTTTATATTTTCCAAAAAATGAGAGTAAATCACCAACAGATGGCGCAGTGAAAAACAAGCATGAAAGGAAGAGAATGCAAATTTCGACTTGGTTGTAAAAAAAGTCCAACAAATTTTACTAATGGATGGAATTAATTTCAATAGCACAGAGAATGCGCTATAATTTTCGGTGAAAACGGCCATACGTCATACAACAGAATGCACAGACAATATAGAGATAACGCAGTTAATCCGATGACACAACGGCATCTATTAAACGCCTTCTAGGGTCCGAGACTAACAAATTGTACATCATGTTCCAAGACATAGGCGACAGCGATTCTTTTCAGCTAAGACAGAATCTCATGTCAGTCACTAAGGACAAAAACAGCTTAGATACATGATCGTTTGAAGCAAGAGCAGATAGATGGGTATTGGGTATAGAACCTTGAACTGAGAAAAGCCCACGGTGGCGATGGCGTTGGCGTTGGCGTTGGCGTTGGCGTTGGCGTTGGCGTTGGCGTTGGCGTTGGCATTGGCGTTGGCGTTGGCGTTGGCGTTGGCGTTGGCGTTGGCGTTGGCGTTGGCGTTGGCGTTGGCGTTGGCGTTGGCGTTGGCGTTGGCGTTGGCGTTGGCGTTGGCGTTGGCGTTGGCGTTGGCGTTGGCGTTGGCGTTATTTATATTTTATTTATATTTGTGCAGTTACCTAGTTCTCCCACTAGATTTACATTAGGTGTGTACCTTTCCACTACTAGGCATAATGCATAACCTACGTGATGTAATTCATCAATAAGATAGTTGCAAATAAATGATTTTATCTTATTTAATCTTAATATATTTTGTATTGAATTGGACCAAACTAATTTCAGTACAAGTTAAACTGGTCTCTGTGATCTTACGTTTATAATAGCGAGTAAACATGACACTGACGCAAAAAAGAGACGGCAACAAAACGAAACGGACAGTGGCGCCAGTTTTAGACCCGCACCAACATAACTAGATACACTTAATTTTTCATTTGCATGTGCAGGCTGGATCGAGATTAGAATTTTATCCCATAAATGGGCAAAACATGTTTGTAACTTGCAAACTCGTAAATGTGGGAAAAACGGGAGAGGTCTTGGTAACTGGAGGTGGATAAACATATTACTTTCAATTAGATCGCAGAAAGCGATAAACCGTGCAGGTTTTCATGTTTAGACGGTTACGTAAACAATGTTGCTGAACATTTTTTCACACAGCATCATCTAGTCCCAAAGTAAGCAGAGTTTGTGTTATGGGAACCAATGACTGACATACTACTTATAAACATTTTTTTGAAATTACACACATATTATACATATAAAACACCCAGACCCGAAACAAATATTTACTGATTTTACAAACATTTGACCCGCGGCGGGAACCGAGACCGCAACCTTCTGCGTCTCAGGCGGGCCTTCGCCCACTGCGCCACAGACCCGTCAAATTATTAACATCGCGTATATATGTACCTAGAACCTAGCTCTCAAATAAATAAGAAATCTTCAATAATGTTGGTACTAACTCTTGCAGTTCATGGATAAACCATATATAGGATCATAGATTGATCAAAACCCGCGTACCTACCATGGACGCAGAACAAACGGGCCCAGTCTATTGATACAAAACGTTTGAATTTTGACTTTTTACATTTGTTTTTAACATGAATTGAAAATAATGTTATAATGTAACGATCACAAGTGACATACATACATACATAAACTCCTGTTTCCCGGAGAGTTAGGCTGAGGCTATGGGTTTCCACACGCTACGATCCTGACATACCTCTTTCGCTTTATTCACTCTCATTACATTCTTCATACATACTCGACTGTTAAGGGTACTCTTTGACCTGACCTTTCTCCAGAACCTCTCCTGGTCAGAGTACGTTCGCCGGAGTCTACCCTTTTCAATTATTCCATTCAAAATGACAAGTAGGCTAAAACCATAAAAATGTCTTTCTTCAATTCCGCCATGACAATTTGACATTCACCAGAGGTTTCTAGGGCAAACATCTCAATAGAAAACAGTGGGCCGTAACGCCTAAATGATATCGTACGAATGAGTGAAACCAACAGTTTGTGCCCTAAATTACCTCCCGTAATAGATAGGGGACCCTTGTCAGGCGGTGTCATTTTCTATTACCCCATTTATTATTCCAGAAAATAGCACAGTTGGTTTATTCTACGGTCAATGCATGGTGAGAGGTTAGTATGCGAACTTTTATAAAAGGTATTCAAGGAAAATTTGGATGTGATTAAGGAAAGAAAATTTATTATTGTGACCTTTTTTGTTTCGTTGACATTCACTCAGGGTCTCGCCCGACTCAGTATGGCGATGGTAGAGATGACACAGCTGTTTCTCAAACCAAAGACCGACCTTAATTTGCTAATGTCAACGTAAAGCCACTAAAAGGTCAACCAGAAAATGGATGTCCCGAAGAGAAAACTCAAGAGACTCGGGAGTAGTTGCTCCCAAAATTGCAGCCGCTTCTTACCCACACTTTTCGAATTAGGTGAAGCGTAGAAAGTCAATGATGATAGCTCAGGGGCCCTTTGGTATGTTGACTAGCTAGGCAAAAGAGTTTATTATTAATGAAAGAAAAAGTCAGTTAACTGAAGTGTTTGTTTGAACGCGCTAATCTCAGGAACTACTCAGACTTGAAAAAATATTTTTGCATTTGATAGTCGAATTCATGGACTATCATAGTCGAGGTTAACGATGATCCTTAAGAGCCGAGCAAAATAAGTAATAGAACGGGCGAACGATGCGACGCGGTGCTCGCTCGGGGACCGAGGACGACCGTGGCCCAAAAGTCGAGTTTAACGTCCATTACTATTAATTACTCAACCTGTTCTTTCCCGTTATAATTTATTTTGTTGCTACTAACATACACAGACCTTGGAAAAAACCTTGTAGTATTCACCCAGGCAAAATCTTTCGCAAGGAGCTCAACCTTCTTGCGAAACGGTTTCCCTGGGGGAGTAATACCTATTACTGCCGCCGAGCAGTAATGCTCGCATTACTGTGTGCGGTTCTAAAGGTGCCGGTGAAATTACTGGCAAATGAGACTTTTCATTATTTTGTCTCAGGGTGGCGTACGCCATGCAGTGCCACGTAGGGCACATCTAAGTTAAGCGTGTCGTTAGAGGTAATACGATTGTTATAGGCAGTTGTTATCGTAGGCGAGACTCAAATGTTGAGAACTCATTCCATCATCCCATGCGGAGTATGCTGATTGTCAGTGTGATCGTGTATGCTAGAGATGAGCCTACCTTCCGTCCTGGATGCGGCATAGGTGGTGGTGCGATAAGCCGCAGCTGTGGTGGTTGCGGCGGCAGTGCCGCCAGCATCTGCGGCACCAGCGGAACCACACCGCCCATCGGCAGGGCGACGGCAAACTTCTGCATGCCCATCCCCCCCATAGTCCAGGGCACGAACCATCCCCCCCCTGCCTGCATCGCCCCCCCGCCGTACCACGCCAGCTCGATCAGCTTTGCCACATCAACACAACACAAACACACCTCGGCAGCGCTTACGCATGGAATGGAACACAGCACTTTTCACATATACCTGGGGACAACAGAAAAGATGGGTTAGTGGTTGTGTTCTTTGATATTCAATGGAATGATATATCTAGTTACTAATTCCGCTTATGCCGGTCTGTCTCTTAGAGATAGATGCCTACACAAATTTTGTTCTAGTTTTAAGTCCCATCTATTCACCCCCTTCTGGGGCTGGTCTACACAAAAACTAACCACTCGTCACTGGACTGTGTGTTCATGTCAATGCCATGTCGTCATGAAATAATTCCCAATTGTATGTCCTGTCTTCGTACCCTGTCATGTCAAAATTAATTTTACCAAACAAACTGTTATGGATAATTTTGATTACGCTTTAGAATTTGGCGCTAGTAAAAAGAACCACCTGAACAGAGCCAGGGTAAGTAACGAACTTTGAAAACATGCAACATTTAAGAATTAAGTACCTGTGTATTTTCACACCTTTTTCTACCGACTAAATATCAGCTAATTAAGGCCCTCATATTTTACGGTCCTACTCCGACAACCACAGGTCATATGATAGTTAGTATTCACGCTTATCACAGTGTATAAAATTGGTACAATGGATGGTGACAGTACGTCGATATGTTGTCTGGGCGTGTTTTCTTTATATTTACGCTCCAATAAATGCGCGCGCGCCGATCTCTTTGATCTATTCAAGGATTGTCTGGCATAGTTAATCAATGAAAGGAGCATTAGGAAATCCAGATAATTTTAGACTTTTTCAAAACGTAATTAATATACAAATGTGGTGCATATACCTCTTTAGAGAGTTTAGTGAGAGTGATGATTTCTTATTACATATATTTACAAACCTTCTACAAAGTGAAAGAGTTATTGAATACCTAGTTACGACAAGAAATATGACTAATTATAATTGATAGACTGATAGATATGAAACTCATGTGATGACACTGTGGTATCTAACTAAGTAAAGACAAATGATTCTGGTTCTTTAATTGATTCTGATTTTGAAAACCGCTTTATCATGCGTGATTAAAAAACGCATCTTTTACCTCAATGCCCTTTCACCACACTGTTTGTTTCACCATCAGAAAGGTTCCATAAGAAAGATAGTGTTCTTTAACCCACGGTACAGGGTATCGTGGATGAGCTCACAGCTTAGATTACAGTTTCAGAGATCCCCAAAAAAACATACTCTTTATGTAGCGTGAAAAATACCGATGAAACTTTATAAGAACATTGATAGGTTCTGGCTTTAGAGTATTACTTTCCAAGAATCCGCTGGCGCTGATTTACTTTACCTTAGGGACGTTCGTTAGACAAAGTAAAATTTCTAAGTAAAGTTTCGAATGATTAAAGAATGTGTTTTTTATGTAAAAATCCTGTAAAATTATCGATAATGGAGTGACTGAATTTGGACATGCCTCTGACTGCTCCTTACTTGGTACACTCACGAATCTACATATGTACGTATGTAATGAGTATGCCCATAATAGGAATAACTTGTAAGGGCTTTTTTTTCGTAGATACGTCAGAATCGGTGTTTTACGCACTTGGTTTGATTAGTGCAAAGCGAGAAAGAGTGGCGTCTAGCTAGACAAACAATCTTTTCACAGCAGTGGGTGCATGTGGACTGATGAGATAGATAGGCAATTGTCACAAGCTCTGTATGTAGACTAACTACTCTACGTACCCACTGTGCTATGTCAGTGTATTCAACTGTCCACTTTTATGTTATGTCGCGTAACCTTAAATGCCAGAAACACACTTAGAACAAAGATAGTAAATGTCGACCTTGGGACACTTTACCGCGATTCGGCAACAAAAAAATGTCTGGGACAGAATCGTAGATTTACATGTAACCGAAATATGTCAACGAGAAAACTTGCCGTCAGTATGGTTGTACAATAATTTCGTTATAAATAATTGCATGTTAGTAAACAAATGTCTGAAAATGTAATTTAAAACTTTGAAACGAGGATAGTTCTGTTTGCTAATGAATGAATCGGACTATGGTTGATTTATGAAGGATGTACAGAATGTTTTAGAAGTAGTAGAGCTCCTTGTGAAAGACCTCACCCGGGTAAGTGATATCCGGGTTAGTGCTAGCATTTTCATTTTCAACTTTCAAAACATCTTGAATCTAAGACATACATTATTGTATTTCATAACTCATTCGCTGCGGTCGAAGCATGCCGTGTAAGACATTATTTTATTTAATGTCGAGAAGCAGGACATGCCGAACAGCGTAAAGCTCTATCATATCTTTGTCAAATAAATAACGCCGGTTTGGACGTCCAACTAGTTTTGAGGCATGCCTTACACGAGCCGCACAAAAAGAGGCACGTTTAAAGTTAAAGCGACCACGTGAGAACAGAGCGGATTTTTTTTCTCAATTAATACATTTAATTTGACAACCTCTGTGGCACAGTTGGCGAAGGCCCGCCTGAGACGCAGAAGGTTGCGGATTCAATTCCCGCCGCGGGACAAATGTTTCTATGACCTGTAAATATTTGTCTCGAGTCTGGGTGTTTTCTTTGTATAATATGTATGTATTTACAAAAAAAGTATATAAGTAGTATATCGGTCATGTAGTTCCCATAATACAAGCTCTGCTTAGTTTGGGGCTAGATGATGCCGTGTGAAAAAAGGCCAGCTTTTTTTTAATATTTATAGTGTTTGTAAACAAATAAACAAATAACCACTTTAGCACTGTTCAGTATGCGTTCACCTTTATTCGTGAAGCTTTTTTGAGTGGGTGAAGTACTAACCAGTAATAAGATTAGGAGCCCATTTGAATAACATCACCGTGGAAACGGGGCTGCCAGGAAAGCCAGACATAGGTCAGGCACAGCTGTCAACCAACCTAAAGACTTTTGTGTTACGTGTGAAAGCTCCGTATTCTATACTAATATTATAAAGAGGAAAGATTTTTTTGTTTGTTTGTACCGAATAGGCTCCGAAAGTAATGGACCGATTTTAAAAATTGTTTCACTAATAGAAAGCTAAATTATCAGGAAGTAACATAGGCTATAATTTATATTCAATGAGAATAGAGATTCTTAAGAAACTTGCAATAACGTAAGACAAAGTAGCAAAATTTTGCCTAAAAAAATATTATTTGGCGTGCGCTGATAAAACTATTGATGATACATAAAAATGATGTACTACATGATTAAACTACTCATTATTATCTACAAAAAAGTCCGCTAAGGAATGTATCTTACTATCATAGTTAAGTCACAATAGCAGGTTTTCTATGATAGTTAAGTCACATTAGTAACTTTGGTGTTCTAAAATTTAATTAGATCACCGATATTCCCACGGAATCGAAACTTACGCGGGTAAAACCGCGGGGCGCAGCTAGTATTATATAAATCTATTTCGTAACGAATGAATTTTTACAAAATTTAAAAACTACTGTGGTGGGTGGCCATAAAGTCTATCTAAGAACCTCCTTGGAAGTCAGAGGTACTTAAAAGACGATTGAAAAAATCACATTACAGTGTCAGAGAAAAATGATAGCAGAGTTTGCGTGTTTCACTAACAAATAAACTTTTAAAATTGTCATTCATCGTATCACGTTAGGGGGGGGGGGGGGGGGGGTCGGCACAACATATTTTCATCTTCTCTATCAGTCGTCATCTCAGCACTCACTCATTCTTACATGACAATAGTGTAACATAATTCTAGTGAAACTTCTACGATAGTAACTATTATTTATTCTGTGCTACAAACCAAAGCATCCGAATCGGAATCATAATACGGCTAATGATGGGATTCATGGAATTAACAATGGTCACACTACAAAAGGTTTAAAAAACGTCGCGGACCATTAAGAGCTTCGGTCACGACATTTCATCAGCGGAGCGACGAGCGAAGCTAAATGTACTCATCGACAAATGAACGCCATGATTCAGATTCGAAATCCAGTTCACATACAAGAAAGAAAAAAAAGGAAAATAAATGTATTTTGACCTATACTACGCATCATCAGAAAGTAAAAATGGTACATCAAAAACAAATTGGTACCTAGTAGCTTAGACATTGTACCATGCATAGTTACTACCAAGAAAGGTCCGTGCTCACAGAATGTTTAATAGCACAAAAATGAAAGATTTTATATACAAACTGTACAAATAAATTCGAAAAAGTGTGTTTTTCTCACTTATCTGTCCGCCTTGTTCTATGTAAGGTCATCCGTATGCTGTTATAAACTTTAGTCCATTGAAGTTGCGTTTGGAATCTATGTTGCTACTTTCTGATGTGTTAATCTAGCCCAAGGAATCACCTTAAAAAACCCAAGCAGCATTACGAACACAATTAACTATAGAGCTGGCAAAACTCAACCCAGAAGGAACCGTAGTTCAGTTCACAAATGATCTCGATATTTAATCGCTTGCAGCTCAGGTCGTAGCTTATTCACACATACAGCCACAGAGTAGGGGCAAAAAGACCTGCAGGGCCATAGTTCAGTTCACAAATGATCTCGATATTTAATCGCTTGCAGCTCAGCTCGTAGCATATTCACACATACAGCCACAGAGCAGGGACAAAAAGACCTGCAGGGCCATAGTTCAGTTTACAAATGATCTCGATATTTAATCGCTTGCAGCTCAGCTCGTAGCATATTCACACATACAGCCACAGAGTAGGGACAAAAAGACCTGCAGGGCCATAGTTCAGTTCACAAATGATCTCGATATTTAATCGCTTGCAGCTCAGCTCGTAGCATATTCACACATACAGCCACAGAGTAGGGACAAAGAGACCTGCAGGGCCATAGTTCACAAATGATCTTAAATCGATGTCTAACCGCTTACAGCTCAGCTTGTCGCTTTCCATATGCACACTTTCCGCCACAGAGCAGGGACAAAAGAACCCGCAGGGCCATAGTTCAGTTCACAAATCGATCGGCAATTAACGTGACAATGGAGGTTTATTCGGTCGATAGACACCCATGTCATGACAGTTCTTTTATGTATAGGGATGGGTGGATATTGTTATGAAGATTTTTGGAGACTGAAATAGGTGTATTGACTATTTTATAAAGCGATCCCTTTACTAGCGCGCTCTGCAAACGGCACATAAAGCAGCAGCGCGTAGTGCAATACACGACGCGGAGGGAGAGCGATGCGATTACTTTCTGTGGTGAAGACTCTCGGAATAAGTCGAAACGTCGTCGGTGCTATCACCAATATTGGACAGAGGGTGATTCGATCATATTTGTTGTCTGATTCTTCTGGAATTGGCGCACGGGGTACTTACCTAGTTTAAAAAACGACGTTTATAAATGATAAGTGATTTCAATGAATTCAAATTTATGAACTAAAAAAAAACAACTCGTACCCAGGTATTATTATTATATTATATGGGTCTTATGATCATAAAGATATATATTTCTTGAACATGCTAAGTTACAGCCTATAAAAACTCGAATTTACCGAGTAATACATTTAAAACGCAAATTTCTGAGAATAAGAACATAAAAATGCCATAAAACAACATTTCTTCAATGAGTACAAAATTGTTAACAGATGCGTGAAATTCAAGAGTACCTCACTCATCCATCGCAATAACTTTAATATATAAAAAAAACAGCTAATCCGTTTAATGAAACCAAAACAGTATGTATTATCTGACCTTAAACCGCCCATCACAATACCTACCAGAATCGAACTAATATGTAATCATAAATATTTCATAATTCCAATGACTCTGATCAATTAGTTCAAATTAAAATCACTTATACATAAAACATAGCACGACTACTGACTGACTGATCATCCGCATACAACCTAAATCGTACATTAAAACCTGTTTAAATGGTGCACCAAAGTTTTTTACAAGTATTGTCATTTTGAAGGTAATCATCGTGAGAAAACTGGCATGCCCAAGAACCAAGATTCGATGGCGTATGCCATCATTTAAAGCGGCGATCGGCTCGAGGGCACGTGGAATGCTATGCAAAAAGCGGGCATGTGCCTTGTATAATATTTGGACTACTCCCTGCTCGGCATCTATCAACTCATATCTGAGAAGGTACTGAGTATGGATTTGAGAATCTCCATCATGGATTACAGTTGTGAGAGTATTTAGTGTTAATGTTTGTTTTTCATATTGTAAAAACGGGAATTTTCACGTACTGCACTATCGGTGAAGGCACCGACTAAGTTTCGACTCATTCCGAGAGTCTTCATCAGGGTGAGTGGTTGCGACTTTCTCCTTCCGCGTCGCGCCGTGCACTACTCTCGGAATGAGTCGAAACTTAGTCGGTGCCTTCACCGATAGTGCAGTACGTGAAAATTCCCGTTTTTACAATATGAATAGTCAAGTTCACGATAGTTTTTGGAATAAAAATGTTTGTTTTTGTTAAGATTATAGTCTGTAATTAATCTGGGTCTGGTTGTTTTCTATGTATAATACGTATGTATTTAAAAAAAAAAGTATTTAGGTATATATCAGTCATTTAGTTGCCATAATACAAGCTCTGCTTACTTTGGGGCTAGATGATGCTGTGTGAAAAAGTCCAGCATTATTTATTATGTATCATTAATTTTAAAAAAAATCCTACCCTACAAGAAGCACGAAAATGAAGTTTATATGGAAAACTAAACGCGGGCAAAGTCACGGGCGTTCCACTATCCTACTACTGTTATAAACGCAAAAGTTTGTGAGGATGTTTGTTACTCTTTCACGCAAGAACTACTGAGCGGATTTTTATAAAACTTTCCAGTAATATAGCTTATACATCAGAATAACACATAGGCTACTTTTTATGCAAGTTACACGCGGGCGAAGCCGTGTGCAGAAGCTAGTACATAAATATATTACGTTCCATCGGATGAAAGCTTCAATCAAACATCATCATCAATTAACACTATTCCAATCAATCCGGGCAGCTTAGCATCCATATACCCGGGTAATCATTACCCGGGTATATGGATGCTAAGCTGCCTAAATTGGAATATCTCAAATGATTCAAAATTAAATATTGATACGTCGAATGATTCCATCATGACATTTTGCTTTTTATCCACATAATTACGAGTGAGTGCACGACACGACGCAGAGGGAGAGCGATCACTCACCCTAATGAAGACTTTCGGAATGAATCGAAACTTAGTCGGTGGGTTCACTGATAGTACGGTACGTGAAAATTCCCGTTTTTACAATGTGAATCACATATAATCACTTTCACTTTTTTTGCCCTTATTGATTTAATGGATGCAATAAGGTACGCCTCATTCATTATGGATGCTAAGCCGCCTAGAGTGGAGTGGATTCGAAATTAAATATTGATATGTCGAATGATTTCATAATGACGTTTTGCTTTATTCACATGTAATAACTTTCACTTTTAACTTACCTGTCCTTATTGCATGCTATACCTCATAAAAAAAGGCATGCCTCAATACTTATCGGAAAACAGCGCAAGCTTCTAGCACATGCAGGATCCATCGTCATTTATTTACATAGTTATAAGAAGAACTTACTTAGCTTGAAATTAACTTAAAATTGCCAATCGGCGTGCGCCCCGCAGGTAATGAACTACAAGTATGTATATAGACATAAATATATATATATATATATATATATATAATAGGTATATATGTTATTATTTATTATATTCTGCTGTAGTATGTTTAATGGATAATATTATTTAAGGTAGTTTACACAATGTATAAAGTACACCCCCGGCCACTTCAAAATCTTATATAATCCTCTCCATCAAAAGGTTGTCTGGAAGAGATTTTAAGCGATAAGACCGCCCATCGTACCTTTATCATATGTGTTACTGTTTATTTCGTTTGTATCTTAAGGTGTACAATAAAGTATTTTCATTCATTCATTCATACATTCAACAACGCATGCCCTATACGCAAGATGCAATGAAAGTTGAAAGAGGCAAGTTGAAGATGAAAGCGCAAAAGTATGGGTACTCCTCGATTGTTTAATTCATCGAACGAGTTAGTGCATCCCTAACTAGAAGATTAATTAGAGTTTCTTAACTGGGTAGTATATTATATTTAAATTAATTTGTTGGTCTTGTTATGCAGGCTTGATTGGGCTATTATATACAAAAAGATAGATTATTTTTTATTGTATACAATTAAAAAAACACTTTACTATAAGATCTTTAAGATGTTATAACTAAGTCGTGATGATACAATAGGCGGTTTTATCACTTTAAGCGACCTTTGCCAGGCAACCCCTGGATGAGCTTAACCAGAATGTGAAGATAGGTGATGATACAGCAGTTTGACTTTGACTTTGACAGATGAACCAAGAACAGTGGGTTGGTACGCACGTTAACGTTCATTGTAAAGTTGTAACAAATTTAAAAAACAAAAAAAAACTTGAGCCATCAACGCAGATCAATATCAATCGATCCGATCGATCCGTACAAATGTCCGAACAAATACCGGTGATTATCCAACCGTACTTTATTACGGACCCACCCATCGGATACAATGGGGGCATAAACCGATCTTTTAAATTAAAATTCGTGGGAACACGTCCTATTAGTTCGTTCATTTCGTTTATGGGTCACTGACGAAATCTCTGATGAGAAACGGATACGGCTTCTAAAGCTTTTGATGACCTTCTTGGTTCAGCGGGTGTGTAGCTAGCCGAGGTTTGAGTTACGGGTTTGATTCCCATTGACGACCTCTATGAGACACAGAAGGAGACGATGATGGATGGAGAAGGATTCCAATAAACTGTTATGTAGTTTTTTGCAATAATTGTAAAGTTCACCCTTCACCCTTCACGTTTGTTCACTTTTTTTCATTTCATTCCATTTATTCACATCCTTTGACACGTTGCGCATTCTTGGACAAGTCAAATTTACAAAAAATAGGTTTAATATAATAATAAATTTAAAAAAGGTAATTTACACAAACAAGTAGGTATCTACAAAATATATTAAAAAAAAAAAAAAAAAACACTAGGTCATCTGCAAAAAGCATCGTCAAAATTATATAAAATAAAATCAAGAATATAAGAAATTCATAAATTTATTAATTAATTAATAACATAATCAACACAAACTTACATTCAAATATTATTTTCCATGAATAAAAAAACAATTGACTTTTGTTATTATTTAGTTCGCCTCGCTCGTTTATTGCATGTCTCATAGTTGTGATTTAACAAAGGAATGATCTGTTTATTTCCTAATACATGGTAGATACCTACACATCTATAGTACCCGGTACTATAGATGTGTAGGTATCTACCATTTCCTGACACCAACACAGGGAATGCTAGTGGGATGTCAGAACTAAGCGACTGTTACGTGTTTATTATTATTATTATAACCAACCAGTATACAATACCCATGACCTTTTATGCAAACACAAAAAACAATATAAAAAAACAAGCTCGTAAATTGGAACAAACGAAGCATATTGCTTGCAAATTGCAATGACAGACCTATCTTTTTTTATACGAGCACATTTCGCTTTCAATATATTAACCGATAACTTATAAATATACATTTTAATTTAAGACGAGTTTACATTATGCAGAAACTATTCTAACACGCTTCTCTATATTTTATCAAGACCAATTTAAATGACAATACCATTAACATTGTATATAGCGCCATCTCTTTCCAACTCTAGAACTAAATCTTGAGTTGAATAAAATCATGATCGAATATAAAAATTTGTTTTACTATAAACTAACTAAGCGTAACATCAATTTATTTCACGTTGAATTGAATTTGAATTGAATTGAATTTGGAGTCCGTACTGAACAATTACATTTTTGCACCTGCTACAGACGTTGCATTTATTAGCTGGTCAACTCCAAGCAAGAGATAAAACAAATAAAAAAATTGCAACGGAACTAGAAACGGGTATAAAATTACAGAAATAAACCGCATAAAAACTCGTCTGTATTGAAATAAGTCCGGTATCATCCAGCCAGCATTATTGATATGCCACAAACAGGTTGATATATCTGTCAGATACGATCACTTAAGTAAACATTTTAAATTTCATACTGAAGTTACTAACTCGAATTATTTTCATCCAATTTTATTTTTAAACCGATTCACATTTCGTTTTGACTGTTCTATTTACGAATCGATAAAATCCATTTTAACTTTCGAGTCGTTTTGTAATTACGAAGCGTAAACAACTCGCAATCTGAAAGGTTCTTTACAGACGTAAATATCCGGAGCTGTTTAATGGTATTCTGATTAGATGAACATAAATTCGGGGCTGGCTTGATGGAAACAGTATTTGCAGGTTCCTAATACAGAATGTCCCGAAGTAGAAAGTTATGCTGTTCAGCAAGGGGGAGATTATTCCTACAAGTGAACTAAGGAAGCGCAAAAAGGCCTCTGAAGGATGGATGACATCTTCCCTAAAGGTCGCGGGACGTCAGTGGATGTGGCCAGAATTCGTCATAATGTCCAGAGATGGACTTCCGCAAGCTGGTGATGATGATGATGACTAGGGAACTATTTTAAATGTGGCAATTCAATGGATTGACATGAAATAATATGACGATCACAATAACATTAATAACATAATAATGCACTTATACCTATCTCCTTAAGTACCTACATTGACTACCTACAATGAAATCAAAACCTAGATCTGCCGCCATACCCTAAAACAAAGTTTGTTTACGCAAAACCTCGGCCTGACTACCTATCTGTTGCTATACCCTTAGACAGGGTTCATGCGAGATACCTAGATATACACACCATCTATGTACCTACCATGTGAAAGCAATAAATGTATTGAATATAGGATTTAACAAAAGTTGTTCACTTTATTCCCAGTTAGTAAAATTTTATTCGAAGGCATGTTCCATCAGTTAGTTTTCTGATACGTTTATAAGAGCACCATTGCATTATCATTGTAACTGCCTGCTAAATGCTCGAATTTGCCAAATGTAATGTTTGGACATGCCTCTGACTACCCCGTACTAGGTATCCTAAAAGATCTACTCACTGAGTATGTTTCTGAGGACCTCCAGCATCGAGAATACAGTCGTGAGCGTTTTTTTTTTAGTTTACTTCAAATAACATTCCTGAACCCAGGTCATAAAAAGATTATAGGAGTCTAAAGTCACAGACTGGAGGCTAAAAACCATTCATCGTTAACAGAAAGCCCGTAAGGAATTGGCAGAAATTAAAAAAAAAACGAAGTTTGATATCACGTTTCTATATTTCTTCTTTTCTTGTGAATTAAGTGAATAAAACCTATTGATTCTGATATCGTTGCATTATTTAGTATAATCATTTTTAGGTAGGTATATCCTTATTCCAGCAGAAAACTTCTAGAGGATGAAGTGACGATGCTTGGAGTCTAAAAACCGTTCATCGTAAACAGAAAGCCCGCAAGGGATTGGCGGAAATTAAAATTACAAAACATAGTTTTATATCACGTTTCTATGATTATGATCCTTGTGAATTCAATGAATAAAACCTTACTGATTTTGATATCGTTGCATTATTTGGTATAATAATTCTAAGGTATATCCTTATTCTCGCAGAAGACTTCTAGAGGATGACATGACGATGGTGACAAAAATCAAAACACCTTTTATACTTGACCAAATGAAGGGTCGTTTGGACCGCCATAAAAATATCGCATATCATCCATGTAGGTACGCGAAATTATGAATGTAAGTTGTGGTTTGGATAGCAAATTTAAAAATTTTTGTTATAAGAAAAATAACTTTTACAACCGCAAAGTTTGGACGAAACTCAATAATGTGTACTTTATCGGCGATTATAAAGTCTGATATTAAACTGAACAAATTAAACACCAAGTAAATTTTATCGGAAATTTACGTTTCAATAAGCGAATTCCCGCCGCTCCTATCGCAAACGCACAAAGCTCAATCTTGATTGTAGTAATAATTAAATCGTGGATGTTATAAAATGATTTAAGCCCTGCGGTAAATTATTAAGGCGCCGATAGCCGATACTCAAAGTAATGTAACATAAAGGAAACACCGACGTTTGATAACGATTTATGATCACAATAGAAGGAGATTATGAATTTCGATGTCCTTCATTGTTTGTTTTATTGCTTGTCAGTCTATTATTTCAACGTTTTAAGATGACTCAATGACTCTCTTCTCATATAAACGTACTTCAAGAATAGCATGAGTTTTAATCATAGCTCTTCCAGATAACGTTTGGATGGAGAGGAATAATGGAATATGGGAAAAAACTTGTATAAGACTGAGCAACCCAGAATCTGTGCTTTGGTAGCAAACAATTTTTAAGTTGCGCTTTGATCCTTAGCTTATGCGATTTTAAAAATTTGTAGAAACATGTAACTTGTATGTAAAAAATATCCAAAGAAAGTTGTTTTGACAGAAAATTAGATTCTACTCCCAAACAACAATGTCGAAATTTTAGTTATTGTATAAAACTAAAATGTCGGAAAATATATTATGTACAAACTGATCATAGATTATAAAATTGAAATTATCGTGTTTGGTATCATTTAAGAATATTATTATTACTATATCACGTACTATTCAGTTCCTGTCTCATGACCGTCGGACCGACATCTAAACGGTCAACGAAACGTCAGCAGGAGAATAGTTAAGTACGTGGAATCGTGAAATAGTCGTAATAATATTTCAAAATAGTCATAGGTTTTTAATAATCAGTTTCGAGGGAGTAAATGCGAAAGAAATGGTTTTTTTCTAGGTTTTTGTAAGAGCGATCATAATCGCCATAGTCTTGTACAAGCTGTAATAAACTTTAATTCAATGAAGTAGCGTTTGTTTCTGTTGCTACTTTCTGATGTGTTAATCTAGAGAATCACCTTAAAGTCACAACAGCCAAGTTGTTGCTGAGAGATCAGTCTTTTATCACAAATTATGTACATTATTACCGATTGAAGTACCAGAGTGGCATACTTTTATTTCTTTTGGAAAAATTATAAAGTGAAACCAACCGAAAACGTTCCAGCGAGAAGGAATAATCCGAAGCAGCTATCTTTTAAAATATGTCGCAATTATAGTGACAAATAAGATTGCGGTCAAACATTCACAGCATAAATATATAAAGCTATCTCATGTTGAGTGCTGCATATAAATGTAGAGGATAAAGAGACTATACCTCGTCATCATCAACTAAACAAATTGCTAAAAACATTTTTCTTTTTACGTTTAAGCGAATACGAATGAAAATACAAAACAGAACTTTAGATTTTTTTAAGATATAAATATGGGATTTGTATTAAATATTTTATTCAAAAAACGACATACCACGAGATACATATTTTAAAACGGGAGTTTTGACTTATTTTTCCTACATCTGTGCGTTGCCTTCATCTGAGAAAACACATTCTTAGCCCTGATGAACTAAGACTCATCATACCCAAAGAGATCCTGCAGTTTCTAACAGCTGCAGGCCTGAGCGGTGAACTTTGAACCTCACGTGAGGGGAAAAGTAAAGAAAGTGGCGATCACAATAGGCCTGTGACGGCCGCAGTGATACCAAGCCACTAAAAGCAAATAAAGAAATACGTCTGCGAAAGAACCTATTGATTTCACTCAGGCGGCCATCTAGGGCGAGTGATCTTCAACGGTACTGAACATAATGATTTTTACAGACGTTATTTTCAGTATCAATAAACAATACTTTCTAAAAAACAAATAAGTGTCGGAACTATCATGTTAATCTTCACCAGATATTCTCCAAAAGCTTCACTCCACTTAATATTTTTCAAACTTTCGCGATCAGTAAACAAAATTATACGTTTTATACGGCTCTTCAAAGCGTTTGCTTTTTTTTTATTATTTTCCCGATATTTATGATGTTGCAACAACCGTGGTCACGAGTTCACTGAAATTCTGATCACCCCACTTGTCCGCTTTATTGTCCCATAAGGTGAACAATGACAAGCAATGAGCAAATACCTACCTTACATTCAGACGTACTAAGTACCTACATTTAATTACAGACACGTAATTATAGTTACTATAGACACAGGGCCTAATGAGAACCATTATCGTGTCCCACGGGCTGTGATGTCACTCAGTTGGACGCGAAAATTGTGGATAAAAATTCAATAATGAGGCTAGGATATTTAAGCAGTCAGATATACCTTTTGAAAGATGCTGATAGCTGTACTATGTTACTTAAATTTAACTGGAAAATTGAAGAAATTACTATTTACTGTAATGTATAGTGTCGCGGCCATATCGCATCTCAAATGCGCCTACCCACACACATTAGTTAGAAAAAACTCTCAACTGGGACTCGCGGACACACAACTCGATCGCCGCTGTGTCGAGCACAAGGAATTTGTAGCTTATACTTAAATTCAAAGAAATATAATTGTTCATGAAACGTTCGGGTTTTTAATCAGTCACAAAACTCAAGGTGTCCAGAAAGCCTGGACATATAGTAATGTATATTTTTCAACATATAATGCACATGACATTCAACTTTCGTACATCTTTGTCCGAAAGACTCGTACAAAGATGATACCTAGTGTTGAAGATGAAACTCTTTGTGTTCAGAAGTATAATAAATATACTTCGGTTGCATAAGTTTAGGGTTAACAATGAAAAATTAACAAAGTGACGTTTTCATACTAATACTGAGTTATGCAGAGGCAAACACGCGTATGGCCGACCAGGGTGACTAAACAAATGGCACTTTCTGTTGGCGTTAACGCCTGCGGAAAGATTGAATTGTACGGAAATGACATAAGCGGTGGAAATATCACATGACTGCTACCAAGTTTTACCTTGACAAATTTGCGATAGCGTGAAAGGAAAACTAAGCGTGAGGTATTCCATCAGGGGTCTAGTTAGAAAGCGGTTACTTTCGCATATTGACTTCAACACCAGGGGCTGTGTTGATATCCTCAAAGATCTACGCACTGAGGATATATCTGAGGATGTCCATCATAGGAAACAGTCGTGAACATGTTTATTTGTGTATTTTTAAAGGTTTTACTGCGCCTATCCCACCCAGTCAATGATTCCAATCATTTAACAACTGTGTTAACAAAACAAGTATACAAGGCGAGGCGAATGCGAGTTGCAAGAGGAAGGCCTCGGCGAACGTACTCTGACCAAATTGGAGACATTCTAGAAAAAGGCCAGGTCAGAAGTACACTAAACCGCCGAGCTTGTATGAAGAATGTGATGAGGATGAATGAAGCGAAAGAGGTATGCCAGGATCTTAGCAAGTGGAAATCCTTGGTATCTGCCTACCCTTCCGGGAAACAGGCGTGACTATATATGTATGTATGCTATGTGTCATTTCAACAATATTGTGTAATACATATGCATTTGCTGCAATTGATATTCAAGCAAGTAATGATATGTCTGAGTACGAGGACACAGGATTACCTGTCCCAATGGCGGTACTTAGCAAATTATGACGGAATAAAATACTCAAGTATCATCAAAATAATAATCGATCTGTCATGTTTCGTCAATTGTATATCCGTTGTACAAAATTGCGATACTGGCCTCGATTCTGTAGTACACTAACTAAACTTAATTTAAACTGTCGCTCTCTTTTACAGATAGTGCAAGCAAGAAACAGATAACTACAATTTTAGTGCTGTCAAATTAGTCAAATTTAAGTTTTCCATACAAATTTAGTCGTAATTTCAAAACATGCTGACTATAAACACGAAGAAAAGCGGCACGTGAACTGATTTGACAGAACTAAAATTATAGCTATCTCTTTCTTGCGTACACTATCAGTAAATGAGAGCGACATTTTAAATTAAGTTTAGTTAGTGTACTACAGAATCGAGGCCACTGTATCTATATACAATTTGATTACAGAATCTAGTATAAAAAATATAAAATAACAAAACGTTTCGCGTAAATGTAAATAGGATTCTAGAATCACGATATTTAAGTCGTGACTAATAAAATAAACAAGTTAATGATACACAGTAGCGTCATTAAATACCTATAACACGAATAAAAGCTAAGGACTATAGCTGCCTAAGATGACCTAATCCTTGAGGGCAAAATCACATTGTACTATATTTTATCTAAACCTTTTTAGATTGTTCCTTGTATACGGAACACACTAAATTCTTTCACGATGATGGTTCTTGTGCAATATTTCGCACAACAGACACTTCTTTTCACGTATTACACTATCGGTGAAGGCACCGATTAAGTTTCGACTCATTCCGAGAGTCTTCATCAGGGTGAGTGGTCGCGACTTTCTCCCTCCGCGTCGCTCCGCATAGTGCACGGCGCGACGAAAATTCCCGTTTTTACAATATGAATAGTCAAGTTCACGATAGTTTTTGGAATAAAATAACAGACACTTACTCGTACCTACATAACATAGTCATGACCCCACACTAGGAACACCTGTATCGTGAGTATCAGGAAAAAGCATATAGCCATCACGGTAAGTGGTTACCGTAACCTAAGGACGCTTGTAACACCATAGGTCTAGATCAGGGGTCTAGACAAATATCTTAAGCTTAGTTTTCCTTTCTCGCTAAAGCAAATTTGTAAAGGAATAACTTGGCAGCAGTGACTTAACATTCCCACAGCTAATGCCATTTCCATACACAGAAAGTGGTATTTGTCTAGACACCCAGGTTCGCCGTACGCCTGTTTGCCTCGACATAACATAAAGAACTCTTAGTTTTAGTATGAAAAAGTCACTTTGTCAATTTTTCATTGGCCTCGATGCTGTAGTACACTAAATAAACTAAATTTAAACTGTCGCTCTCTTTTACTGATAGTGCAAGCAAGAAAGAGATGGCAAGAATTTTACTGCTGTGTGCTGCTGTCAAATCAGTTGACGTGCCGCTTTTCTTCGTGTTTATAGTCAGCATGTTTTGAAATCACGACTAAATTTGTATGGAAAACTTAAATCTGTCAGCACTAAAATTGTAACTATCTTTCTTGCTTGCACTATCAGTAAAATAGAGCGACAGTTTAAATTTAGTTTAGTTAGTGTACTACAGAATCGAGGACATTGTTAACCCTAAACTTTTCGACAGAAAGTGGTATTTGTCTAGACACCCAGATAACTCGCGCGTTACCGACCTTGAGACGATGGTGAAAAGTCTCATGTGCGCTGTTGTTTCTGGGGCACCCACACCCTACAAGCCGCAACACAGACAAAAGGCGAGCATTTGACTGAGGCGGGCCTGCGACGCGGTAGGTTGCGGGTTCGATTCCCACCGCGGGACAAATGTTTGTATGATTTGCAAATATCTGTATCAGGTCTGGGTGTTTTCTATGTATAATATGTATGTATTTACAAAGAAGTATCTGTGTAGTATATCAGTCATGTAGTTCCCATACTACACACACTGCTTAGTTTGAGGCCAGATGATGCTGTGTGAAAAATGTCCAGCATTATTATTAGTGATAAGTATGGTGGTAATACTCCCCCGGACAAGCTCTTCACAAGAAGATCTACTACTTCTAATTTGACACTGTGTTACGAAAAATCTATAATTTCCATAAATGGTCTAATAATGTAATATGGATAGTCTAATATAGATAAGAGAAAAAACAGAATATAATAGGATGAATCTCGTAAATCCAGTTACTTAAATAAATAATAAATAAATAATAATAATAAATAATGCTGGACATTTTCACACAGCATCATCTAGCCCCAAACTAAGCAGAGCTAGTATTATGGGAACTACATGACTGATATACTACATATATACTTTTTTTTTTTAAATACATACATAATATACATAGAAAACACCCAGACCTGAGACAAATATTTGCAGATACAAACATTTGTCCCATGGCGGGAATTGAACTCGCAACCTTCTGCGTCCCAGGCGGACCTTCGCCCACTGCGCCACGGAAGTAGTTACTTAAATACTAAAACGTATTATCTAAATTACTCTGTCTTTTATTGCAAAGGAAGCTGTTGGTAATAGTTTTAGAACTACGGTTCTCAAAACCCGTGTGAGATAACTAACACTGGAATTCATAGTCGGGGGTTGAACAGTACCCTAAAATCCATCATCCAGCATTCGCCTTATGTCTGTGTGCATAAAGGTTGAATTCGCAATTGAATTTTTACTTGGCGCCTGAACAGTCCCCTAGGGGAGACCCTATTTGACTATGAATTCGGGCCTAAGATTTTTTATAGCTTACAAATTGAAAGGAAATAAAACGAAATTGTACAATTCATATTATAAAAACGGGAATTTTCACGTACTGCACTATCGGTGAAGGCACGGACTAAGTTTTGACACATTCCGAGAGTCTTCATCAGGGTGATCGCGACATTCTCCTTCCGCGTCGCGCCGTGCACTACTTACAGTTTTTAATATAGTTATAGTTTTTGGAATGAAATTGAACAAATTATTTGCAAGAAAATCTCGTGATTTATATCATCATCAGACGGAAGACTGCTGGGTCATGGGTTCTTTTAAGTAATGCTGCAACCACGACATGATAAGGTTATCTAGCTCCAAGGTTCTACCTTTGACAAACTCGTTCGGCGCGGTGGTGATTAGCCGCGACGCAAGAGGTGCGGGATCGATTCCCGCTGCGAGACAAATGTTTGCATGCTGTGGGTGGGGTCTGGGTGTTGTGATACCACGGTACTCGTAGTTTCTGATAACTACGATACAGGGAATCCTTGTATGGGGTCAGGAATATATATAGGTTCTGTTGGGCGTTTATTTATTTATCTATTTATTGTCTATACCTCTGATATACATACATAACTAAGGCAAATCTTATCCTACTACTATTATAAACGCAGAGTTTGTGAGGATGTGAGGAGGATGTTTGTTGCTCTTTCACGCAAAAACTACTGAACTGATTTTGATGAAACTTAACAATAATATAGCTTATACATCAGAATAACACACAGGCTACTTTTTATCCGGGTACCACGCGGGCGAGGCCGTGGGCAGAAGCTAGTAAGATTATAAACGCGAAAGTTTGTGAGGATGGATGTTTGTTACTCTTTCACGCAAAAACTACTGAACGGATTTTAATTAAACTTTACAGCAATATAGCTTATACATCAGAATAACACATAGGCCACTTTTTATCCGGGTACCACGCGGGTGAAGCCGTGGGCAGAAGCTAGTAATATATAACTGAATTACATAAGGCTGTAGAATGTTAATAAAGCACAACCTATTAGCAAATAGCTACTATACATATTGCTTGAAATATAATAAATATACTCATTATTATTAATAAAACAAACACGCACACGACTGTGTTCTTCATGATGAACATCCTAAGATACATACTCAGTGCATAGATCTTTGAGGATACAATGTAGGTAGTAATCAACAATTTAATTAAACCAGAAAACGTTCAGATTATTGCAATACTCGTAAAACGGCGATATTCAATTACCAACTTCTAGTTCAAAACTATATAAACACCGGCAACTTTGATACGAATGTAAATTGAAATACATTTAGTTGCTATCATAGTTTAGAGAGGTAGAAGCTGGCAAACTATGGCGCGGCGGTTGAGAAGCCGACTGTGACGAAAAAGATTCAATTCCCGTTACGGGACAAATGATTGTATGTTCCATCCATCCTTTCTATATGCCCAAACCATCTCAACATACCTTTCTCAATTCTTGTTACTACATCTTCATTCACTCCACACTGCTCTCTTAACATGTGATTTCTTGTGATTTTAATGAATAAAAACCTATTGACTTTCAGAACTAGACCAGAAAAGTTGAATGATTAAGTAGTTTCTTGTCGCGAACCCAATTTTTTAGAGAAAAATCATGCCTTAGTTGAATTAAATTAGACTGACTGACTAATGAATTAATTAATGTACCTACAAGTACATGCATAATCAATAAATAATACCTAACAGTCACATATATAGGCCAGAACCCCACACTAAGACTGTCTGTGTCGTTGGAATCAGAAACTACGAGTACCATGCCAACACTACTTCCAGACTCGGAATGGATATTTACAGATCATGCGAACGTCTGTCCCGTAGCAGGAACAGAACCAGCACCTCTTGATTCTCAGCCAACTACTCGCCCGCAACGCCATCCGTGGTCGTGTATTTAAAACGCGTAAGATGAACCAGACTTTTTTTTTAATGTTATGTTAAACGACCTTTATGGCGCAGTGGGCAAAGGCCTACCTGAGACACAGAAGGTTGCGGGTTCTATTCCGCCGCAAGACAAATTATTTTATCATCTGCAAATATTTGTCTCGGGTCTGAGTGTTGTCTATGTATAATAATGTAAGTATTTACAAAAAAAACATATAAGTAGTTTATCAGATATGTAGTTCCCATAACACAAGCTCGGCTTAGTTTGGGGCTAGATGATGCTGTATGCAAAATTTCCAGCATTTTTATTTATGTATTTACAAAAAATATATATATCAGTAGAACCAGTAGTACCTATATCTTGTAGTTCTCATAATATTTTATAAATGAAATCGATAGGTATGGTAGATTAGATGCTATGAGAAATTACAGTTGCAAGTAATATGCACAATTACAATAGGAATGTTGCAAGTAACCGTATAATCGGCCCGCTTTCCTGTCGATATCGATTTATCAGTTCCTCAGAATTACCTTCGGGTTACATGTGTACACCTGAAAGTAAGACTGGCAAACACCACCGGTAAGAACCATACTAGAGGTAAGAGTATCTGTGAGATTACAGGTACATGTGATTTTTCAACCGTTATGTCTTGAGTTATGTCGAGTCATAACTCTATTGGTAGACTCGTTGTGTTAAAAAAAAAATATCTAGCAGAAATTAATTACAAACGCTTAATTGAATTATTAATTAGTAAAGTTATAAATTAAGTCGATAGGTATGGTAGAGTAGAGGCTATGAGAAATTACAGTTGCAAGTAATATGCACAATTACAATAGGAATGTTGCAAGTAACCGTATAATCGGCCCGCTTTCCTGTCGATATCGATTTATCAGTTCCTCAGAATTACCTTCGGGTTACATGTGTACACCTGAAAGTAAGACTGGCAAACACCACCGGTAAGAACCATACTAGAGGTGAGAGTATCTATGAGATTACAGGTACATGTGATTTTTCAACCGTTATGTCTCGAGTTATGTCGAGTCATAACTCTATTGGTAGACTAGTTGTGTTAAAAAAAAAATATCTAGCAGAAATTAATTACAAACGCTTAATTGAATTATTAATTAGTAAAGTTATAAATTAAATCGATAGGTATGGTAGAGTAGAGGCTATGAGAAATTACAGTTGCAAGTAATATGCACAATTACAATAGGAATGTTGCAAGTAACCGTATAATCGGCCCGCTTTCCTGTCGATATCGATTTATCAGTTCCTCAGAATTACCTTCGGGTTACATGTGTGCACCTGAAAGTAAGACTGGCAAACACCACTGGTAAGAACCATACTAGAGGTGAGAGTATCTGTGAAATTACAGGCAAATGTGATTTTTCATCCGTTATGTCTCAAGTTATGTCGAGTCATAACTCTATTGGTATACTCGTTGTGTTAAAAAAAAAATCTAGCAGCGGGAATCGAACAAGCAACTCTTGCATCGCTTGCCGTGCCTCTGAGGTCATCTATTTTTATTTTAATAATTAGAAACCTACCTCAATTCGCATTACTAAGACAAAATATTAGTGTTCCAGCACTAAGACAAAATTCTATACACATAATAATGATCAACAAATCCGCTTGAACATTTTTTTTTTCACCCAAACTAACATCCAACTCAGAAAAGGAGTTTTTGAATTTGGAGCGTAGTTTCGGATTAACAACTAATAAATCATGTAAAGGCCATCTAAAGGTTGTCTGGTAGAGATCGATATTTAGCGATAAGACCGCCCAATTGTACAACATTGTCAAAGTTTGTAGTACTTAGCTAAGCTGATGTGTTTTGGTGTGCAATAAAGTATTTTCTATCTTCTCTCTATATAAGTGTGTAGAAAATATTTTCATAAAACCTCTCCGGGATCATCCTCTAAAAAAAAACAATATTCAACATCGTTCATTTGAATAGTCGTTTTTTTTAATATTACTTAAAACAATACTTAGTACTATACATCTCGAGAAACTGAAACCCAAACAAACATAGCCGCCAAATTAGGAACCTTCTTTTTTTGAAGCCAGGCGACCGCTGTGGCGCAGAAGGTTGCGGGTTCGATTCCCGCTGCGCGACAAATATTTGTGTTGCAAATATTTATCTCGGGTCTGGGTGTTTTCTATGTATAATATGTAAATATTTACATCAAAATACATTTACGTTAGTAGTATATCAGTCATGTAGTCCCATAACACAAGCTTTGCTTAGTTTGGGGCTAGATGATGCTGTGTAAAAAATGTCCAGCAGATTTATTTATGCGTATAATGCGCAAACGTTTTCTTTACAGTATTAATTATTTCAATACAGCTCAAGGCGATACCACTTAGCGGTTATTCTCGAACCAGATGCACTTCAGTGCGTATCTATACATCAACTATGTACCTATCTTTATGTAGGCATAGGATTAGCGATGATGTACTGGTATTTGTTTGCGTGCTTACCTGGAAATAAAGATGTTGCTATTAGCTATTTTATAAGAACAAGGAAACAACATAGATATTCTCATATCGCATTCACACTAGCGCGTTCAAATTCGCCTCGTTACTCGTCGAAAAAACGAATCGGTCGGGTATAAGTGCCGAGCGTTCTCTCACAGAATTACGGAGTATCGCGTACATGCGACGCAAATGGCGAGGCGAATGACAAATGTTGACGACTTACTAATCAAGATTTTTTTGTTATGATCTTTCATTAAGCTTATTGCGGTAATAGAACAAGGTGAGCTCATTAATGGAATTATAGCTACCCGGATTAAAAAATATTCGATGAAAAGTGGCTCTTAACGTTGGCTCTTGCGTTAAGGCAACGTTCGTAAGTAACACATTCGCTCGACCATTTTTTCGTCGACGTTGCAAATTGGTCAAAAACAAAAAGTATTTTTATCTTAACGGGACGTAATATACAGCCTCTGCCTACCCTAAAGATTCATTATACATATTGGTGAAATAATATTTGTATTCGGATGAGTAATGTCAGAGATTACCTCCTCTGACATCTAAACTAAGAAACTAACAAACGTTACCTCGTTGTAGTATTATTGAAGATGACTATTAATATTGTTTTTGTAGTCGATTTAAAATCCTAGCAATTATTATGATTGTTCCAAAGTAATAATTATTCTGATTGTTCTTATAAAAAAATATACAATTCCCGATATCGGTCAATAAAAAGCGTATTACTTTAAAAACCTTTACAAAAAAGCTAATACACCTACAGTGTAGGCAATTGAGTATCACAACGCCGAATTGAATATTATCGAGTGCTTCGTTACACACTTTATTTTTTTGCAAGCCATTGTTAGTCGTGATATGATGCTAATTACGTTACTGGGGCCTAGTTGTAGGGTTATCAACGATTAAACTCAAATATTTGTTAACTAAATATTTGTTAAATATTTGCTTCAGACCGCCAACTTGCTTGCTGTAAACATAAATGTTGTTTAAGATGGCGTACGTTTGCCTTTTAATGAATAATCATTTTTATTGAGGCGTGTTGGCCAAGTGTTACGGGTTCGAGACCAGTCGTGCACTAATGGATCGTTGTGAAAGCTCTAAATCATTGGTTAGCTCTAGAAAATCTAAGAGCTCTAAAGTTTAATAGCGCAATGCCACCTAATTGGCTGCAATGTGTCACCACCAGCCACGCTATTGACTCATTACCTCGCTCAATAATTTTCGATGGTTTTTACAGCTCTGTATCGGCGTTGCTGTTGAATCGACAGCAAAAACTAACAAACAAACACGCTCACGACTTTACCACCCATGATAGACATCCTTAGATACAAACTCAGAGACAGGTTGCAAGCCCATCAGGTTGCAGGTTCTTGGGCATGCCGATTTCCTCACGTTGTTTTCCTTCACCATTTTGAGCACGTGTTAATGCGCACATTTTCGAGAGAAAAATCCATTCGTGCTCGACGGCTGTAGCAGCTGAATCGATCACGATGAAATTTCTTAGAGATGGAAAGGAGGGAAATTAGTATGATATTTCCCTCAAGGATAGATGGCGCAGATTTATAAATTTGGTTACTCAGCACCGTATGCTAATTTTAAATATTAACTAAAAAATAAAAAAATAAAGACAGGGCTTCAGTTAAATTTAATATGGACATGTTTTAAATCTACGGTCATCAAACTTGTGACGTTATTCAAATTAAATTATCTATTTAAATATTTTCATGGATCGATTATGTATCACGAAGAGTAAAATAAACTTTGACAATAAATATCTCTAAACAATGATCCATGACAGAGAAAGTCATTATATAAAGATAAAATAAATATAAAGATTTAAAAATAATGTTAATTTAAGTCACGTCCGGCAACCCTGGCGCCACAGTTCGACGGAACACGTCGAAATAAAATAAAAACAAATTAAATCGTACGTGCACGTAGTTACGTAGTTACGTATCATAACCACAGTAAAAACAATACTGTGCGTGAATTGCTTCATTTAGAAATGAATTTTATTGTCAGACAAAAATAATTCGGGACCATCATTTCACGTTCAATGTAATGATTGAACTTTGAGGGAAAATAGTTGTTTATTTTTTAGGGATTAAGATACAAAGTACATATGAGATCGACCATTTTTTTGTTTTGTAAAATAGATTGCAAGCGTGAAACGGTCGCCTTAATGCAACATGCATTGGCGGCAAGTGCAGCGTCTTCAAGCTTTCCATCACCGCAGGTCGCCGCTGATTTTTTTTTTATTAATTAATATCTAATTCTTTCTTAAGTTATCAAAACAAATGCTTGCCGCCCGCAACCCACAGTCTTTCTATCGTGGCCCTGGCCTAAGACTTATATTATCATCATTTTGTAAAACTTTTGCAAATCCGAGGATTTTTGAAACAAATAATAATTAAGTACCCAGACTTAAATAGGGTAAGTACATGAATTAGTTTGAAAACCGTTAAATTTATAAAAAACACTAGGTCCGGCTTAAATCGCTTGGTACTTGTACAAAAAGAACTCTGATATGCTATTCACGAGTCAGATCTACATCTATTCCATATCCTGTACAAATCGATATAGCCGTTGTAAAAATTATCAGTAACAAACATCCGGACATTAACACTTTCTTATTTGACATCGCTTGCTATAAGTTCAAATAAAACACAAACATTCACTGAACCAAAGGTCGTCTTTTATGAAACACTGCGGTTTAAGTCCTATTTTCTCATTTTTTACCATAAGCTTTTAGCCTTTACCACTGAAAATGTCAAAGGATACCTCAACAAACAGAAGATGAACTGATATAATCTTTATATTCATAACTTAAGGTGTAATTTTCATTAATATTTGCGCTCGCGTGTTTTAGCATAAAGGGATGAAAGAGACGCCTGTGTAAATACTGATAAACAAAAAATAAAATGTATTTAGAAGCCGCATAGTAATTGATGGTGAAAGAAGCACTAATGCCTATATTTATTGTGAAATAATTTTCCTACAAATGACAATGAGACGAGTGTCAAAGTGCTAAGAGACTCACAGCATAAAATAAGTCAGTAGGTTAGCTTGAAGTATGAAAAAGGTAAGCTTAATGGCAATTGC
The DNA here is from genome assembly GCA_958496245.1 of Perizoma flavofasciatum. Taxonomy (NCBI): domain Eukaryota; kingdom Metazoa; phylum Arthropoda; class Insecta; order Lepidoptera; family Geometridae; genus Perizoma; species Perizoma flavofasciatum. Next base: position 2,409,865 of record OY292421.1, read on the forward strand.
TTACTAACTAAATCATATTTTGTACTAACCAATTTTTAGAAAACAAAATAAAATTTTAATTTACTTACTTTAATAAGTCAAAAAATGCAATCAGCATTCAAAACTTTGTATTGTGCATATCTCCCCAGTATGACATTTAGAGTGGCTTTCCTTATTAAAGATATTCTCAGCCAAAACAAAACTTTAAAAGAAATGCGCATTATACTATCATTGCATAAATAATTGTTTTATTATCGAACGAAATACTTTTCTTTTTTAAAAATAAAGTTAATTTTATCAACATGCCTTCCAATTACAACGTACAATGATCATACTAAATTAAGAGATAGAGATAGCCTACTTCAACAGTCACGCTGTGGCAATCCCGACAGCCATCACAATTTATGTCTTTCGACTGCAAACTTTAATTGCAACGGATCAATAACCTCATTAAAGAGCTCTTTAATTAATTTTAATTAATTGCCAATACACGAGTAAACTAAATCCGAAGCTGTAAAAACTTCGATCTAAAAATGTCTCCTATTTTGAACTTAATGAAACTTGAAAGGTGTTTAGTATTTTTTGTATTCACCGTTTTGTGCATGTGTGGTATAAATATGTGCTTTAAAAAACTTTATTACCACTCCTTTTTTGCCTAAGACTGATGTTACAATAACCTTTGATGTACCTTCAATCCATCGCCAGCATGCAAAACTAATGTATAAGAACGATATTTCACTTATCAGTTCATCTTTAAAATGCAGCTCTGTGCTATTCATCGTGTCTGAAGACAATACAATAGATGGGAATCCTTGGACCTTGGAAACAAACACATCAGGATTAGATGCGTATCAAATTGTACAGTCGTGGAATAATAGCATAATTGCTAAGGCCTCCGTCAAATCTAACAATCAAAATAATCTAATAAAGAAGGCGTATTACACCATAAATGCCTATAGGATAAAACTGCATGGCTCGATGTCGTCGCTCCGCTCCCTCGTTAGCTTAATTGTCAAATTGCGTATCTGTAGTCACATATTTTTTATAAATAGGTTAAGCATTATATTATAAAGCGAATCGTGTGTTGTCTTAAGAACTTTGGTTGATACTTTTTAGACTTTATTCAATTCTTTGAGTAGCACTCTTTTTCTATAAATTAATTCACCTCGTTCGATTGGCACCACACTAAAGCTGAATGAAGGATCATCAAAAAAATATCCAAGCAGAGTTTGTTGCCTGATTCTTCTATGCTTGGTCGCGCGCGAGGAACCGGCGTAAATTCACTTTCGAATTTTAAATTCACGTAGTTTTTAAGTTGACGTTTCTATATGATCCTTGTGATTTCAATGAATAAAAACCTATTGACTATGACTTTTGACTTTGACAAAAGAAAATATAAGCTTCGACTAAATTATAGAATAGCTTTTTTATAATAGGCCTTCATTTGGCCTGATGGTGAATGTTGACATAGCCGACGATGGAACATGGAAGTTCTTTAAAAATAAATATAAATAACCATAAATGACCCAGATTGTATTTTTCAGAAAAGACAGATAATTGTAGTGTTCCATTCCTCCGTCGGTCTTTCTCAATATAAACTACTATTCTCATTAAAAAGGTGGAACCGAAACGTTTAGTACGAACGGGGAGTATACTAACAAGATACGGATGTTACCAAACTGTGCGTCTGCTTGTTCGGTTCATATGTCTGAGCAGGTTTGTCTGTATGTCTATACCAAACTGGTGTTAAATACATACATCCGCACGGCCTTCAGTGGGACTGATTTCCGAAAAACACTCCCTACCAAGTACAAGAGTATACCAGGATGCACCTGACTTCTATCCAACTAGTTATTTCCAATGTCAACGGTCACACGATTTATTACGGTATAATAGAGACGGTTAATAAATAAATTATTAGTTACATGAAATAAGAGGAAACATGCAAAGTAACTAAAAAATAAAAGGACTTAACATTGTCATCTATATGTACATATAAAGTTTCAAATCTCTAACTCATGCAGAAGTTAGTTTAAAACATATTTTAATCGTTCGGTAGGACAGAAAAACAGACAAAAACCGTACCAATAACAAACAAAAATCACTAAAGTAATTTTTAAAGCAATCGATAAAAGTATTTTTACTAAACTTCATTACAATATTCTTCTGTTTATTTTATTTGTAATTAACCTCTGCCTCCGGCTTGGAATGCGTGGAACTCGCATATGCCTACTTATTTTATAAATGCGAAATAATGGATGTTTGTTTTTGAATTCAATGTTATGAAGATTCAACAACTAACATTCATACTTTCGCATGCATCATATAAGCAGGGTTGAACTTAATACAGAATGCTATTGTAGGTTCTAAAGATAATTTCTGCGACAGTACATTGATCGTACTCATAATTGTAATCACTGATGCATGAGCCAGATCAGCAAAAAACAACTAGACACGTTTATAACGTATATTTGAAATATAATAATTCAAGATAAACCATTGTTTATCCGTCGTATAACATTCCGTTTTTTAGTTAAGATTCGAAGTAGATTGGAACAAGCAACTGGTAGGTAATTTATTATTACTAGCTTCTGCCCACGGCTTCGCCCGCGTGCTACCCGGATAAAAAGTAGCCTATGTGTTATTCTGACGTATAAGCTATATTACTGAAAAGTTTCATCAAAATCAGTTCCGTAGTTTTTGCGTGAAAGAGTAACAACCATCCCTTCTCACAAACTTTCACGTTTATAATATTAGTAGGATAGGATAGGATAGGATTTTAGTGTAGGTACTTTTTTTCCTGTTCAAGAGATAATATAGATATTAACAAAACTCTGCTTGCTTTTCAAAAACTCGGATGTTAATAGGCACACTTCTTTGGTTTGCTGGCTCCGCCGTGTTGCTCCAAACGCACGGTAATTTCTTGATGGACCGACACTTCGCGTAGAACAGATTATCATTAGGTTTAGTTCCTAAATATTGTTGTGATCGAATGCCACCGTTCGGTTTTCAACCGGAAAGTTCCTTCTTGTGCGGTGGTGGCGACGCTGTGTTCGCAGTTCGGCCTCCGTGATTGGAATATTCCGCTCGTTGGTACCGGTGGAGATCCATCCATCGCTATTCATGCAGATAGCCGCCAAATTCAAGTTAAGAAGCGCAAACATTACCTGATGTTCATTTAAGATAGTGACTAAAGCTGGTATTGAAGTTTTTGAGATACCTAAAACTTCCGATATCGTTGCCATTAAAGCACAGCTGCGCTCAGAGGCCCAATTTGTTTGTACTTTGTTTGTTTCTAAGTTGTTTTTAGACATAAAAACCTTTAATTGGTTTCCTGTTTTTATAAGTTTATCTATTACCTACACTCGCTGTTGGTTTTCCTATGGAGTAATAAATAAATGATACGCGAATTGGGCTACAGTTTTAAATACCGCTCACCCATTCTAATGGTGATTTTTCTCTAAAATTGCTTAAATAGGAGCTTTTGACCTAAATAGTTCGTGCATTCCATGAAGATGCGTCCCACCACTGCTATGGAAATAATGTTGACAGTCGTACGTAGCAATGTTCATTCCTTCTAAAACTTTTAAAGGGGGGACATTTTCCTTTTCATTTTTTAGATGCTATGGGCATTGCTATAAAAGAACTGAATACGTTCGTTTAGCAAGTCCGTATAATTATGTTATTTCACTGTTTTTTACAATTTCCGATGAATATCGACACGGTAAATAGTTTCAACCTTCAGCCAGGTAGAATTTGTGAGAGTTAATAACGTGGTATTTGCCATGATTTATGAGTAAAACTCCGAGTGAAACAATGTCTTTGAAGATAATACTACAAAATCAGTAGCGCACGCCCACTCTCAGACGTCTTGCATACTCTGCTTCTATTTATATTACAAATTGCCGGCGACCCCGATATGAACCGAGATGATTTTATTGTTCGCTCGTTCGACGACAATTGGATTCTATATGTCACGTGACATTACAGTTAAAGTGGGTTGGTTTATGTAATCATCATATTCATCATTATCATCATCAGCCTATATCAGTCCACTGCTGGGCATAGACATCTTCCAATACGCGCCACTGAGCCCGTTGTTCGGCTCTTATCATCCACTTTTTGCCCGCCACCTCCCTTAAGTCATGGCTCCACTTAGCCGAGAGGCGCCCCGTTACTTGGCGTTTATGTAGATAATATTACAGATTGTATCATCAGCTGATTGAAGTGTACTGCACATATAGGGCTCCCTCAACACCATCCACTGACATCCTCCCATAACCTTGCCGGCCTTCCACTGCAGGCGATCCAAGGTCTAAACGGACTCCGTTGGAATCGCAACGGTGAACTTCATAGAAGGTCTTCCACAGTAAACGAGCGAAAGAAGCTGTTTACATAGAATCACAAAAGAACCAATTTTTATGAAACTTATTCTTATATCTGACCGTTCTTTTTACTAGATTAGACCACAGATACTAACAAACAATATGACTATCCAGCCTTTGGTTGTCCTAGTAACTGATTTTCGATTTGAGATCGACGCTTCTCTCTTGAATGTCTTAGTACTTTCTACATTGCAAAACTCAATCGCTGTTGCCATTCAAGAACCTGGATTCCCCATATTTATCTTGAAAAAAAAATCTTATTTAAATGACCAAATGCTAACTAATTGAACAAAACACGAGTATCAAAGAAGCAAGGCTGTTTATAAATTGTTCAAATATGCTACCAATTTACAAACGCCACATAGCGCTTTAAAAATAAGCTAAATAGCTAGCCAACATTAGTCAAACTTGAATGCTAAACTAAATGCTTCGCCATTAATCTTCTAACAAAGATTCACTGGAGGTACGAATAATTAATATCACTTCCGAACAATTACTTCCGTGATGGGTAGGTAATTGTAGGCTGTCGCCATAAATATAACGTTAATTTATGATTTCTTCAAAACAGTTTTCAAACGCCATTTACATCAAGAAACACAAAAAATGTAGAAGCGATGAGGACTGCTCAAGGCAGACCTTAAGATGATAGTTGGATTGTACCACTCAGTCGAAGAAATATGTCGAGGTATTTTTTTTGTATACAACTAAAATGCGAACAAGCATGCCCCACCTGCCAGAAAGCGGTTACCGTAAACTATAGACGTTGCCGACCCTGAGACATACACATACGGGTAAAAAGTCTCATGTACCTGTAATTTCTCTGGCACCCATACCCTTCAAAATCAGAAGATGGCAATGCGAGTATAGTAATTGTTGTATCTAAGTGTTGGTACTTCCCTAAACTTCTTATTTAATATGGTTGGCTAAGTAGAGGGTAGTTAGATATTTCTTTAGTTCTGATTATACATGTGTTCTGCTACAAAGCTCAATAAACATATTTACGGATATATGTTGTTTTACTGGACATTATAGTAAAGCTCACGACATTAAAAGTATAAATTCGAGTAGAGGAGGTTTCGTAGACTAAAAATACCAAAACACAGAAGTGGAGTTTAGTTAAGCAGAGTACCCAAATCTCGACTTCTCGAGATGATGTCAAAATACGAGGGTTCGTGACAAAAGTTGAGAAAGGTATGTTGAGATGGTTTGGGTATGTAAAAAGTATAGATGAATGAATAGCAAAACAAGTAGATAAGGCGAGCGTGAATGGGATAGTTGGAAGGAGAAGAACGTAGCCTGACCAAATTGGAGATGTTCTGGAGAAAGGAGATATATACACTAAACCAACAAGCATGAATAAAGAAAGTGGGAAGAGTGAATGAAGGAAAAGAGCATATCAAGCATAATATCTCTTTCGCTTAATAAATCTATTTTTATTCTTCATACACGCTTGTTGGTTTAACGTACATAGTCTCGTAGTAGTAAGTGGAAATTTGTGGTGCGTTTGCCTTCCGGAAAACAAACTTGACTTTTTGTATGTAAAATTAAGATATGCTACACTTTAGCAAACATAGACCCTATACGTTGTATTTAACAAATGAGCATACATCATTATAATCAACGGCAATATATTCATGGTCTCAAACCCAAAGGTGCAACGACACGAAGGAAAAATCAAGATAAACAACTCATACACAGGATGTGTCTGTCGCTTCGATAACGATTGTTATTAACATGTTTTTACCATTAATTATTCAAATGCTGAACATTGCCTTGTCGCAGATAGATAGATAGATAGTGCCCTTATGTTTGAGATAACTTGAGATAAGTCAGGCTTTAAGTGTCAAAGCCTTAAGAACACCTACCACCTTGTTGCGTCTAGGATCTATTTTAGGAATATTATCTAAACATGCACTCAGCACTTTAAAAAAAACAGTATTTTTTATATTTATTTTAGCCTTACATTTCCTCACAAACCATTATTAACCCAATGCATAAACAAATCACTTCTGACAGATTTAAACTAATCTCTATTTACTCACTAACTAATTGTTAGTAGATATAACCTAACCACTTGTTTTTCATGACAATCAGACCAACAACAGTTCCAAGGACCAAAAATAGTTTTGCCAACATAAAAACACACATACATACATCGATTTGTCATAGTTTTCTAGGAAATCTTGACTTTCTCGATCAATGGAAATGAATAGCATCTCTTAGACGAAAAACTCACTTGACAGCAAACAGAGATTTATGCCCGATATTAACTCCGAAAAGCATCGATAAGAATTCGGCTCGTTCAGAATCTCCCCACGTAGACCAGTAAGGTGACAAGATCGTCGATCACCATAGCCCTTACAACAAATCGTTAGCCGTTTCAATGGAAACGATTCCATAAACCCTCATATCAATGAGAAAGCAAAATTGACGGTCCCGGCGATACGGTTGATAGGTTAAAAGAGATCGATTGCCCCGGGAAAGGCTTTTTGGAATGAGGTTCAATTTTTCACGGGATACCGTGACAAAGCCTTGTGCCGAATATTTTGTTTTTCAGTACAGTGTTTAAAAAAACTCTCTTTCCCTGCATAGAGCAAGAAAGATAAGAATTTTATGAAAGTGTCTGAGACACTTCTCTCTGACAATATTCATCAATCCTTAACTGAATAAAAAGTGCCCGATAAATTCGATTCTATCAGCTCTGTCCATGGCAAAAATACATGGAGAAACCAATTGAAAGCTAAAGTAAATTCACAGAGCAAAAAAGTGCTGTCACAGAATTACAACGTTTGCAGGAAATCATATTCATCTTTGAATAAAGATAAATCACATAAACTTTCCGATTCATTATCCTTTTGAATTCCAAACTCGCTTTAAGATATTTTGCTGAAAATTTAAAACGTACGTTTTTGTAGATATTTTTTATACGCATAATAATAATAATGCTGGACATTTTCACATATCACCCTAAGGAGCTTGTTTTATGGGAACTACATGACTGATATATACTACTCATATATTTTTTTTTAAATACAAACATACATATTTTACAAAATAAAACACCCAGGCATAGACATCGCATATGCGTTATATAATTGCAGTAAAGGAGCCTCGAAGCGTACCCTTATCGTTTCACCACACTGGTTTTATCTACCGATTCCTCGAGCTGGGTGCCCAAGAAACAACAATGACACGAGAAAAGAAGAAGAAACAAAAGAAGGTAACATGCAAACAGAAAACATTCTACAAACAAAGAATAAGTGAGACAAAACAATGAATGACGAAAACCAATGATTTCCTCGATAAGGGAATGAAAGCTTTAGATGGATTCCCCAATACCGCAGGGCTTCAATAAATTGACCGAATAAATTGACATCGATTTTTCTTGATAAACAATACAATGCGAGAAAATTGCTTCACACGACGGTAATATATTAACACTGAGGATTTGGGAAAACGTCATAATAATGCTGTTTCATATGGCTGTTATTGCTGAAATGAGCAAAAAATTATGCTGGAGCGTCTTTGTGATGCCGTGGATGGTTTAGACTAGTGCAGGAACGTGGTGATAGCACAAACTGAGGGAAGCTTAGACCCAGCAGTGGGTGAAGTTAGGTTGTGGATGATATTCATAATAATAATGCTGGACATTTTCAAACGGCATCATCTAGCCCCAAAGTAAGCTGAGCTTGTGTTATGGGAACTACATAACTGATATACCTACTACCTTTATACATTTGTAAATATTTACAAAAAACACCCATAATGATGTCTTTGTTATGCAATGAGTACTTTCGTTCGTCATGTTAGTAGATCTTCTTGGTTTATCTCATAAACAGACAATTGAAGAACGCACTTTGGGCAATATAATAAAATTCCCGAAGAATTCCACAAGAAACGAACATTCTAACATTTTGTGAAGACTTTTAAACGAAATCACAAAAGAAACAGCCCATAAACATAGTGAGCAAATAAGCAACAATCGATAAATAACATCAAACGCAATCGGCTATTATTTATTCCGTGGCAAAAGATAAATCAACCAAACCAGTTGCAATAAAACCAAATGTAATGATGCTAAATTGATAGCAGGAGCTAGTGGCGAGGTCATGCGCCTGACCCGAGAGGAATATAGCTCTATCAGTGTTCGAATGGTTGGCTCAAAAGCACGATATGATACACCAACGTATATCTCTCTATAGAACCGTACACCAGAACCAGAACCGTGATTGATTCGAGGCTGTTCTTCCACTACCAAGAACGTAAGTGACGATCAACTGACACTGCATTAAATCATATTTCATAGATGTTAAAGGCCAGTTACGAGGGTGAAGAAGCTCATTTTTATCCCAAGGAATACCACACGGCCAGACAACGCCTTCATAAGCCGATTTTTCTCAACTTAGTCATTATTGGTACTAATATTCGTAATGGCTGAACTGATTTGAACAGGTATAGTTTGTGACCTAGATAAAAACATAACGTCGACTAGCTAACAACACCGCGTAAATCGATTTTCCTAACTTTTCAGGAGAACCAAAATACTGTTTTATCAACCGGAGTTGATAAAAGTCCACAGAATTGAAATCGCTAACGCTGAAATTGAAACTGTGATTGGTTGAAATGCAATGTTTGTATTGGTGAACAGAAGCGCAGTGAAAAGATCTATTCCATTGACATAAAAATGACAAAACTGCAAAATTTCGACTTGAGCGGTGTTGTTAGCTAGCCGCTACTTTTCATCCAGGTCCGCGCGGGCGAAGCCTGAAGTCCTGATATCCTAAACTCAGGGAAACCTATTTAGGAGTAAGAGCTCGGCCATGTACTCGTTATTATAGTGTCATGACTGTGATCGCAGTTAACATACCACCTACCATCTGTATGAGCCAAGTTATCAAAAAAATTACTTTAAGCAAGTTATGGTCAAATAAATTATTATTGTTATTATCTAGGTAGCTTAGAGCTTAGAGGAGCAACTGAGTAGGTACAAATACAGAAGCCGTGGGCAGAGGCTAGTCGGTTAATATAAAGTGTTATTCCAAATAGTTTACTTGTACGTTTTCATGTTAGTTTTTTGATGAATAAAAACTAATAAAAAGTGCGAGTCACTTCATTTCCTTTAAGTTTTTTCTCACACCACAATAATACAAAAACACTATTCTACTTAACATGAAACGGAAATTTACATTACACAGCAAAAAATGTGGACTAACATGTAATTTGTAAGTACCACAAATAATTAGGAGGTAAAAAACGTGATGAGAGAATGCTGTTGGAATGTTCTACAGACGACCCGATTTCTTTCACAATCTTTAAAGTCGATTGGATTGGTACTTCTACTCATTAGCTGCAGTAAATGGAAAGTTTGCTCGTGAACCTTGCTTATACCGATATATATATAAGAATAAAGATTAATTTAAGATTAATCAGTTAAAGCAGTGTTTAATTAATAAATTTAACTAAAAAAAAAAAAGTTAAATAAAAAAGTTTTTGACTAAACGATTGCTTAAAATCTTTATAAGGGTTTAAGTTTGGCAAAATATCGCAACTAGAAAAATTACTGCCTCGGTTTTAAGTTATAGAGCACTCTAAAATTTAAAACCAAGTAATGTTGTTTAACCCTACAGTAGTCTAGTGGTCTACACGTATGTAATCTACACATGCAAAAATCTACTTTATTGAAAAACTATTAGTGCGAATTTTTTGATTGTCCGTGTAACGCGACTACTGTAGGCTTAAAGTGAGCAGTGGATCTTCGAAGGGGGTCCATTATTTGAAAACACAGATATTATAATACTGGCCTGGTTATGCTGCAATCCGCATCTACCTCACGACTAAACACTAAAACGCTACCCAAGATTTAAGTAGAGTTGGCAAAAGATGGCGCTGTAAAAAGTGTCATTTTTTAACCGTCCATAAGTCGAAATTAAACTTTAAGAAGCGTTTCAATATTACGTTTTTAGTCTCAGGTTTGGCTACGCAGCTTCGAATGATTGTGCGCAAGTCAAGATCTGTTGCCAATTTAATTGGATACACGAACTGGTTATCTGTACAGCCTTTAAGTACACCATATATAGCATGTTTTGGCAATGCTGTATGCGTTGCAACCGGTAATTACTGTGGCAGACGAAGGCTTTAGAAGCACCATTAAATTGAGGGTCAAGATTTGGTCAGAAACGGCCTTGAGTTTGGATAACAATAACACTGTTCTTACCTGTAACATGCAATCACAAAGTACAAGCGGTTACAAACGCTATCGTTAACTTAAGAACTCATCATAATCACCAGACGATATATCGACAGGACATTAGCCTGTTCTTAAATTCAGTATTCAACTTTTCTTAACTTTCACACTGCTTTCATTAGCATTGTTTTACTTGACATGTTTGGTAGCTAGAGGTTTAGAAATTGAACAAACGCTTTGCTCCAAGACATGCCAGGAAATTCAACCAGCTTGGGGCCGGACCGGAGTTGATATTTTGAGATATTAGAAAGTTTTGATATTGAAAAAGCTTCGAGCAGAAACACAAGCGGCAAACGACATAACCCTTCGTGCTGATTACCTTCGCGAAATTGCATCGTTATTATGAAGTACTACTTTACTGTGCCTTTACTTCGGGATAAGAAATTTCGCGATCAGTAATTTTGGATGTTCGAGATTATAACCATATAAGGTTAAGGGATCACCTAGCAAGCACTTATGACCATGCGGCGTGTAATGTGTTAGAGGTCAGGTTGCCCGAACTAAAGAAAGCCAAACTCATAGCCAATGTTGTACCTATATGGGGTGTGACTTTATAGCATGGGATAGATAGTTTTATAGGCTTTTATTTAACTTGGTCCTTGCATATTTCTCCGAATCTTGCATTTTTGACGCAGTTCCTTTTCATTCTTCTGATGAGTTATCAGCTTCCTGGGACAAAGCAATATCGCGATGCCGGTAAGCTGGATATATACCATTGAGAAATAAGATTAGCTGAGAAAGTTTAGACTTCTCTTGAGCATTTGACTGCTGGATTCTGAAAGGTTGGTCTACGCAATAATTAGTGATCGCGCGCGGTTAGTCTTAAGTCTTAAATTACAAATCCGTTGTATTATTTGCAAAATTAAAGAAAATAAAATAGCACTAACATTATCTGAAAGTTTAAAATGTACTAATTAACTTGCTTTCAAACGTCAAACATTTTAGTTTTGTAATGGCGGTGGCGTCCTGATTGCAAAGTTATTATTAGGAAATCCAAAAGATAGTACTGATATTGATCAATGCTGAATTTTGTTCTCTATGTTGTTTCATCAAGCGAATATTCATCTATGTTTTTTAAATACTTTTAACTGCCTAGAAAAACAGGCTACTTTCATTCAGCCTTGGGCACTTCATAACTTATAGGATCCGTCTTAATTCCAGTATCAGAATAATCCTGAGAACCCCCCGGGGCACTCTTTGAGTCTTCCATATAATTCCGATACAGACCATACACCGTCCTTACCAATTTAGCGTATAAAGGGCATCTTAAGAGTGGTCATTTACCGTAATTTTTAGTGCATAAGAAGGTTATCTTGGTATCATTAAGGCATGTTTGTAACCAAAGTTATCGCACAGCCTACAGGGTACAGCTGGTTCAGTTAAACAATCCTAACATCCACCGAGCATTGTTCGGAACACGACCGCAGACCGCAGACGGCAGTGCTGTCGTCCTAGTGGCAAATGCAGTTCTTGCAAATTGGCGGTTCCGAGATAATCGCGCGGAAGTGATTTTTGGGTTCTTAAAACATTCATTAGCTGCATATCCACATAAAAATGCACTTAATTGGTTGCGATAAGTTGGTTTTACAATACAGCGACAAAATGACAATTTGATTGAAAGTTGTTATCGCATAGCTACTGATTACTATACAGTTACTAGGACTTTCTCCGGTCTGCAGTCGCGGATGCTGCCGCCGGAATAACATCTAAACTTGTAGACTTGTAAAGATAACTTGTATACGATCTTTGACTACGCACAATCGCACCGTGACTCTTAATAATTCCTTTTCAATATTGTGTATTTGCGAGCTAATTACACCATTATCCTGTCCATCCAAAGGTTGTCTGGAAGAGATAGCTTTTAGCGATTAGACCACCCATTAAATAAATAAATAAATAAATAATGCTGGACATATTTCACACAGCATCATTTAGCCCCAAACTAAGCAGAGCTTGTATTATGGGAACTACATGACTGATATACTACTTATATATATATTTTTTGTAAATACATACATACTCGTATTATATTCGATATAACTATAAATTATCAGTAGTAAGTGATATCTTTTTTTGTTACCAGCTTAGGTTAGAAGACAGGACTGAGTCAGCTGTTCATCTGTAAGCTGTGCTAAGCGTAGTCATTTCGAGATATCCGTTTACTTGGACAATAGTAGATTCGATTGCGACAAAGACTGTCAAGTGATATTTAATTGCTCAGATGTCTTTTCCGATTGTCGTAAAGTGTTTAAAGAGTAATTAAGATATGGCTTGAATAATAACTCCGTTGCGCAAGCCAAGGAAATATTAATAAGCTTTTGTCTGAAAGGATTACAAATTTCGCAGAGAATATTTAGTTTTCAGCAACATTTTATGTGCTCACCCTTGGCCCTTGTTTGCGTTGAATCTCGTTTATTTACAGAGGGATTGAGATTAAATTCCACTTTCAACCAACATTAAGACTCAACCCTTCAATAACACTAGCAAAATGGCTATGGTACTCAATTTGCCAGGCTTAACAAAGCATAGAAGAAAAGTTAAGAATTAGCTTTACAAGTTTTAGATGTTCAGGATATTATTAATATAAATATTTGGGAGTTTTATATATTAAAAACTAGTTGTTGCCCGCGGCTTCGTCCGCGTGGTATGTTAATAAAAGTAGCATATGACCGTCCTCAGGCTTAAAACTATGTCCACCAACTTTTGAATGAATCGAACCAAGAATTACAAACTATACAAAGTTTAGAACTCAATTGCACACCCCCAAAGGGAGGTTTTTAAAAAATAAAAAATACGTGTTTCATTATTTACTTTAAAGTTTATTTGTACAGAGTTTTGAGCGAATCAAACATTTTTTTTTATAGAAACTTTACCGTCCTATTTAACCCCATTAGGGGTCGATTTTCGAAAATTAGATTGTTATTCGGCTATGTATTATTCCAGATCCTAAACTATCTACATTCCAAATTTCATCAAAACCGGTTTAGTAGTTACGGAGATACGTGGTTACAAACATTCACACACACACTACACAGACTTTCGCATTTATTATACTAGTAAGATTACCTCCATATTGTAGGTACAAAATTTGAAGTTACTGTGAGTAATAATTTCATCAAGTTCGATTTTTTATAAATATTACGGTGTCTGTACTGTTTAGAATACACTGTGACTTAGATTTTTGGATTGGGTAGAACGGAGCATATGTTTCGGGTTGAACGGGTAAAAATAATATTGGGTAAAAAAATTGTGGGTTGAATGGGGAAGCACTCGAGGCGAGGCTGTTTCCACTCCGCTCCCAAACTTAATTTACCACTGCAATCCTTGTTCATAAAGTTGAACCATAAAATATTAAATCAGATATCCTTAACCCCAAAAGACCATCCGCCCTCAAAAGGTGAAACCAATTGATAAAGTAAACCAAACAAACGAACACAGCGATGGCACAGAATAAATAACTGTTTCAATATACAGGAGTTTCACTCAGTCGAAACAAAACAGACTGTACGTACCTATTAAAATATATATATTATGTTGTGGAACTGGTTTTTGTGAAGTTTTGAACATTGTTGATCCTGTCAAAATCCTAGCTAACGTGAATATTTTTTTTTTGCTTCTGATTCAGCTAAAGGAGGTGAAAAGGTAATCTTTTCTCATTGGCGACCTCTGTGGCGCAGTGGGCGAAGGTCCGCCTGAGACGCAGAAGGTTGCGGGTTCGATTCCTGTCACGAAACAAATGTTTGTAAGGTCTGCAAATATTTGTCTCAGTTCTGGGTATTTTTCTATGTATAATATGTATGTATTTACAACAAAAAAAGTATATAAGTAGTATATCAGTCATGTAGTTCCCATAATACAAGCTCTGCTTAGTTTGGGGCTAGATGATGCTGTGTGAAAAATGTCCAGCATTATTTATTTATTTATTTATTTATTGGCCCCATCCAGAGGCCAATAAACCTATTCTCTGAGTAGACCTCGTAGTAATAAAATTAGACTGAGAGTCTCGTTCCCATTTCAAGTAGCCATTTTGCTACTATAATAAGCGAGTTGCTTGAAGTAGGTGGATTTCTTTGGCCTCTTGTAACCGATGGTGAAAGTATCTATATGATGACTGGATACAGTCCGGTCCATCCCAAACAGTTTATTTCACCTTGAATTTAGATTTGCCGTGTTGGAGTGACAGAGGCGTGCTGATGGAATGGATTCCATTTGAAATGTAAATCAGAAGATAGTCGGCTCAAAAGATCTCCAATGTTTATTGTTCTATCTTAATAGGATAGAATCTATTTTTATAACACCAAGCTGAATTAATTCATTCAGACTTATCGAACGTAGTTCTTAGAACTTCGATTACTCGAGAACTTTTCCCCCAAAAGCGGGCTTAAGGGAAATTACAAGAGTGTATAATACCCCAAAAAATCAACCTCGGCGGGACTCTACCAGCTTACCAGCTTGCTCAACATTTTTGGGAATACAATTTATTTTGCAACAACATTATGATGAAGTTGTGCATTTAATCTATTTTATTTATTAACTAGTTATCTATTTTATTTATTAACTAGTTGCCCGCGGCTTCGCCCGCGTGGTATGTTAATAAAAGTAGCATATGATCGTCTCCAGGCATCAAACTATGTCCACCAACTTTTGAATGAATCGAACCAAGGATTACAATTTATACAAAGTTTAGAACTCAATTGCACACACCCAAAAGGTAGTTTTGAAAGAATAAAAAATACGTGTTTCATTATTTACTTTAAAGTTTATTTGTACAGAGTTTTAAACGAATCAAACAATTTTTTTTTACATAGGAAATTTACCGCCCTATTTAACCCCCTTAGGGGTCGAAAATTAGATTAGCCTATGTGTTATTCCAGATCCTAAACTATCTACATTCCAAATTTCATCAAAATCGGTTTAGTAGTTACGGAGATACGCAAACAATTCAACTTTCCTGTTTCTGCTACTCTTACGACGTCTTTAAATTTAATATTTCAGTCTCATATCTTTTTACGAAATCGTATCGAGTATTTTCATTCCTAGTAGGCTTCACATAGTTTTTTTAAGCTGATGTTACTTTAAGACCCTTGTGATTTCAATGAATAAAAATCCATTGACTTTGACTTCGAAATTTTGATCTTGTCTTTTTTGTGGTATTTTAAATGTATACCTGATTTTTATTAAGGACTTAATCTATACGTGGTACAAAAAAAGTTTTATATTCTTTCGATCTCGATTTCGGGCTCTTCTCACTTATTTAAAAATGTATAAATCAATAACTATCGTAGCTTCACCCAAGTTTGCTATACTTGACAATTATAACATTTTTTTTACTAAAAAAAGGGATATTTACCATGATTTGTGAGTTTGAAAGTTTTCCGATATTTCGGCATGGCATGTAACTGTGCCCGTAATTTTATTGTAATTTTGTTTAATTGTACGTTTTTACTAAAAAACGGTAAATATCCCGTTTTTTAGTAAAAAAAAATATTCAAAACCATGATAGTTTCAAAATCAGTTAATCATAACAAAGACTTCGAAAACGGCCATAAGATGCATCATTCAACCTTCAACAGAATCCATAACTACCTCGAGGTCTTTGGCCTCAAATCAATTACAATCAATCAGTCATACCAAAAAGCTTTTATCAACGATTTATTTTTTGTTCCGTTACATAACACTAATGAACTAACGAACAGAACAGGTTCCCAAAAAAGCGTGCAGAGGATTCGTTTCGTTCAATTTTATGTATATTTTCGATCCAATCCAAGTGAAAAACTCGATTGTGATGATTGTTTTAGGACGATGTGAAAGGTTTAGATAGAAAGCCTATAATGGCTCACAGAATTGACCACCGCTTGGGAATTAAGGCACGTAGAATGACAAAGTGTAGTAGGTTGGTACTCGGACTGATGACATCATAATAGTCGTGGAAAGTCGGTTGATAAAGATAGATAGATAGATAGATAAACTCTTTATTGCACACCAAAGCAAAATACAAAAAGACTCAGGAATCCACAATAATATAAGGTACAATGGGCGGTCTTATCGCTAAAAGCGAACTCTTCCTGTCTAGAAGAGTTCGCTTTGGATGGGCAGGAAAAAAGGTAAAGGTAGCTCAAAACCCTTTTTATTCCAAAAACTATCGTGAATTTTATATTAATATTATAAAAACGGGAATTTTCACGTAAGTTTCAACTCACTCCGAGAGTCGAAACCTTAGTCGGTGCCTTCATCGATAATACAGTCCGGGAAAATTCCCGTTTTTACAATAAGGCTCAAATCATTCTAGGAGCCCTATATCCAGTGGACTTATGAAGAACACAGATGTAACCGTGTCCTCCATTTGCAAAGAAGTTCTTAGACCCCGGGCTAGTGGATAGATGGATCAGCCCGGTGGCAAATCTTCCCCATTGCAAACGAAGAACACACGAAGGTACCAAATGTTATCCCCAAAGATCTACTCACTGAGTATGTATCTGAGGATGTCCATCATTTGGAATACGGACGTGAGCGTGTTTGTTTATTTGTTAAACAAAATATACCTGGCTTATTTAGAAAATATCCAGATTCAGATTAATTTATTTACAATTTCGTTATAACAAACTAGGTTCTGCCCACGGCTTTGCCCGCCCGGTACCCGGATAAAAAGTAGCCTATATATTATTCTGATGTATAAGCTTTATTACTGTAAAGTTTCATCAAATTCCGTTCAGTAGTTTATGCATGAAAGAGTAACAAACATCCATCCGCACAAACTTTCGCGTTTATAA
The DNA here is from genome assembly GCA_958496245.1 of Perizoma flavofasciatum. Classification (NCBI taxonomy): domain Eukaryota; kingdom Metazoa; phylum Arthropoda; class Insecta; order Lepidoptera; family Geometridae; genus Perizoma; species Perizoma flavofasciatum. The sequence goes on from OY292421.1 coordinate 2,427,243, forward strand.
TATTAGTAGGATAGCACTTTCAGATGGGTATACACAAATATTTACACTGTAATAGTTGATCATAGTTTTTTAAGTTAGTTAGTGGAATAGCAGAACCTTGATTTTGTTACATTGCACAGAACTATTTCTAGCCTCCACAAATTCACTCATCTGTCTACCTGTTTCCAATCATGAAATAGCCATTGCCATACAATTCCATACAATGTTGCAAACGGCTGTATATAAATCGATTACGTCGACGGCTATAGGATATAACTCGGGATAAAGTCTAACAACTCGGCAAACATACTACTGTTTTTGTATGCTAGTAGTTATCTGAGATAGCCTAGTAAATTGGTAGCTGTGAACACTCAGACTGTGAGCGTTCAACTGAGTTATTTACTACAGTATATTAGGGTGAAATTTGCAAAAAATAACGATACGATATAATTATATCGATACTTTTCGGCACTTTCGATGTCGAAAGTGCCGAAAAGTGTAAACCATTTTCTGCATCTCTATTCACCCTAGGTATGTACCTAGGGTGAATAGAGATGCAGAAAACGGTTTATAGCATATTGGTCTACATAAATATCTTTATGTACGTACTGGTATTGGTGAAGTTTAGAAATTATTAGTAGTTTTGTAAAGGTTTTTTTTGGAAGAATTTCATTCTCCATTTTGTTTCTATTGACTCCTGTGCTAAATTCCGACACGAGAAAATCCATAGGACGACTAAAAGTCATGTTCATGTCGTCATGTAGTTCCCATAATACAATCTCTGCTTAGTTTGGGGCTAGAGATGATGCTGTGTGAAAAATGTCCAGCAGTATATATTTATTTCTATAAAAAAAATACCTCAAAAAGCTCTTAGAATTAGCAACATCGTTTCGCAAATAAAACTGGTTCTAATATGAATTAGTGCAGAATAATGAATACCTCTTCAGCAGCTGCAAGGCTGAATCCAGTCAATCGGGTAGAACTTACCTGGAAAAAGAAAAGAAAACTTTGATAAATATTACCAGCCTATTAAAACGCATCTAGCGATAGCGAAATTATCGGCGAAGTGTGAGTGAGGTATTTGTTAAGGGTTCCGAAACTAATTCGTTTTTAAATAAATAAATAAACACCCAACAGACACGTTCATAGTCCTGACCCCACACTAAGTTTCTTAAACTTAGTGTGGGTGTATCACAACTCCCAGCCCGGAAATATTTTTTTTAATAATGTTTGCAGAACATGCAAACATTTCCGCATCTCTTGCGTAGCCACTGGCTACAGACCCGCCGCGCCACTGAGGTTATGATCGAGGTTTAATTAGCTAGTGGACTGTTTTATTCCAAAAAACAGTCTGTTTCACCGATAGTGCAGTACGTGAAAATTCCCGTTTTTACAATATGAATAGTGGACTGTTTGTTGTCGGAGTTCCAAATGCCTCATGGCTTAGAGACTGTCATAGCTGTGATCAACATTTACGTGTTCTCCGAAGCAAGGCGCTAATCAGTTCTAAATGCCACTAACGGTCACCCATCCCAATCCCGATGCAAAGACGTCTAGCTGATCTGTTTACAACGACTACGATAGCTATGACAATTCGCTTTACAAAGGTTAAGCCCGTTTGCATCCCCAGCTAAATATAATTTTTGGGATTGTTAACGTTGACAGAATAATATTAAGATAATAATCTATGGATATTCAAAATTTAGTTTGTTAAGATGCAGGGCCTGTCACGGTATTATGATTGGAGCTAGAAGCCGTAAAAATGCGACAAAGAACCCATAAAAAACTCCTACGAAAAAATAAGAAGTTTATACTTTTTAACATTGGCAAGACGGAACATGTACTAATTCGAATTTATGACCCCACTTTCTTGGCATTTCGTCTTTCTTTAACTCCACAACACTATTTTATAAATGTCTTTTCAATAAATAATAGTTTCTGAACAAAAAGTTAGGCGCTATAAAATCTTGAAAAAATGAAACTTGGCACGGAACCCTAAATATTCTACAAAACGTAGAACCAGCTTGATGTGGCAAATTGTCGACTATCACGGTATACGATTTATAACACACGTTGATAAAGAGTAATATTAGCTAGCTATAGTAAAACTTCGCTAGAAAGATTTCAAGGCTTCAAGCATGATTTTAGTAGTAATAGAGTTACTTGAGATGAGTCTGGGGAAGTACTACCTATTTAGTCTGTGGCCAAGAAGGCACACGAAACTTTTCACCATTATACCACCACTAGCCTCCGCTCAAGGCTTCGCGCGCGTGGTACCCTAGATAAAAAGTAGCCTATGTGTTATTATGATGTATAAGCTATATTACTGTAAAGTTTCATCAATATAATACGTTCAGTAGTTTTTGCGTGAAAGAGTAACAAACATCCATCCTCACAAACTTTCGCCTTTATAATAGTAATAGGAAGATATAACGCGCGAGTCACACCTCTGCTGTTGCGTCTGGTGTTACCAACAGGTGGGGCGTAAGCTTAAGACTTTAATGGTAAAAAAAACATTCACTATAGAAACATTCTGAGTGCAGCTGTTCACTTATTCTATCGATAGTCTACTTAACCTTTTGTTTAATGGTACGTTCTAATTAATACTATTTTTTTTAATAAATGTTTTGTCTATAGAACTTTCTACTTTGGCACACACAATTTTACATTGCTCTTAAACTAACCAAAATTGGAGAGCATAGCAATCGTATATTTGTCACGAGTCTGAGTGTTTGTTAAGTATAATTTATAACAAAAAATATATATATAAGTAGTATATCAGTTTTATAGTTCCCATAATACAAGCTCTGCTTAGTTTGGGGCTAGATGATGTTGTGTGATAATACCCAGTATTATTTATTATTTACCCTTCAGTTGCTTTTGGACCTACTGATGAATCAGCATATATGCCCTTTAAGTTGATGTCCACAGAACACCCTATAGCTATGTCGATACCTTTATTGAACTGTTTACGTGAAACCATCGCAAGTTTAAACAGAATATAATTGAAATGTATTTCAAATGCAGAATTTAAAGCACGTCTTTTCAAGAATATAAACAAGGGGCATAAACGTTATAAAGTCTGGGAAACGAGGGTATAAAATAGTGCATGCAATAAAATTCGACGGACTCAGGACCTCATTTGACTCACAAAATGTCCATGTTTATAGTATTTTAACTCTTGAAACACTCGAACGTTTTAAAATAAAGGAACATATATTTTATTGGTACCTACAAACAACTTCTACGAAAATAACAGAACTAAAAGAGGAGGAACCGCCCCGATGATTAAACCTGTGACCTATCCCTAGATGCAGGAGAGCGCTATAACCAACTGCGTCATCTTAAAAAGTGTACTTTTCTATATCTTAAACACTAGGGATGTGTCTATACTATATTTTGCTGTTCGTGGTTTTATTATCGTCTACCAGAGTTATACCAGGTCAGTGACCTGACCGCTGATAAAAGAGGTAATGTGGTAAATGGATTCAGTGTACATCGTAGAAGCTTCGTTCATCCTTACCACACACACCCACACACACACACACACACACACCCACACACACACACACATCCTCCACACTTACACAAGCACATACTCGACATAGTTAGGATACACAATCCATTGTTAATAATTTCTAGAGTCATTATTTTAGAACTTAGTCTCGAAGAAATATTGTTACAGAAGAGCGAGATCTCCTACCACAGGTATCTTCATACTTAAAAGGAGATCTCAAACCCATATATGTATGCGTAGATTAAGTTACTGAAATAAAACATTTGATTTTGATTTACCAATGATCACTTGTTCCAAAAACTATCGTAAATTTGATTATTCATATTGTAAAAACGGGAAATTTGTCGCGTCGCGTCGTGCAGTGCAAAACCCCGACACGACCACCACGCACGGTCCACAAAGTTATTTCACCAAACTGGGATCATTGTTGCAAAGTTAAATATCAGTAGCATTTCTTATCTATGAACATCCCGAGAACATGCATATTGCCCATTACATAACTAATGCTTTAAACTAAGATTCCCAGGAGGCTTAAATAACACGCCAGCTTCGGGATATGTAGTTATGTGTATGAAATATGTAGATGAATATGTAAATGGTGATGGCATTAAATTTACTATCACAATGTTAAGGATTTGCATTCTAGTAGGTGGCGAACTCATATACAGGATGTCCCAGAACATATGTTATTGTATACTAACCCAAAAGGGGATATTTCTGCCCTTATGATTAAACAAGTTTTTTCTGAGAAAATAATGACAAAAAAAAGAGAAAATAATTTATAAAGAAAAGGTCTTTAACCATCTGTATTTTGGATTGTGCACCAACATTAAGACTACTATTAAATTAACAAGATATTTTACATCAAAATGAAAAATGATTTACGTATAAAATACCTAAAACAGCTGGTTTTGACTGCGATTTTCTTCAATGAAAATAGTCGAATTGTAGAATAATCCCATATCGGGATTATTTACATATTCTAGGACATTCTGTATACAAACATTTGTAAAGTAGTCGAGCATTTTGTTTTTTATTTAATAGACAGCTGCACAGGTTTTGCTAGTCTCGAGACACCTACACTTTTACTTATTCCATGATCAAGTTCACTGCACAAAGCAGTGCTACGTTCTCAGTAGTCAAGAAACATCTCAGTATTTTTTTTCTCATACACTCTTCACAGATGACTGGTCTTCTTCTATACTAATATTATATTGAGGTAAATTTATCGGTTTGTATGTAAGGGGTAATTTCCGAAATTACTCATACAATTAAAAAAAATCATCAATATTTTGAATAGCCTCTCAGGGTGGGCATAGGTTATATATTATCTCGTTAAAATAAAAATTATTTTGCAACTTAAATCGACGAAAAAACGGTTACGAACACTACTTTTCATAAGTACTTTTTATGCGGATACCAGGCGGGCGAAGCCGTAGGCAGTAGCTAGTAAAAAACGATGAGCACTAACAGAGAAGTGATTAGAATCCCGGTTTTAGATCGGAAGATCGTTAGTTCGTATCAAGTCGCGCACCAATTGATTATGCCATGTGTAAAAATTATTTATTTATTTAAGAAATCCAACAGAAAAAATATTTATTACTAGCTTCTGCCCACGGCTTCGCCTGCGTGCTACCTGCATAGAAAGTAGCCTATATGTATTTTGATGTATAAACTATATTACTGTAAAGTTCCATCAAAATCCGTTCAATAGTTTTAGCGTAAAAGAGGAACAAACATCCTCACAAACTTTCACGTTTATAATATTATTAGAAGGCGTAGGATAAACTGCTGTGGTCTTACTCGTAAAACGACGTGTTTCCCCAACTACAGGACGCCACAGCGTGCACAAAGTAGACGAACTAGCTTACATGCGGACATGTCCTTCAATCAAAACTTTGAAGGCATGTGAAACGTGTAAAATTAGTTTTTACGATTAATTGATACGTATTATTCACCACACTGTTTCTTTAACGCATAATGACCTATACAGAACCGGTGATACAACGAAGATGAAAAATTCAATCTTCAGTGCGCAAGGCGGTTCGACAAATACCACTTTCTGTTGGCGTTAACGCCTGCGGAAAGATTGAATTGTATAAGAATGACATTAGCTGTGGAAATGTCACGTCACTGCTGCCAAGTTTTACCTTGACAAATTTGCATTAGCGTGAGAGGAAAACTAAGCTTAAGGTATTTGTCTAGATCTCTGATACAATAATTGGATGCAGTGCAGAAATCTCTCCGACCAGTGGTCTTCGGACTAATCCAACGAAATGATGTAAATATTGATAGTGTAATAGGCTTCTTACACAGCCGACCGGTTCTTCAAGGTCGTTAATGAGCGGATAAGCTGCGCGCACGCACGGCTTTATGTGACAGTAAAATCAACAGCTCTGGCGACATATAAATTCAGTACTTCAACTGTTTTATTAGGTTTCTAATGATGATATTAGATGAATTATGAAATGAGGTTGAAAATAAAAAGGCTTAATTATAGCACGAGTAGTGATGTAACTAATGTTCACTTTTAATTTATGTTTTTTTCATATAATATTTTGATCAGTCTAGTTAAGTATTTTATTATAACTGTGCTAACCTAAGTTAAGTGTATTTATTTTACTACTAATAATAGTTATAAATTATGTATACAGATTGACTTCAAAGTGTAGGTACTGTGTGGAAATTAAATAAAATATATTAATATATTAAATGAAATAAAATAGATTAGGTAGTGCACGACGCGACGCGGAGGTAGAAAGTCGCGATCACTCACCCTGATGAAGACTCTCGGAATGAGTCGAAACTTGCAGTGCAGTACGTGAAAATTCCCGTTTTTACAATATTAATACTCAAGTTCACGATAGTTTTTGGAATAACAATATTTTTAATATTGTGAATCTGAATCTCATAATGATGCGATAGATATCGTTACTATAATTATGGTGAACATGAATTTAGGTATACATTTATTTATGTAGTAGGTATATTATAAAAGTAGGTACCTACATAATTAATGTAGTCTTTTGTTTTAACTTGTTTTGTTATTCGGTATCTCTATGTAACTTGAAATAACGGGACCATCCTTATTTATTTTTATAGAAGCTAGATTCCGCTCATAACATTCCTTTATATAAAGGTTATAAATTATTTATCTGTATTGTATTTGGGAGTACCTATACGTTAAAACGGTGGAATTTTTTAGATTCCAAACATAGACTCCGGTTAAAATGCTAATGTTGGCAGCGTAGGGAAAACAAATAAGACAGACAAATAAGAATAATTAAAATAATTGCCCACACTAGCCGAGCTGACGCAAAATGCCTTGAAGAATCCTGAACGCGTTGACAAAGAAACGCAATCATAAATCTTGGAAAAGAAATACATCGTAAATTATGTTAAATATCCTTGAATCATCATTATCATTAACATCTAGTAGAATTTCACTCCTGGAGGTAAGTCAAAGAGTGCCATGGCCACCAATATTGGACCCTCTGCACCGACTTCCCACCTTTAAGGTAACATTGGTCCATCGGGTCCACTACGCCATCCTATTCGTGAAAACAATCCGAAAACTGATTTTTTCCTTAGCCGTCCTTTAAATCTCTTCAGCTCTTCAGATATAGATATATCTACCTCGTGTGTTCATAAGTCTTGAGACACAGTAAAACTAAAATATTTTTGGAGCTAAGTTGAGTATTCATTTATTGGATATTAAAATTAAAACTACTGACATCTAGATCTGTATTTAAAAATAAATCATTCAAAATGGCCGCCTTTGCATTCAATGCAGGCCTTCAAACGCGTGCGCCATTCATCTATGGCGGCACGAATCTTTTCAATGGGAATCCGTTTCGATTCTTTAATAAGGGCTCGCTTGAGAGAATCCAGGTTTGGGTGAGACTTTCTGCATGCCCTCAGCTCCAATTCCGTCCATAAAGAATAAAAAAAAAACTGTATCCTGTTGGAAAACCCAGTATTTTCCAGCGAATAGCGTATCATTTAATGGTTTAACCACCGCTTCCAATATGTCGGTTTGGTAATTTTGTGCCTTCACCTTGACGCCTTGCTGGCAAAAATGAAGCGAAGTGACCCCCTCGTAGGAAACACCCCACCAAACCATCACACTTGCTGGATGATGAGTGCGCTGGACATTGCGTACAGATGGCTGGACGTCCTTTGAACTTCTGGCGTAAACCTTATTGTTCTGCCGGTTAAACTTTTCTTCCACCGTGAAGATCTTTTCATCGGTAAACAGGATATTTTTTGGATCGTGTCTCTTCAATAGGTTCCGACATCGTTCCAGTCGCAATTTACGAAGACGCTCGTTTAAATAATGCACTTTCCTTCGACTGTAGGCCTTTAGTTTAAGATCATATTTAAGTATCCTGTTCACCGATATTGGCGAAATGTTGGTCTGCAGAGCTAATTTCTTTTGAGTCCGGCAAGGGTTGCGACGAATTCGCTCTCTGATTACTTTGATGTTGGCGGGCGTCCTTACAGACCGCGGGCGGCCACATCTTCCACGGTCTTCTAAAGAGCCGGTCTCCTTGTACCTCTTTATGGTATAATACACAAAGTTCCGACTACATCCCAAACTTTGGATTTCACTAAAAACTTGCATTGGTTTTTTTCCTGCTTGAAACAGTGAAATTACAGTCGCACGCAAATCTTTTGTTGGCGCCATTTTCACGGAGAATGAAACAAATATTCAAATGTATATTTTATCTGATTCAAAACATTCGAAATTTAAAAGTTTAAAAAAGGTTGCATGAATTACTTTCTTTTTAAATTAATTAAATAAGTTCGTCTCAAAACTTATGAACACACGAGGTATAATAATAATAAAGATGAGTTTGTTTTTTTTGATTGAACGCTCTAATCTCTAAAACTACCAGTCGAATTTGAAAAAAACTTTTTGCATTTGATAGCCCAATTCATGAGGAAGCATATAGGCTATTTAACATCACGCTACAACCATTAGGAGCCGAGAAAAAGAATTAAAAACGCGGGCGGCCGATGCTACGTGGTGGGCTGGGAGCCGAGGGCAGTCGTGTCACAGAAATTACTAACAATTTTTTTTTTCATAAGATAGCACGATTTTAAAACTTTGAAAATATTTTTAACAACTTATCAAAACGCAATTAACTGAATGATAGTCCGGACAAAGTAATGATAAAACAAAACGTTTATAAAGTGACAAAGGTTATAGAGAAAACAGCTAGTTCACTTACACCAGTATAGAGCAGTAATATGCGTATAATCAAGAAGTCTATGTAAATTACTTGTCAAAGTTATTTAAGTCATTAAGTTATAAAGTTCTTTGACTTTGAAGAACCACTTACTTCGAAAGTATTATTGACGAGTGTATGTTGAGCTGTTGATAGTTTTATTAAACCGTTTCGTAATATTAAAATTCCCTTATGTTTTTGCTCACATTTCTGTGTTCCGGTCTGAAGGTGATAATTATATGACAAGCACATAAAGAATCTTTAAATCTAGTAGGCTTTATGCCTGTTTGCATCCAAATTATTTATTTTTTACCATATTGTATGCTGAGAGCATGTTTACCTTGAAATAACATCTATCTAACCAGCGGGTAAACTGCTGAGTAAAGATCTTTTCTCTATGACGCCACTCCTGGCGGTCTAATGCCTGCGAATCCATAAAATAACAAGGTGCTTACCATAGAGTTCTGAGACTAGATACTTGTTTGCCTCGAAGTAGAGTTGTGCTTATAATCTGGTGGCCCGTATACCTGTTTGCCTCTAAATAACATTGTAGAGTGAACAAGCTCTCCCTTAATTATATTGTGGCAGACGCGTCTAGGTGGCACCGTTAATCAAAGTCAGTCATTCAAACGGATGCACACAACACAATTCGGTTTCCTAAAATAAATCCAGTCGCTTCGTTTACGGTTATTTACGAAACAGCGTTTGCCTCATCACCTTTGAAATAAATTATATTAAACAAAATAGACCAGAGCTGGTAAAGATTATGCTAGGTAAATACTTCCGTAGGGGTATGCCAACCAGTCATACAGCTTAAAAACATGAGATCTAAAGTTGAGATTCATTTATCGTAAGCAATGCATATTAAATGTATTTACATATGCATTTTATGTACTTTGCACCACCTATTTTTATAAGCCACATCCAAAGGTCCTGTCCATTCAAAGGTTAATTTATGAGAGAATTTGAGGAGCAGGTGCTCGATATGAAGGACAGAGGACATTACACTTGGAGGCTAATGCGGCTCTCGGGTCACACCAGTCACGCCTTAGTGGATTCACTTGGGACTTTTATGGCCCATGCGGAAGGGCCGTTGAAAGAATGTGGTTCGCGTATTGCTTTATCAGAAGAACACTATTACAGTATAGAAAGTACCTACATAGTACAGTAAATATAGGTACTGCGAGAATGTCGTATGAGTGGTTGTATGTATTTGAAAATTTCATTTATTTCCAAATAATTATAATTCTAATTGGGTCTGTGCCATTCTAATTAATCAATAAGTACATAAATAAATACTAGAACTAAGTTTCTAAGCCTGTATTCCAGAATGAATCTTAAAATGAATTTAGACTCATTTTTTTTATCATATCTTTTTTATACTAGGTTGTATAAAAAAGTGGCAAATAATACTGCCCACCTATATAATTTTTATAGTTATTCATTGAAATCAACTAAACTTATCAACTCATTGTATCAAGCTGATTACTTTATAAATAAGTTTGTAATTAAAATAAATACATTTAATTATTATTAAAGTTAGATTAGAAAAAGAATTTATGAAGGGTTAGTATGGAGGAATTTCACCATAAGAAAAGCAATTAAGGTATGCACATTATAAAATAATTTGCATGTTTCTCACGCAAATTAATTTAAGTACCTAATAATTCAATTATTAGGTACTCAAATTACTTTGCGTAATAATAATAAATAATACGGCTATGATCACAAAAGTTACTAACACACATAACATAAGCAGCCTTTCGATGCATCTTAATGAGTCAGAAAATAAATAGAGTTTGTTTCAATAAATAAAGATTTTTATAATAAGAATTAGAGGTCATTACGCCTTTTAAAAAATAAAAAAATATTCCGATAATAAAGAGCCGATCTTTATTTATAATGCCCTAGCTAAACAACGCGGGGCCGGCGCGGCACAAACTTTTTCGCTCATCATAAGCTGATGAAGAACAGGATGTTTGATTGAGACCGAAAGCAGACAAGACAAGCAGATATTTCTTCTAAGTCTAGGTGTTTTGGTGCTATGTTCCTCAAAGTTCCTGGTACTTACGATACAGAGAATCATAGGCTATTGCAATAGATTGAGTACCATAACAATCAAGACTCAATAACTTTAAAACCAATGACAAAATTGGTATGTTTCTATTTAAATTTTCGTTAAACATTCAATTATCCAATGCAGCGCCCTCTAATGATGTGTGGCAAAAAATATAATATTTCCTAACGAAAACACACAATAGGACCTTTCATAACGAAAAAATCACATTACGATTAGTTAAGCCGTTTTGAAGAAAAATTGTAACAAACAAACAACCTTTTACCCCAACTAAAATATATATGCCAGTTCCTTGTGCTTTCTTATGACTGTAGATCCGTAAATAAATCGCAATCGACGTGCATCTGAAACGCGCACGAAACGCGCCCACCCGCACTGCATAGCCACAGCTTTACATGTTGTAAGGTCTTTAAAATTCACTCCACGCGAAGTCCAGACAGAATAATAAGACGAGGTGATAGATGTGACACGGTTTGATCCGTTTGATTGGCTCTATCTGAGGGTTAGTCGTGAGGAGCTTCGAAGGCTCTATTTTTTAAAAAGCTTGGCTGTATTTAAAGTTTGTTGTTGCACGGGTTTGTTCATTATTTTGTACGGCTTGCTTTTAATAAAGAATATATTAACTTCTGATTAATTTACCTGAGCAATTGGCCCCAAACTAAGCAGAGCTTGTGGTATGGGAACTACACGACTGAAATACTACTTAAATACTTTTTTTGTAAATACTTACATATCATACATAGATAACACCCAGACCCGAGACAATATTTGCATATACAAACATTTGTCCCGTATCGGGAATCGAACCCGCAACCTTCTGCGTTTTAGGCGGGTCTTCGCCCACTGTGTCGCAGATGTCTTCATTTGACTCTTAAAGTATTTTAATATTTTATTTTAAAACTGACTTCAACAAAAATATATACCTACTCTCATTCCTCCGAACACCTGGACAAGTTATTTCCTATTGCGTTTTGTAGTTCTGTTTCTTTCTACTAAGATGTAGTCGACCTTCAGATCGCTATCACGTAGACGATCCGAATACCAAGTAGCTACGATTATGACAGCATTTGTGAAATGTTGGAGGTAGGTCAGATCATGTTTAAACATGAACATGACTTTCTTAAGAAAGTTTATTAGGTGCATCTTAAAATATGTTAACCAAACTATAAAAAAAAATATTGACGACCTCTGTGGCACAGTGGGCGAAGGTCCGCCTGAGACGCAGAAGGGTTCAATTCCCGCCGCGGGACAAATGTTTGTATGATCTGCTAATATTTGTCTCGGCTGGGTGTTTTCTATGTATAATATGAATGTATTTACAAAAAAATGTATACAAGTAGTATATCAGTCATTTAGTTCCCATAACACAAGCTCTGCTTACTTTGGGGATGAGACTAGATGATGCTGTGTGAAAAAAACCTGTTGGAATGCAATGTATGGCACTAATTATATGTTTAAATAAGACTGCATGTCATAGCACTAATGAATATGTGTAATATTTACATAACAACTCAAACAAGGGATTGTGTCACACGGATCTTACTATTTACGAACTTATACTAACTATAAACAAGTATCAAAAAATAACTACTAAACGTTGGTATTTAATTTTTGGATATAATACGACAATTAGTTTCCTATTCTGCTCGTGAGCACCTTGGCAAGAGACGGAAAATTATACCAAAATTTTGTCAAATTTCAATCTTGTAACTAGTAAAACTGTAACTAAATTGTTACTCACAGGACTTGATTTGTTTCTTTGCTTGAAAAACTCAGGTTTATAGTTGAAATTGGCAAGTATAAGGAGTTTGTGGCGACTGATGTTTTAACGGCGCCGAGGTCGTACCTCAAATCTAGGTCACGGTGCCTTTTACACGTGGACGCTGGAACTAGCACCATTAAGTTATAAGGCCAAAAAAGGATACTGGCATTTTCTGCAAAATTATGAGAGTTTTGAAGCAAACAAAACATGGAACAACTGAAAATAAGCGGTCACTGTCATCTGCCTTTTATACGTGGATGCTAGGACTGGCACCATTAAGTTTTAGGCCAAAGAAGGATACTGGCATTTTCTACAAAATATGAGAGTTTTGAAGCAAACAAAATATGGAACAACTGAAAATAAGCGGTCAATCTCATACGTGGACGCTGGAACTGGCACCATTAAGTTATAAGGCCAGAAAAATATACTGGCATTTTCTGCAAAATTATGAGAGTTTTGAAGCAAACAAAATATGGAACAACTGAAAATAAGCGGTCACTGTCATCTGCCTTTTATACGTGGCCGCTAGGACTGGCACCATTAAGTTTTAGGACAAAGAAGGATACTGGCATTTTTTTGCAAAAATATGAGAGTTTTGAAGCAAACAAAACATGGAACAACTGAAAATAAGCGGTCACTGTCATCTGCCTTTTATACGTGGATGCTGGAACTGGCACCCTTAAGTTTTAGGCCAAAAAAGGATAATGGCGGCGGGCGCCCCATACTACTTTCCTATATACGTCCTACATGGCTTATCCTAACCCAACTTTTATTTCTTCCTCCAATGTACGAAAGCGCTTAGTTCTAAATTCTACAATCGGTTACCGGTCATGTTGACCTAGTAGAACATTATCTTATCTGTTATGAACGTCTGATCTAGTGCAGCTCGAGAGCAAATTTCAATTTTTAAAAGCGTACTTAATTTTTCCTTTTTATATTTAATGAAAGCTCAAGATTACAACCTCTCATCTCGTCCCCGAGATTACCCGGTACATTACTGCAACACCACTTTACCCAGTACGGGCTCACGATCCCAGATATAAAGTGAAAAGTAAAAAATCTTAAGTGTCACTTCAATTAAGGTCGAGACTTTTGACCTTTCCCATCGTGGATTTTTATTATGTAATCTTTGCATGTTCGTTGGTGATCTTATCAATTCGGATGGAGTCCATTATCATCAGCTGGAAGAAGACGTTATCTGCTGGACAGATACATTCAAAAGTAAACTTATAACTCAGTTATAAGTTTACTTTTACGTTATAATACCAGTTTTTTTAGGAATTCGAACCCATAGGGTGCCAACAGGACCCTACCTGATTAGCCTACACCATTATTTTGCCTGGTTTCTCTCTTTATCTTTTAAACCGTAATATGAAGTCAGTTAAAAATATCGTAGAACACGTTTTTATGGCCTCTATTAAGGCAAATAATTATTTGGAGACAAACAGCCAAACAACCCACTAGATGGTAAGCGGTTACAGCGGCCGCCTTTTGCCATCAGCAACACAAAGAACAATTTAGCTTACCTTGACGAAAATTAAGTTTTCGTTTGTAAACTTGCTTGAAGTAAAGGCCACATGATAATAAACTGGCAACCTTCTATCAGCTTAGAGTAATAGATTGAGGGCATTCGCCTCTGCGTAAAGGTGAAATTATTTTTATTTTTCATGTTTAGTTAAAATCAGAATCATTTATTTATATGAAAGAAACGCGTCAATTAGAACGATGTCACACCATGTGTGAAAATAAAAATGAAAATAAGTTTAGGTACTACTTAAATAAAGGTTATATACCTACTTAGGTAGATAGGTACCATCGCCATCACATAGTAAGTCATATTTCCTGTCATAACTAGATGATCAAAAAATCTTCCACCGTAGCTTGCATACCAAGTTAGATTTTTAATCTAGTTTCTAAACTAGATTTATATTTATATACCATATATTATGAAGACAAATTCTAAACTCAATCAATGATTAAATATTTTGCAGTGTAAGCGAGTGGAAGTGGGAGTTGAGAAATCAGTGCTAAATTTCTTTAAGTTCACCGGTAAGTGAAGTGTTTTGTGAACCCAACTTCTAGCTAAGACTTTTTGTGACAGTCTTAAGAGCTCTGAAGACAAATGGCAAAAACGGACCCATCTAGAAAAGATACTTTAAAGTAGCTAAAGTCGTGTCCTCCAGCTCTAGCTTTTTTACTTCATGTCCTAGAATTAAGAAACAAAGTTAAGCGTGTGGGATTCAGTAAGAACTACTGAATCCCACACGCATTTCGACGGATTTCGAATGTTAACTTTGGAAATTAAATTCAGGCACAGTGAACTGAATTAGGGAAAATTTTGAACGAGAAAGATGAAGCGATACTGATTCACTATAAAAATGTAAGTTCTTATAACTAGAAGTTTGAACCAAGATGCGCCAAGCAAACCAATACCCAACAGACATTGAAAAATGGAAAGTCCCAATAGGCCGGTTTACCAACAAGTTTGAGGAGTCAATGTAAACGATTGGACAGATGTTTACATTGACTCCTCAAACTTGACTGCAAACCCGATCGTGTTCGGCTTGTTAATGTTTCATGGGATGACTCAACTTTAAAGCAATCAGCGGTATCAACTGTAGTGTGCAGTTTTTTTTTGTTTCTGTACAGAAAATGAGAAAACTATCGTGATTGAGATCATTAATATTGTAAAAGCAGGAATTTTTGACACAAAACCACCCCACCCTGATGAAGACTCTCGGAATGAGTGGTGGTGGTCGGCGCCTCCGCTGATTGTTCCTCCGGTACGTGAATATTTATAAAAAAAAAAACAAACAAAAAAACACGCTTACGACTATAATCCCCATAATTATTATAAGTTTAACGGGTCTTTATCGCGTTTACCTTTTTTATTCATGACCCTAAGGTGCTATCCAGTGAACGCCAATATTGTAAGAGAATGGTTCGTGAAGCGATTGAAATAAAGAAGTACCCAAATTTTAATCGTGAAGACGGCTATAGACTCTCTGCGTCCTGGAATCCCGTGATAAACAGGTGTTCGCGTCGCGATCCAATTGTGCAGTGCGGTGATACGGTTAGTGTAGTGTGCCGTAATGTGAACATGGACTTTTCTGATTCTGAAGATGAAATGAGGGTAGTTGCGGCTACTGCCTTTATTTCTCGACGGTAGCTCCGTATACTCCAGTCATCCCGTGACCACGGCTGTTGCAATACAGTTGAAACGTCGGGAAAATAATAAAAAAGGTAAACGCGATAAAGACCCGTTAAACTTATAATAATTATGTTATCTAATCGCGAAAGTTTGAAAAATACTATTGCAAACCGGTACGGGCCGGAAATTGTAAACAAAGTTCGACGTCTAGAATTTCTGCGGAAGAAAAGTGCGAAACTTATAACATCACGTACCTTTTTAACAAAATGTCGTGATTGGGACGTGTTACCACAGTGTGTTCGAATTAAGCCGCGTACTGATATTGAACATTCCGATAGAATTCTAAGGAATGCGAGTGTCCGTCTACTTAAACAATTAATACGAAATGACCAGTGTCACTTAGAAAGAGTGCAGTGTGAGTTATATGATCTACACTTGGATTGCGGTGGCGTGTTATCTATCAGTGATTTCGATTTATGTGACCGGGTAACGTACTATCAAGCACAACGTACTTTTGATTTGTGTACAGATAAGCACAACAAAAAGTTTCAAAAATTGCTTGCCAGGTGCGGAGTTTCTCAACAACAAGTACAGTCAGTAAAAAATGTAAAAGAGACCGTCATAAATCTATCGAATACTGTTTTGAATGAACCTACGCAAAACGTACTGGAAAAAGGGTTAAACTTTGCGCCAACACCTAAACGAATACCGTACGAAGACATTATCAGTAGTGTAGAGGAGACAATTATTCGCAACAAAATACCAACTAATGACGCTGAAACGCTGAGACAAGATGTTGCGATAATTTTACGTAAGTCTAGACTACCTAGGTCAAACATCACTGAGGAAGAACGTCGAGCTCTTAAGGACTTAAGGGCGAATGATGATATTTTAGTGCTAAAGGCCGATAAAGGAAATGCCACGGTAGTGATCAATTCCACCGACTACGATGATAAATTACGGAGTTTACTGTGTGATAATAAGGTGTACAAGCCAGTCTCGTACAACCCAACTGCTAGGGTGACAAGACGTATAAGAGCACTTATTTTAGACCTTAAGGAACTTTTTGCGGAAGATGTGTTTGACCGTCTTTATAAGCCTACAATTGTGCAGTCGCCGAAATTATATGGTTTACCAAAGGTACATAAAAATAATGTGCCATTGCGCCCAATTGTGAGTCAGATCAACTCACCTACTTACAACTTGGCAAAACATGTATCTTCGGTCTTGCAGCCGCTGGTGGGGAAGACGTCATCTTTTGTGAAGGATTCTCGCCATTTTGTGGACATCATCAGGAGTTTAAAAATAGAACCAGATGATATTATGGTGAGTTTTGACGTGGAGTCACTTTTTACCAACGTTCCATTAAAAGACTGCCTTGAGGTGATAAAAGAAAAGCTAAAAGATAACGAACTACCTGATCAGTATATTGTTCTGCTTGAACACTGTTTAGATGGAAACTTCTTCTTATACCGCGGGCAACATTACCTCCAGATTGATGGTGTGGCCATGGGTAGCCCGGTGGCTCCGGTGTTGGCTAACATCTGGATGGAACATTTCGAAGGACTTTTGGATTTATCAGCTAGCGGTATAAAGTTGTGGAAACGATACGTAGATGATGTTTTCTGCATAATGAAGGGTAGTAAACGGGAAGTGGAACAATTTACATTGATTTTAAACTCCATTCACCCAAAGATCCGGTTCACTTATGAAATGGAGAGTAACAGGACATTAGCTTTTCTCGATGTCAAGGTGATGGTGAAAACAGATGGGTATTTAGCGCACTCAGTTTATAGAAAACCAACACACACTGACAGGTATTTGAACGCCGCCTCACACCACCATCCTCGTCATTTACAATCTGTTGTTGCCTCATTGACGAACAGAGCTTACGATCTGTGTGACCCTGAACATCTCGAGAGTGAATTAGTACATGTTCAGGAGGTTCTGAAAGCGAACGGATATGTAGGTAAACATCAGCAGTCGAAACGCACGTGCAGAGGAAAACAACCTGATGTTAGTAGACAGTCCACGTTCCTGCCTTATTTGAAGGGGGTGACGGATAAGATTGGTAACATCTTGAAGAGGTTTTCAATCAAGTCAGTTTTCATTCCGCACTCAAAAGTGGCTAAGCAGCTTCGAACACCAAAGGACGTGGTACCTCTGCAAATGCCAGGTGTTTATAAAATAGACTGTAGCTGTGGCCGTGCTTACATCGGGCAAACGAAGCGGACAATTGCTGAAAGGGTCAAAGAGCATATTGCAGCTGTCAAAAATCGCCAGATAAACAAGTCGGCCATAGCGGAGCACCTTGTGGACTCAGGACCAAACCATTGGATCGAGCTTCATGACCCTAAGGTGCTATCCAGTGAACGCCAATATTGTAAGAGAATGGTTCGTGAAGCGATTGAAATAAAGAAGTACCCAAATTTTAATCGTGAAGACGGCTATAGACTCTCTGCGTCCTGGAATCCCGTGATAAACAGGTGTTCGCGTCGCGATCCAATTGTGCAGTGCGGTGATACGGTTAGTGTAGTGTGCCGTAATGTGAACATGGACTTTTCTGATTCTGAAGATGAAATGAGGGTAGTTGCGGCTACTGCCTTTATTTCTCGACGGTAGCTCCGTATACTCCAGTCATCCCGTGACCACGGCTGTTGCAATACAGTTGAAACGTCGGGAAAATAATAAAAAAGGTAAACGCGATAAAGACCCGTTAAACTTATAATAATCATGTTATCTAATCGCGAAAGTTTGAAAAATACTATAATCCCCATGATAGATATCCTCAATACGCAGATCTGTTGGGATTCCAAGGGCAGTCAGACTAGTCATAGACACGTCTAAACGTTAATTTGGCGCATGCCCGCGTTTTGCATAGAGTCATTCCACGTGTCAGGTTGTTAGCCCATCGCCGCTTATTGGAACCCTAACAGATGACACATGCCTTCACATTTTAGCTTTAAGGGCATGCCGCTTTCAGCACGGTTCCTTCACACGTTTGAGCACGTATTAAGCGCATATTAATCGAAAAATTCATTGGTCAACCTACGACCTTCAGATAGGAAGGCAGAGTTTAGCCCACTGCTAGGCCAATACGGATCTAATTTGCGATATGAATGAGAATAATAATATTACATTCTCCCTCCAACTGTATTTGCAGATACCTAACAAAATAAACAGGCGAAAGAAGCAAATGCGTCATTTGCTTCACAGCGAAACAAATTAAGTTGTTTATGGTAGGTATTATGTATTGACATTTTTTAATCAAACGTTATACTGACATTTTAAAACAAATTTTGCACACGCATATTTAAATTGATATTCAATCTAGGTACTTATTGACATTTGCATACCATTTAGAATAATTAATATAAGACATTAAATGTCAAAAAACCAACTTCCTCCCGTGCTTCGTTATTTTGCTCACTCGAAATGACACTCTTTCGAATCCTATCCTACTAATATTATAAACGCGAAAGTTTGTGAGGATGGATGTTTGTAACTCTTTCACGCAAAAACTACTAAACGGATTTTAATGAAACTTTACAGTAATATAGCTTATACATCAAAATAACACACAGGCTACTTTTTATCCGGGTACCACACGGGAGAAGCTGTGGGCAGAAGCTAGTAAAAAATAAAAGTAAAATAGCCTACAAAAAATATCTCGCCAATCATATTTAAAAATAAAATAAAAACAAATTGAGAACCTGCTTCTTTTTTTGAAGTCCGTTAAAAAAAGCCTATTAGAATTGAAATATCAAGTTATCAAGGGGGGCAGAAGTCACGTGACATTTCCACAGCTAACGTCATTTCCATACAACTAAATCTTTCCGCAGGCGTTAACGCGAACAGAAAATGGTATTTGTCTAGGCACTCTGATAATGACATTCCATCATTTACTTACTTAGGTATGTACTTAGGTATGTACCTATGCAAATACGTACATGAGTCAGGATGCTATTTGCACCCAGCGTCTATAGATCTCCGTTTTTAATTTCATTTATTTCTCAAACTTTCGCGATTAGATAACATAATTATTATAAGTTTAACGGGTCTTTATCGCGTTTACCTTTTTTATTATTTTCCCGACGTTTCAACTGTATTGCAACAGCCGTGGTCACGGGATGACTGGAGTATACGGAGCTACCGTCGAGAAATAAAGGCAGTAGCCGCAACTACCCTCATTTCATCTTCAGAATCAGAAAAGTCCATGATCACATTACGGCACACTACACTAACCGTATCACCGCACTGCACAATTGGATCGCGACGCGAACACCTGTTTATCACGGGATTCCAGGAACGCCAATATTGTAAGAGAATGGTTCGTGAAGCGATTGAAATAAAGAAGTACCCAAATTTTAATCGTGAAGACGGCTAAATCGTCGGGAAAATAATAAAAAAGGTAAACGCGATAAAGACCCGTTAAACTTATAATAATTTCATTTATTTCATCAAACTATTTATCGCAAAATCTTATGACTTGCAACCAATACCTTGCCCCAGTCACACGCTACGGTCGCCTAGTTTTTAGTGAAATTAAAAATGGCATAATGCTGTTTCGTGTCAATTTATTACCCGCGTTTGTACTGGAAACCGGATCGATGGCAGCTTTATTTGCCACTGCAATTTTTTTCGCTAAGCATAGTTTTTAATTGGAATTCCAGCTGAACCTGTTAGTCCGAAGCCTTTGAGCACTTAATAAGTTTTAGAATATTATCACGACTATACCACGTACTTTACTATTCTCCTGCTGACGTTTCACTGACCGTTTAGAGGTTCCCGTCTCACGACCGTCGAGCGTGGTCGCGGACGGTGCTCATGAGGAAGGACCTCTAAACGGTCAACGAAACGTCAGCAGGAGAATAGTAAAGTACGTGATATAGTCGTAATAATATTCTAACTATTACGACTATTTCACGCAAAAACTACTGAACGGATTTTGATGAAACTTTACAGTAATATAGCTTATACGAACACATAGGCTACTTTTTATCCGAAAACCACGCGGGCGAAGCTGTGAGCAGAATCTAGTAAAACATAAAAGAAAAAAAAATCTTGCATCTCAGGCTTGATTTTGGATTCTTCATTCAGTACTCAAAACGGTAAAGGAAAACATCGTAAGGAAACCGGCATGCCCTAGAACCAAAAAATCGAAGGCGTGTGACATCAGATAGTGTTCCAACAGTAATGGGCTTAGAAGCTGTCACGTGGATACTAAACTACTTACAAAACGCGGGCATGTGCTGAATGTAATGTTTGGACGTGTCTCAACTACCCCAGTGATGTATCCGACGATGTCCTTCATATCAAACACAGTCGTGAGCGTGTTTGTTTGTATAGTTTTTTTTTAATTCAGCTTCTGTGCGGTAGTAACATATCTACGACGCCATTATACAATCAGCGTCATAATTGCGGGTAGTTGACGCGCGCGCGGCGCCTCAGCACCGTTTGACACATTTCACTTGACCCCGTGCCGTAGTTGGTGCCTCGTTCAGTCGGCCACTTGCCGGGCCAGTCGTAACATTGAACTCGAACGACTGGATGGATCTTGCTTGGCGAGATAATTGTAAGCCGTCTTGTGATCAAGGTGAAACAGTTATTTGCAAACTTAATTGATTCGAATACAAGGTTAAAACGGTCTAACCGCTATACATAATAATAGCTGCGCCCCGCGGTTTCACCCGCGTAAGTTTCGATTCCGTGGGAATATCGGCGAGCTAATTAAATTTTAGAACATCAAAGATGCTATTGTGACTTAACTATGATAGTAAGATATATTTTTATAGGTAATACTGAGTACTTTAATCATGTAGTACATCATTTTTATGTATCATCAATAGTTTTCTCAGCGAACGCCAAATAATGAATTTTACAGACAAACATTTTCTACTTTGGGTGACATTATTGCAATTTTCTTAAGGATCTCTATTTTTTTTTAAATAAATTATCGCCTATGTTACTTCCTGATAATTAAGCTTTCATTTGGTGAAAAAATGGTTAAAATCGGTCCAGTAGTTTCGGAGCCTATTCGATACAAACAAACAAACAAAAAATATTTCCTGTTTATAATATTAGTATAGATAAGTTTGCCTAAAAGTAACTTTTAAGGGTTCCGTACCCAAAAGTTACGGACAGGACTCCGCCAACGCTCTTTATTTTGACTGTTGAAATCACAGAGTTACATAAACACGGACTCTATCAAGGCCAATAGCAAAAACATCGAAGCTAAAACGTCCTAAAAAGCAATTATCTTGTTATTAATTTGGAGAAGTAGAGCTTCTACTTCTTTGAAAGTACCTATTTCTGTCGCCAAGCAGTTATTTGCGAAGGTCCGCCTGCGACACAGGAGGTCGCGGGTTCTATTCCCGCCCTGGGACAAATGTTTGTACGATCTGCAAATATTTGTTCCGGGTGTTCTGGGTATTTTCTATGTATAATAAAAAAATATCTATCTATGTAATGTATTGTATTAAGTATATCAGTCATCTAGTACCCATAACACAAGCTCTGCTTAGCTTGGGGCTAGATGATGCTGTGTGGATTGTCCAGCATTATCATTATTATTATTAATATTGCTGTATTCCACTTTGAAGGGTATGGTTTTCTGTGAAATTACAGGTACATGAGATCTTTCTATGATAACTCAGGGAGGCAATGTGTTAGTGATACCTATTTCAATCGTCCATAGGTTACGATAACCGCTTACATCAGGGCCGTTAGTTTGGTTATCTCTTTAGTAGTATAAAAAAAATAGCATAGAATTCGTGTTTACTGTGTCATACGGAACTTTTAGGTGCGTGAGGAAGATATTATTGACGACCTCCGTGGCGCAGTGAGCGTGACGCAGAAGCGTGCGGGTTCTATTCCCGCCGCGGGACAAATGTTTGTATCTGCAAGTATTTGCCTCGGGTCTGGGTTTTTCTATGTATAATACTTACGTATTTACAAAAAAATAATTAAGTAGTATACCAGTCATGTAGTTCCCATAATACAAGCTCTGCTTAGTTTAGGGCTAGATGCTGTGTGAAAATGTCCAGTATTATTATTATGGTGAACGTTAAATTGCAATGTGAAGTTCCAACTAAGTCTCTTCCAGCGAAGACGCACTTAGCATACAAGAATCAGCGAAAGTGGTGCTCACAGCCGGCGGAGAAATGCGTAACAGCTCGTTGCGGACGCGCATGTCGTAATGCCGCGTAATCGATGACATTGAACACAGGTTGCCGGTTGCTGGTTTCAGTTGCTGCTGGCCTAGTGGAAACCGGCGCAATATCCGAAAAAAAAATAATCGTATTTGGGTAGAAAAGTATACAGCGTTATCCTATCCTACTAATATAATAAACGCGAAAGTTTGTAAGGATAGATGTTTGTTCCTCTTTCACGCAAAAACTACTGAATTGATTTTGATGAAACTTTACAGTAATATAGCTTATAGATCAGAATAACAAATAGGCTACTTTTTATTCGGGTACCGCGCGGGCGATGCCGTGGGCAGAAGCTAGTAATAATAATAAATTCGTTTAACCAAACTGAAATAAAATAAACAAATTGGAGACATTCTAGGGAAAGGCTATGTCAGAAATACTTAACTGCCGAGCTTCTATGAAGAATTTGATGAGGATGAATTTAGCGAAAGAGGTATGCCAGGACCGTGGCAAGTGGAAATCCGTGATCTCTCCATACCCCTCCGGGTAACAGACGTGACTTATGTATGGAAAATACTGAATACACTTAATAAGTAGGCAGCAGGTTAGTAGGTACTAAACAATTTTCATCACCTACTTTGCAAATAAGATGGTCTACTAGCCCGCGTACTAGGATTCCCTGTGTTGTGGGTGGCTAGTCTCCTGCATACCCCTCCAAGAATCAGGCGTGACTATGTATGCATGGAAAATACTGAATACACTTAATAAGTAAGCAGCAGGTTAGTAGGAACTAAACAATTTTCATCACCTACTTTGCAAATAAGATGGTCTACTAGCCCGCGTACTAGGATTCCCTGAGTTGTGGGTGGCTAGTCTCCTGCATACCCCTCCAAGAATCAGGCGTGACTATGTATGCATGGAAAATACTGAATACACTTAATAAGTAAGCAGCAGGTTAGTAGGTACTAAACAATTTTCATCACCTACTTTGCAAATAAGATGGTCTACTAGCCCGCGTACTAGGATTCCCTGAGTTGTGGGTGGCTAGTCTCCTGCATACCCCTCCAAGAATCAGGCGTGACTATGTATGCATGGAAAATACTGAATACACTTAATAAGTAAGCAGCAGGTTAGTAGGAACTAAACAATCTTCATCACCTACTTTGCAAATAAGATGGTCTACTAGCCCGCGTACTAGGATTCCCTGAGTTGTGGGTGGCTAGTCTCCTGCATACCCCTCCAAGAATCAGGCGTGACTATGTATGCATGGAAAATACTGAATACACTTAATAAGTAAGCAGCAGGTTAGTAGGAACTAAACAATCTTCATCACCTACTTTGCAAATAAGATGGTCTACTAGCCCGCGTACTAGAATTCCCTATGTTGTGGGTGGCTAGTCTCATCTAAAGGTAATTATGGTGTATCCTACTAGTTCCTTCTTCTTTGCTTGTATTTGTTTGAATTATATTTTATTTTGTTGTTGATACAAATCTTAGTTTCAGAACTATGCGGCTACGTATGAGGTTGTTAGGTGTTATTTATTTTCAATGATAATGTTGTAAATATCTCGTAACCGATGACATTGAGCGCCGCTTGCCTCCGCGATATCTAGGTTGCCGCACTCATAAGTTAAGAATGAATGATTTACTTAAATGGTATGTTTTCATGCTATTTTCTAAATTATACAAATTTAAAAAATTAATAAGCCGATTAGCGGCGAGGGACACATGCCAAATGTTACGTTTGGATGTGCTTCTGACTACCCTCTACTTGTTATCCTCAAAGTTATTCTCACGGAGTGTATGTATGTATCGGAGGATGTCAATAACGGGAAACAATCTAGTGTGTGTTTTTTAATAAGTTGAATGAATGAAAATACTTTAATGTACACCTTATGATATTAACAAAATAAACAAGAACACATTTTGATAAAAATAGACTGCCCTTTGTACCTCACTAAGGGCGGTCTATTTTTTTTAGTTATTTTTAAATTTTTAGTACCTACTTGTATAACAACATTTGTGGAAAGATTTTTGCTTGTTTTCTTTTGATTTTACTGCTGAATTGGCAGCGTCCACTAGGTCACCTTCATAGATTGCAATGACGAACGATACAAGTTGTGGCGTTAAATACTATTGACGACCTCTGTGGCGCAGTGGACGAAGTCCGCCTGAGACGCAGAAGGTTGCAGGTTCGATTCCTGTCACGAGATAATTGTTTGTAAGATCTGCAAATATTTGTCTCAGGTCTGGGTGTTTTTCTATGTATAATATGTATGAATTTACAAAAAAAAAGTATATATGTATATCAGTCATGTAGTTCCTATAATACAAGCTCTGCTTAGTTTGGGGCTAGATAATGCTGTGTGAAAAATGTCCAGCATTATTCATTATTTATTTTGCTGTTTTTATGTGCGTTCTACACAGTAATTTGATTTTTAGACACAACTAGCCCTACCCTCCTCAGGACGCTAGCAAAAAGGCCGTTTTCTCTACCTTCTTAGCATGAAGACCCAAGACACCGGTTTTGTCTACCGCCGAGAAGATAAAAAATATTTTGTCCCTCTCTTTTGTTTGACAGAATAGGCAACATAAATAGTTTTTGTCTTCTCTTTCGTAGACAAAAGTTTGTCTTGGATACCCATGCTAAGCGGGCAGGTCTGAGAAAGAAAAGCATGAAAAACGGGCGCCCCGTTCTATGGCGTTTATTTCTAGTCTATCTTTCATACCTTTTCGGACGGACGATGGAGCGTCGCACTCTGGTAGAGCTTTCTTAGCTTCTGCTAAACAGAATAGATCGGAGGGAAACATTGAATACTGACCATTAATTTTCATTCTTTTTCTTATTCTTACCGGATTGGCAAAATTTGTTAGCTGTCAAGCCGCTTTAAATTTACCGAACTTCCGCAACTTTAGAATTTATTTTAACAATGTTTGGGATTGAATTTGAAGTACCTATTTTATTGGTACAAAAGCATTAATTTCTACGTTCATTGTCGCAAATGTTATTTTGGCACAGTTATTTTGGAACACAAACTCTCCGAAAGCAATTCAAATCACACAAACGTCTTGAATTACTCAAAAATAGGACAGTACTAATTCAGAACATTCGGAAACCACAAAAGACCGATTCTCGAAAAAAATCTCGTGATCGAGATGATAATTAGGAAATTCTTTTTGATCGTTGGCAGATGTCATTTTATAATGAAGTTTTTCAAAATCACACAGCTGCTGGTAAAACGATAGCACTGAAAGATTAGACCTAGGCTATCAAAAACGTGGTTTCTATTAGTTTTCTTGAAATGGTATACAGTGCTAGTAATGTAAGATACGACTAGACCGATCTGCCACAGATTAAAAAAAAAGCCTCTTATTGAATCTCAGTTGAAAGCAATTGTTGATTTCTTAATGTAGCATGCAGTGTCATCTAGTAAGCTTCAAAGAACTAGACTGAACTGATTCAGATAAACTTAAGTTATAACGAGACCGTAAAGGTATTTCTACCAGAGACATTTAATCTTTTGTTTGGTCGGAAAACAATGACGAAGACTTCAATTTTGGATTGTGAGAAAAGGGGTTAAAAAGGGTTGGCAATTTACAATAATAAAACCGAGTTCGTTATCCACCAAAGCTATAATGACGACCTCTGTGGGCGAAGGCTCGCCTGAGACGCAGATGGTTGCGGGTTCGATTCCCGCCGCGGGAGAAATGTTTGAAAGATCTACAAATATTTGTGTCGGGTCTGGGTGTTTTCTATAATATGTATGTATTCACAAAAAAAGTATATCAGTCACGTAGTTCCCATAATACAAGTTCTGCTTAGTTTGCTAGATGATGCTGTGCGAAAAATGCCCAGCAATATAATCAGACTGCTCTACAAAACATTAAGGTATTGTAACCTGAGTTTGTTTACATTAACTGAGCCTACACTTTTTTTAATACTTCTAAAGAGGCAAACAAACTATCTGCCCACCTGGTAGCCTATGGACGCTTGTTATACCAGAGGTATCACTCACGCATTGCCTACCTGAGATATCGAGATGAAAGATCTAATGTGCCTGCTGCAACCATACCCTTCAAACCGGAACACAGCAATGAGAACATTACTATGAACAATGAGGCGGAAGGAGAAAGTTGCGACCACTCACCCTGAAGATTCTCGGAATGAGTCGAAACTTAGTCGGTGCCTTCACCGATAGTGCAGTACGTGAAAATTGCCGTTTTTACAATATGAGAACATTACTGCTTGGTGGTAGCACTTCCCCGGACGAGCCCTATCACATACATAGTTACATCTATGTATGTGATAAAAACCCAACGTTTTTTGAACTCAATTCAAGTAACGTAAAAAACAGGTTTAGGAAAAATCCAATCATCAAATATCATTCGAAAGCCATCGAAGTTCAAACGAAATTAGTCCAGTCTAGCGTTTGAGCGATCTAACGCGATTTCGGGCGACTACATGATAAAGATCTTCTAAACTAACATAAAAAACCCAGACAAGTGCGAGTCGCGCACCGAGGGTTCCGTACATGCTTGTATGTTCATCAAAATAATTAACAAAATTCAATTTCATAAACTATGGAAGTACCAAACATTGCTCTACCGAGAGTCGGATTGTAAGACAATCTTAATTTTGTACTTGATTTTTTTTTCGCCCATACATCGATATACGTCACGTTCAATTTTCCCACTGCAAGTGTAAGTTTGTAATAGCAAAATATTTTTTTTCATGAGATAAAAACAACAAATAAACGATTTTTTTACTTCTTCGTTTACTTGTGCTGTGTGACCTTACTTCTTGCAGAATTTCATGAGATTATTAGGTTTTGATTTATTTACGATTATCAAAATATATCGCATAAATGGCCGCATTTTTTATTTCGTGGACTTAAAAGCTTGAATTTTTCAGAGCTCCAAGGGACCGTAGACCTACGAATTTGATATTAATTCCAACTTGAGACCTCCACGCGTTCCTGAGACAAAAGTCTTGATAGACAAACAGATGGATGGACAGCAAAGTGATCCCATAAAGGTACCGTTTTTTCCTTTTGAGATACAGAACCCTAAAAATAATCTCCAATTACAATTGTTTCAATTCTAAGATTTAGAATCTCGTGGACGAGATTTATCCCAAAATACGAGCCCAGAACAACAAACTATTCCTGTCAGTCGTAAAACATTTGATCTAACTATAAGTGCAGTGCACTTCAAAACGAATCTCAGACGTCGGAGAGCCATTATCTAGCACTCATTGTTTCAAGAAGAAGTTGATTCAATGAGACAGTTGTCTGATATTTAAGGCCCGATCAAACGAACTCGGTGGCGGCGGGGTGGTGGCGCTGACGACTAGTATATTCACGCGAACTTTGACAACCACTTGATAACCGACAACCATATGTTGGCTTTGCCTTCGTATTTGTCGCTCAAGACCACTGGTACAGAATATGCCCTGAAAAGACTAATGACAGCTGACGAGCAAGTCAATAAGAACCTAATATTCCAAGAAATTAGTATACTGAAAAAACTATCCAATATAATTAAATACATAGCTGTCTCATTTATCGATTAGTCTAACACCTCGCATGGGATGGGAGAGCACTTGCTGCTAACAGACTTGTGCAGTGGTGGGAGCTTAATGGAGGCTCTGCAGAATAGGGGGACAGCCTTTCCTCTGCCGACAATACTGATGGTATTTTACCAGACTAGCCGGGCTGTGCAACACATGCACGCTCAATAATCGATTGGTACTGAATAACGCGTAGCTCCCACGTTTTTGTAGAAGCGTGAGTAAAGCCGGTCTCTTTAAAGAAAGATGAATTGCCGTATTAAAGTTCCATTGTGTTTCAGACGAACCGCCGAATCAAGGTTAATACTCGATTCCAACCAGATTTTTACGACCCGAATACAGTGTAATGGCAAATGGTTTTAAATAGTTCAATGAATTACTTTTGAACTTTAAACGTTCCTATTCAATATTGGCAGGGTGACAAGAAAAGAACCCGTATCATGACGAACGAATACGGCCCGTCTAAGGAAGTATTACCACCATACCTATTTTTGCCGTCAAGCAGTGATACTAGCAATATCGGGGAAATTACAAGCCCACGATACTTTTCACCGTTATGTCTCAGGGTACGCAACGAGCGAGTGATACCTCTCGTATTGCAAGCGTCCAAAATAAAAAGCTCCAAACTAAGCTGAGCTTGTATTATGGGAACTACATGACTGATATACTACTTACTAGTTGTTGCCAGCGGCTTCGCCCGCGTAGTATGTTAATAAAAGTAGCATATGACCGTCTCCAGGCTTCAAACTATGTCCACCAACTTTTGAATGAATCGAACCAAGGATTATAATTTATAAAAAGTTTAGAACTCAATTGCACACCCCCAAAGGGTAGTTTTGAAAAAATAAAAAATACGTGTTTCATTATTTATTTTAAAGTTTATGTGTAAAGTGTAAAGTTTTGAGTGAATATTTTAGGAATATTTTTTTCCATAGAAACTTTACCACCCTGTTTAACTCCCTTAGGGGTTGATTTTCGAAAATAAGATTAGCTTATGTGTTATTCCAGAACTTAAACTGTCTACATTCCAAATTTCATCAAAACCAGTTAAATAGTTACGGAGATACGTGGTAACAAACATTCACACACACAAGACTTTCGCATTTATTATATTAGTAGGATATACTTAAACACCATAGATTACGGTAACCGCTTAGATGGTCCGTATGATTGTTTGAACCTTAAGTGGTATAAATAATAAAAGTACTACTGAGCGCTTCTGTGCTCTGTATGGCACGTTAAGCTGATAATGTCGGATACTAACGGTCGCTATGAAAATCCGGATAAACTACAAGCCTATACGAGCTTAGGTACGTTCAATCAAGATTTAGGATAAAAATATATGTAGCACTTTTCGTAAAAATATTATTATTCGACGGATAAAAAAATAATTTCATGAAACGCGATCCAGTTTTGTTGGTACCCGCGGGGCTGTAAAGAATATTTTAGAAAATGGATGTGATTTTATTGTCTCTCCTGTATAATAGAAAGGAGTTTTTCTTTACACCTACACGGCTTTGGAGAACGAAACGGCAAGAATTTAAATATATAATCTATTAGCTTCTGCCCACGGCTTCACCCGCGTGGTACCTGGATAAAATGTAGCCTATGTGTTATTCTGATGTATGAGCTATATTACTGTAAAGTTTCATCAAAACCCGTTCAGTAGTTTTTGCGTGAAAGAGTAACAAACATCCTCACAAACTTTCACGTTTATAATATTAGTAGGATATAAAACATGCCATCGATGCTTGACTAACTTGAGCTTTTTACCCTATTACAGTCGTAACCAGCTAACGTCTCGTTTTTCCTTTAAAATATCAAAAGTTTGTCAGTTTTTTTAAGAGAAACGGAGACGATTTGCTTGTTATTGTAATCCGAGGTCACTGTCTGACTGACAACGCACCGATTTACCATGGGTTTCAATTACAATCGTACAATAACGACGTCTAATTTTTCTATATATTTTGCGATTGTTATAATAAATAACTCATAAATCAGTTGTTTCTTGAAATAAAAAAAAAACGGTTGCAACTTGCAACTTATATGTTAAACAAAAAGTTGATTTTAGCCTGACATGTCAAGTGCTCATAATCATATTTTTTTTTAAAAGTTACCCAACACATTATTTGGTACATTCCCGTGTTTTGCATAGTGGTTGGGTTTGATCGTCGAAATTAGAGCTCAAGTGTTTTCGCGTGATTTACAAATAACCCGTATAAACAGAGTAGGTATAACTATGATAATAAATAAATAATAATAAATAAATAATAATACATAAATAACAATAAATAATGCTGGACATTCATCACACAGCATCATCTAGCTCCAAACTAAACAGAGTTTGTATTATGGGAACTATATGACTGATATTCCACTTATATACTTTTTTTAAGGTAGGTATACACTTTTAATGTTATTTAGACAGATTCTAGATTCTATGCAACCTGGAGTCTAGACAAATACCTCACGCTTAGTTTTCCTTTCACGCTAACGCAAACTTGTCAAGGACAAAACTTGGCAGCAGTCACGTGATCCACAGCTACCATTTACCAATACCATTTCCATAAAATCAATCTTTCCGCAGGCGTTAACGCCAACAGAAAGTGGTATTTGTAAGACGCCCTGTCATGTTTGTCTCCACGCTCAAGTTCTTTTGAAAGTCGTTTTATTTTTTTGTAGATTTTGGTCACCAAACCAACAAACAATCTTCAACAAAACTATTGAAAGACTTTTCGTTGAAGGCACTACTAGTTAATCACAAGCCATCTAAATCAAGATTAACTAAAATTAGGCACACATGAATGGCAATAAAAAATAAAAGTTTTAAAGCCAACTTCCACTGAAGAGGGAGTACTTCATTTTGCGCTTGCATTAAAATACGCTAAGGTTTTGATCTTGTTTAGTATCTTCCTGTTCCTTTGAATGGAATCCCCGCGAGAATGGAACAATGCGTTGTTATACTAATTTGTGCCTATCAAATTTACAAAATGTATGTAGATGTTATAAGTCAAAGTCAAAGTCAAAGTCGAAGTCAATAAGTTTTCACTCATTGAAATCACAAGGATCATATAGAAACGTCAACTTAAAAACTATACGTGAATTTAATCGTTAAAGTGAATTTACGCCGGTCCCTCGCGCGCGACCAAGCCTCGAAGAATCAGGCAACAAACTCTGCTTGGTTATTTTTTTGATGATCCTTCATTCAGCTTTAGTGTGGTGCCAATCGAACGAGGTGAACTTATTTATAGAAAAAAGTACTAGTCAGAGAATTAAATAAAGTCTAAAAAGTATCAACCTAATTTCTTATGACAACACACTATATACTTTATAATAGTAATGCTTATACATATTTTTCATACACTACCTATACTAAGAAAATATGTAGACTCATCTCTGTGTGCTTTTTACCATGGTTGTTTTAGTCAAGTTTTAGTTGAAAAATAGAAAACTCTTCTGTCGTTGTAACTGACGTCCATATGACGGCGCTCTTACACGCTTATGTAGCCACACTTTAGTGGACAGTGGACTCTATTGCAGTAAAAACTATATTTGAACTCACGACACAAGCAAAAAGCCCAGCATAATAAGTTATTGACGCATTACTTAATAGGAGGATCGCGTGTTCCACAAAGGAAATGTTAAACTAAATAAGGCGATGTCAAAACCGTCTCGAACAATTGGTGGGAATGTTGCTATTACCATTTGCTTCAGGATACGGTGTTCATCATGGCTGAACAAGGCAATGACTTGATGATAAATTACAACAAAAAAACACGCTTACGATCATCCTCAGAACCCTATGATGGACATACTCAGATCTATACTCAGTCCTGGCTTGGTCGCGGAGGAACGGGCAGTAGATAAAAACCGACGTTTCAAAGTGATCCTTTTGATTTTATTGAATATAATGAATTTTGACTTTGACTTTGTCTTTGAGTCACGTTCACATATTATTTTTACTAGTAGTTCGCTATGAACTTTGATCTCGCGAAGTACCGTTTCCCGACTATCAAAATCCCCTTACCGATTAAGCTCATCTTCGAACCTAAAAATATAATTATGTTTGTTTATTATTCAGATAGAAGTATAAGTATTCATTCAGAAATAAGTACAATACAGTGAACTGACACATTTATTATACATATATTGAGTATAATAGAAATAAATTGATAAACAATGCTGGTCATTTTTCACACAGCATAATCTAGCCCCAACGTAAGCAGAGCTCGTGTTATGGGAACTACATGACTGATATACTACTTATATACTTGAATACATTCATATTATACATAGAAAACATCCAGATTCGAGACAATTATTTGAAGATTACACAAACACTTGTCCCGCGGTGGAAATCGAAACCGCAACCTTCTGCGTCTCAGGCGGGCCTTTGGCGGGTCGTACAATCCGTTTCATCCAAATGTTGTCTGGTAGATAATGCTTATTAATAAGATCATACAACAATATTTGTATGTTTTTTGTACAACAAGCTTCTGCCCACGGCTTCGCCTACGTGTAACCCCGATAAAAAGAAGCCTATGTGTTATTCTGATGTAAAAGCTATATAACTGTAAAGTTTCATCAAAAACCGTTCAGTAGTTTTTGCGTGAAAGAGGAACAAACATCTTCACAAACTTTCACGTTTATAATATTAGTAGGAAGGATATTTTCAAAGCATGTAGTACTTTTCTATGCTGAAATATTATTCGATGTGCAAAGTTTGTTCTTTCTACATAATCTAATTATCTATGTATAGTAATCATGTATCATCAAAGTCGATAGTTGTTGGTTGAATAACAATGCTGAATCGAATTCTGAATGGCAGAAATAAATTAATCACACTCAACAAAAGAGTTGCCAACTTATTTATATTACAAATAAGTATCGAATAAAAATTGCTTGGCAACTCGTTATTATCCCGAAAGCCTTGTTAACAGAACTGGAATGAAACTGCCTTATTTATTAACATCAATTTGCGCCACGGGATGGACGCCGAGAAACTCTAATACAAACATAACCGATGTTTTTAATTAAAACCTCTAGCGTAGAATAATAGGGGTTTAACCGGTTTTAGGGGGGATGATAAGGGACAAAACGACCATAACCGGGTAATGAAAAAAATATGAAAAAGCTGACTTCAGTTACTCCGTTGACCGCGAAAAAATAAAATTAACAACGAATAGTTTAAGTCCGTTAAGATAAATCTAATCAAGTCTAGCAAGACATCAGTAGAATCTTAACAGGGGCTTCATCTTAAAGCCCCTGTTATCTTTCGTACAGCGATAAGACTGCCCATTGTACAATATTGTCATTGTTTGAAGTACTTAGTAGGAATAAAAACAATTTTATTCCTTCTAAGTACTTGTCCAACACAGAGGACAGTCACAAAGGTCCGCCTGATACGCAGAAGATTGCGGGTTCAGTTCCCGCTGCGGGACAAATGTTTGTATGATCTGCATAAATTTGTCTCGGGTCTGGGTGTTTTCTATGTATAATATGTATGTATTTACAAAAAAAATGTATATAAGTACAGTATCAGTCATGTAGTTCCCATAACACAAGCTCTGCTTACTTTGGGGCTAGATGATGCTGTGTGAAAATGTCCAGCATAATTAAAAACCATTTTTATTTTTTTATTTAGTCGTCCATACCATAGTACTAAATTGATATGCGCAATATCTCATCATAAACAACTTGTAGAAAGTCAGTGCTGGATTTAGTATCTTGTGCTACGTCCATCTACCGTATTAGGTCTATCAAACCAGCACAATCCATATTATATTAAAATTGCCTATATAGAATCAGAGGCATTTTTTGTTTTATTTACTACAGAAGCAGACATGGCACCGCTGCGCTGTTTTAATTATTATCTGTTCAATAAGGAAGTGTTATGTAAAGTATATTGAAGCCACCGTCATCAACTCATTCAAACATAAAAGAACATTTGCGCAAATATGTATGTTCGGTGAAATCAACGAATTTGCATTATTAAATGGAAAAATGTGTTGAATTTCTCAGTTGTTGAACCTATAGTGATATTACATTCATATATAGCGGGTAATATTCTGAGGATAAATCAACACAGTATATCTCAGACCATGTGTCCTATCCTAAAAAGGGGAAGTCTGTACGAAAAATAAAAAAAAAACATAAAAAATGGCAGTTAATTCATTGGATTTTTACCGAAAATAGTAAAGTTTTACTATCTTTTCCTTTGCTGAAAAAATCCAAAAATCTTGAATTTTAAATAGTCGTATGGTATTTTACCAATGATGTCCAGAATGCTCACTTACGAAATCTTAGCTTATATATTCCTGGACCCCTTATACAAGCTATACGTTTCTAAAATACAAAATTAAAAATCAATAGTGGTATCTCATGTCTGTTCGTTTCAATAAATACAGACATACGTAACACAACTAGAAGGGCCACCCAAAAATAATAGGTACAGATTGTATTTTTACAATTCTCATTATAGAACAAGCGAGCACGATGTTCGCGTATCTGTGTCAAGTGTTCCTGTTTTATAATCACTGTGCGTTAGGAATAAGTTGGGCCCGTCAGTCACTTGTGATATTTTAGACGTGTTTTCTTATGGCTTTTGTGAGGGTTTTGGCAGCGTTGCCGGCCGTATAAAGTGGAAATACAGCTTTGTGACAGAAATTGTTAAGGACCCGTTTAAACTGACGCGGTGGCGGTGGTGGTGGTGGTGGCGGTGGCGGTGTCAAAAGCGATCAAAGGGAAATGATGTTCAAGTAGTAGTCAAATTTCGTAATTAGCGCATCTGAAAAAAACTATGTTAATTGTAAGTCCATAGTTACAGACAAAAAAATGGTGTCAATAATTTTTTAGATAATATTCCGGGAGTACTGACGTAAGATGTAAAATGCAAAGTGCTAAAAGAGAATTTTGTTTTTACATTTAAGTACAGTAAGTCTATAAAATACATATGTGCATGGTCAAAACAATACTCTTTTAACCGAAAACATTAGGTAAGTGTTTTCGACTTTAAAAAACACAAGTAGACACGGAACACATAAACCATAACTTATTAGCATGTTTTCTAGTGAAATGGATTCTCACAGTTCTAGTGAATAGATTGAATTACCTCTAGATCAATGCAGATCCTAAACCGTCTTAGAGATGGTAAGTTGGTAAGTTTGTTTTGGTATGTAGGAGCAATCATCATCTTCTTGTCCTTATCCCAATACTAAGAAAATAATTTCAAAAATTCATATCCTGTGGGGTTCAAAAGGTGCCCAACAAAAAAAGACGAAACTATACACACAACTCACTAGAAAATTTTCATATAAGGTTCCATGAGCATTATAGACAAACACGTGTTTTAGCATTTCATGTAGTTTGGCGAATTTAAAGCATGACGTTACTTTCTTTACGGAAAAAAAACTAATTAAGGTTGAATTATCGAGAATACGTAATCAACGCGAAGAAAGCTAGTAGTTGGTGATACAACTCGTAGTTACTAATACTACTCGTTGTTAGTAATACAACTCGTAGTTAGTAATACTACTCGTAGTTAGTAATACAACTCGTAGTTAGTAATACTACTCGTAGTTAGTAATACTACTCGTAGTTAGTAATACTACTCGTAGTTAGTAATACAACTCGTAGTTAGTAATACAACTCGTAGTTAGTAATACTACTCGTAGTTAGTAATACAACTCGTAGTAAGTAATACTACTCGTAGTTTGTAATACTACTCGTAGTTAGTAATACAACTCGTAGTTAGTAATACTACTCGTAGTTAGTAATACAACTCGTAGTTAGTAATACTACTCGTAGTTAGTGATACAACTCGTAGTTAGTAATACTACTCGTAGTTAGTGATACAACTCGTAGTTAGTAATACAACTCGTAGTTAGTAATACTACTCGTAGTTAGTAATACAACTCGTAGTTTGTAATACTCGTAGTGATTACTAATTACTCGTGACTCGGCCCTGCATTGACCTTATTCAATCAATCATTCAGAGCTTGTTCTTTTGATATCACAGAAGAAGATAAACTGAGAATTGGCAAAACGATGGAAAAGAGAACTTCTTTCGGATTGCATAACTTTCGGACACTAATCAACAGTAAGTTATCCAAAGAACAGTGACATAACTATGACGTAAGCAAGGTGTAGCCACCCCATGTCATCAGCGTTGCGCCACTGACCCAAATAATGACAATGTCGCAAATTCCCACCGTGCTGTAAAGACGGCTGTCTTTATGAATGTGCACGCTCTTTAAAAATATACCACCACCCACCTAAATCCCACCACCACAGGTCCGGGTGTAGTAGTAGTGTGGTACTAGTAGTTTCTGATGCCCACAACACAGGGTATCCTGTTGCAGTAATTATATCCGGGTGATAAAAATATATGGGTATAGTAATTATACCCATATATTTTTATCACCCGGTGCATCTACTGAAAATACACCTGGGGTGTAGACAAATACCTCACGCTTAGTTTTCCTCTCACACGAACGCAAATTTGTCAAAGAAACTAGACCCTGCCTAGACCCCCTGCACCCTTATCCAACCATTTTCTGTTGGCGTTAATGCCTTAAATTGGAATAGGTATAGTCGAGACCTAAAATAACATGTAAATTATAGGTCTTTAGAGACTGTTATATCTGTATTTTTTTGTTTATACCTTTCGTACATAGTTGTACGAATAAATGAATTATACAAAAAACAGGTTGCTTTTTATTTTGGTAGCATACGGACTAAGCTGTGTGCTGGAGCTATAGTTTGTAATATAACGTTACTTAAAAATGAATCCCAATTATTCTAAATGCACGCATAACCTTTATCAGCTGGGTTTTCACTTGCGTCATAGCGAATTCGTCAAATAAATACAAAAGCTCAAACACACAAGGTCACAATAGCAATGTTTTCTTTCGCTCGCACTGAACGCTTGCGCAGGCTTACGTCAGCGCCGTATGGTAGTACACACGTCATGGCACAGAAGACATAGTATCTAGTACATAGATCGTGCCTTTGATCCTTGATTTATTTGTTATGCAATCAATAAAAGCAATTGGTCGCGAGCACGAAGTCGCACAACGGAACAAAATAGATGAAGAGAATACGAGGATATTCCTATGTGATTTTAACAGAATATCCTTGGTCCATTAGTTACAGTTACCTCTTATCAAAAGGTCGTATTTACCTTAAAGTGGCAACCAACACTATAAGGTAAAAAAATAAAAATACAAGTAAGAAACGAGCAGAGGCGGTCCCAAGAAAAGGTTGATGGATTGTGTGAACGATGATATATGTAAGGAGCAAGTACAGAGTTGTCGGTTGATAGAGGGGAATGGAAGAAGAAATTATATTGTGCCGATCTCATATAACAAAGTATGAGGCATACCTCGGTATTAAATCTTTATATTTATCGAAACCGAAAGCATAAAGAACTGAGTATACTTCCTTTTAAAAGTGAATGTTTGCCACTCTATTTGTATAAAAAAAGGAAATGACGACCACGAAACTAGTCGACCGAAGAAAGAGTTAGCCCAATGCCGTTTGTTGTGGCCTATGAGAGAGGCTTTTGTGTATCAGTGGACCTTTACAGCTGATAAAAATGATAACCCCTCATCAATAACATAATAATCCTCAATATCCTATGACAGAATGCACTATAGTTAACGAATATAAGTACCAGTCGCATGTCAAATCTAGGACAAAAGTAATTATCCTGCCGTGACATGATTAATTACGTTTAATTGTAAGTTAATTTTAGAATTGACTGCGTTGTTTGTTCTAATATTACTAGTTTTACTGTGACTACATAAAAGTATAATTAAAATGACATTAATGGCGTTTTGTCTCTAAACTGAGATTTTCCGCAACACTTTTATAAGAGTCAGAATTAGGACTTAATTGCTTTGCCTAGGACTGTACCCATTCTTACCACCGCCGACCATCTAACAATCTCATATCTCCATCCAGAGGTTGTCTGGAAGAGATTTCTTGTAAGCGCTCATTGTTCTATTTCTTCTTATTATTTGTTGAGAAAATAAAATATTAGGTAAGACATGTACAAAGGCGAGGTTAATCCTAAAAAGAGTTTAGTTTTCTTATGATTTTATTTTTTGTATTGAACACCACAATTTTATTGTGGTGTTCAATACAAATAATAGACTGTTTACACCTTTATAAGTAACTTTTGAAACTATCATGGTTTTTGACATAATTTTTACTAAAAAACGGGATATTTGTGAGTTGGGATATTTGTGAGTTTGAATGTTTCCCGATATTTCGGCACAGTTGCATGTACCATGATCACGGGAGGTACATGATATCGGGAAACATTCAAACTCACAAATCATTTTTATTCCAAAAACTATTGTGAACTTGACTATTCATATTGTAAAAACGGGAATTTTCACGTACTGCACTATCGGAGAAGGCGCCGACTAAGTTTCGACTCATTCCCTGAGTCTTTATCAGGGTGAGTGAACGCCACTTGCTCCCTCCGCGTCGCGCCGTGCACTACGAGCGATGCGAAAATTCCCGTTTTTACAATATGAATACTGACAAATCATGGTAAATATCCCGTTTTTTTTGTAAAAATTACCTTTATAAATATGCTGTATGTATAATCACATATACAATCTTCGTTTGCAATGACGCAATAAATCCACATTGTAGTTGCTAATGTAGTTATTAACATTGTTAGGAAGTCCGGATGTGTGTGTGGGCGTTAATTTTCGTTCGTCTGTGTACGTGATCGATTCACGCTCGCTATAATTCACGAAAGTAGTAACGTTTGGTTGCTGCGGGAGTAACGTTTGCATGCTCTGTAGATATTTATTCTGGTAGATACTTACAGGGAATCATAGTGTGGGGACAGGACTACGTTGTGCGTCTGTCAGGTGTTAATTTATTTAATTTATTGGCTTTCGACGACGTTTTTTATGATCACGAGGTATGTAGTATATTTGTAGTACTTAACTAAGCTGATCTGGTGTGCAATAGAGTATTTTCTATCTATCTATGTAATTTAGCTCTAAATAAAAACCTTTAATTGGAATACAAATTATTATTTGTATGCATTATAGCTATTTACAATAAAAAGTATACTTTTTTTATAATATGTACATGTTGCAAATAAAATTGTTACGGAACATTTTCTTCAAGCGTGGGTTTTGAAAATGTTAGTGTGGGTAACGCGCGTTTCATGCCTATGGTTTTGCAAGCGTCCATAGACTACAGTAACAGCTAACAGGTAGGCTGCATTCTTGTTTGCCACCTTCCTTGATGGTATAAAAAAAGCACGTAGAGTATTTTCTTGTCAGTTCGTTATTTAAAATGAAAATAGCTCCCCGGTTCTTGAATGTCTATAACCTTGAACCGAATGGTCTAGGAACGATGGACGTCATTTTTAGACTGCGATTCAATGTGTTTCCTTCCACGAGGTCAATAAAATTAAAACGTTTATTTTACTGTATATCAGACATTATAACTTGACAAAACTGCCAATTCGGTGATCATTTGACCTTAAAATCACATTTTCTTGACATTAAATAAAATAAATTTGTTCGTATTTTCACAACGTCGAACACGACGAAAATTTATGGCATACCTAAATTCTCAACTGCTTTCGATTTATCTGTCTGTCTGTCCGCACCCGATTTACACACAGAAACTAGAGATAAATGTAAAAACATATTTATTTTTATAGTCCGGTTAACAATAGGGAATTTGCTCGTCACCATTTTATTTTAGTCAGTTGAAAGTTGTTGAAAAGTTTTATGTTTCAAAGTGCCTGGAGTTCGTCGTAAACTGTTTAGTGTGTGGAAAGTTATGCGTCTTCTTTTTTACGGAAATTTATATAAAATTATTCCTTAAAACACTTTTAAAAACCCGTTATAAAACATATTTTCATTTATTACTAACTACTTTAGTTGTATGAAAAAAACATTCGGCGTTTGTCTTTATAAAGTTCATGACGCAGATACCCACGAAAGAAAGTTTAGGTAATTGATCTTCTACCATTCATTTAAGATTTTTTAAGCCTGTCAAAATAAGTCGTTACCCATTGCCATTTCATTAGTGTAATTAGGACGTTCAAGTTACTGAACAAACGTAAAAAATAAAAAAAAGCAGTAACTCGACGAACGAACGAACGTTTGGTGGCTTTTTTTGATGCTCAGTGGTTGTGTTTTTCACGTTGCTATAAGTCCATGATTCAATTGGGACATAGTAATCCCAAGCTCCCAACACGTTCTCAAGAATAATGCTCCCCGATTAATCACCTATCTTTATTACAAGCGTGACTCGCCTTTTTTACTATTTTACCGAACATACAACCTTTGGTACACGAAACATGAAAGAAAATGTTTTTAATTACTGATTCGGGACTGGCCAGTGATGGGGAATTACCACCATCTGTAGTTGCGGCTTTAATGTCGAGATTTCT
The DNA here is from genome assembly GCA_958496245.1 of Perizoma flavofasciatum. Lineage (NCBI taxonomy): Eukaryota > Metazoa > Arthropoda > Insecta > Lepidoptera > Geometridae > Perizoma > Perizoma flavofasciatum. The sequence goes on from OY292421.1 coordinate 2,468,119, forward strand.
ATTTTAGTTGTTTATCTTCTGAAGCATGCAGCTGAAGACATTCTGAAAGGCGACCTACCTCTCCATCTAAAAAAAGAGTTCTATCGACTCTAACATATGGTTGCCAAACCTGGAGCTACACAACAAAAATAAAATCACAAATAACAACCTGCCAGAGGGCGATGGAAAGAAGCATTTTAAAAATCAGAAAGATACAAAAAAATCAGAAACGAGTTTATTAGAAAAAAAAACAAAAGTAACAGAAGCTCTTCAGCATGCGCTCAAGTTAAAATGGAAGGGGGCGGGCCACTTAGCCAGATACACAGAAAATAGGTGGACTATCGAGGCGACTAGATGGACAGGATCTAGTGGCAAAAGAAGACCTGGTCGACCAAGAAAACGATGGACAGATGACATCATAGAAACTGCTGGGACATAATGGATGCTCATAGCTAGAGAAACAGAGAAATGGAGTCAACTGGAGGAGGCCAACACCCAAAGAGGGGTTTCTAATCAACATTAGTTTGTATATATAGCTACCTAAAATAATATGTAAAATTAGTTGGTAAGGAAATAAAAAAGGCATTATTATTATTCCTCTTTATTTATTTTTAATGTTAGGCTTATACCTGGAGCCTTTATAGGCATAAGTGGAGCCGAAGCTAACACTAAGAGGCTTTTTTGTACAATACAGTAAATAAAAAACGGTTTTTCGTGGATGGTAAATGATGAAACTATTGGATATATTAGGTGATAATCTGGACTATTGCAGGAGTAAGTGCTTAAGGAATGGTTGCTGGGCTATGTAGGATGAAACGGCACCTGCCAATTCTGACTCAAATTCATATCAAATCATAGGCAGGTGATGACTTGCCGTCCACTTAACGGGCCCCATAAGTGCCGCCAACGATAGGCAGCGTCGAGGCAACGTTGGTGTGGACGGCTAAAGAGTGTCGAGAGGTGTGTTGCAGTTTCACTAAACGCTACTCCCGGCTTATCTATCTTCAACTATCTCAATAAAATAATTACAAATTATAGTTCCGATCAAGCTACGATCTCATAAACGTCAGAATTGACATTCTGCTCATTAATTATTGGCAATGTTTCCTTTGAGAAACGTCAAAATTAAAAGCTGACTGAAAGTAGCTACGAGAATTAGACTTCAGGTTTGAAACGCTGCTCGACAAATAAATAATAAATAAATTTTCAACATGCCACTTCAACTTGCATGACGAACATTTGCCTCTAAACTGAACTGCAATGTAATATTTAGCTTTTGCAATTAGACTTCACACCACCTAATTGCAAAGTGAATAACAACGTGTGCGTGATAATTTAGCTGTCGGACAATCGCTGCGAATCGGCATACTATTTTATAAGCGTATAAGTACGTAAGGCAGGTATTTACGAGCGAGCCAGCATACTTTAGGTGCTTCCTTTGAGGTTAATGGTGTGGACTTTTTCTTCCGTATGATTTTTAGTTTAGTAAAGATGGTGGCAGCCCTCAATGGCTGCGGTGCTTTTGATACAGCGACGATAAAAATCCAACGTGTCACGATGTAAAATGTACTCGTAAGCTCGTTACAGCTCGATTGTAATTTAATTAAGGTGTGTGGTTAATTGATTTTATTTATTGTATAATTTGGGTACTTATTTAATTTATTTGTATATTTATATGTATATTTACGTGTATATTTACGTGTATATTTTACAGGCGGGGTTTTAAGTTGGCGGGGCGAAGTGAAGTGAACGATTCGTTATTTCCTTGCATCTCATAGGTTATTTTTATACAACACATGTTTCCTAAAGACATCTTTACTTTTGTTGATATTTAACATAAATTACATCCTACAGGATAAAAACAACTTGTTCAAATCAAAACATTCAAAATGCTAGATCACTATCAAAAAACAGGAATAACGGCTTAATTTATTATTTTATTAAATTTAGGATGTAATTAAGAGTATACCACGTACTTAACTCTTTTCTATAGAATAACATAGACAAGCAAATAACGTAAAATGAAGGAATTGTTTTTTTATAAATATTGCTGGAACATTTCACACAGCATCGTCTAACCCCAAACTAAGCAGAGCTTGTATTATGGGAACTACATGACTGATTTAGTTAGAACAAAAACAATAAAAATATTATACTACTTTATACTTTTAAAATTTTAAAAGTATAAAGTACTTATATACTTTTAAAATTTTAAAAGTATATAGTAGTATAATATTTTTATTGTTTTTGTTCTAACTAAATAGTTCGTAGCTGCTCCAACTCAATCAAAATGTTTACTTATTGTTTTGTAATAGGATCATTAAAAATAATAACAAGCCTCGTCTGATGTCTTTCTTTCCTGGATTGGTCGTGAAGGAACAATAGATAAAATCGACGATTCAAAGTGATCCTTGTGATTTTAATGAATTCTGACTTTAACTCCTAAACAGGTTTTAGTTTGTTACTCGAATTTGATAGATTTGAGAAGAATCGATTTTAAACTGTACCACAAATTGACATCGTCTCTCAGAAATTAAAAAAAATATCGTTATAAAAGCCCATTTACATTATCTGTATAATTACCCAATGATTTGCGAAAGGTAAGGCTTGCATCTCGATTATGTAAATTATGTGACTCGCAACCGGTCGACCGGACCTGCTACTATGAGTATTAGTCGGAAAGACGAGTAATAAGGCTAGTTTTTACGGATCCAGTGTTTCGACTCAGTAATCTACTGCACTGGATCGAAATACGCGTTAGTGTATCTTCAGACGAATAATACCGCAACCAAACCACGGCCACTCGGCTTCACTTCAGCGACAAGAAAGAAAGACAGATAGGGCACAGGTTTGTACGAAAACGCGTGATGCCATTCACACGAACAATACGTGGTCGCTTCAAGCTACAAGCTAGTTGGGACAAATTAGCACATAAATCTACTCATTGTCACTATATTTTTGTTAAAATCTTAGGTATTTATTGTGTCTATTTATTTATTTTTTAGTGTGTAGGTACCTGTCCTTTCTGTGCTTTGTTGTTGCCAAATAAATAACTTTCTTTCTTTCTTTCTTTCAGTTTATTCATTCCACAGTTTACATGTAGTCATACAATGTAGTTTTTGTTTGCAATCCAGTGCGGGTTTTTGTTACTGGATCAATGAGTATCAGCCTTTAGCTACCGGACATCATTATTTTATGGTTGTTTTTGTAATGGAAGGAGGAATTAATTTTGTAGTAAAAACTCTTTGCTCTGTCTTGAAGAATTTTTATAATTTAAATTTAAAAGATTACCGCGTCGAGTTTCCCTAGTATAGCTTTCTGGGACATAAAAGGGTAAATAAATAATATGCGCACAGTACTAGTCGATGTATCTTGCCTTGAACCTACCACCCCTCCTAATATATAGTGTAAGTTTTTATTGTATTTATATGTAACCGTGGTATGAACATAAGTGTTATGTCAGTGCCTGAGGTTTAAGCAAATAGTAGGTATGAAGGCACCGACTAAGTTTCGACTCATTCCGAGACTCATTGCGCGCCGTGCACGTAGTGCACGGCGCGACGCGGAAGGAGAAAGTCGCAACCACTCACCCTGATGAAGACTCTCGGAATGAGTCGAAACTTAGTCGGTGCCTTCACCGATAGTGCAGTACGTGAAAATTCCTGTTTTTACAATATGAATAGTCAAGTTCACGATAGTTTTTGGAATAAAAAAAAAAATAGTAGGTATTAGTAAAAATTAAACGAATCTAAGACGATTTCACCTACCTTATTAATTATTTCATAATCTCTTTGTTGGACAATGCACCTTTATAGGTACAATTATATTACCGATGTAGGTATATCAATCGTTTAAGATTATTTAAAATGTTTCCTAAATTATTATATAAACCTAGGTAGTCTAATAATCTAAACTACTTTTTTTTGGGATATAAAGACAATTTTTTTTTTGAGATATTAATGAGATAAACGAAAAACGGGCACAGTTACATGTACCGTGATCACGAGAGGCCGAAATATCGGGAAACATTTATAATGAAAATATGCAAGTTTAATCATAATTTTATTGAAATTATAATGGACTTGGTGTACTTTAAGTTCTTAAGTTCATAATAAATGACTATGGCTCAGTCAGCGATTCTATGACTATGACTCAGTTTATTGCAACACGTGATGGATATCTAGGTATCTCATATAATAATTAATCACGTTACCAACATGCTTCGTGTGGTGGAACCATTAATTACAACCAGAAGGTATAGGGTGGGCCCGTTGCCAATTTCGCCTTATACTTTTATCGTAAAAATACCGTAGACAGTAAAAAGTACATTAAAAACAGAGAATTTCATAACTTTTATGACTCGCATCATGTTCATGACGGCGTGAAAATGTTTTATTACAAAATATCGTATTCAAGTCTTTCTGGGACCCATTTGAAAATATAAACATTTAAACTCTCATGGTAAAGTGATTCTTGTGCACTATCGACATAATTTTATTCATATTTATCGACCTGGATCAGTTGAGCTCTCTATAGATCGTTTGCAACGGTCTTTAGATGGCTAGCTGTTTCATCTGTTTTTTTATATATATCTACTTGTAAGTAGTTGTATGAATAAATATTTTATTCCACAACAATAAAGTTACCTAGAAAACAAAGTTTTCTAGCATTAAGAAAAAAAATCTTTGAATCTAAAATCAACGAATATAGTTTCTTATGTTGGTATCTATCTACGCATATAATGCATTCGCAATAACATGAAAAACAATAGGTAGAGATTCATACTAAAAATATACATATCGTTAGTTTCTGATGAAAAAAATACATTAGTTTTTCTGTTACTTTAAGTTTTATTCACATTCTAAATTTATCGTAATAAACGGTGACAAACGAATTCCACACATCAGTTATTTATTGCAAACCATTGCACGGACCCATTAACAAACCATAGACACGTGGTATGCGACCATAGACCAATTAGTGGACCTTTTAAATGCTTTACGAGATAAAATATTTTCTAGAAGCCGACGCGAACCGATTAGAATACCTTTGGAATATTATTTTTAGAAAACGATAGAAAAACTGTTTACTTCTCTCCATTTATGTTTTTGTGGACGAGAATAAAGGTGTAAAAGATTCCATTGACTGGACAATAACGTATTGAATTTCTTTCTAAGAATGCAAATATAAAAAACGTCCAAGTCTAGTGTGCATACACTTTTACTAGAAATGGGAATACACATCTTAAATAGGGCTTGTGCAAAGTTTAAAAAAAAGAACAAGAACTGATGTTATTGTCTGAAAAAACAAACCGCAAGCGTCTATTTTGTCTATGTTTGATCATCATCAACATCAACAGCCTTTAGAAGTCCATGCTGGACATAAAGTGCCATGACGAACGATCTTAGGCTTAGTCTCCATTCAGCAACTTCCGCCGACCTTTGAAGATGTCATCGTTCCATCGGATGGGGGGCCATCTTACACTGTATCTTCCTGTTCATAGTCAACATTCGAGAACCTTTCTTCTCCAGTTGTTGTCCAGATATATGGCCTGCCTATTGCCACTTCAACTTTCTAATTCTAAAAGCTTATAGGATGTTATAACTTTAGTTTTTCCCATCTCTGGTTGGATAAAGGAAATAAAATATTCATTGAACGAACACAACAATTCAACGATACAATAAAACCAAAAAGCAGAGACTTTTTAAAATTTCACTCAAATCACAATCTTCGGAACACCGCTACTCTAGGATCGCTAAATCTAACTCCTACCCATTCTGTACTATACTTATGTTATTCGATTCACGGTCTCGACAACTATTCACGTGTTACTATCGCATAATATTCACAATTGCTCGCAGTTAAGGCTCTGAGATACGACTGCGGTAAGCCGCAATCTGGCTGTTAATAATTTTAGAAGTCCACACACCAAGGTATGAAGGGTTGATGAATGCGAAAGTATGGATGGATGTTTTGATATTGTGTTACTGAAAATCTTTATGACGGCTGCACCGATTTGAATGAAATTTAAAAAAATAAATTTAAAAAATATTGTATGTGACCTAGAATAACATTTCTTCTTATAGCAGGCATGGGTGGAAGCTCGTAAAACGTATGTTTTTATCCTTTGATACTTTCCTGTATTTATTTCTTAAGACAACTCATGTCTTCCACATTTCTATTGTCTATATTAATGATAGTTATTTACCTATAATGGGTATTTTTTCGACCTATCATGTTTATATTGTAGACTTTTGCCTACTGCTGGAAAAAGGTCTTTAGGCTGGGTTTTATAGGTAATTTATGATAGAAGTATATACATTCTAGGTAACCATGTATGCCTATCGTCCATGTAGCGCATCACTCGCCGCGACAAATATAATCATAAGATCATATAAAAGAAAGCAAAAAAATATTTTTATCAATACCATTGATAATTCCTACATTAGCCAGACGCTTTCATAGAGTTATCACAGGCAGCGCATCTTAGTAAATTTATAAAGTTAACAAATATTTTTTAGATATATAGTCACAAATAAAAAAATCAAAAGATATCAATTATCCTTTCCCTGTCCATGTTGTATCTAGGTATTTGTGCAACATACGCTTAGCATCATATTGCGTCCTTTGTGTTTTCTTGTGAAAAAGCGTTACATCCTCAAGATCGCAGCAAGGTCGCGACACTTCAACAACGACACATTGTTCGTCTATTTTTCCGACGGCGGATCTACCAGATTTTTTACAACTCATTATCATAAACAATTTACTAAAATACATGCAATTACGCATACTTTGAGGATAATTAAGGAAATCGTTTTTGTTCGAATATAAGTATACCTATTGACTTTGAACGTCATTTAAGTTTCTCGCTGTTTGCTTCTTGTCTTATCTAAAATTAGATTTGCAAAAAATTACATAATTTACCTAAAATTTTGTGAATAACCTTCCTAAAGTAACCTCCACAATAACTAAAAAGCAACAAACGTATATTTTCACGTATATTCTGTCAGAATCTTGTTCATAACAGCAATAATTTTGAGCAAGCGATTTATTTATGTCTTGAAACTGCTTATCTGCTTTAGAAGACATCGAAACAAAGAAAACCAATTATTTCCCCTTGAATAAAGAAATAATAGATAAACCAAATGAATAAAGGACAATAAAACTGTAAATTAAACAAACAAAACTCACAGAACTAAGACAGCTTATTTGATAAACATACAATCGTAAATGAACATCGGTGCGGCAGTTTACATAACTATGTTATAGATCGATCGTGTAAACATAGCTTTGTTTATAGATATAACTCCATAGACAGTGATAGGTTCCTTACGCCATACAGCTGAAACATTGTTCCAGCTCTACTAAAATGTAAAGCCAGTAAAGTAACCCTTGCAGACCAAATTTTCTGTTCATATTGTAAAAACGGGAATTTTCACGTACTGCACTATCGGTGAAGGCACCGACTATGTTTCGACTCATTCCGAGAGTCTTCATCAGGGTGAGTGATCGCGATTTTCTCCCTCCGCGTCGCGTCGTGCAAGACGCAACTCTCGAAATGAGTCGAAACTTAGTCGGTGCCTTCACCGATAGTGCAGTACGTGAAAATACCCGTTTTTAAAATATGAATAGATTTTCTGTTTGTTGACGGCGATCCGGCGCACCAGTCCAATATAGAGGAATGCCCGTCTGTAGCTAAAGTTAAGTGATAAACTTATTTGTGTCTTAATGATAGATTTCTATGAAAAAAACAATAAGACAAACTTAAGCCACTGCCTTTTAGTGGCTACATTTTATTGTAGCGAGCATTAATTGTGTTACGCAGAAAAGAAACAAAGTTGCTAGGTTTCATCAATGGATCCATTTGTTGTGTTGCAAATGCCAAAAGGGACCTAAACTTCCAATTTGGTGGGCCGTGTATATGTTTTCCGCCTTTTTTTTCTTAGGTATGTGCGGAATACCTAAGAAAAAAAGAAATCGCAGTGTAATTGTGGATTGACTCTACTAAAATATTATATTAGTCGATCACCAAATCTTAACAACGGCCAGCAGCCTGAATTCAACTGATCAGATCAACTCAGCAGTATGACGTAAGAAAGTAATCTCTGGCTTCGCAACTACTATGGATGCCAATATATGAGCCTTATGAAAACAATCAAACCGTATTTCACGTAGCCTATAAACCATGGAGTAAAAGTTGTAGAGTAAGCATGGGTTTCCTCATTTTTTTGTAACTTTTACTTTCTTTTATAACAATAAGCATACAGCTCACCGGTTGGTAAGCGGTTACCGTAACCTATGTACACCTCCAAAGCGGGCGAATAGTAGCAAATTGGCTCACAGTATAGTTGTTCTGATAAAAAGCTTCTTATTGTCGTGTCAAAGAAAACGTCTGAACCGATCGGGGTGTAATTTAGAATTGATATAATTTCAGATTGAGAATAACACAGACTACTTTTTATCCACGCAGAAGCTACGCTATGTCTTTGTACGCAGCACACTACACCTGACTGAAGAAAACAGTTACTAGTATTCTTAGCTGTTCATTTGCCTCCGGTTCATACGCGCCTACGCCTCAGTGTTATCATTCCTCTGCGATAGTCTTATGAAAACAATCAATCCGCGATTCCGCATAGCCTATAAAACGGAACGTATTCTGCTCAAGATAATGCTGGAGTTGGAAGAGTTATTGCTAGATATAAACGTGTTGCCACAGTAGACGTGCTTTCCTCTTGGTTATGCGCAAGGTAAGTATACATTTTACACGTGAAATGTTAATTACATGCAAAAACAAATATATGAATGAATATGAATATGAATATGAATATGAATATGAATATGAATATGAATATGAATATGAATATGAATATGAATATGAATATGAATATGAATATGAATATGAATATGAATATGAATATGAATATGAATATGAATATGAATATGAATATGAATATGAATATGAATATGAATATGAATAAAAACGCGGGCCTGTGCCAAATGCAGGTAATGTTTGGACGTTCTTCTGACTACTTCCTAATTGGTATCCTTAAAGATTTAGCCAATGAGTATGTACCTTCCTGTGGATGTCCATCATGGGGACTACAGTCGTGAGCGTGTTTGTTAATTTGTTTTTGTTTTTACTTTAAATTTGGTTTGATTTGATTAGTGACTACGGTGAAATATTGACTTCATAGGCATTGTGACAGCTGCTAAATTAACAAAAAAAAACATGCACACGACTATATTCCCCATGATGAACATCCTCAGATCCTCAGTGAGTATGTCTTTGAGGATATCAAATATCCGAGATCATTGCATAAAAGCTTATACGAATCATCACGCGCCAGACCATGGCGCTTATGACACTCACAAGAAATATGAGAAAAACAAACTTTTTAACATTTTCTCTCGCGCAAGCGATTACTTTTCTTAATCTTCAGACAGGGTTAAAAGCGCGGATTAGATTCTTCGTGGTAACTAATGTACCTAACAAGAAGGGAATAACCTATAAGAACGACCCACACACGTTCTTGCCTGGCCCTAGCATTTTATTATGAGGAACTTAGATTTTCATGACAAAAGCTTAAGACCTAAAACGTCCTATTACATCCATCACAGAACGACATGAAATAAATTACATAAATATTGCACTTGCGACAAGCCTTTAGTGATGCAGTAAATTATAGATTTGAATGTGACCAGCGATTAAAGCGAATCTGTTATGTTAAGACACATTATTTAAAAAAAAAATAATTTCGGTCGACTGACTATTTAAATGTCGTTTAATAGACTGTCGTTGACTAGATTGTGATTGAATTTGATTATGTTTTTGTGTCTTTTTTATGATATTTTAACCTTATTTCAATTATATTTGAAGCTTGATCACAGCTTGAACTCAAAGTTGCAGCGACCAACGGTGTTCATGTACCTATCTACTTTCCTATGTACGAACCTTTCATTTTAACAACTCCACTTTAGTACATACATTTTAGTAGAGATGTTAAATGATACATAATAAATATGAATATTATTAAATTACCTCAAGACTAGTCAGCTTAAACAAATAACCGCTAAATAGTGAAACGCTACTAAATTTTTAATCACTACTCAAAAGCTATTAGAAAATGTTAGATTCATACATTGCATATATAGTGCCATCTCTTTCACGCTCTTTTCAAATATTGAGTGGCGTTTATATGCAGTAACACATGTAGTTTTTACAGGTTTCTTTGAAAGTCAGTCACGAAATTATAGCAATCGTCAATTTAGTCTGGATTATTGTAAAATCAAAGATCACTAAGTTTTCTATTTCGTGTAATAATTGCTGGCTATAAAATGTTAATATAATTATCTAAAATATATGAATTTTGTAAAAACACGAATTTTCACGTACGTTTTCGGGTAATGTTTTTGTATTTTTTAAATGTAACTAATGTTATGCATACTAAAAAGTATCGATATTCACAATAGTTTTTTGAGATTGTACAGTAATTGAAGGAAGCTAGAAAGAAAATAACTAACAGAACTTGTCGGAAGAAATTAGAAAAACGATCAATGTTTCTAATGCTTTTGACTTCAAATAACATCATGTTTGATAAATATTCCCAGTTATTTAAAACATAAAACATGTCATTTCCACGTCATGGATTGTCATTCACGTCTGCTTAAATGACACCTCAAACACTGTTTCTGTCTATTTCCATCTGGCCTATTTGTACTATTTTTAATGAAAACTCATCGAGGCGCCTTCATACTTACTTTTTGTTTTTTTTTTTGCAAAATTGTTAGGTCTCTTGTATAGGTTATACATACCACCGGGTTTTCTCAAGGCGTTTGTACTCCGTTCTTTTTCAGACAGACGAATTAGAAAATTTAGATTTTATTTGAATAAATCAAGATTAAAATTTTGGTGCAAGTGCTTGGGCGTTGATAGATCAGTCAGTCAGGACAAAAAAATATCATAACATAATGAAATGTAATGGATTAATTTTGTATATTTTTATAATAATATTTTTTATAACAGAGTGAGTCTTTGCAGCAAAAAAAAACATTCGTTTAAATGTTCGTAATGGCCCATATAAAAATATTGTGATCTATATATTTTTTAATCTCCAATACTATGAAAAATTATTAGACTGCCAATTGATTTTGCATCCTACTATCCTACTAATATAATGCCAAAGTCTGTGTGTGTGTGTGAATGTTTGTTACCACGTATCTCCGTAACTACTAAACCGGTTTTGATGAAATTTGGAATGTAGATAGTTTAGGTTCTGGAATAACACATAGGCTAATCATATTTTCGAAAATCAACCCCTAAGGGGGTTAAACAGGGTGGTAAAGTTCCTATGGAAAAAAATATTCCTTGGTTTTATCCACTCAAAACTCGGTACACATAAACTTTAAAATGAAACACGTATTTTTTATTTTTTCAAAATTACCCTTTGGGGGTGTGCAATTGAGTTCTAAACTTTGTATAAATTGTAATCCTTGGTTCGATTCATTCAAAAGTTGGTGGACATAGTTTGAAGCCTGGAGACGGTCATATGCTACTTTTATTAATATACCACGCGGGCGAAGCCGCGGGCAACAACTAGTAATGAATACGTATGTTGTCTATTATCATGGAAAATATATTACACTGCGTTTTTACTTCTAACACTTTTTACTTGTAATCCCATCTTATTTTGTCAACTGTTAAATTGAAAACTACCTACATTTAGGGTATCAAAAAGTGTTTCAGAGCAGAACTCAAACTGGCACCTTTACCTTCCTCAGCTCGATTTATGGCGAAAACCATAAATATCGACCTAGATAGCGCGGTGGCCTCATAGCTGGCTGCGAAGCAAGACGTGTGTTTTCGATTCCCGCTGCGGGACAAATGTTATTATATTTTGCAGATATTCGTTCCTGGGCTGGATGTGGTACTCAGTACTCATAGTTAAGGAACTATGTCATCTCATCTGTTATGTGTCTCCTGTGTTGAATCTTTGTGTTGGCCAGCCAGGATTATGTGGTGTTGGGTGTTGAAAAAAGTAGTCATTGTCAATAATTATCGGCAAAAGTCTCGCAGTGGGCGAAGGTCCGCCTGAGACGCAGAAGGTTGCGGGTTCGATTCCCGCTGCGGGACAAATGTTTGTATAATCTGCATTCATTTGTTTCGTGTCTGGGTGTTTTCTATGTATAATATGTATTTATTTACAAAAAAAAATATATAAGTAGTATATCAGTCATGTAGTTCCCATAACACAAGCTCTGCTTACTTTGGGGCTAGATGATGCTGTGTGAAAATGGCCAGCATTATTTATTTATTTATTTATTTAGAGTTTGAATTTCATGAGACATTTTTATCACATCTACCTATTTTTGAAATAAATAGTGTAAGGGCTAGCAAGTCTTTGTGGTCAAAACTTCTCCTATGGCGGCCGGCCGGGCGGCGGCGGCGTGTTCATTACATTTAATGTTTTTTTTTTATAATGAGAGAATGAAAACTCACCAGGCTTTATATAACTCTAGGAACAATAAAGCTGGTTTTAATATAAAAATGGGTGGTAAAGTGTAATTCACCGTGTAAGTATCTAATAAAAATCATACATTTTCAATCTCAATTAATGTGAGCGCACGGCATACGTTTCTCTAGGAATTGAAGATTTTATAGTTTGTTCGTTGAGACACGAAGGTAGATTTCTCGCTTGAACTTACTTAAATTCTCTTTAAATTACATTATTGCCGACAAAATTTATTGCACCGTTATGTTGTGATAAAGAGCCAGATATATATTGTCGAAACGATTTTCATTAAATTTGGCATCATGAGACTATTATGCGTATACTCGCTCGAACACCGGTAACACGAAATGAGCATCCTGAAATAGCTGATTGTCATCCCTAGAGACTAATATATTAGTATAACATGTCTGAAACATAATTAACAAGACATTGCCATCCAATGAGCGATAGGGAATTCTCATTTCGCGATAATACGTAGCAGCTGTTTTGAACGCAAATCTTACTTCACAATTTCTAGGTTCGTAATTTTTAAGATCTGTCTGTGTTTTATTGCGAATAAAAATATTTTTGTCGTCGTTTTGAGTTTCATTAACATAACACTTTTTTTGCCTACAAACAATGTGCAAAGGGGGAAATTAATGCTATACAGCATTTTATATCAGTACATGTACATTTGTATGGAGGTATTTTATTATTTTGATAGGCGTCATCGCTCTTCGACAGTAGCTTCATAGACACTAGTCAACTCGTGACCAAAATGGCAGCCGAAAAATCGGCAAAATAATTACCGAAGTGATAAAGACCCGTACAAAGATTTATAATTGTGTTTTTTCGCAAAACTTTGAAATGAACGTCATCAATAACTTTGAAAAGGTCTTTTTTAGAATCAGTTGTACTGTTTCTTAAAAACCAAACTAGATGGCGTTATTACCAAAGCTAGCACGTGCCATCAATGCGTGATAGGTAGGTACTTTAGTCGTATTTCAGGCAGAGAAAGCCACGGTTAACACATTAGCTTGTATAGTAATACAATAAATCTCCATGAAACAATCTCAAACTAATACTTGGCAGCATGAACGCATTTATTTATTTAAACACGCGGTCGAACTGTGAAACAAAAGGTTGAGTCGATTGTGTATTTTTTTTTACGAAAATAAATATACGGAAAGTCCGGCCGTTAGCCAACTATCTGTCGCGAGTGAGGGATCAAAATAGAACAGTTCTAGTTCGACTTTACCAGTCAAAGCGACAATCATTTGGTCTGCATTTATGTTATTCTGTTCGGCCTTTTTGTCTTTCTATTTTCGTAATCTATGAACTTCAATTTCCTGGTAGAGATGATTTTAACTAAATGGCGCGCCCTTCTACCTATAGATACTCGTATGTATATCATTAGTTTATACTTTTGTGATACGTTATAACTTTAAACATTAAATATTCGAAATCAATTCAGAAACATTTCTTCTTTCATGACTTACGTAAGCTTGATTTTCTGTGTTTATGCTTTATTTTATATCAATGTTGTTGAATTTACGATAAATTATATCGATTAGCTTCAACTATAGCTCACCCTCACTATAAGTCTTGGAATGATTGCGTGTTTTGTAATCTTACAACCTATGTCTGTTATATTATTTTTCAGATTTATAATAAATAAATAGCGCTGGATATTTTTAACACGCATCATCTAGCCCCAGACTAAGTAGAGCTTGTATTATGGGAACTAATTTACTAATATACAACCTACATACTTTATGTTAATGTAGTATTACATTGTAAATTTTAACATGTCCTCTTTCATTGTACATAAATTTACTTGTCAGCGTAACACGTGCGTGAGCATTGATCGTGTAAATTTACGTTAACAGATACTATATACTATAATATTATTCACAAGTCTACCTTATGTTTTTTGATATAAAAGTTTTGAACATAAAATAAATAATCTCACAGATGTTTTTTTCATATAAATAACGTTGATTGAAATGTAAAACGTGAAGTGCATTCTGCCCCATTTTAAGATATTATTACGAATATAACACGTATACTTCCTACTAGTGGTATACTAGAGGTATACTACGTTTACTATTCTCCTGCTCCCAGGTTCCCCTCTCACGATCGTCAAGTATAGTCGCGGACGGTACTGTCTGTCTGTCAGAATCTGGGCCGCGCATAGTACCGAAACTTCTGAACGAATTCAAATGAAACTTGGCATGATTTGAGTTCATAGTATAGGGTATGACATAGGATACTTTTTATCACGAAATTCAGCACGGTTCCCTTGGGAGAGGGGATCAAATTTATTCATTATTTATGTGATAGAAAGGAGGTACTTTAAAGTTCGATGGCAATCGCGAACGAAGTCGCGGGTACAGCTAGTAGTAAATATAAACAAAACAAACAAACATGCCCTCAACTTTATTTCCCACGATGGAAATCAGATACATACTCAATGACTATATTTTGTACCAAGGTGGTAGTCAGAGACACGTCCAAACATTAAATTTGGAACATGCTCGCGTTTTGCAAGAGTTTACACTCCACGTGACAGGTTGGAAGTTCATCGCCGCATATTGGATAAGTGATATAGTCGTAATAATATTTTTAAATGATATCAGACCACGATAATTTCAATCACAGTGTTCCAGCACCTCGGCCCCCGAACCACCGCGTCGCATCGCCTACCGCGCTTTTACTTCGCTTTCGCTTAGCGTTCTTTCCGTAGCGTAAATCTTAAATAGCCTAACATATTTATATCGTAAAAACGGGAATTTTCACGTACCGCACTATCGGTGAACGCTCCGACTAAGTTTCGACTCATTCCGAGAGTCTTCATCAGGGTGAGTGACGTCGCGATCACTCACCCTGATGCGGTACGTGGAAATTCCCGTTTTTACAATATAAATAATCAAATTCGCGATAGTTTTTGGTGCCTAACATATATAACCTTTCTCAAGTATTGAATGCAAAAATTTAAAAAGGAATATAAACGCGTGTTTAAAAAAAATGTAAGTAGTAGATGAAACAAAACGAAACATGAGTATGCAGCGTTAACTGTGTCTATAGCAACGGAATTAAAACCAAGGCCATAATATCTGCAATGGCTTCTTGACGTCCACTTCAATCAGTATAAACTGCATAAACATAAAAACAAGCACGCACACGACTGTACTCTCTATAATAGACATCCTAAGATACAAACATGAAAGAGTTTTTTTTGTAAAATCTGATTAACATATTATCAAAAATTGTTCATAGGTAAAATGGAGTTTAAGTCAAATAATTGCTAAATTGGTAACAAGCTTTTCAGAGTATAGAAATTGTTTTACAAGCCTACGTTATTTCATCACTAACTGATAGTGAACCAGTTAATAAAGAAATGACGTAGGCTGTCAAATAACGGTGTTTAAAGCTAAATTCAATCGTTTTAAATCCTATTATCCTACTAATATTATAAACGTGAAAATTTGTGAGGATGGATGTTTGTTCCTCTTTCACGCAAAAACTACAGAAGGGATTTTGATGAAATTTTACAGTAATATAGCTTATACATCAAAATAACACATAGGCTACTTTTTATCCGGTGACCACGCGAGCGAAGCCGTGGGCAGAGGCTAGTATTTTTATAAAATTTATTAAATTGCTAACGAGATTTTCAGAGTAGATATTTTAGAAACCTACGCTATTTCTTTATTAACTGATTCACTACATAATGAGGACCGAAGATATAAAAAACGAAACGTGGCGACAATGAAAATTTAGAATTCTAAATAAATGATCGCCGGGTGAACAAAAATGCCAGATGCCGTTTGAATATGAATAGAGAATGCATTTCGAAGCTACGTCTAGCTAGAGTAATGCACCAGGGGTCTAGACAAATACCTAACGCGTAGTTTACCTTTCACGCTAATGCAAAATTGTCTAAGAATTTGGCAGAAATCACATGACATTTTCAGACGGCACGGCGCGACGCGGAAGTAGAAAGTCGCAACCACTCACCCTGATGAAGACTCTTGGAATGAGTCGAAACTTAGTAGGTGCCTTCACCGATAGTACGTGAAAATGCCTGTTTTTACAATATGAAATTTCCACAGCTAATGTCGTTACCATACAATTCAATATTTTCGCAGACGTTAACGCCAACAAAAAGCGGTATTTGTCCCTGTATACAGCGATATATTTATATCGCTATATACAGGGACAAATAGCGGTATAACACCCTGAACACTCGATATATTTATATAAGGGATAAATATATCCCTCTATATTTATATAAGGGATCACAGAATTGCAACAGACATGCTATTAGTTCGTAACGAACTGATTTCGCGACATCATAGTTCAAAAACTCCTCTACCTATTAATTTTATATTCGACTCGATAATAATATTAATATAAACAAACTAACTAACAAGTTACATACAGAATAAATGGTTTCGCAATTATCATCTGACAAATATATATACATACAAACGACGGATTGACCACAATTTGTTGAACAGAATAATATCTCTACCTGCCTGTGGAGAGCAGGGTGGCCAAGACATGACGAAACAAGCAATTTTTGTCATTATTTTATTATTTACCTACTTTAAAACCGTCAAAATAAAAACATACTTCGGGATTCTAAACAAAAATCTATTCGGTTTTCATCGATATTTCGTGAAGGACAAAATCGACCGAGCAGGGTGGCCAAGGCATAACGAAACAACTAACTCCTTTTTGTTATTATTTTATCATTTACCTACTCTCAATACGTCAAAAAAACATACTTCGGGAGTCTAAACAAAAATCTATTCGGTTTTCATCGATATTTCGTGAAGGACAAAATCAACTTCTCCCCTTAAGCGTAAAAAAAACTATTTCCACAGCTGAATGTTGTTTCATCTTAAAAAAAACAACTTTGACCCGAAACTTTTTGTCCCTCACATCGTTGGAGAAACAAATTTACTCTACCAGCGAGTCCGAGGCCTAAATATTTATGAAAATAACTTTGGGGTCCATTGATAACCAAATAGACTGGTGCTTATGTTGAATTTGAAGAAAATTTTATTTTGGGCATAAGATTCAACTATAAGAATATTTTTAACCGTTGCTATTTATACAAAGAAGAATTGGTGTATAATTATTATGTAGATTTAAACGTTATCCAACATCATAAGTAACCGGTGATTTCAAGAGAACTATAGTTAGCCATAATAATGTGAAAATGTAATAAAAACTTACCGTATGAATTTATAAAAATGATAGAAAACTAAACAAAAATCCGTGACACAGCTCCTTCTTTCCGCCTTTAAATCACTGAATTTCAAACACCACCAGAGTTTAAAAATTAATAAACGTCACACATTAACATTAACGACGAGGAAAAACTACAAACGCGTACGCGAAAAAATCAAAGACAACTCATAGGACGCACGTAATTTTCGCGGTAAACGGAGCGAGCGTCGAGCGTCCCACCCACGCAGCGATCTAGAGACGACTGGCTGTGGATCCGCGGATTCACCTGCAATGCCGCACGCATTTTCCTCGCTGGCGGCAGACAAGGATGGCACCTGTTCAAAACTTATGTACCAGAACGAGAGAGCTGCAAGCACACGTGCTGATACCCACCTCGGGGGTGAAGCAGTTTTCAGGAAAAGGGGCGCGTTGTTACAAAGCTTGGAATGAATAGCAATGCTATGTATTTTGCATTATGAAGACTGGGACAATGCCGCGAGTAATGTCTTTTGTTCGCGAGGAGTGAACCAGTGTGACATTCTCGCCGGTGCCATGGAACAAATAGTTCCATAGCACATAATATATTAATAATATCCCCTTTTACATCTAATAAATATACACCAATCTACACAAATATTATAAACCGGTAAAGATGGTAAGTTTTAATGTAGGAGGTAATATAGAAAATAATTTAGAAAAGACCATTGAAATGGACATGGGCTGTATAATATCTCGTTAAAAAAGGGCTTTTCGTTGAGACCAACTTTGCAAAGTAAGCGACGAAAAACGGTCGAGCGAATGTTTTTTTTACAAACTCTACTTTTTATCCAGGTGCCACTGGGACGAAGCCGTCGGCAGTAGCTACTGAGATCATGGGCTGTATAATATCTCGTTAAAAAAGGGCTTTTCGTTGAGACCAACTTTGCAAAGTAAGCGACGAAAAACGGTCGAGCGAATGCGTTTTTTACAAACTCTACTTTTTATCCATGTGCCACTGGGACGAAGCCGTCGGCAGTAGCTACTGAGATCATGGGCTGTATAATATCTCGTTAAAAAAGGGCTTTTCGTTGAGACCAACTTTGCAAAGTAAGCGACGAAAAACGGTCAAGCGAATGCGTTTTTTACAAACTCTACTTTTTATCCATGTGCCACTGGGACGAAGCCGTCGGCAGGTATAAAATATCTGCTCACTGAATGTGTATCTAAGGATGCCCATCATGGGGCAATGACGAAGGGTTTCCTTTTGACGCTAAATGTGATTAGTTACACTATCATATGCCCACCCCCCAACCCCGAGACGACCTTCTGTGGCGCAGTGGGCGAAGGCCCCGCCTGAGACGCAGAAGGTTGAGTTCGACGCGGGACAAATGTTTGTATGACTTGCAAATATTTGTCCCAAGTCTGGGTGGTTTCTATGTATAATATGTATGTATATGCAAAAAAGAATATAAGAAGTGTATCAGTCATGTAGTTCCCATAATACAAGCTCTGCTTAGTTTGGGGCTAGATGATGCTATGTGAAAAATGTCCAGCATTATTTCCTAGTGTGGGGTCAGATCTATGTATGTGACCGTGGGTTTTATATTAATGTTATGCCAATATATTATACGTAGCTATTATTAATAACTAGTTTCTGCCCACGGCTTCACCCGCGTGGTACCCGGGTAAAAAGTTGCCTATGTGTTATTCTGATGTATAAGCTAGATTACTGTAACGTTTCATCCAAATCCGTTCAGTAGTTTTTGCGTGAAAGAGTAACAAACATTCTCACAAACTTTCATGTTTATAATATTAGTAGGATAGCATATAAAAGGTACGTAGGCATAAATAGTAGAGCTATTTGTAGATAACGTATCTATTTCTAGTTTTTAAGAACCTGCTGTAAATAAGTAGGAACGTCTCTTTTGCAATTTTTGTTTTAACTTGTCAAGATAAAGAAACGTTTTTTTTTTTTTTTTTTTTATTAATAGCTACGCCCCGCGGTTTCACCCGCGTAAGTTTCGATTCCGTGGGAATATCGCCGATCTAATTAAATTTTAGTACACAAAAGCTGCTATTGTGACTTAACTATGATAGTAAGATACAAGTATATTCCCTCACTGACTTTTTTGTAGGTAATAACAAGTACTTTAATCATGCAATACATCATTTTATGTATCATCAATAGTTTTATCAGCGAACGCCAAATAACAAATTTTATAGACAAAATTTTGCTACTTTGGGTTACATTATTGCAATTTTCTTAAGGATCTCTATTTTTTTGAAAAATAAATTATAGCCTATGTTACTTCCTGATAATTTAGCTTGCATTTGGTGAAAAAATTGTTAGAATCGGTCCAGTAGTTTCGGAGCCTATTCGAGACAAACAAAAAAATCTTTCCTCTTTATAATATTATGGTTAAAATCGGTCCAGTAGTTTCGGAGCCTATTCGATACAAACAAACAAACAAATAAATCTTTCCTCATTATAATATTAGTATAGATAACGGGTGTAAAGTCTTATGTACCTGTAATTTCACCGGCACCCATACCCTTCAAACCGGAACCTAGGAATGCGAGCATTACTGCTTGGCGGTAGGAAAAGATATGCCGGTAGTACTTCCCCGAATGAGCTCATTACAAGAAGAATTTATCGATTTTCTTTTATAAGTAATGAATTAAATTTGAAAAAATATGTGTTTATAAATTACTGTTTTTTTTAATGCTGAACATTTTCACACATCATCATCTAGTCTCAAACTAAGCAGCGCTTGTATTATGAAAACTACATGACTGATATACTACTAATATACTTTTTTTGTAAATACATACATATTATACATACGAGGTGAAACACCCAGACCCCGAGACATTTGTCTCGCGGCGGGAATCGAACCCGCAACCTTCTGCGTCTCAGGCGTGCCTTTGCCCATTGTGCCACAGAGGTCGTCAAATAGTTTTTAGTTACAAATTTGCATGGTTTAAAAGTAATAACAATATTTTAATCATCACAACTCACAAACTCACTCTAGACACACACTTACACACCCACCCTCTCCAAACACACACACATAACACACCCTCCCTCTCCAAACACACACACATACACACCCCCTCACCTTCACTACTCACTAAACCTCATTCTGCCTGGCTTAGTTAATTTTCTTTTTATTTTTTATTATTTCGATGTTACTCAGGAAATTTTGTATTTACAAGAACTAAATTAAATGTTTGCCTTGCACTTGTTTATCTCTTTTTATTATATTTTTCATTGTTAAACGCTATCTGGGCTTCCGCGACACAGGCTAGACCTAGTGCAGAGCTCATTGTTTAAACTTGTAACTTAGGCACACACTATTTTTGTAAATAAAGTATTTTGTATATGTATTTTGTAGACTATTGAGGACACAACATTATTTTATAACATCTTGTAAAGCACCCATTTTCACAATTAAAAATATTTATATTTCTACATTATAAAGAAATCAACATCTTTCTATAAATTTTCTGAAGAATGCTAGAATGAAGAGCGTCACGCTTAATTTGTACGGTTATTTCTTTAATTGTATGAATACTGGTTGTGTGCCAACGCGGAACATACAATGCCACAGACACTCACAAAAGTTACTAAGAAACAGCACAGGATCAGACATACTGAAAGAGACAGCATTATAACATAGTTACTATGAGAATTATCTCAATCTGTACGAAAAGAGATATTACGTATTTAATATAAAAACATGCTTGATGTAAAATTACTTTTAGCATTCAAGGGTGGTCTCATATAAATTTTATGACAATAAAAACACAGGGTGAAAAAATGGGTGATGAAATTGCATATTGAATTTTTTATCAATTTCCGTTATATGAAGTCGGTTTTTGATATTTAATGCCTTATAAATTTTATTATTTAAATAACGAAAATATTCTCAAGTAATTAATGTATCAATATCAAGTATGTTACTTTGTAAATTACTTTGATATAATATAACTAGCTTCTGTCCACAGCTTCGCCCGCGTGGTATCCGGATAAAAATTAGCATATGTGTCATTCTGATCTATAAGCTATATTACTGTAAATTTTTATCAAAATCCGTCCAGTAGTTTTTGCGTGAAAGAGTAACAAACATCCTCACAAACTTTCACGTTTATTATAGTAGTAGGAAGTAATGCCCCTACATTTTAACATAATGCCTGAAAGCTCCATCTCTAGTCCTTGTGTAGGACCATTAATTGTCGATCACGTTCTGAAATTACTAGGCAGATGTTACACGAGCGATTCGATTATGATTGGCGAAGCCAGGCCACTGCTACGCCCGCCTAATACCCGGATAAGAAGTAGCCAATGTAAATAAACGTTTACCGTTAAGGCAACGTTTGTAAGAAACCCTTTCGAGTTCAAGCTCCGTTTATTACTGACGGATGACAGTTGTAGGTAGGTACATAGGTACTTATAGATATTATATAGGATGCTGCAGCTATCGTTGTATACATACACATCAGAAACGCATTCGCTCGACCGATTTTTCATCGACTTCCGTTGCAAAATTTATCTCCACGAAAGTCATTTTTATTTAAATCAAATCTAATCAAATCATTTATTTTGTAGATCACAACCTATGTCACTGGAAATGATTATGTGGAGTCAAGACAAAGACTTCATTCAGTCTCTTATTTCACAAAGTATACAGATATTCGTTACAGTGGCTCATTTGAGTCTTATTCCATATTTCACAACCAAACCAACAACTAGCCCGAACCGAGAAGGTCGTATAAACTTAACAGGAAAAGAAATCAACAGATACAATGGCGTCATTTTTAATCTCGGAGTCTTTGTAGAGTCGCCAAACCAATCCGTCTTTGCTCAGTTCACCAGAACAAACATCAATATCTTGCCAATTCCAAACAAAACTTAGTATCGGTAGCAGAAAGTCGGTGTATGGACTTTTATTAAAAAAAATAAAATGCTGGAATGTTTTCACACAGCATCATCTAGCCCCAAACTAAGCAGAGCTTGTATTATGGGAACTACATGACTGATATACTGCTTATATAATTTTTTATTGTAAATACATACATATTATACATAGAAAACATCCAGACCTGAGACAAATGAATGCCGATCATACAAACATTTGTCTCGCAGCGGGAATTGAACCCGCAACCTTCTGCGTCTCAGGCGGACCTTCGCCCACTGCGACTGACATTTACTGTAAATATGCTAGTAGTTATTTTTTTTTAATACTCAATACATTTACTGCTTTCACATGGTAGGTACATAGATGGTGTTTATAGGTTGGTATCTCACATGATCCCTATCTATGGGTATAGCAACAGATAGGTAGGCAGGCTGAAGTTTTGTGTAAACATAAACTAGTAAAAAGTTAACGGTAAAAAGTTAAGGTAGACAAAGTATCAAGATATCTAGCATAACTATGATAGTTAGATATATTCCCTCGCAGACTTTTTAGGTAATAATGAGTACTTTAATCATGTAGTACATAATTTTTATGTATCATTAATAGTTTTCTCGTAACAATTCTCAATCTCGAACGATTGACGTTCCCGCATCGTAGTCAATTTGAGAGCGCCAGTCTCCCCAAACACATGTGCGGGCTCTTAGCGTCGCAGTTAAAAATTGCCTAATCAATTTTATTTGCATATATATATGATGGAGCAGGTGGCTTCAAGGTGGTTTTTAAAAAAATGTGCCATTTCCATCACCAGCATGCTGGTCACTCATAGTTGACGACAAAAGTAATCTCCAGGAGATGTTCTTCTAATTTATTCTTCGTTGTACAGAGGGTTTCTAGATCTGTACGGTCCGACGGCTCGAGCGAGAATTAATCGTACTCGGTCCGTCGCCCGTATTTATGCAAAAACATAAACTCAAGCAAGCTACTTGTTCGAACAAGTTTAAATTACTTACAAGCTTTTGAATTCAAATGGTTTTTGAAGGTAAACATGGTAAAAATAACAACTTTTTACACTGTATTTTGACTATCTAAGTGATGATTTGTTAAATAACTCGTGGTTCTGCGCCGATGACTAATTGTAGAAGCATAATAATGCCCTTGCGCCGACATATACATTTTATACATTTTTACTTTACTACGTTTACCTTTTTCTTAAACACAGTCGAAATGTCGGGAATACAATAAAAAAGGTAAGCGCTTTAAAGCGCTTTATTTATACGGGACTTTATAGACCCGTATAAAACTTATAATAACGTTTACTGATCGCGAAAGTTTAAAAAATACAATTTGCATTCCAACAAGCAGTATATTTCCAGCTTTTACTGTGCCTAACCATTTTCAAATCACTCATTTTATTGTTGTAAAATAACTAGAACGTCATTATTTTTATTTACTGAAACATAAAATATTTACGAATAATAAAATAAAATGGTCAAAAACAATACGCCATTTTTATGTTCGAAACATACAAATAGGCACTAAACTGCACGAGGTCGTTTGCCCTATATACAACCCCACTCAGACCGATCGATTCACACCATGGCAATTCCTCACCCTCGTACATTTTGTCAAAACTTCGACTATTAAAATAACACGTTAGAAATAGGTCAAGGTAAAAGCTGTGCGTTGAGCGAAACGTCAATTAATTATCAAGTTACGCAATGCGAAAAAGGATATAACATTTTTTTTTATATGTACAATCCATTTCATATTGTAAAAAAACGGGAATTTTCACGTTTCATATGAATAGTCAAGTTCACGATAGTTTTTGGAATACAATCCATTTTACTTTTTTGAACAGACGAAAGCTATCGCGCGCTTTTTAGAAGAGTACGTTAGGTCGTTAGGTGTTTACAAATGATTAAAACTTCTAAAAAAATAAAATATAGTTTTATTTTCTATAGAACGCGTTTTCTATTTTGTAAGCCAGCATCAGAATTTTAGTGGAACGCTCTCTTTAGCAACCAAAGACTTCTATCCCTTCAGAAATCAGAAAACACTAAACTCTCTTAAGGGATTAGTGAAATTGTAAATTCCCTTTAGGAATAAGAATTAACGGCAATCGTAGCAATGTATAAAAATGCTTCCAACTTATGATGGAATTTGGAGGTATATTTAGTATAGTATATTTATTTTATTTTTCATTTCAAGCAATAGGTACATACCTACATTAATAATTTAAATAATATTACATTGAAAATTAGTAATGATTTGTTTATCTTCTGAATAATACAAACATGTTGCGTGATTGGCTGGTCGACAACGCAGTCTAAACTCATGATGGAATATAATCAGCTATTAAAAAAATCCTAAGCCCTCTTATTTTATGTTACCCGAAATTCTCACAGAACTAACTATTTGTATTTAGGAACATTGTTATTGTTTTATGAGGAACCTAAAATTATTAGTTTTGTATTTATTTAACGTTATAGTATTTTGTAAACCATGGACTGCTGTATGGGCGACCAATTTCAAGTGTACAAAAAAGATTTAAAAAAATTAGAGCAATGTGCTAACTTTTGGCAATATTTTGAGCAGCTTGGTGTTTTTTTCAGCAATGAGCAATGTTTTTTATCTCAAAATAAAAGCAAAGGGAAATTACCGCACCGTCATTCTCATTAAAGTGTCTCATGAAAATGGAAATTGCATCAGTTACACCAACAACAGCAGCGTAGCTCTTTAAATTAATGATGAATGGAAAAGCCTGTATTGATTTGCCGCTGTAGGTGTCTTGTGCATTGTTCCCTGTGTGAACCCCGCTCAAGTTCATTGAAATATATAAACTTTCCGCTTTGCGATTGAGGACGCTATGGCGATGTTAAAGCTTTGTCATTCGCAAAGCGGGATTTGACATCTTTGCCTGAATTGAATCGCAATAAGACTTGATGGTTAGGCCCCAGGACTTTGATGTCAACAGTATTGCAGTATGGTTGGAAACACCATTAGTGCTTCCGCTGGCCACCTTGCAAGAATAGTTTTTTTTTTATGTTACAGCGAGGTAAAGCATACGGCCAACCTGATGGAAAGCAGTTTCCGTCGCATATTTACATCCACAACACCTGGGGCATTGCTGGTACTGTGAATGATAATAGATTATGTAAAGTAACTCTATTGTCTCACGTATCATTAAATCACCGGTAATCGCTGGCCGCTTTGCTAATCGCTCATCTAATGCGAAACTAGCTTTCATTGTATGAAGCGTGACGTGACTTCTATTCCATTAATTTTGGCCTTCGGTGAGTCAAGGCTTGATGAATATTTACGAAAATCATTTGCATAATATTGCGTATCTACGGCTTTGGCTTAGGCGGGATAAACTTGGATTTACAAAAGACTCAATCATCTATAGGTATCCCCAGGGTCACAGAGATACGTTTAATAATGTAAATAGGATAACCGGAGTTTTATGTCGAGTGATTATAATTAAATAACCGTATTCATCCTACAAGATTGTTCGTCATCATCATCATCAGCCCACATCAGTCCACATACGGTGTTCGGCTCTTATCATCCTCTTTCTTCTCGCCGCCTTCTTAAATCATCGCTCCACCTAGCCGGGCGCACCAAACTACGTTTGCCCGAAGAACTCGTTTACCCCAACGGTTGTTTTTCTTCGGCATATTTGATTGGTCGTATGTTTCCAAAATTAATAATGATTTGTTTATCTTCTGAATAATACAAACATGTTGCGTGAGTGGCTGGTCGACAACGCAGTCTAAACTGTAGGACTTGCCAGCATTCCAGAGCGAACCTCAAAAGTGAATCACAGATTTTTGCTAGTATGTGTACAAAGTATAGCGAAATGTCTCCGTTCATACAAAAACCATGTCTGGGTCTCTTTTGCCCGGCCCCGGGACTTTATATATAGAAAATATTAGGGGAAGTAATTTAGGAATACGGATGCATTTATAAAAAAAAAAATGGCAACGGCACTGCTTCACTAACTTTATTACTCTTTTCGATGCAAATCCACTTCCTGTTTATTCAAATAACTTGAATCATGAGAATTAACCTTGCTTGAAGGTGCTTGAAGGTTGAAATCATAAAGCCTGAAAGAATCCAATGAATATATTCATGCCGTTAAGTCCTTTTTGTTGATATATGACGCCGTTCACGAAGTTTTTAGGTTTATTATTATTTCATAGATAATTTATTACATAATACTATATTAGAATAGTTCCCGATTGCAAAGCATTACAGCCCGCACCAAGTTGGTAATTCTAGATATAGTATTTTTCATACCAAGCAATGTTTACTGATCGAAAAAATCAGTAAACATTGCTTGGTGTGAACCAAAAGCTTCTTGTGAACTAACAAAAACAGCCTACAACTTCCACGCTCATTCAATCACAACTTTCCGCAACGCACAGACAGGCTGCGTGCCGTTAAAAATCGTGGCATAGATAAATGGTAGCATTATGTTAATCCCCCTTTCCACCCTTCCTCCTTACACACCCCCCACCCCACTGACCCAAGTTGATACCGCGGAAGTGTTTCGGTTAACCGTAGAACGAATAAAGTTAATAGTTATGCTTTACTTCGCCTTCACGTGTGAATAATTCGCATCCGCTTTAGCATCCGCCCCCTGATTGGCTTGCGAACCGTACAATAATAACCTTTTTAGTTAGGTAGTCATAATATTTTTTCAAACTTTCGCAATCAGTATATATAATTACCCGATTACGATATGCGTTTGCCATAAGAGATTGTCTGTTTGTTTGCCTTTTCGTAATTTATCTCCAAAACGGCTAATTCACGGTTCACTCAAACGGTTTTTACAATCGAATTGTATATCTTCAAGGATGGTTCTTAGACAGATTTAATTGGCACAAGACACTGTAATCGATTATGGTAAAACACGAGGGGGGATCGTAATATTAATTGGGTATTGGGTCTCATGTGCTTGTGATTTCATAGGCATCTTCAAACCAGAATACAGCAATGGAAGCTTTTCTGCTTGGCAGTTTAAATAGAAAATAGCTTTATGGATGTACTTCCCCGAACTTACAAAATAACTCTAATGTTTATGAATCTCTATGATAATTTAAATATTCTATTCAGATTCAAACTAACAAGATTCACGAACTTGTTGACCGTTTATAAAATACCCGTCTAAAATATTCTGGTATAAAAATAGCGGGGTTGTTTTGCGTTTAAGCTAGTCTATTTCATTATTTGATCACCGGTAACAAACCACCGTCCAGTCTAATTATACTGAAGGTTCCCATAACGCTTTTTAGAAATAGCGTGTATCGCTGACGGATTGGGTCTGAATATATTTGTTTTGTTGCTGTATTAGGAAGTATTTACATTTGAAACGTGTAATAAGGGCAGGCTGTGTGTTACTAAGGTATCGGATTAGCTTAACTATAAGTTAATTAATGGTAGGCAAATTTTTCGACTCCCACTGTGTCACACAAATGTTTGCATGATCTGCAAATATTTTTTCTTATAAACATGAATAGTTAAGAAATAAAAATTACGTGCGCCAACATGAAAAAGAAAAATGGTTATTTACCCTATGATCCAAAAATAGGACGATAGGACATTAAAAACAACAAAAAAAACAAATATGAGTTATTCCAAAAACTATCGTGAACTTGACTATTCATATTGTAAAAACGGGAATTTTCACCGATAGTGCAGTACGTGAAAATTCCCGTTTTTACAATATAAATATAAGTTAACTTACTTACAAGTACAACTAATCAATCAAATGCTTAAATGGTCATAATAAATGCTCACAAGTAAGCTGATTAACTTAATGTTAATCAGCATTATCTTCTAGCTAATCTTTGTATAATGAAAAGTGAGGTGGTATTGCTTTGTATAATATAACAAAAACATATGAAATACACCAATAAATGATTTTGTGGTACTCGTAGTTCTATTATAGAGGACTATAAGAACCAGAGTATCTGGTGTTATCTTAAATAGAAAATACTTGCTTCATACATCAGTACAGCCAATTCTGTGATTAATTTTGTTTCAGGACCATTGTCAGCTCTGTTACATACCTGAAAAAAATAAGAAAATTGCAATCAATGGTCTAGAAGTCAAAAATGGAATCTAATAGTTGAACCTATCATATCTGTTCACTTTTCTATATATTCTTTAGAGTTGTTTCATCACTTTGAAGCTAACCGTTAGCCTGAGCAGTGAACGAAATTTTGTGGTCGGAAAATCTTAAGACATCCTTTGCTAAGCCAAACCGCATACAATAGGGCGATATAGTGATATATGAGCAAGTGATTTATATTATTGTGATTTTTTTTTTTTTTTTTTTCGTAGAACTACGATAGAACGAATAATAATAAACCACTAAAAAGTTCATGTCATACTGAGCGACACAATAGATTTTTAGTTCAATTTGTTCTATAGTAGAATGAATAGTAGAACTAAGGGGACTAAGCTAATCGAAACCCACTCGCTGTTGATTTTCTTCTAGTTATAGATAGTTAGTTGGGTGATGGTAATATACCATCACATCTCGTTGTTTTATATTTAAATACAAGCTTTACTTTTAGTTGCAGGCCATGTATATTATCTTTTAATAGTTTATGCCAATTAAACATTTATTCTATTCTACACTAGAGTTATTACGAGTAGTTTTATTTTCAACATAAAGTAACGCGTAATGTTTTCTTAGAAAACGTGGACTGCAAAAAATACAGAGTTCGCTAGGCAAATATCCAAAAAAACACGTTGTTTTTTTGTTGCAAAAGCATAATTCACATTACCACGGCCAAGTTTTAAACAATAAAACGAACAATTAGTGTAATTGCAATGATTAAACGTAATTAAAACAATAATCGTTACATTTCATTGCCAGATCGAGATCGGCTCTGTAACAATGCAAGGCTGAGGCGATGGATAACTTGAACAAGAGCGATTATCACGAAATGCAAAACGCTTCTGATCATGGCTTCATTCGCAAGATATCCGGATAAAAATAAGCCTTTTCCCATAAAAATAATAAATCTTCGTAACGACTAAATCGATGTTAGAAATAAAACATCGATTTAGTCGTTACGAAGATGAACGGTTACATACATGCATACTTTAGCTACGGCTATACAGGGTGCCCCCGAATAAGTATACTATCCCGACAGGGTTTTTCTAACCATGAAAGTGAATAAGAGTACCTGAAACAATTTAGAACTTAAGAAACTCAGAATATTTTTTTTTTTATGTAGTACCCTGAAATAGATTATTATCGAAAACAGATGATATCTTCTTCTATTTTCTTTAATGAAATAGCCGACTTTTGAAAAGTCGTACATCAATACTATAGCTTGCTTATCTGATATATAGGTTCAAATATGTGGGTTTGTGTATGTAATACGTACATATTTATGATGTATTAATATATCCTCTCCTCTCCTCTCTACTTCTGACGACCTCTGTGGCGCAGTGGGCGAAGGTCCGCCTGAGACGCAGAAAGTTGCGGGTTCGATTCCTGTCACGGGACGAATGTTTGTAAGATCTGCAAATATTTGTTCCGGGTCTGGGTGTTTTTCTATGTATAATATGTATGTATTTACAAAAAAAAGTATATTAGTAGTATATCAGTCATGTAGTTCCCATAATACAAGCTCTGCTTAGTTTGGGGCTAGATGACGCTGTGTGAAAAATGTCCAGCATTATTATTATTATTAATATTTATATATTTAGATATAGGTATTATATCAAAATAATGTTTAATTTGTATTTTTATGTATATTTTTCACACTTTTAGTAAGGCAATAACACCGTCATTCTTTTAAATAGTTCTCTCTATCCTAAGGTTGTCTGGAAGAAATCTCTTTCAGCGATAAGACCTTGTGCATTTCTTTTCTTTTTTTGTTCTTTTATTATGATTCTATGTTTGTACTGTAATTGGTGATATGCACAATAAAGAGTTCATCTATCTATCTTGTTTTGTATGAACTCATTAAAATGGAATATTATTATTCCACTGCAGGGCAAGCCCCCTTCCTTCCTTTCACACCTCTATAGAGTGCTCCTGCTGACCAGTATTTCGTTTAGGAGTTCAGTTAATCTCTTCATCTTCAGCATGATCTGCCTCGTGCTCGTTTCATGCCTCGTGGAGTCTAGTCCGTGGTAGACTTTGTCCAGAACTCCTCCGACATGCGGCAGTCGGGACCCGCCCAGTCCCACTTTAACTTGCCCACTCGACGCTCGGTGTCCGTGTTTTGCGTTCTGAAGCGCAGTTAACTATTATAAATGCGGTCTGATACTCTCAGGCTAGTGCGCTACTTATCTAGCCGGCAAATCCTGTTGGAAAAGGAGAAAGCATACTTAGTTCTGGGACACCCTGAAGATATTGGAAACGAATCTGACACAACAAAATATTAATTTACTGTAGGTATCATGTATTTATCCCTTTTGATAACAAGGTGCAATAAAGGGATAAAAAGATTAGACATTTTTTTTAAACGGCTTACGTCTTATCGATCGCATTTCCTATGTAAAACTCTAAATGCTTGCTTCTTTGTAAATACCGACAGCAATCGAAGAAGGTGACGGTAACGCCTGACGGTTGATGATAGTTATCGAGATAAGAGTAAAATTATACCTAAACAAATACTTTATTGTTTTTTTTATCAACGACCTCGGTGGAGTGGCGGGCGCGTAGACAGTAGCGACGCAAGAGGTGCTCGATTAATAATAATGCTGAACATTTTTCACACAGTATCATCTATTCCCAAACTAAGCAAAGCTTGTACTATGGGAACTACATGACTGATATACAAATAGTATATACTTTTTTTTTGTAAATACATACATATTATACACAGAAAACACCCAGACCCGAGACTATCAAATTGCGTCACATCCTGGGGCGGTTGTGTAAAAACGCAGATGATACGACTTGAACGGGCGCAAAGAGCAGTCCTTAGTCTTACTAAACAAACCCATTTGGTTTCCTACGTCTGAATTATATATAATCACTCAACTTCCCACTGTCCGCCAGCTATTTATATTGCACACATTTCCAGAAAGCACTCCCAATTAGTCTATGACCCTGACATAGCTAACTTAAAACGGAGGTCTTACAAAGTTTGCAAAACGGCGTACGGCATTAGCCAGTCGCCACTTCTGTTTTATCAGTTCTACGCTATATAACAGAATTAATAAGGAAATTAACATGTATCCCCTCCCATTATATAGCTGTAAACAAAAATGTCTTCAGTGGCTTATAGTCCAGACTTATGAAAACACTTAGAATCTCCTTAAAATTTCGGAATAATATCTAGTAGGTACACATAAACAGAATCTTCTGAGTTCTAGTGTGGGGTCAGGTCTATGTATGTGTATGCTGAGTGTTTAATTTATTATTTGTATGTACAAATAATAACCAAAATGAGAGTTATTTGTTCCTAGCTTTTTATACTATGAACCACTGTTAAATTTAAAACATTATCAATCTACACAGTGTCTTTCATACCCGTAGGTATACCTTATAAATCCGAAGCTGACGTCACGGGAATAAAATCAACATAGGATTAGCATTAATTGTACCTACATCCGGCGGAAATCGCCGGGATTTGCAGGCATGCGGAGGCTTCAGCGGACAATGGACGTTATGCTTTTATCTTCTTTATGCAAATTATGTACTCAGCCGTTGAACGCAGCCATGAAACTTTAAGAATTATCTGCTGGAAACATTTTTACATATTTTTATATTCTTAAAGGAGCAGTCCTATAAGAAAATAAAAAATCTGTTAAAATGTAAAAACGGGAAACCGTTGTAAATTTACTTTATAATTTCGAAGTCACGTAGGTTATATTGACATTTTATATGATCCTTGTGATTTCAATGAATAAAAAATTATTGTCATTGACTATTCAAGTTGCGGGAAGCCAGTGTAAGAAGGTAGCCCAAGATCGTTCGTGATGGCTCTCTTGAGGCCTATTTCCAGCCACTGATGCACAAAAGACCAATCAAAAGTAGAAGTCAACTGACTTCTACTTACTTTTGATGATACTGATGATGCATGTCCTAACCTAACCTACTCAATATTAGAGCTAGATTTTTTGCTCTAGTATTCAGACCAAACATTCCATACAAAAGTTGATATACCTGATTTATCTGCAGGAATTAAGCCGTCATTTTTATCGTAGTTAGTAGTTACTCGTAATATTTTATCGGAATTGAGGCAGGGTTCACTCTTTATTACTCTATTTATGTTCTTGATAGATAAGTTTTACTGCCTTGATATGTGCTTCAGTAACCATGCATTTTGAAAAAGACTTTATCCATCTATCTTGCAAATTCGGTCTTTATTCATAAAAAGTATTATGAGTGATAGAGTGAGGAACAGCGTGGTAAGAGAGCAGTGTGAATGAAGATGTAGTAACGAGAGTTGAGAAAGGTATGTTGAGATGGTTTGGGCATATAGAAAGGATGGACAAAATAAGTTTAACAAAACAAGTATACAAGGCGAGCGTGAATAGAATAGTTGGAAAAGGAAGGCCTCGGCGAACGTACTCTGACCAAATTGGAGATATTCTAGAGAAAGACCAGGTAAGAAGTACACTAAACCGCCGAGCTTGTATGAAGAATTTGATAGGAATGAAGCGAAAGAGGTATGCGAGGATCGTAGCAAGTGGAAATCCTTGGTCTCTGCCTACCCCTCCGGGAAACGGGCGTGACTATATGTATGATAAAACGAATTCAACATTTTAAAGTAACTTTACGCCGATTCCTTAAAGTCATTGCATACATACAGAAGAAAAATCAAAAATATTTATTTGGGTCAAAAACAACCTACACAAACTTGAAAGAACGGTAATATCCGCAGAAGTTTGAAAACTGTGTCGCGAATATTAGCGCCCTCCTCCGAAAAGTAAAGAGCCAAACAAAAAATATTTTAACTACCTTAAGTATCTATTTATTTTCTATATATATATATATATATATATATATTGTAATAATGCAATTATTTGACCTTAAATTATATTAAACTGGTAGATTACCGTCTAAGTATTTAAGTTCATCTCGTCAACAAGAATATACTCTCTATGTATTTGATCCACAATAAATACCATGACCACAACAAAAAAAACTAGGGTAAAAAATAATCTTACACGAAAGGTAAGGTCGGCAACCTCTGTGGCGTAGTGAGCGAAGGCCCGCCTGAGACGCAGAAGGTTGTGGGTTCGATTCCCGCCGCGGGACAGATGTTTGTATGATCTGTATATATTTGTCTCGGGTCTGGGTGTTTTCTATGTATAAATTTATATATTTAAAAAAATGTACATAAGTAGTATATCAGTCATGTAGTTCCCATAATACAAGCTCTGCTTTGTTTGGGGCTAGATGATGTTGTGTGAAAATGTCCAGCATTATTTATTTAGAAAGCTAAATTTCTTACGGAATAAAATGCTGACAAAGCGAAAAACAGTGACCCAAGAGGTCGAAAACGTTTTACAAAACGCAAGCAATCTATTTTATTTCGCACAAATGCGACCCTCTAATTTGGCGTCAGAAAAAATGTAATGAACGTGAATCACAAAGGAATAGCGATCTTCATAAGAATGACATAAAGTCTCCAATCAGCTAAGAGCTTGTGAATGGGACATGATTAGGTAAGATGCTATGATATCAAACAAGCTCTTGGGAGTTCAAAATATAAATTATGGATCTCGAGACAGTTGAACAGATTCCGTGAAAATCAAGAAGGCAATTCTATGAGGAGAATTTATTTTGCTGATTTCAATTAGCTTCGCAGGGCTGATTCAACGTTATTTTCAAAGCAGGTACAAATTATGGATCTTAATTTGAATTTGTATTGAATGAATATTAATATCAAGTATCGATATCACACAGAAAATTGATAGGTTGAATTTAACCAACCTTAAGATAATAAGACGGGGCTTCGATATTTCTTTGATAGGCTTTTTGACGACCTGTGTAGCATAGTGGGTGAAGGCCCGCCTGAGATGCAGAAGGTTGCGGATTCGACTCTCGCCACGGGATAAACGTTTGTATGATTTGAAAATATTTGTTTCGGGCTAAGGTGTTTTCAATGTATAATATGTATGTATTTACAAAAAAAAAATGTATATAGTAGTATATTAGTCATTTAGATCCCATAGCACAAGCTCTGCTTACTTTGGGGCTAGATGATGCTGTGTGAAACACGTCCAGCATTATTTATTATTATTATTTATTTATTATTTGATACTGAAAATTTTATTGTCTAAAAGTTAAATTTTAATATTCAGTTTCGCAATGCAACCAGCATTTTGAGAATGCTTTCATCTGGTACTGATCAGTTGCCCTATCTACATCAGTTGCCCTATCTATGGATCGTTTGCAACAGTTTATAGATAGCTAGCTGTTTTATCTGTGTTTTTGTACATGTTTTTGTCTTAGTTCTAGAAGCCATTGCGTTACCCATTCCCTTTGTATTTCAAGTAAATTCTTCAAAAAACAAAGAAAATTTAGCGTATAATCAAGATCGGAGATTAAATTTCGTCTTCATAATAGTAAAAAATCGTAATCTGCCATACAATGGACAGTCCTGAAAAACGACAAATTAAGATCGCAAGCTGATCGAAAGTAGACTAAAAGAATATAATACTGAGACTAGACTGTAATTATATTACGGAAAATTGACCTTCATCGTAATCTTTAGTTATTCAGTGAGTTTAAAAATAAAAGTTTTCAACTGAGACATCGATAGGAGAGGAATTTAATTGGTGTTCAATCTCTGATAGGATATCACCTTACTCGCGCCAACGCGCAGATGGTCCAAGGGGTGAGAGATAATTCAGACGTTAGAAACCCTCTATAAATAACTCTAAAACCTATAAAAAACAAACACGTCCACAATTGTCTTCCCTATGATAAACAACCTCAGTTACATACTCAGTAAGTAGATCTTTGAGGATACTACGTAGAGAGTAGTCGGACGTGCGTCCAAACATTACATTTGGAAAAAGCCCGCGTTTAAAAAATATAAAAAAATATTCATATTGTAAAAACGGGAATTTCACGTACTGCACTATCGGTGAAGGCACCGACTAAGTTTCGACTCATTCCGAGAGTCTTCATCAGGGTGCACTACCACACGTAGTGCACGGCGCGACGCGGAAGGAGAAAGTCGCAACCACTCACCCTTAGTCGGTGCCTTCACCGATAGTGCAGTACGTGAAAATTCCCGTTTTTACAATATGAATAGTCAAGTTCAGGATAGTTTTTGGAATAAAATAAAAAAATATACTCAAGTATCTTAGGACCATTTAAAAAAAGACACAAAAACAAATTTTATTTAGTTTTTTTTTAATGGCTATGCCTAAGAAAATGTTCATTCTAAACCGTCGGCTATGCCGTGGCCCACAGTAAGTAATTATAGAAGAAGTTCGCGTATGAACTGAAGGTAGATTCAATTAAAAGTTAGGCTGCAGACGTCTCAGGCGAAAATCCTGTTTGATTTTACTTCTTGAATCGTTCATTTGTTTTTTACCCGCGACGAAAGGAGACCTTAAATGAGTTGCTTAGTACTTATAAAGGTTCTAGGAGGTCTGTTACCATTTATTTTCAAAACAGCTTATCAGATTGGAATGTGGTTTCTCGCAATCGATTTGTATGTCTTCAAGGATGGTGTTTCGATAGAATGGGATAGGTTTATTGTCACAAATCACTGGGCCGCTGCAAATGATGAAAAAACACGTCATAAAATTCAAATTTTGTAAAAAAAATACTTATTGATAGATTGTGACCAAATTTTTCACGTGTAAATACACGAAATCTTTGCGTGACTTACTTGCTGACTGAAAGCCCGGTCAAACTGACTAGTAGCGGTGGCGATCAAAGGGAAATGGTTGTCCAAGTTCGCCAAAATGTACTGATCGTAAATTATGAATACATTTATTTACAACTAGCTGTACCACGCCCGCCCTCGGCCCCCGACCGTCCCATCGCCCGCAGGCCCGTCGCATCACCCGCCTTACTTCTTTTGCTCGGCTCCTAAGGGTCGCATGAATTGAGCTATCAAATGCAAAAATGCTGGTAGTTTCAGAGATTAGCGTGTTAACAAACAAAAATCATGCTCTTCAACTTTATTATTAGTATAGAATAATAACAAAGGTATATACAAAATGTACATATACCTCTAATATGAAACAGTTGAGCCATTTCACGACCGTTGCAAAGATAGCTCAACCGATCCAGATCACTACCAAACGGAAGCGTCCCCAAATTATTATTGTACTCTTAGTTTTCAATCAAAAAATTGTTATTTTTATACAGGAGAGATTGTTATGAGAAAGTCTTACTGATAGCGAATCATGTACAGATTTACAGATAAAAATGTTACTTTATTTAAACACTGAACAAATTAAAAAAGCTCGTTCATCAAAAGTCCGCCGATCCGCACCGCTACGTCATCAACTCGATTTTTCACACGTTTTCATAGAGCCACGCGATATTTGCCGGGATGACGTTGCAAACCCACACATGACGTCATGAATAATGAGCTTTTAAATGAAGTAACGCGAGCATTCAAAATGGCCGTCATTTATTTTTGTAATGGGTATCACACATCAGATTGGCAGATATTGTATGCACATAAAAGTTAACTCTGTTGGCTGAGAGCAGATATGCGACTGAAAGCGAGAATGTGCATTAATAAATAAAATTAATACATTCTGTAATTGAAAGAACGTAAAATTATATTCTGCCAACGATATGTTTCATTTGGAGATTTGGGCCAGTTAATATCTACCTTTTAAAAGCACTGCCTACTTAGTAGGACAATACACGTTTAATATAGGAATAAGTAATATACTACGAAAACATACTACATCTTTAAATTTAGCGTGCAGCAATCATCGATGCGTAAATGGCAACACTCCCTGGGATTGCCTAGTCTATTACCTACAATAAGCATAACACAAAAGAGCGAGACATAAACACGCAATCACTGAAGCGTGAAGGAGACGACTGTTTATTATCCTACAAAACGTTGTATGATAATAAGGCCGATTTATAAAAGTCTGCGCACCTTTTTATGTGCAGCTGAAGGTTTTATGGAATGAGTAGAGAAACGCCCGCGACTTTCTCTGCGTCAAGTTTGTATACACTAACTTAATCTCTTACTGCACCCTCTAGTGGTTGAATATCGGGAATTATTTTCTTGATGCATGATATGATACATCAAAAGAATCATTTAAAATTTTAGAAGCCTTTGAGTATATCTTAAGCGCCAGTGACGGAAAGGGTGAAGTGTAATAGATTGTGAGATATGGGCACGTCATGGGGAGGGAAGAATGTCACATTATGAGAACATGAATGTGGATGCAAATAAGAGCAAAGGTAGGCCAAAGAAAAGATGAATGAATTGTGTGAATGATGTCATGGGTATATTTTTTAGTACTGAGATGACTAAAAAAAAAATAAGTAATGTGAGACAAGAGCAAGAAGATAATAATGACAAACTCGTTTTAACTCTCGTTTAAAACAGAGTTTTATTTTAAACGAGAAAAACTCACACAAAACTCTGGCATTTACGGCTTAAGCTGTCGTATGTTGTAAGTAAATCGGTAAGTCAGTCACACAACTATTTTATATTATATATTTAATAGAATGAAGACTGTAGCGAGCATGATGTGGCTCTGCTATGAATAAATCATTCGCATATTTTAGTGGACTCTATTATGCAGGATATGATTCGATGTGTGGATTAGGGATTGCCAATTATTATTATATATCCTAAATAGAAGATTATCAATTCACTATGTTGTTTCGACGGGCATGTATCAAATATTTGCATGTTTTTGTGGGAATAGGAAATCTTTATACCCACTGTGATACGTTTTGTGTATCGACTGTGGAGTGACTGTCGGTTTTCATTTATTATTATCTGTTTTGGGAAAGATCTCAGCGAAGTGAACAATTTAAGTTATTCGGATAAAATACTTTTCCATATGCTAAGTAGTTCTCTATAGACTAAGATCTCACAAAGTGCAGATTTTACCCGACTACCGAAACCTCATAGGCAGTTCAAAATCCCCCATACCGACTAACTTCATATTCAAACTACAAAATTGTATTATTATGACTTACCTACCTATCAAGGTAAATAAAAATCGACAGCTATCATAAAATACGTATAGAAATATAGAAACAAACGCAGGATTGGCCAACTCAGAGATCTTGTTCGCTACGCTCACTCCATATAATAAACTGCTTCATCACAAATATTTTTGATGATATTTCATAATTATCTATTGCACGATAAACGAGATGTAAAAGTAGGTAATTGAATTAAAAAGTGTTTTTTTTTTTAGTTATTTCACGTTCGAGATGTAGGTATGATATATCTATGTATCTATGTTCAAACTTTGGCATTCTATAATGGTAGCTAGTTTATCTGAGCCAAGGCGGTTTCCAGTTTAGTTCAAATACCCCAGCACAACTGCAACAGAATATTTTCGGCCACATTGTCAGTCGGGGAATAAATCAAGCTGTCATATTTATACACAAGAATACTATAAATTATGTCAGTTTGTAGCAGTCGTAGTTTTGAGGTGTTTCGTAACCGTTTTATCTTCTTTTGTAATCTTTTCGCGGTTTTCTTGGTCGTAAAATGAAACGTTATTATTCTTGTTGTTGTAGAGGAGTTTGGATACGTTTTTCTTTGGTCGAATAATGAATGAATGTATAAACATGGAATCATGCCTATATTATTTCACGACACTGGTATTTCTTACCAGATCGCTATGAAGGAAAATATTGTTTTTTTTTATAGTACAACAAGACACAATCACATAATAAAGCTGCAGTCAGAACATGCTCATTTCAGGGAACTGTGTATTTATTCCTTATATCAGTCCACCAAGAATTAAGTCCGTTTAAGTTAAACCAGAGAAGAGTCAAAGAAGATCTCAATAACAAGAGGAGCGCCCCATGAAATTAATTTTCAAAGTCAGTATGCAAACTCTAATATATCCAAGAAGCCAATCTCCCTTACTTCAATCATATTTTCCATATTGTTCTCTTAAATACGGAGTTAATCCTTTATGGTGCACTGAAATAATTGGACGTATTCATATATTAATCCGGAAATAATATGAAAGATCTTCAATGGTATAGTAAATATGAAAACTACAATAACGACGAACAAGGTATGTAAGTTAAAAGATAAAACTGTTTGTGTTCCGTAGCTCTACGAAAAGACACGCTGTTGATTTTGAAAGTAACAAACATTGTAAAATTAATTAGAAATAGAAAAATATCGTGGTTTGGGTGTAAATGAAAATGAAATTTACTTACTCAAAATGAAATTGAGCTGTACGTTCTACGCAATTCGTAAAGGCGTAGCACTGCTACGCCCGACCGCTACGGAGGTTTCATCCTTGAGATTGTGACGAGATAGGTACTTATTTATAACGATTCATGGATGAGAGTTCAAAGAGATATTCAGTGAGCTGGTAAAATCAAAATTATACTCACACCGATCGGAGATAAACTTGATATATTTTGTGCCAAGTAAAGAACCTATGTTAATGAATGAATGAATAAATATACTTTATTACACACCATAAAAAAAATAGATATAACTTAACAAAACTAAAAAAAACTTAAAGTTCAGTGACTTACAGCTTAGAAGAGATCTACTCCAGACAACCTTTGGATGGAGAGGATTTAATGAGATTGTAATAATGGCTGGGGTGTACTAATACTTCAATCAAAGTTTATAATTTAATAATTAAAAAAAAACACAGCATGAGTATATCAAGTACGCCCTGTATCAAGTAAGCTGTTACATTCGCATTATTACCACCCCACCATTGGTACTTTCAACATCTACAAACTGAATTTACAGTATTTTTTGATAGAACAGACTATTTTTAACCAAGGCCAAAACGGTTTACATAGAACACCTCGCTTGCCAACGGCGCTACAAAAATACACATAAATGCCCACCATGTGTGCGGCAGTCTCATCAGCTGTCAGTCCACGTCCGCTCAAACTACGAAACACATTTTGGAAATCACCATTGAATAGCCAGGAATAGACACGCTATGATGAGCTATTGTCTTTTGGTTCATTAGTCACAGAAGCATGACGTAAATAGGAAATATTAGTCTGTACTATGAGATAGTAGACATTTCTGTCATCTAAAATCAACGGACGCTCATACCTGGGGTCTAGACAAATACCTCACGCTTACTTTTCCTTTCACGCTAACGCAAATTTGTCAAGGTAAAACTTGGCAGCTGTCACGTGACATTTCCACAGCTTATGTCATTCCCATAAGTGAAAACAGCTAAGTGTGTCGTGGTTGTTCTATGGCAGTTATTTAGTCTGTGGTGTGGAAAGTGGTATTTGACAACAGAAAGGGGTACCCCCAGTATATGATTTAATAAATAAATAATGCTGGACATTTTCACACAGCATTATCTAGCTCCAAACTACACGACTGATATGCTACTTATATAGGCACTTTTTGTTGTAAATACACACATATTATGCTTAGAAAACACACGAAGACAAATATTTACAGATTATACAAACATTTGTCTCGCGACCGGAATCGTACCCGCAACCTTCTGCATCCCAGACGGGCCTTCGCCCACTGCGCCACAGAGGTTGTCAAAATGTTATACTACTTCCTATCCTATCTTACTAATATTATAAACGCGAAAGTTTGTGAGGATGGATGTTTGTTACTCTTTCACGCAAAAACTTCTGTTTTATACTAAGTACGTAGATCTTTGAAGATTCCATTTTTACTCAAACATTCAGGAAAATGTAGAATTTTTATTATTATTATTATAACACTAGCTTCCGCCCACAGCTTCGCCCGCGTGGTACCCGGATAAAAAGTAGCCTATGTGTCTGATGTACTACCTCTCCTTGTGAATATTTAATATGTATATATTGTATGTATGTATAATTTGAGTTATAGTTATTGTATTTGTATATATTTATACTATGTACCTATTTATGTATTATATTAGAGGTATATGAAAATGTGTGCTATTATTGTATATTTTTTCCCCATTTGTGTACACGTACCCACCGCTATTTATCAGCTGTCCCTATCCTCAAAGGTTTGCTGGAAGAAAACTCTTGTTAGGGTTAAGCTCGCCTTTGTACATGTCCTATATGTAAGTCTTTTGTCTGTATTATCTGTGTGTACAATAAAGAATAAGAATGTATAAGCTAGTTTTTGCGTGAAAGAGGAACAAACATCCTCAC
This sequence comes from Perizoma flavofasciatum, assembly GCA_958496245.1. Classification (NCBI taxonomy): domain Eukaryota; kingdom Metazoa; phylum Arthropoda; class Insecta; order Lepidoptera; family Geometridae; genus Perizoma; species Perizoma flavofasciatum. Next base: position 2,510,001 of record OY292421.1, read on the forward strand.
AAACTTTCACGTTTATAATATTAGTAGGATTATGTGTGTACAAAGAAACATAATTCATGTATTTTTATTATTCCTGTGGTTCATTATTCATACATAATTATAGGTTTTATTTAAATGGTAAATTTTATGGAAATTAAGTTAACCTTTATCGGAATCAAATGAAAGTTTGAAATCGTATTTCATGTTAATAAAATTGAAGGTAACTGAGTTATCGTTTACCTTTGTCATGCTAATAAGCCGGGTTGGACTAGCGGGAAATATCCCGACCTCCGATTTGAAGTAGAAGGTTCCAGCTCGGTCTTGCACCAATTGCATTGTGCATAACTGATGCTCAAACATTAGAAAACCGGCATAATCTTAAAACACAAAAAAAAATCTACCGTCGATTTGTTTTTTACTGTTGTTATAGGTTTTTTTTAATATTAAATTTTTACAAACTTTGAAAACTCCTGATGGTATTTACATTATCAATTACAGCGCCCTCTAGTGACTGCTGGCGATAAAACAAACCATCTTTGAAGAGTTACAAATCGATAGCGAAAAACTGTATTAGAATCCGCCAAGTAGTTTCGATGATAAATAGTAACAGACAAACGAACAACTTACGGTAAACGCATATACGGGCTCCTGTCGTCGCGGGTAAGAAAGTATCACCAAGATGCCACTAGCGAATGCTGTGGAAGGTGCGGTAGTCATAATGTGCGTATTTCACGGAAATAACAACGGATTGAAACCATAATAACTCCCCAACACCGGATATCATGATAACCCAATTTATGCAAAATAACAGATTAAAACATAAACATAAAAGATTTAACCTCAGCATTCCGTCCGTCCATAAAATACGTCTATTCTCCACATACGCACTACGTCATCAGCCGTAGATTCACGTGATACAGCCACGTTTCACGCGCATGGTAAGCGACAGTTATATAGAAAGCAGGTTCTAAGCACCTGCGTACCAGCACTTACCGGTGCTATTCTAAATAATGCCTATAAGTAATTATTCAGTAAGAATTAAGTGTAATACATTAGAATCACACTTACCACTTGTATGCTTACCACATTTCATGCTTAAAATGTAACATGTTACAAAATTTGTACAAATTTCTTGTTGTTCTAGCCAAAGCACGGATCCCTCGCGTCTAAATACAAGTCTATACTTAGAGCGAGTAGTTAATGTATAGACTGTACACAGGTTATTCCTTCGTACCTAGTTAAACTAAACATTTTTTTTTGTTATTTTAGCTTAGGTATAAAACCTTTTTTGCAAATACTCTTACTCCTTATTTATTTAAAAAAAAATATATTTGTTAATTTTACTTTATTATTATAATTACCTAATTTTTTTATATAATAAATAAGTTATCTAACATAAACATTTTATAAAGTTGTTAAGAAGTACTAGCTATACTCGTAGCATTTTTTTTTAAGTAATCGAGAAAAAGCCCTTAGTTGCAGGCCTAAAGCTGAACTGATTTGGATAAAATTTGTAACAAGTTCGTGAATAACACATAGGCTTCTTATAACCCGCGACGTCAATCTATCTATAAATATGTACCTGGTTTCTGTCTATGTGTTTGCATGTACGAATTGATGGCAAACCAAAGCCGACGTAGAAAAAAGAAAACAAAAAACTTTTTAAAATCAGCGAGGTCGTTGGTTTGTGACGTCACCACTCCATTGAGATGACTGAAATGCTACTACGATTTCTCGATTATAGTCTCGAAATGAAACAGCATTTTTTTTTCTAATATGCTGATTAATGAGTCAAATGAAAATAGTGAACTTTGTCGTCCAAAATCATTCAAAGGTGATTTTTATATTTTGAACGACAGATCTGAAAGGTTGAATAAGATGTATTATTGAAAATACGTCTTTACTCACAACAAAAAATTTTTCGTCGATTTGCGGACACTTTGTAGTTTTATTTTTGTAATTAGATTTGTATAGAATTCTTTCAACCAACCTGGAATCTGGTCATTTTTTTAACAGTTTTGATATGAATGTTGTTATGCTTTTGACAGTTTTATGTATTAACTAGCTTCTGCCCACGGCTTTGCCCGCGTGGTACCCGGATAAAAAGTAGCTTTTGTGTTATTCTGATGTATGAGCTATAATTACTGTAAAGGTTCGTTAAAATCCGTTCAGTAGTTTTTGCCTGAAAGAGGAACAAACATCCATCCTCGTGTTTAAAATATTAAGTAGGATTTAAAGGATAAAATATATATTTAATTACCTTACGAAAAACTAAAACCGAGCGCCGTTATAATTATAGGTGAAATTATAGGTAAATACATAATTATGTAATTATTAAAATTATAATTATTTATCATTAAAAATACAATTAACCTTCAAACAATGCCTAAAAATTTCGGTATATATAAAAAATACTACTGTATTTCAGGTTCAGGGTAAAATTTATCAAATAAAAAGTTGGATTCTAGTTTTTTGATACCTACATCAAATAAAAAGTTGGATTCTAGTTTTTTGATACCTACTGTCGGCGAAAATGTTGATCTAACAGAACTTGAGTGAGCGTTGTGTTGCCTGGCTATTCTTGTCAACTGACTTGTGAGTTTTCACTTTATGATATCTCTGTAATACAAATATTTTTACCGGGATGATCGTGAATCCATAGTAAATATCAATGGGATTAACCACTCCATATTTACTGAATATGTTTAAACATAACAATATGTTTACGGCTTTTCTGTATTACATAATATAATATAACCTTTGTGTATAAATGTTTATATTTTTTGCGTTATTGGTGGTTTGCGTTTTTTGCGTTTTTACTGGCATAATGTAAACAATACATTATGCCAGTAAAAACGACCTCTGTGGCGAAGGTTGAAGAAGGTTGCGGGTTCGATTCCAGTCACGAGACAAATGTTTTGTAAGATCTGCAAATATTTGTCTCAGGTCTGGGTGTTTTTTCTATGTATAATATGTATGTATTTAGAAAAAAAAACGTATATATGTAGTATATCAGTCATGTAGTTCCCATAATGCAAGCTCTGCTTAGTTTGGGGCTAGATGATGCTGTGTGAAAAATGACCAGCATTATTGTCCAGCATTATAATATAATTAATGTTTTAACTGTACCTACAATTTCTTTTTATACATGTCTTCCATTATTTCGTATAGCTTCCTATGTTAAAGTTGCCCGCTTTTGTGTGTAAAAGCATATATTGTGTAACTTATTTTCTTTTATTCAAGTGTTGCAGGCCATATAACTTGCAGAAACTATAACCGCTAGGAGAGAAAGGTTCTTGAAGAGCGACCACGAACCAGATGGAGTGTAGGATGACCCCCACCCGATTGACCGATGACATCGTCAAGGTTGCGGGAAGTTGGTAGATGGAGGTAACCTAAGATCGTTCGTCATGGAACTGTTTGCAGAGGCTTACGAACAGCAGTGGATTTCTGCAAAGTCAAAGTCTATACTTTTTTATTCATTGAAATCACAAGATTCAAATTAAAATACGCCAGCTTAAAACCTACATGAATTTTAAATTTTAAAGTGAATTTACTCTTCCTCGCGCGCGACTAAATTTAGAAGTATCTAGCAACAAATTTGTTGCCTAATCATATAGCTATCCTCTGCTTGGTTTTCTGATGATCCTTCGTTCGCTTTAGTGTGGATCGAATCAAATCTGTAGCATACCATTGATGTTGATGATGATGGTATATTATTCGTATTTCCGTATTTACAACAACAAAACGAATCTAATTGCCAGCTTTGTTAAAATTTATCCAACCCGACTTCAGCCTATTGTTCGTTTAATTCCTATCGCCTCTTCCAAAGGCCCGCATTGAAAAGCTGGGGATTACAGTTTAAAAGGGGTCATCGAGAAATGACAGAATAGAGCCTTGAAGGCTCTGATGTGAGCAGTTTTTACGTGCAGACGAGGATTTTCCGACTAATATTATAAATGTGAATGTTTTATGTAAGGTATCGGACCTATATGTAAAAATTCAACTTCGTAGGACAAGAGGAAGTGGTTCTAAATCAGTTTGCAAGATTTGACCTACCCAAATAAACTAACATACAAACATTGCAAGTTAAACAACAGCTTGTAAAAAAAGATGATTTTGACTATTTATACAAAAATAATCTATTTATATTCGCTTTTAGCAAAAAGGGTGAATAAGCAGTTTTGTTGGAACCCTTTTTGAGAAATTATAAATGGACTGATAAGACGATCAAAGGTCACGAAATTAGTAAGAATTCTAAGTTAGAGCTTACTGATAAGTATAATATGATAATATTATACATCAAAATGTAAAAAAAAGCTTCATGTTTGAAATTAGGACTTACATATTCTGGATAGAAAAAAGAAGAATATAGCTCCAATGACTAAATTTACTTATTTCTACTGAAAAACGTCAAAATTGATATTGTAAGAAGACTGAAAGTTTGTGTTTTGGAATCTTTTTGTAAGACTTCAAGAATTTTTTTAATAAGTTTTATCGCGCGTCTGTGTTTTATCCTATAAAAATATTCCCTAGCGACTATCACTTCTGCGATCTATATTACCTGCCCATTGCAAATTCAACTAGCTAGCTCTAGATTAGAACTATGACTGTGACCTTGGTTCTCCTACATATTTCGTCGTTTTATCACGTCGTGAAACTTGCAAAATCGGGGTATGTTGGGTTTAGCTAACGGTATTTAGCCGTCTCGAATCAATGTCATTTTTACCCGCGACGTAAAGCGCGTTTTTCATGAGAGCTTTTTATACCATTCATTAACAAAACCCACCATTGGATCGTCTTGCGGTTATTGCAATCGATTTCTATATTTTCAAGGATGGTTCTTAAGTTTTATTGCGATAATACTTTCCAACCAGACGCAAAGGCACAATGTACGCACGAATCTAGAGAGCCGGTTGGAAAGGGCTAGTTTAGTTTAGTTTGGTATGATATTTTCCAACCAGACGCAAAGGCACAATGTACGCACGAATCTAGAGAGCCGGTTGGAAATGGCTAGTTTAGTATAATTTGGTATGATACTTTCCAACCAGACGCTAAAGCAGATATGAACACGAGCGTAGAGAACCGGTTGGAAAGGGCTAGTTAAGTATAATTTGGTATAATACTTTCCAACCAGACGCAAAGGCACAATGTATGCACGAATATAGAGAGTCTGTTGGAAAGAGCTGTATAATTTGGTATGATACTTTCCAACCAGACGCTATAGCAGATATGAACACGAGCGGAGAGAGCCGGTTGGAAAGGGCTAGTTTAGTTTAGTTTGGTATGATACTTTCCAACCAGACGCTAAAGCAGATATGAACACGAGCGTAGAGAACCGGTTGGAAAGGGCTAGTTAAGTATAATTTGGTATAATACTTATCAACCAGACGCAAAGGCACAATATACGCACGGATCTAGAGAGCCGGTTGGAAAGGGCTAGTTTAGTATAATTTGGTATGATACTTTCCAACCAGACGCTATAGCAGATATAAACACGAGCAGGGAGAGCCGGTTGGAAAGGGCTAGTTTAGTTTAGTTTGGTATGATACTTTCCAACCAGACGCTATAGCAGATATTAACACGAGCGGAGAGAGCCGGTTGAAAAGGGCTAGTTTAGTTTAGTTTGGTATGATACTTTCGAGCCGGTTGGAAAGGGACAAATCACTAGCATGATTATAGAGGTAGAAATGCAAAAATTAGTTTTCAAAGTTTGTAAAAAAAAACTTGTTTTCTATGAAATGGTCCGACTGTTTCCTTTTGAGTATGGTTCGATATAATGATAGGTACACTTCGCAGTTCCATGTTTGATGTGCCTCGGAGCGTATAATGCTGTTTACTGCTCGGAGGAATTGCTATTTGTATTTATTTGGAGTCTTTCCATATTGAACTGATATTAAGTTCAGTTACAGTTCAGTGGGCTCAACCCTTTTTACGTTTATTTATGGTTCAGCAGTTCATAATATAATATGGCTAGGTAGATAGGTATACAGGGTAGTTGTTAGAGATGTATCAGTGAGAAGAAATCCTAAACGGTTAGAGATATCGTAAAATACTGAAAGGTATTAAGGTAAAGGTAACTTAGTTAAAAAAGCTATTTACTTGAAAGCAAATAATATTTTTTCCAGCAGGGACAGCTTTCCCTTCTATTTATTTAATTGTCTAACTCGCCATTTTGAATTCTGCATTTATCTAAAAGAAAAACCACAACTTCAAACTATAAAAAAAAAACAAACCCAGAATTTTAATATTTTTACATTCAGCAAACAAAAACGTAGCTCAGAATTTTAAAAATGTGCTCAGAATTTTGCGTGATCCTTTTAAAAAACGCTATGACAGGTATAATCTGACTCGGGTTGGTTGGTTTAAATAAAGAATCTTTGAAAAACAAATCACGCTCCCAATTTAAAATGTATGCTGACAGCCAGGTCTCACTGGCCACATATACAATTTGCAGTTCAAGGAATAAAATGAGCAAACCTTTTTATTCTTCGTTTGCGAGTACTCACATTATTTTATCAAGCGTTAGCCAGGTTTTAATTAAGTAAACCTTTTTATTTCTCGTTATTATAGGTTTGCGAGTACTTGAAATATTTAATCAAGCGTGCGTGTGTTTTAAAGAAATTTAGAACTGTAGAAAAAATTGCATCAGGCTCTAACATTTGATTTTAAAAATAGATATTTACGCGTTCTAAATCAATGGCTGCCTACAAAACTACGAGTAGCAGATCTTAAACAGGTCGATATCTGTTATATCGATATAACATTGTATTTTTACGATATTTATTACAGGTACTGCGGTGTCACACGGTTGAGTGGACACAATGCGATACCTGTTGCTTAAACGTTGTGAGCAGTATCGACCAGTAAACAAAACTATAAGTTTTATACGGGTTTTTATCGCGTGTACCTTTTGTATGATTTTTCCGACACTTCAGCTATGGTGTAAAAGCTGTAGGTGTTACACAATAGCAGAAAGGTAATTTTAATCTGAAGAAAACACACTAGTGGTGATTTTTTTACGTTGTCATAACGAGAAGTTGAATATGGATGTGACTGATAGTGGATATGGATAGATGAATATGTGGTGGATGATTTTTTAAATGTGGTTTTAGGGCATGCCGGTTTTTTCACGATGTTTTTTACCGTTTTGGGCACGTGTTAATGCACACATATTTTTATCAAATGATCAGGATGAATGTGATGAAGCGAAATAGTTGTTAGGATCATAGCAAGTGGAAATTCGTGGTCTCAGCCTACCTCTTCGGGAAACAGCCGTAACTATATATTTTTAATTAAGTTCTCTACACAGATTTACGACCTTGAGATAGATAGAAAATTTAGATTTTTCTTATTGGACAACTAAAAAAGTACTGTACTTTCCAGCTAACCTTTGCGTAATATGGAAAACAGTCTTGGGGTAGTGTAAATACGAAGAAAGTTATAAATTATAAGATAGAGCTATACTATAGGGAGGGACGTACTTATCGATAATAAACAATAGTATATCGATCAAGTCACAGTGCCACTATGAAATTTCATCACTAAAAACACAGATTTTTATCTTCTGAAAAATGAGCATTTCCGGCAACCATGCTTATAAATAGTCATAACTCCAATCATTTAGACGTCTGCCGACCTCAAAGAGATTTTATGGATCATTTAGCGGTAGCCTATGCTATGAATGATTTATTTTCGTTCGTTTGAATCATTCCGTCACGGTAAACATACTAAACAGTACTTTAACCAGGTTGTTTCTTTGGTTTAATGACCGGTACATAATTATACTCTTAATGTTTTAAGCAATGAACCGGACGAAACAATAATAATAATAAATAATGCACACACAGCATCATCCAGCCCCAAACTAAGCAGAGCTTGTGTTATGGGAACTACATCACACATCACATCATCAGCCTATATTAGTCCACTGCTGGACATAGGCCTCCCCTAATGAGCGCCATAGCGCCCTGTCTTCATCTTGCCGCATCCAGCATCTGCCTGCAGTCTTTCGCAGATCGTCATCCCACCTGGCCGGCGGGCGTCCTACACTACGTTTGCGGTCTCCACTCAAGAACACGTTTACCCCAGCGGTTATCGGTTCTTCGCGAGATATGACCGGCCCACTGCCACTTCAGCTTGCTAATTCGTTGAGCTATATCGATAACTTTGGTTCTCTGACGGATGTATTCGTTACGAATCTTATCCTTCAGAGAGACTCCGAGCATAGCTTTTTCCATAGCACGCTGAGCGACTTTGAACTGGTGGACCAGCCCTATCGTGAGTGTCCACTATATGACATAACACTATATGTGTTATGGGAACTATATGAGTGAGATCTATAAAATATATTTTTATAAATACATACATATTATGATACATATAAAACATCCAGACCCCAGACAAATATTTGCTGATACAAACATTTCTCCCAAGGCGGGAAACGAACCCGCAACCTTCTGCGTCTCAGGCGGGTCTTAGCCAACTGCATCAACGAGGGGGCCTATGCCCCCTTGAGAGAAGCCTGCGAGCCTCGGTTAAGGTAGCCTTGGTTTACAACCTCTTTCTCATAAGTTCCGAACACACGTACTGCCAGTGTGCGTTATATTCCTCTACTCCATGCATTATAGGTAGTCGCAATATATCCTTAAAATATTATATTATGAATTAAACACTTTAACGGATTATTGTTTTCTATGCATAATTAGTATGAATTTACAAAAAAAAATATAAGTAGTATATCAGTCATTTAGTTCCCATAATAAAAGCTCTGCTTAGTTTGGGGCTAAATGATGCTGTGTGAAAAAATGTCCAGCACTATTTATTATATTTATCATTATTATTATTAATTATGTTGCTTTATTTTATTGTTCTTCCTGACGTTTCGAAGGCTCTGCAGCTTTCGCGGTCGCATGCGAAACAACGAGAACAATCTGTTTAAAAGAGACATTAATAGCATGGCATAATGTCTAACAATTGTAAAGAGAGCGTAAAGAGTTTTTTATTCAGCTCACCTGTTGGAAAGTTATAGTAACCTATGGACTCTTGCAGTACCAGAGATACCACTCGCATGTTGCCAACCCTGAGACATAACGGGTGAAAAGTCTCATGACTTCAGTGTAAAGATACGGTTGTATTTCGAATAGTAAGCTTAGTAACTGGTTTATGCTCTTGTTTCTATACTGTGATCCAGTCGTTCGAATGGCGGATATGATGCGTGCCATCTGTTTTAATGGAAACTGGAAATATTACGTAGGTAGGTAATAGTTTTATTTCCTTTGTACATTTCAAGAATGAAGTTTAATTGAGCGGAGATGGATAAACAGACATAATGCTTTATATTATTTTAGAAATGTGAGTTACACTTCCTGACCTAGTTTAAAATGTGATGATTATAATATATTTGAAATATTTTGTACGTAGGAAACTTGAAAATGTTTACGACGCAAAGTTCGTATGGGCTACTCTGGGTACTCTGGTGGAGTGTTGAGGCCAAGGTCTTAGCGACTGTAATTTCTAGGAATATCCTTACGCGCAGTCTAAAAGAAGAAAGAGCTTGAGCCAACCTTTAGTAAATTAAGAAATTAAAACAGTCGGTATTTTACTAAGTGATTAAAACATGAGGTTCTCTAAAACAGGCGTTTTGAAATTTTGAAGTTATCTGGTAAACAATGCTGTTTAGCATTAAGTTCGCCTACAATATTTTCTACCTACCTATCTATCTAAGATGATGATGTACCAACTAATCAATCGTGGTAATAGTACGAATAGCATTTAACTATTCCAGCAGACATAGTAATTGCACTATGTGGTGGAAATGTGGATTGCCACATTCCTACCACATTACAGGCGAAAGCACTCAATATTTTACAGCCAATAATTTGGCCGAAATTCACGATACATGTTTTATTCAACTCAAAACAAAGCGTTCCGATACCCGCGCGAGATATCCAAGCACATACGATCTCAGATAAATACTCCATACACACAATCAGAGATATAAAGGTAAAGTCATAACTTCGGACCGAGCTGAGCGGATATTGACTGGCTATGTACAAACAGTCCAGAAGTTCTCATCTATTTGTATGGAGCGATTTCAGCAACATAGGTTCGCGAACATCCCGTGCCCCCCACACCTAGAATATATAGCACATGAAAGCAGCAATTCATTGAATAAAAGTTTATCATTTGCAATTTGGTAATGCGGAAGGATCATAGATGGACTAAAAATTCCCTACAGCACTGAATCCTACAAATATAATAAATGCGAAAGTCTGTGTGTGTGAATGTTTGTTACCATATATCTCCGTAAATTCTTAACTGTTTTTGATAAAATTTGGAATATAGATATTTTAGATACTGGAATAACGCATAGGCAAATTTTCGAAAATCGACCCCTAAGGGGGGTTAAACAGGGTAAAGTTTCTATGGAAAATTTTATTCCTTGGTAAGATTCGCTTAAAACTTGGTACAAATAAACTTTAAAATAAATACTAAAACACGTATTTTTTATTTTTTTCAAAATTTCCCCAAGAGAGGGTGCTGGACAGTTATAAAGTTTGCATGGACTTTTTTTCTGGTTCGATTCACACAACACTCGGTATAAATAAACTTTAAAGTAAATAATGAAACACGTTTTTTTTTCAAATCTACCCTATAGAGGTGTGCTATTGAGTTCTAAACTTTGTATGGACTTTATTTCTTTTTAGATTTATCCAAAACTCTGTACACAATTTATGATGATATTGTGTGATGTTTCACGGCTAAACCTCTGAGCCATTTATGATATTATTTGATATGGACATATGTAGTTTGAAGCCTGGAGAAGGTCATACGCTACTTTTATCAACATACTACGTGGGCGAAGCCGCGGGCAGAAACTAGTTTACTATTAATAGACGGAATGCTAAAGTTTGCCCTCAACCAAAAACCCTAAAATTTGCCTATGCGAACAAATACTATCTATTTCTTGGTCCGACCAATTTCAATGTAAAATTTTTCGCACTTAAATACAATTATTGTATGAAATCTATTAAATTTACACTTCAAAGTCTTTCCTACGATGATACAGAAAGCTATTAGAAATTACCAAGTAAATTATTATTTTATACATTAAGTTAACTTAGTTAGAATAGTGATTAATCTGGATTCTCTCAATGAAGTTAAGCACCTTAATATTTACATGAACTATTTGTAACATAACCAACATATTAAACTAAATGCCTTTATCGTGATTATCATCATCATCAGCCTATATTAGCCAACTGCTGGACATAGGCCTCCCCTAATGAGCGCCATAGCGCCCTGTCTTCAGCTTGCCGTATCCAGCATATGCCTGCAGTCTTTCGCTGATCGTCATCCCACCTGGCCGGAGGGCGTCCTACACTACGTTTCCCGAGGCGAGAGTTTATCGTGATAGTAAGTGATTATTTTATTTAATAATTAGCTCTATTGTCGCCTGAAACACATTATTACCTAGTTCAGGCAAAAAATATTATACTAAGCTATATTTATTTATTAAGTGCACTTAGTTTTTGTATGATTACGAGTTTCTTTAATTTTTTTTTATTTATTTAAAGCCAAGAGTTATGCGGTGGCCTCGAGGCAGACCATCTGGCCAATGGTCAGATGATATTGTGAGGTTAATAGGTGATCATAAATCCATTTGAAAAATTCGACTGCTTGTTATTTTTTTATTGTATAAAATTAAATCCGTTTTTGGCTGTAAAATATGTTTTGTAAGAATTATTTGTTTTATAATAAGGGCTGTGGATTTTTTTTCATAAATAAAATAAAAATAAATAAAATCAGTGGATCCGACTGGCACAAGACCGCCAGGAGCAAAGTACCAGCAAAAGTATTGCTGGTACTTTTTGCTGGAGAGTAAAAGAGAAGAGGCCTTTGCTCATCAGTGGTTGTTACAGGCTGATAAAGTTTATAACCACCGGCCACGATGGCGCAGCAGGCGAGCAGCCGGCTGCAAAAGGTGCGGATTCGATTCCCGCTGCGGGACAACGGTTTTTATGTTCTACAGCACAGGTTCTCAAACTTATTTTTCCCACCGCCCACTTTGAGAATAAAAAAAATCCTAGCGCCCCCCAAAGTTTTTAAACATAACAACCTATACTTTCCCCTCTAGACCGCCTTAGCGCCCCCAATATCTTCTAGAGCCTTCTACCGCTACCTTGAAGGCCTCCAGCGCCCGCAAGGGGGCGTTATCGCCCACTTTGAGAAACAGTGTTCTACATATATATGTTCCAGGACTGGTCAAAAGCGAGACAGAAACGCACAACTGCCGCATTTACTCTCTCTCATAAATGATTAATTTGAGAAGAATATTTAGTGCTACAAAAAAAAAACGTTCAAATCGTTGACGTTTAGAAGTCCATTCTGTCATAAAAATGCTATTCTTTGTTTTTTTTTATCATTATGTGAAATACAGATTATAAACAATAATATAAACAAATATAAAATAACCAATAAAATCACATCGAAACAGTATATTTGGCACATGCCAAGTTCAGCGTGACAGGTTACAAGCCCATCGACGCTTGGTACACTAACCGATACCACTAATACGCAATTACATCTACCACACAGTATCAATCTTTATCCCCATGACATAGAGCACACAATCGCGGAACAATACCAATGTTTCGGAATAGCTACGTTTTCAGTGTTTGATAGACATTCATTAGGTGGGTAATTGTTTCTCCGCCGGTCCCGCTTTTATATCGAGGGAAGTTACCTGTGTTAATGTATTTCCTATTTCTTCGAATTTGCTGTCTGTACCCATACTTTTTTACTTTTATCTGTTTTCACCTCAATTCTTACAAAAGGTTTTGTTTGGTTTGTGTCCGGAATTAAATGAAACGGGAAGATGAATGTAAGGCACGGTAAACTTCATCATCATCATTAGCAGTTATTAGAAACAAAGGGTAGAACGCAATATACAGGGCTACTACGGCTTCTGAAAATTGAAATGGGACGTTGAAACGGTCATTGACGACTTCGATGGCACAGTGCGTGAGTAGCCGGCTGAGACGCAAAAGGTGCGGGTTCGATTCCCACTACCGAGACAAATGTTTGCTGTTTCTGCAGATATTTGTTCATAGCGATAAGATCGTCCATTGTACTTTTAGTCTTTTAGAGTTTTTGTTTAATTTGTTATCTTGTGCTGTACAATAAAGTATTTTCATTTATCCAACCATACAATTTTTTTTTAAATTAAAAACTCGTTATAAATAATTACGTAGATCATTGATACTGCAAAGATTGCTTCGCATTATCGGAACCGAAGAAGAATTACTATCAAGTAAGTGCTGACCGCCAGAACACACAAAAGCAAATTGGAAATGAAACGAATGAAGCTCCATCTGTTGTCGAGAAACCCGTACCAAATGTTCTCGACACTGAGAATTTGTATTTTTTTTTATCTAAAAACATCCTAAAGGACACAAATCGATTGCATAAAACTGGATTACAATCAGATGAACGATTTCAGAGATAAATAGTAACAAACCATCTCACAAACAAACAACGTCTTATGGCAAAACTATTTACGACAAACTCCAATAATTGCGGGTAAAAAAATATTTACTTCTCTCGTACCACTGTATTCAGTACTCAAGCCAACATTCCTATAGTAAGGCCTCTCGACCAGTTATTCAATAAAGTTTGATTTATGATATGGAAAGCGATTCCTCTTCGTTATGTCCGAGCCATTTTTCGGTATGTTACCCGATATTTTGCCTTTTTCCAGCAAAGATTGATGGACCATGAGCCATCATGTACCTTCAAATTGGACATACTCCGAACTGAGAGCTTAGGCATTTTTATAAGCTGCATGGATTCTATGATGTCGGCGTGTGATGGATTTTAAAGTGAAAAAATTCCAGTAGCGTACGAACATTGGAACGTGATGAAAAGTTATCGGCAATAATATAAAGATTTTTCAGGAAGAAATAAAAAGCGACATATGCAATCTCCCTACCTCTCAACATCCTATAGATTACTTAATATTCAAGTAACTCGGAAAATTATTCGGAATAAATAAATAAACACCCAACCGCTGACTCCACTCTAGATTTCCCTGTGTCACCTCGAGGATCGGAAAATTATTCGGAATAAATAAATAAACACCCAACCGCTGACTCCACTCTAGATTTCCCTGTGTCACTGGCATCAGAAACTACGAGCACATACCACAACCCCCAGAACAAATATTTGCAGAACATGCAACCATTTGTCCCGCAGCGGGAATCGATGCCGTACATCTTGCACCATTTCTCGTTTCCGATTCGAAGCAAACACCTTTTAGAAGTGAATGTAAGTACATTAACGTCTTTCTGATTGACAGCATGTTTGTCCTATACAGTGGTTTGTACATCCCGCACTAACACCGCGCGGTATGCCCCCACAGCGAATGCACTTGCACTGCTCAACTCGATGATTACTCAGGAACCAAAGATAGATGTATTTATTATGAAAAAACCTATATTCGTTAATTACTGTATGATTTTTTTATGTTCTCTGTAAACTGTAATATCTTTAGCCCTAAAACGTTTTGGCCCTTGGCTGTAAGTTTGAGAGGTATTTAATAAATAAATAATAATAATAATAATAATAAAGAACTAGCAAAGAAAGGCGCTTGGACAAATAGAGTTTTGTTCCGCCGTGTTTATCGCCGTATCGATATTTTTTATAGTTTCATCATCATTATAATCAACTAGCTTCCGCCCACGGCTTCGCTCGCGTAGTACCCGGATAAAAAGCAGCCTATGTATTATTCTGATGTATAAGCTATATTACTGTAAAGTTTCATCAAAATTCGTTCAGTAGTTTTTGCGTGATAGAGGAACAAACATCCTCACAAACTTTCACGTTTATAATATTAGTAGGATAGCCTGTTGTACATAGGCCTCCTCGAAAGTGTGCCAAGATGAACGATTTGGGGACCTCTATCCACTGAGTTCCCGCAATCTTAACGATTTTATCGGTCCATCGGGTGGGGACCACACTTTCCTATAGGCTACGAGAACCTTTCTTCCCTAGCGGTTGTCGGTTATGCGAGCAATGTAGTCTGTCAAGCATATTAATTTTGTTAATTTTACAGTGAAAACTTCACTAATGGAGAACATTAAAAAATCCGAACCGGGACTCGAACCTGCCTCTTCGGCAATACGTTGACAACTTCCACCACGAATCAAGTACCGCAAATTCGAAATCCATTGAAATTTAAATCTAACAAGGATATAATACAGACCTTTACCCAGAAGTAACACGATAAAGTTAAAAAAAGGATATTGCGGTTAAAAAGCTCAAGTTAAAGTTACTTTAATTATTTTTTTAAGCCAAAGAGCAACAGTTGTTCCTTGTCTTGAACTAAGTTTGTATGAAAAGAGCGTCTGATAACCTCGAGGATCCGAAACTAATTAACCAGATCGCACACCGCTAAACTCCCGACATTTGTCCACTAGGAAGACTCGAAACAAGGGAATACTTTAATTGAAATAGTTTCATTAATTCTAGTTTATCTCGCTCCGTTGTATAAGGTTTTTTTTGTTACAAAGAGAAGGTACCGATTAAAAAAAACCTTTTGGAAGAAACAAGCCTTTGCCTGGGAGAAAGCGGTTACTATCACCTTTCGACATCTAAAACACATATGCCCATATATGTATTATATAGGTTTCGGTAACCGCTTACCAATTAGTGGGACGGATGCATGTTTACCAACTCGGTGATATAAAAAATAAGTATTACTTTTGTAAACACTTGAAAATTTATCAAATTTTATACGGGTATTTTTTGCCTTTACCTTTTTTAAAGTAAAATACTGGAAAATTTATTGTACCGAGAAAATTATGGGTCGGTTGACACCCATAATTTTCTCGGCAAAACAGACACAGAATGAAGGTCTTCAGCCGACATCACCCACTGGCCACTAGGCCATACGAAACAAGAAAAATTTAATTCACCAGAATCAAACCAACAAGTGAAGTGCTCCTAAAGGATGTAAGGATGTTTTTAACCGATCTCGATATTCAAACATTCAAACTCACAAATCATAGTAAATATCCCGTTTTTATTTAAAAAAAAAAAAGACGTTTTAAACCGATGTTTGGCCCAGTGCATACCAATATCCAGATCCAGATGTCAGCAACATTTCATTTAGCACATGTCACGTCAATACACATCACAGTGTTCTCACGGGGTATTGCGACGCGAGGCACGAACTGCCAAATATTACCGCAAAATTGTTGATGAACCCGTATTTGTATGCAACCATGGCTCTTGTTTACCTTTTCGTTTCACTGTAGCACTGGAATTGAACATCATTATACTTGCTTATGTAGGCAATCTTCTTAATACTTCATGACTGGTGATAATCGACACACAGTGTAAGTGCGAAGCAAGGATTCGGACGAGAGGTAAAAGACAGTGGGGTCAGCTTTTCTTCCACTTCGTTCTATCTTCAGCATCTTGATTGGAAGCGTTGCATCCCATATGTTTGTGCAACACATCTGTTTATGTGGTCCAGGGTCTTCCTCTAGGTCTCCTACCGGGGACGGACAGTTCTTGTGCCTGATTGCCAACGTAATTAGGTGGCCTCTTCCTTACATGACCATTGACCATACCATCACTCTACCTACTTTCCTGCAGATTAACCTACGAATTTTCTGTGGTAGATTTATTGGGTAAATAACAAGCTTAGATACAGCAGGGTTTCGAAGATAAAAAAACAAAGGTTTAAAAGTTTTTCTATCGATTTTTTGTTATAAACTCTTACTATATAGAGGTATATACCAAAATCCAGATTAATTTGGTGATACAAATTAATTTTCTGAAAATTCCTGAGAACTTATCTACTACTTACAAAGTATTTCGAACACAATTCTCTGGCTTCGAAGTTTTACAAGCTATCACGCTTCGAGCGATAATATCAAATACTTGGATCTTCTTCCCGCTTTTCAGTAGATCGCATTTAAAAAGAAAGCAGGTAGCCTGCGTGTTGGCAATGTTTTGACGTGTAACAAAGCAAAGCAACCTCATTATCGGCCAAAAAGGTGATAAACATTATTTAATAATAATTGGAGAAGTAAAATGAAACAGTTTTTTTTTGATGATATGGCTGACGGTGGGGCATAATGGTCCAAAAGATACCTATTCACTCTTGCCTTGAAGAGGCCTATATTGTATTTTTCAAGAATACAATTAATAGGCGATGGAAACTGCTTTCCATCAGGTGGGCCGTATGTTTGCCTCGCAAAAAAAAAAGTATATTTGCTTTTGCAATATACAATACACATGAGACTTTTCAACATCAAAACACATTTCAACATTATATACGAATATCAATAGCAACAATAACCACTTATCAGGTGGGCAGCATGGCTTCCATAAAATAAAACAAATTGAGAGAAACGAGTGAACCTTTTCATTCATATTTATGAAAAGTTCATTCATTGGAACAATAAAGTACACTCAATTGACTTCGTCTGGCAACAGTATAGGTAGATATGGTTTGAAACAGACGTAACCTACTTTCTGCTTACCAGCTAAATGCTTTAGCTGGTTTTGCCAACTTGCTCGGACTAGGATTGTAACGATAACTAGCGGAAAACTGGGGCGGATCGCTACAAGACACCGTCGACAAGATGAACTGGCTGAGATATTTCGAAACATTACTATCAGGAGCCCAGGAATTGCATGAAATGAGAGGCTAAGTTGAAGAAATTGTATTCTCAAATGCAATCAGGGAATCGTAGTAACAAAAATAAAAGCATCGCGAAGAAACCAGTATGCTCTCTAGAACCAAAAAATCGAAGGCACACTTTTTGCACGCTTTCCGTTCGTACGGAAAGTGTTCCAAAATGCAGCGATAGGCTTGCAACCTGACACGCGGTATGTCATAAAGCGAGCATGTACCAAATGTAATGTTTGGACGTGGCTTTGACTACCCCTACTTGATATCCTTAAAGATCTACTAACTGAGTATGTATCTGAGGATGCCCATTATAGGGAATACAATCGGGAGTGTGTTTATTTAACTTTATTTCAGTTCATTTTCCACAGTATAAACCCTACTAATATTATAAACGTGAAAGTTTGTGAGGATGTTTGTTTCTCTTTCACGCAAAAACTACTGAATAGATTTTGATGAAACTTTACAGTAATATAGCTTATACATCAGAATAACACATAGGATACTTTTTATCCAAGTACCACGCGGGGGAAACCATGGGCAGAAGCTAGTAAATACACAATTCTGGACATTTTCACACAGCATCATCTAACCCCAAAGTAAGTAGAGCTTACCCTAACATTGCATGTATGTATCCTGTTCGAAATAACGTATTTTAGAATCACAATATCACTACTAGAAGTGGAACATAATACCCCAGCAATGTGCTTGCCAAAAAGCTCAACTTCCCCCGTCAGCACCACGAGCTAAGCTAAACTAAGCACATGTTCATTACGTGCCAAGCCGTGCCATTCGTCCCAGCTGGCGAATGCGATTACAGCTGCAAGTATTACTTGCAAGCTTCAGTTTATGTACTTGTTGCTCTTAAATTGGTGGAAATTCCAGTAAGTGAAGCCAATTAGTACGTACCAACGGAACTGCGCGCAACTACGTGCTCAAAACGGTGAAACAGACATGGTGTAAGGAGCAGAGTTTAAAAGATTTTCAAGTTTATCGCTCTCAGAAATCTTTGTAGAAGAACTTAGATGCATTCACTTTCCTACCACACGTGAACAACTTGTTGCCCTTTATTAATCAACTTCAAAAAAGGAGGTTCTCAATATATTTTTATGGACATTTTCTATTACAAAAATTATCGTAAACTTGGCTATTCATATTGTAAAAACGGGAATTTTCACGTACGGCACTATCGGTGAAGGCATCGACTAAGTTTCGACTCATTCCGAGAGTCTTCATCAGGGTGAGTGATCGCGACTTTCTCCCTCCGCGTCGCGCCGTGCACCACCAGATATATGGGCATTACTTGATATCTTCGCCAAAATTGTTAACAGATTTTGATATTTATTTTGTTGTTACATTCAGATTGATCCCGAAGTGGTCCCATAAAAGTTTTATGCCTGAGGGATACCTACTTTTCCCGTAAAACTCAAAAAACATCATCATACTAAGGAATCACGACTAGCCGAAACATTTTTTGTGGGCTTTTACTTTGGTTTTTTATTTGAAAGAATGTCATCCCGAGTGAGCAAAATAACGAAGCACGTGAGGAAGTCGGTTTTTTGGCTAATTAATTAATACTCAAAAACTATTCAACGAATGCCGGTGATATATGTATGTTAACAGCAATATCCTGTCTGCTAGTGTAGACATCATCTACTATAAACGTGAAAGTTTGTGAGGATGGATGTTTGCTACTCTTTCACGCAAAAACAACTGAACGAATTTTGATGAAACTTTACAATAATATAGCTTATACATCAGAATAACACATATGCTACTTTTTATCCAGGTACTATGCGGGAGAAGCCGTGGGCAGAAGCTAGTATATTATACTAGCTTCGTGGAGACCAATTTTCAACGTACGTAGAAAACGCGGTCAATGCGTTCGTTTAGAACTACTTTTCCTCAGCTACCACGCAGGCAAAGCCGTGGGCAGTAGCTAGTCTTTTATAAAACCACAAGGTTCAAATTCAAGTTCTATTTGTACTAGCAAAAAAATATGGCAAACTGCCAAGTCTTCCTGAGTGACGGGATCACGGGATATTCTTGTCACTAACACTTGGATTTAGTGACACTCGTTTTTGACAGTTCAAATCCGATACGTAAATGACAAAGTATGAATTTGTGTCTGTGTCACTTTGGAAATTGGATGTGAGAGGAGAGTGAATTGGTGGCTCAGTGGAAATACATTTTCTCCGGAACACTTACCTGGAATTGGAAATGTGACATTTTCTTTGTTACTTTAAACCACTTATTGTATTTCATAGTGTTAAAACAGGAATTTTCACGTACCGCACTATTGGTGAAGGCACCGACTAAGTTTCGACTCATTCCGAGAGTCTTCATCAGGGTTAGTTTTTACAATATGTATAATCAAGTTCACGATAGTTTTTGGCATTTACATTTTGTTTGTAAAACATTTACAGAATAGAAGTTTAATAATATAAACCAAATCATTTATATAAGTAACAAGCACACGTGCTCAAAATGGTGAAGGAAAACATCGTGACGAAACCGGCATGCCCTAAGAACGAAACATGCCTTCAGTTAGTGTTACAAATGTCTTGCAACCTGTCACGTTAAATGCTATCTACTTGTCAAACGCGGGTACGTGGCAAATTTAGTTTGGACGTGCCTCTCACTATCCCCTCTTAGGTATCCTCAAAGATATACGCAGCGAGTATATAGAATACAGCCGTGAACGTGTTTGTTTTGTTTGTACACAAATAGTTAATATTCATAACGTGATCGGAATGGATAATTAATAGAGTACGTTTTTTTTACTTTTATCGATATAGATAAATATCTATTATATATTTAAATAAATACAAAAGATTACAGAAAGAAGCACAGAAAAATCCTAGCACTCATCTGTATGAGTGCTAGGATTTTTCTGTGAACGTATTAACGCAGTTATATCATAAAAAATGAACAACCATCAACCGTAGCTAAACTACAATAATAAAAAAACAGGTTCTAATGGAAGTTTGCGAATAGAAATTGAAATATGGACGGAATGTTCTCAATGTTTGGGGAAACCCGAAAGGATTCGTATTGGGTATCAAAGGGAAATAGGAGAAAAACGGGAAGAGCTAGATCACTCTACAATACAACATGAAAAAGTTCGGTGTTTTAGGAATTCAGGAATTTCTGATAATAATATTTGGCTATTTATACTTTAAAACATTATATTTAACTAGACTATCCCGGGAAGAAAATGTACTGAACAGTAGTTAGATTAATGAAGATTTGGCTATCCGAGAAAAAGATGTAACGGACAGATTGTACCAAACGATAACTAACGGACCAGAGGAACGATCTGTTACAGTTTTGTTTACGATTTCACGGTGAGTGCTACGGCGTAGGCCGTAAAATTTTCAAGCAGCTACCTTAAGGAATGTTTTGTATAAAAGCAATTAGTTACAATATAGCATTTATAAAACGACGCTAAATCCATTTTACATGTTGAAACTGTGTTTGAGGTACTATGCATAAACATCATTCAAATGAGAAACAGATAGTATTCGATATGGTAAGCTTAGAACGAAATTTTAACCTTGTGAAATCTAGACAGAAATAATTTTTTTTGGCTTTCATGATTAGAAAAAAAAGAAGCTCACTACTTAATCTCCATACATCTTCAAATCTAGAAAGTGGATCTACGAGATTACCGAGGGTATTTAAAGGCCAAGTCCAATCAGTATATTTGGACAAACCACTTGAAAGGTTGTAAATTCAACTTACTGGTACGATTTGATATCTCCCAAAAAAGTTTTCAATACTGCGTTGAGTGTGCTAGCTACGCGTATCTAAGCTACGAAATGGTTTCTTGGAATAGAGAAATAAACAAGGTTTTCGGAGGGAAATAAAGCCCATTGAGGATCATGTTAAATATTCGGAGGGATTCAATAATGTAACGAGCTGGACTTGAAGGAGTTCATGTCATGAATAAAAGAAAATGCGAGGACCGACAGACACCGCGGTATACGAGAGCACTCGGGCAGCACTATTGCATTCATTAACAATGACACTTCTTGATAGCACTAATTTGTTAACTCGAGGGTTTTACGGCACGATGGACTCCATTTTCAACTTTTTTTAAATGTTATGTCGAGGCAAACTGCCATAAGGCCCACTTAATGGAAAGTGGTTACCATCGCGTATTGATATATGTAACACCTGGGCCTAACTATTTGGCCTAGGACAAGGTGTACGCTTTTGTAACAAACTCCCAAGAGATATACAAAAATTAACAATATACAAATTTAAAAACGTAACTAAACAAAAACTTTATAAAATGGCATACTATAAAATATCTGATAGTATAGATGATGAAAAATCTTGGGATTGAAAATGCTCCAACTCGAAAAAAAATGAAGGTACCTATTGTTTTATAAAAATAAATTAAGAAGAATAACTAGCTTTGTTTTCTTTTCTTGTCTTTCTTTCCTGGCTTGATCGCGGAGGAACAGGCAATAAATAAAACCGACGTTTCAAAGTGATCCTTGTGATTTTAATTAATAAATGAATTTTGACTTTGACTTTAAACTAAATGGTATTTATTTAATTTTATTCATTTGTTTGTGTATATGATATCAACTAAATGGTTTTGAGATATATTATTTAATATTTTTTTTTAAATGTGGGGTTCTTTAAACTTGATAACCTAGGCATGATTATGTTAATGGGGCAGGTATGAAAACATTTCACGACTTCCTATGATGGGCATCTTCAGATCCTAAGTCCTAACATTGTACTAGTATTTGACACATGCCCACGTTATGCAAAGTAGCATTCCACGTGACAGTTGCCAATCAATGCTGCGTATTCGAACATTCAACGATGGCATTTTTCTTATCATTAATTGCGAAAATGTATAAATTCTACAAATCATAAAAATATTGGAATCATATTTGATTTATGAGTTGAGTTTTTTATTCTAGCTCATGTCGGTTTCTGCACGATGTTTTCGCTAACTGTTTTGAGCATATTATGTGATTTTAAAAAACTAGCGTCTGCCCACGGCTTTGCCCGCGTGGTACGTGGATATAAAGTAGTATATGTGTTATTCTGATGTATAAGCTATATAACTGTAAAGTTTCTTTATTATTCATTGTACAAACAGAAAATACAAACAAAGAAACTTACATAAAGGACATGTACAAAGGCGAGCTTAACCCTAACAAGAGTTTTCTTCCAGCAAACCTTTCAAGAAAAAAATACAAAATGCAGCTGAAAAATAATGGTGGGTATGTGTATACAGACGGATAAATACTAAGAATAAAGTTTCATCAAAATCCGTTCGGTAGTTTTTGCGTGAAAGAGTAACAAAAATCCATCCTCACAAACTTTCGCGTTTATAATATTAGTAGGATAGGATATAGACAATCTTTTCTTCATTAAAGATTATTATTTGACAAAGAAAAATAATTGTGTATCCGGCCGTTTTCCAATTAAATTGCAATTTGCAAAATTGTACCCCAAGTATTTACTGGCTGTACTCGTAACATTTTTATGAAAGTGGAAGGCTGGAAATGTACTCGTAACACTTAATCTAGAATTACGGGCGACGATATCAAAAAGAGCGCTTTTACATCCAGACGCTGTTAGGAAATTAACTTTTGGTGGTTATTGAGTTGGTCTTTCAAAATGTTATGTAGGTACTTTCATACAGCCCGTTCCATCCAAAGGTTAAAGCTACTTAGCGATAAAACCACCCATTGTATTTTAAGCCATATTCAGTTTTTGTTTATTTCATTATCTTGTGGAGTACAATAGTGTTTATCTATTTAGTTCTATTTACATTGTCAACATTTGTAGTACTTAACTAAGCTGATGTGTTATTTGGTGTGCAATAAAGTATTTTCTATCTATCTAAAGAAAGAAAGAATATTTTTATTTGAACTTATAAACACAAAAAAAAAAAACTGGGAAATAATTAGCCTATAGAAAATATGTGTTGCTTGGGGTCAAAATAGGTCCCTGTGTCAGCTTTCTCCATCTATCTATCTATCTATCTACTAGCCTCTGCTCACGGTTTCGCCCACGAAGTGCGTGGTTAAATGAAATCAAAATTACTCCACTGGTAACCCCTTGTCCCACATTACGACCCCAGTCGGCACAACATGTTTTCCTCTTCCACTCTCCTCTAGTCGTCATGTCAGTACTCACTCTTTCTTACCCATGTAATTTTTCACACAATTCATCCATTATTTACTTGGCCTACCTCTGCTCTTATTTACATCCGCATTCACATTCACATTAAATTAATTAAGCTTGATCTGAACATTACAAACAATATCTCAAAGTACGAGCGTCCTGTAATCGGATTCCTTATACTAGCACAAGATCAGATAGAACACACATGTGCCATACACGCTTTTAGCGCATCTTATTGAGTGCACAGCTAACTCAGTCAAATACCCCGAATTCCAATTACAGTGGTAAAAAATGATACCTCGTTTTCCCTTGAAGAAGTAAAAAAAGGGTATTTACTTACACTTAAACAAACATACATAGCCAAGGTCCAATAATTTTGAATGGTGTTTAAAAAGTATATCAGATACAACTCTCGAAAAAAAATGTTAAAAAGTTACTGACAGTTTTTTTTACAGAGAAACGAGTCATCATACGGATGGTTTTGAAAGTCAATGTTAGCGAACTTGGACTAGAACTACTTATTCTATTCAAAAATATCGGAAATAGCAAGTCACTGACAAACTGGACACGATTTTCTTGGCATTCTTAAAGCAGTTGCATATAAAAAAACACCAAAAACTGTAATCCCCATGATACCAATGGAGTAAAATGTCTCTTACTCAGCAGCCAAGTTTTTTCGCATTATACAAGTACTAAGAAAACGGTTTTTTGTTTATAAGAACTGAACTAACTGTCTCTCGCTCAACAACCAAGTTTCCTCGCGTTATGCAAGTAAAGTGATATAAAATAAAAGTTTATTTGTTTCGTAAAACAATGGTCGACACAAAAATGTTTCAGTTATTTTATAACTTATCTAAAGAGCTCTAAAACTCGTTGTAAAATGTACCTAGCTCTGTTTCCCGTACAAGGTCTCTGGGGAGCCTGAATAGCGAGGTCACAACAACAAGTCCTTAGAAAACAGTTGTTTGTTTGTAAGGAGTGAACTATCTGTTTGCTGAGCATGTCATCTAGCTAGTACTGGTGTATAGTGGGACACAGGAAACATGCGTCTAGAGTTAGTTTTGTTCAAAGACGTGTTAGCTTGCAGTGAGAACTGTAGTCCTGCTTTTGAAGTTAAGAGCTTTGGTTGCAAGTTCGTATGGAGCACTTTTGTTTTAAAACTAACAAAGGAAGAAACTTTGACCAGTAAATCCATTCAGTTATGAGAGCATTTTCTTGCATTTTCTACG
The DNA here is from genome assembly GCA_958496245.1 of Perizoma flavofasciatum. Taxonomy (NCBI): domain Eukaryota; kingdom Metazoa; phylum Arthropoda; class Insecta; order Lepidoptera; family Geometridae; genus Perizoma; species Perizoma flavofasciatum. Next base: position 2,535,072 of record OY292421.1, read on the forward strand.
GATAAAAAATATGTTGTTTTGGTCATCGGTTAAGAAGCAAAACGCTGTGGGATATGTTTGCATGCGCATATTTGTTTCGGGTCTGGGTGTTGTGGTACTATGATAATCGTATTTCCTGATATCCATTATACAGGGAATCCCAGTGTAGGGATTGGACTCTGTGGTTATGCGACTTTTGGGTGTTTTTTTTTGGATATAAATGTTGTTGTGCCTCTGACTATACTCTACTAGGTATCTTCAAATATTTCCACACAAAATATCTATTTGAGGATGTCCATTTTGGGGAATACAGTCGTGAATGTGTTTGTTTATAATAGTACGATGGTCTCGATTCTGTAGTACACTAACAAAACTAAATTTAAATTGTCGCTCTCTTTTACTGATAGTGTACGCAAGAAAGAGATGGCAAGAATTTTACTGCTGTGTGCTGCTGACAAATCAGTTCACGTGCCGCTTTTCTTCGTGTTTATAGTCAGCATGTTCTGAAATCACGACTAAATTTGTATGGAAAACTTAAATCTGACTAATTTGACAGCACTAAAATTGTAGCTATCTCTTTCTTGCTTTAGTCGTGTACTACAGAATCGAGGCCATTGTCTTTCTACCCGCAAGGTAAGGTGTCTCGATAGATATACGTAAGGAAAGGGATATGGGGTCAGTCTTGTTTTCTTGCCTTTCTTTCCTGGCTTAGTTGCGGGGGAACAGGGAGTAGATAAAACCGACGTTTCAAAATTATCCTTGTGATATTAATAAATATATGAATTTATATTGTAAAAACGGGAATTTTCACGTACTGCACTAACTCACGTTAGTGAAACTTCACGTACTCTCGGAATGAGTCGAAACTTAGTCGGTGCCTTCACCGATAGTGCAGTACGTGAAAATTCCCGTTTTTACAATATGAATAGTCAAGTTCACGATAGTTTTTGGAATAAAATATATGAATTTTAACTTTGACTTTAGAAAAGGTTGTTCGTTCGTGTGTTTATTTTTGTTCCAAAACGTCTCAAGCGACTGTGATGGGTTTTTTTGCAAACATTTGGTGTGCCTTTAAATAAGGTTTTAAGATATTTGATCACACTGCATACAATATACGAGTCACTTTTTTGGAAAAGTATAATTTATATTTTTTTCAATGTGAAGTCGAAAATATGTCTGTTCAGCATAATATGCTAGGTAAGTAGGCCTACTTATCGCTGGTATTCTGCTAACCCTCAGCATAGGTTTTCCACATAGCTAGGTATAAATATGCCCAGTATAAGTTTTTAATCATTATTGAACAAAAAACAGAGAACCGCTTCTCTAATCTGTTTTATGAACAAAATATAATAATTAAATGTGGTTTCGATCTGACGTTAATTTAGCCCAATGTGTGTAAGCCCATGGACAAGATTTAGTTAAGAGCTACAGATAGTTTTTTTTAATTTACCACCATGATGTTACACTTATTAAGTGCCTAAATTCTAAAACAATAAATGATTTGATTTGACGTTCGTCGGACATTTCATTGAAATGAGGGTAGTTGCCTTTGTTTCTCCATATACTTCAGTCAACCCATATACTTCAGTGAGCACGGCTTTTGCAACACAGCTGAAACTTTGGAAAAATAATAGAAAATGTAAACCCGATAATATTACAACTTTCATAATATTAAAATACTAAACTTAGACGTGTCAACGAAAGCAATTAAAAGTATTAATTAAAACAAAACCTATTTAACTCAGCAAATGTTTCGTAAATTGAGGTGCAGACGTGCGACATAACAGCTGTGAAACCGCAAATTTTAATTTGGAAACTATAATTTTCCGCCTTAATGTGGTATCTCGCTTACACGAAGCTTTCATATTAGGCTAGGTTCACAAGAGCGAACAGTGCTTTCGGATTGAAATTTGGCACATTCGTAAAACTCTTCCATTGCATATCTCTCCCATTAGTTGAGGAAAATTAATGAAAATTATTTAAAAAAAACGGCTAAGTGCGTTTCGGGTCACGCGCAGTGTAGTGTTCCGTAATTGCCCATACACTTATATCTACTACCTGTTTAACACAACTAACAATTTTATCTAAGTAATTTTCAATGGAATTTATACGAAGTTATCCTTTTTACTTCTCCAAGTACATTTTATAAGTTGGTCGACTATTACTCGGTAACTTGTAAAGCCGACTTAGCAATAACAATGGTTTAGCTGGTTTACAAAAAATAGTACTTTAAAGCTTAATATTTCGCAAACTATTCCCTGAATCAAAACATGGTTTTCACACAATATTTTTCAACGACCTGCAACGACATCCCACTCCATGGGATAGACGAGAAAAAAACATACTCACTTTATGACAGGCAGACAGACGGACGGACATGGCGAAACTAGAACTAAAAAGGGTCAGATCAATCCTAAGCGCCAAACCAGGTTAAGTTTGTGTTCACGTATTTTAGTGTAAACCACAGAATAATTCCAACTGTTAGGTTTCGGGTGCGTCCGTTCATCCCGAGTGACAGTGCTCGACTGTGTCATCCGACGTTCACACTTTGACAGCTATTTATTAAAAACACCGCATCTGGGTATCACATAAAAGGTCTTATACCGCGTTTACATAATTATGCGTGAGTCGCGCACGAATGTGGACTACTAAGTAATCTGTGGCGGAATATGAATAAGTATTAGCATAATAATCATATGTAGACGCGGTAGTAGTAGCATTTTTATTTGTATTTGCGGCGGAAAACCATTCTTTTAAAGTTAGTCTAAAAAAAACTTACGACGAACTTCCTACGTATGTGTTTTACTAACTTATTAAGATGGTATCGGCCCATCCGGTATGATACATTCATACACTGTGCTTTCCAGTTAGAAGTCGACATACGATCAGTTCGTGTGTTTTCATAAATACTAATATATATAACACAGATTCTCAAACTTATTTTTCCCACCGCCCACTTTGAGAATAAAAAAATCCTAGCGCCTCCCAAAGTTTTTAAACATAACAACGTATGCTTTCCCCTTTATACCATCTTAGCGCCCCTAATATCTTCTAGAGCCGCCCCCCTGAAGGTCTCCAGCGCCCACAATGGGGCGTTATCGCCCACTTTGAGAAACAGTGATATATAATAAAGTTAAGTTTGTAAGTTTTTTAAGTTAGTTCAAGAAAATGTATAAAACTTACGTCGAACTTCCTACCTATTTGTTTTCTTTTGTAATTATCTAGGTGGGTATAACTTAATATACCAAGGCCTTTCAGTGTAAAATGTGTGTCAAATATCTAGGCACGGCACTGCCCCTACCAAGACGAGCAAAAAAAAAGCAGGACCGCTACTTTTTTCTCAAAACGTTACATCGTATTAGCTTTTTCTTACTAAACCATGACCGTTCATAAAGCGATGCACGATAAAACATACATTACATCCAGAAATACAAATAACCCAATATCCCAGTTTAATTCTACAAAATACCTGTGTGCAATTCAAAACATGACGTAGATATATGAAAGCTTTTAATATAATCAAAGATGAGTGTCTGTTGCTTTAAATTCGGCAAAGCCAACGCAAGCTACCGAGGAGCACTTCCAAAGAGAACACGTCTCGAACTGTATCCACCTTTATCGTACAGGATGTGGCTAGATAGTTGGAACTCGACATTTTCTTTTTATATTATACCGTTTTGTTCTTAAGAAAAAATTGCCCTTTTACCTCTCGCTAACTTAGCAGGCCGCTAACTCAAACCATGTCCTTTTCTAACACTAAACAATGGATAGAGGCAGACAACTTTAAGCGCGCTAAAATGCTGAAGTTAGTGAGGGATTATGAATAAGAGTTCCAAAAACTATCGTGAACTTGACTATTCATATTGTACAAACGGGAATTTTCACGTACTGCACTATCGGTGAAGGCACCGACTAAGTTTTAGCGCGGAAGGAGAAAGTCGCAACCACACACCCTGATGAAGACTCTCGGAATGAGTCGAAACTTAATCGGTGCCTTCACCGGTAGTGCAGTACGTGAAAATTCCCGTTTGTACAATATGAAATGAATAAGAGTGTTTGATTTTTAGTAAGCATAAAAATTAAACATAATTCACAGCAAACAATAAGTCTCATTTTCCTATCTCGATTATTTACCTCAAAGTACTAAATCCATCCATTCGGTAAGCGGTCACCGTAAATGGACGCTTGACGTTGCCGGACCCTGAGACATAACGGGTGAAAAGACTCAACTTCATCGTCACCCATACCTTTCAAATCGGAACAATGTGAGCATTACTACTTGATGGTAGTAATATGTATGGTGGTAGTACTTCCCCAGACGAGCTCTTTCAAAAGGAGCTCTAATACTACTACTTAGAGTTGAACTCGTCCAAAGATGGCCATTCCTTAATCCTTTCAAAACACTAGTTATTTTGTATGCTTAGTATTGACCTCGTTTAACGTTGATTACCTCGTAGCTATGGAAAGAGCTATGCTCGGAGTCTATGTGAAAGATAGGATTCGTAACGAATACATCCGTCAGAGAACCAAAGTTATTCATAGCTCAACGAATTAGCAAGCTGAAGTGGCAGTGGGCCGGTCATATCTCGCGAAGAACCGATAACCGCTGGGGTAAACGTGTTCTTGAGTGGAGACCATGACTCGGCAAACGTAGTGTAGGACGCCCTCCGGCCAGGTGGGATGACGATCTGCAAAAGACTGCAGGCAGATGCTGGATGCGGCAAGCTAAAGACAGGGCGCTATGGCGCTCATTAGGGGAGGCCTATGTCCAGCAGTGGACTAATATAGGCTAATGATGATGACCTCGTAGTACTAAAAACGACCAGATAACACTCACGCCACCTGTACGAATTAGATTTCACTTTAAATGTTATTGCAAAAGTTTTTCCGTACAGCTATCGATTAAACGTGCGCACAAAATGTTTTTTTTTGTGAGAACTTGACACGTGACAAAGGCAACGTGATTAGGGTGAACGGATGTTATAACACGTGACCCTGTCACTTATAAAAGAGAGGAAATAGGGAAATACGTTTGCACGGAAAAATGCCGGCTGCATTTCATAGACACGAAAACAAACTAGGCTGTAAGTCATTCTTTTTCTTCTTCTTGCCCCACATTACATGTTTTCTTTTACACAGTACTCTATCAGCCGTAATTTATTCACTCTAATATTCACTCTTTTCTTACCCATGTCATCTTCTCCTATCGCTATTTCATCCATCTCAAATTTATTATATTCTTTACGTCCCGGTATATCTCGCTATCGTTCTGGATAAATAAATCTAGTCAGTATTTAATTCATCTAGAGACAGAACGTAAGTCAAGCTCTACAATTAGCGGGTGGGTAAAACCACGGTCTGAAGTTAGTGTTCTGTGTAGAAATGTCTTGTTGATAGTATGTGGGGCAAAACAGTCAAAGTTAGGGGGCAAAGCCGTCGAAGTTTCAGCGTGTCACGGCGAAGTTTGACGGGGGATGTAGAATTTGGAACGATTGATCGGTTTTCAATGAGCCAACAACGTGAGGCTCAATTGAGTTGTAACACAACTGAAGTTAAACTTGATTGACAACTTTGACCCACTTAAGGACAAGTCGTATCCCTTAGCGGGCTTTGCTCACATGGATATCTAAGGGTTATGTTAAGAGAGTTTTAGGAGCTTAAGGCTTGTTAAATCCTACTAATATTATAAACGTGAAAGTTTATGAGGATGGATGTTTGTTCCTCTTTCACGCAATAACTACTGAACGGATTTTGATGAAATTTTACAGTAATATAGCTTTTACATCAGAATAACACATAGGCTACTTTTTATCCGGATACCACGCGGGCAGGAGCTAGTTAATTATAACTTAATGTAACGTCAAAATAAGAAAGCACCGAACAATTATTCAGCTTCTTATTTGTTTAAGGTCCAACTCAACCTTGTGAAGTCATTGAGGTAACGCAGGGTGATTGAGAAAGAATTGGTGATACGAAGTAACAAAACAAACATGCTCACGACTGTATTCTAATTAGCAATGCCCCAGGTATTGCAGATGTCAATACAGTAACCACTTTCTATCAGGTGGGATGTACGCCTGTTTGCTTCGACCTCACATAAATAAATACGTAGGTGAATTTAATGCTAATTATCATTTTCGTCCAGCTAACTTTTGTGTAAGAGTGGGATGGTCTCCCAACAGAGTGCCATGACGAACGATCTTGGATTACCTCCAACGACTTCTGGCAACTTATAAGATGGCATCGGTCCATCCGGTATGATACATTCATACACTGTGTTTTCCAGTTAGGAGTCGACATTTGATCACTTCATGTGTTATCATCAATACTAATATATATAACACAGATTCTCAAACTAATTTTTCCCACCGCCCACTTTGAGAATAAAAAAATCCTAGAGCCTCCCAAAGTTTTTAATCATAACAACGTATGCTTTCCCCTCTAGACCGCCTTAGCGCCCCTTCTACCGCCCCCCTGAAAGCCTCCAGCGCCTACAAGGGGGCGTTATCGTCCACTTTGAGAAATAATGATATATAATAAAATAAAGTTTGTAAGTTTAGATATAGGTGGTAATCTCTGAAACTAAACATTCGATTTCAAAAATTCTTAATATTTAGAAGTCTTTAGGGTGAACATGGGCTATATATTACATATTCCGTTAAAGTAAAAGTGATTTTCATGGAGACCAATTTTGCAACGTAAGTCGACGAAAAAACGGTCGAATTAATGCGTTCTTTACGAGCGCTGCCTAGACGATAAGAGTTACTTTTCATCGGTTACTTCTTATCTAAATACCACGAGGGCGAAGCCATGGGCAGTAGCTAGTAATTTATGAAACCTTATGAATCTTCTGTTTAAAAACATGACACGAGTTTATTCTTAAACGTTTTCACTATAATGTGAAAATACTAAAACATTTACGGCAAATATCCCAATGAAGTTTAAAGAACGTAATCCATTTGCTATTTATTATGGTACCAAACGAACACAAACACATAAATCGGTTACCTACACTCGTTCTTTTGATCTTTTACACGTGGCGTGATTTAGGAAATAAAAATAAAAGGCAACCCATCCACAGTCAAATTAATTAGGGGAACTCATAAAACATGCGATTTAATGAGCACGTATTACATTTGATGCGTGTTGATGAATCTGTACAATACAAATTACATAGTAAAAAACCGACGTATGATATTCCATCATTGATTTTACAGCGTCACCGCGTGACTTGTGGCAACAAAACTTATCTAAGAACCATCCTTGAAGACATACAGATCGATTGCAAGAAACCGTGTTACATTCGATACGCCGATTAGGAGATAAATAGTAACAGACAAACAAATAAACACACAAACAGACGACCTCTTATGTGAAACGCATATAAAAAAGAAAAAAAAACGGTCTCCTTACGTCGCGGGTAAAATACCAACAAGACTGCGTCAATTCGAAACATAAACTTAAACCACGTTTGATTAAGTTAACTATTTCACCACACTAGTTTTTTCACAGTCGGTATTGTTCCTATGGTATTGATTTATTAGAATTATGTTATCAGTAACTTAAGTTCAAGTCATTTTTATAAAACATAATAATACAACTAGGTACATTAAAAAAAAACTACTAAATATCCGCAGTAATAAACTAAAAGTAGAAAACCTTTTTTTCTTAGTTTAATATTTTTTAGATAGTTTAATTGCAGGGATGGATGGGCGATATGCTCCGAGGAAAAAAAAAGACCAAAAATGGACAAGCTACATGACTAATTGGACCCCTTATGTGTGCACGAAATGGAAACAAGGGAGACAAATTAAGAGGTCGGATGACCTAAGACTGGTCGCCGGTCCACTATGGACAAGAGTCCCACGAGAGAGAAAGAAATGGAAAGAACTGGATGCTGCGAAAGCAGTAGAGAAGTAAAAAAAGAAATAAAAAATAGATGGTTTAATTAGTCCTATTGGACTTCACAACAGCCCGCTTAGCATGAGCACCCAAGACGAAGTTTTGTCTACGAAAGAGAAGACAAAAACTATTTTAATCGCCTATTCTGGCAAACAAAAGAGGGACAAATTATTTTTTGTCGTCTCTGCGGTAGACAAAACCGCTGTCTTGGGTCTTCATGGTAAGCAGGCTGGTACCCAAAAGGTAGGCGACGTCAATTACTTACCCACATAGCGATAACAAAATATATCCCTGCTGTGTGAAAATGTCCACCATTAAAAAAAACGATTTCTATTAGAGACAGCAATAAATATTTAATATATTATATCGGTGTATATGTTATAATGTTTTATCAGTTTTCAGGGTCACAAAAGTTTAAAGAAATAAATATAATGACATGGTCAATACATCTATGAAAATCTGATGTATGCTCACAAAAATATTTATTTGTTCAAGAAAAAAAGCGATAATCACAATGTTAATACTAGAAATAAAGATAAACTCTATTGCCACTTGTAGACTCCATAAAGTTAGTAAATCGTTTAGAGGGCACGGTGTACGCTTTTATAACAAACTCCCCAGAGATATACAAAAATTATCAATAAACAAATTTAAAAACGTAATTAAACGAAAACTTTATAAAAACGCATACTATAAAATATCTGATTATTTAGATGACAAAAACTCTTGGGATTGAAAATGCTCCAACTCGAACCTATTGTTTTGTAAAAGGATCATTAAAAAGAATAACCAGCATTCTTGCCTTTATTTCCTGGCTTGGTCGCGGAGGAACAGGCAGTACATAAAAACCGACGTTTCAAAGTGATCCTTGTGATTTTATTGAATAAATGACCTTGACATTGACAATACCTCAACTTAGGCATTGACTAAACTAGGATGGCCAAGAAATAGCCTGGGTACAACGACACAATTCTCATCGCTGTTTATCACGAAACCCTGGTAAAATAGAACTTTTGTCAAAGCAAAATGAAAAGAACTCCATTAGGAAAATATTTTCAATTACTTTGCAATATTGCACAAACTTTTACAGCTTCATAAAATTGCTTTCGAATAACAGTCAGCGCTACAATTTAGAGTACAGCAGACGTTTGAATCAAAATGTTACGAGATTGAGGTACGTATTCAAGAATCATTTAGTTAAGGCCAAATCTAAGCTCAGTACATTCAATTTAAATAAAACACGGATACTTACTATTCTAGCTTAGGTTATTAGTTGTATCACTTATACTTGTTACTAATACTACTTTAAGCCTACTTTTAACAGTGTTCTCTTATTGTAAAATTATGTTTTCTTTAAGATGCAAATAAATAAAAAAAATAAAAAAATAATGCTGGACATTTTCACACAGCATCATCTAGCCCCAAACTAAGCATAGCTTGTATTATGGGAACTACATGACTGATATACTACTTATATACATTTTTTTTTGTAAATAAAAACTGTGCCACAGACGTCGTCTGTGGCACAGTAGGCGTTCCTGACAAACGTGTTAAAATGTTTACTTCAGCAATAATTCGATTATCTATCTTTGTTTTCTGTGAGAGTTATAACCCCACACTAATTTTTTGTATAATTTCACTAGTGATTTATTAAAACACTGCACAAAGTGTAAAATTAAATAGTTCACTGTATAAATCACTTAATTAGAAACACTTAGTGGTTTTTTCAGTACTTTTTTAATCTCTTTGGTTTTAGAGAAATCTTTAAAACGGCAAACCTCTATTTTGAGAAATTTTGAGCTGCGGCCTCTTAAAGTGCCAATTATTGTGTTATTTGAACTCACACAGATGACGTATCGGAAGGTTAAAAGAATGGCTGTCAAAAAGTCACAGCGTTTGCAACAGAGGTTGATTGATGAAATAAACACAATCACAGCCATTTTGGATTTGTCTACTTGTTTCAGGGACCTAACTCACCTATTTTTTTATTTATTTATATTATTTAGCCAGTACTGTCCCACTACAGGGCAAAGGCCTTCCTCCCCTCTCCCCAGTCCTCTCTGTTGCCTGGTAGTTGGGTCCAGTCCTTGATTGAATTCCCCGTCTCCGTTTAGGCCTTCCACGTGAACGTCGGTCGTCTGAACAGGACCCAGTATATGGTGGTCTTCGTCCACAGCTCGTCTGGCATACGCCACACATGTCCGTCCAAATCTCATTTTAGTTTGGCAGCTTTTTGATCGACTATTTGTGTTTTGGAGCGCAGTATCGTATTTTTAACGCGATCTGTAAAGTCTAACTTAACAACTGATTAAAAAATAAAACTGCTACCTACTAGAATTTCTAAATACCACTGGCGAGTTTTAAAAACAACTTTTGTCAGCTACTACCTTCACCAAACAAATTAAACGACTTTGCAACTTTTCGCTGCAGTTCCGACTTTCTAAAAAGGTTTTTCAGTTAACGAGTTAAGATTCATCAGGGAAAGTTTCGACTTCAATAAAATGGGGTTTGAGAGTTAACGAAGCGTCCACAGCCGTGATCTTTAGTTAAATATTTGTAAAAGGGTTGTAGCAAATTATACTTTAAATAAGTTATAAATAGGACTTGAACCAACATTTTGGCATTTTCTTAAATGCAGAACTATCTTTTGCAAAAACGCGTGCATGTGCCAAATGTTATACTTGATACTCTGACTTCCCCCTACTTGATATCTTGAAAGATGTACGAACTGAGTATGTATTTGAGGATGTCCATCATTTGGAATATAGTCGTGAGTGTGTTTGTTTTTTGTCCTTGTCTATCATGGATGTATCATCCTATAAAATGAGAAAGTATAAATGTTGGATATTTATCACCGAAAATCGTCATAGAGAGTAAACAAAGGATAAGGATGTCCATCATAGAGAATACAGTTGTGAGCGTGTTTATTTGTTTTGTTTTAATTTACTTTAAAGCACTGTTCGAATGCGTATCGTAAACAGCCAATTTCGCCGTTGTCTCGTGTAATTCTCTGCACTCGTTCCTCTGAAATGTCAGCAAGAAATCTTCCAATTTTCTCAGAGGGAGTGATGTGAATACCAAACATTTTTTACTCCACTACTTCGTCAATATAAATTCGTGTTATAGGTACTAACCTATAACATAAATTTATATACGCTTTCGGAACAGTTGGAAGTCACATCGTTTACTCCACTACTTCGTCAATATAAATTCGTGTTATAGGTACTAACCTATAACATAAATTTATATACGCTTTCGGAACAGTTGGAAGTCACATCGTTTACTCCACTACTTCGTCAATATAAATTCGTGTTATAGGTACTAACCTATAACATAAATTTATATACGCTTTCGGAACAGTTGGAAGTCACATCGTTTACTCCACTACTTCGTCAATATAAATTCGTGTTATAGGTACTAACCTATAACATAAATTTATATACGCTTTCGGAACAGTTGGAAGTCACATCGTTTACTCCACTACTTCGTCAATATAAATTCGTGTTATAGGTACTAACCTATAACATAAATTTATATACGCTTTCGGAACAGTTGGAAGTCACATCGTTTACTCCACTACTTCGTCAATATAAATTCGTGTTATAGGTACTAACCTATAACATAAATTTATATACGCTTTCGGAACAGTTGGAAGTCACATCGTTTACTCCACTACTTCGTCAATATAAATTCGTGTTATAGGTACTAACCTATAACATAAATTTATATACGCTTTCGGAACAGTTGGAAGTCAAATCTTTTACTCCACTACTTCGTCAATATAAATTCGTGTTATAGGTACTAACCTATAACATAAATTTATATACGCTTTCGGAACAGTTGGAAGTCACATCGTTTACTCCACTACTTCGTCAATATAAATTCGTGTTATAGGTACTAACCTATAACATAAATTTATATACGCTTTCGGAACAGTTGGAAGTCACATCGTTTACTCCACTACTTCGTCAATATAAATTCGTGTTATAGGTACTAACCTATAACATAAATTTATATACGCTTTCGGAACAGTTGGAAGTCACATCGTTACGATTTACGATTCCTCTCCAAACCCCCTGTCAGGTAAAAGCGAATCTGTGCTAATTTGACCGTTCAATATATTTTGTCAACAATTGCGATAGGCCCCGACTTGAAAGCGATAGAAATTCAATCCTGAGCAAACGCTTAAGCATTTTCGCAGTCACACAACAAAAGAGAAACGTAGAACATTTTCAAACCTATTTAACGAAGTTTGAGTATAAAAATTTCAAGTTTTAAAGCGTTAAACTCGTCCTGCCAAGGTCTGTTATGTCCAGGGTTAACCGCTGCATACTCTGTAAATATTTGTTCTGGGCCTGAGTGTTTTGGTACCACGGTACTCGTAATTTCTGATAACCACTACACAGGGAGCCCTATTGTGAGGAAAGCCCACGCAAACTGGTGCTTTCACGCCGGCGATGGCGGAAGCGATCAGTACATTGACACGAACTTTGACAACCACTTGATAACTTTTACGTTTGTCGCCACCGCCACCGCCACCGCCACCGCCACCGCCTGTCAGCTTGACCGGGCTTTTAAGCTTACACCACGTCATACCTTTAGCGTTGTTCTATTTCGTGTAAATCTGTCATCACAATCGCAAAAGTCTCCCGCCAATTTTTTCTTATTTGAGAACACAAATAAAAGTGTAAGAAACAGCTCCAGCAAAGTTTAACTACTCGGAGACTACACAATGTTTATAAATAACACGGAGAGAGCCCTGCGCGAGTCTGTGGTAAACTTTACAGACTACATCTACTTCGCTAAGAAGTGGCAAGTCTATCTGAGGCGAGGAAGATTTGTTGTGGGACTGAACAAAGATCCAAGATCAACAATCACAGGATAAGATAGAGAACTTAATAAGAAGTACAGCTCCTTGTGAAATAGCTCATCAGTGGAAGTACTCCCACCACACCTATTTCTGCCACCAAGCAGTTCCGCGGCGGTTTGAAGGATACGATACTTTTCACTCATTGTGTCTCAGGGTTCAGCAATACGCTAGTGATCAAAGCACAACAGATTTTCTAGTGTCTGGCACACAATAGAAAATCTAATTCTTCTCAGTGTTCTTCATAAATAATTCGAACTTATCCACAATTTCGTGAATCGTTGTACACGTCAGCCACTCGGACGCGCTCGTAGATTCAACGAAGTAATGGAAATGTCCTTACCTGAAACAAAGACACAATTATTAGCATTCAACTCGACTCAACTGATAACAGACCATTTATCGTTAAACGAGCCTTATAGATAGATAGATAGAGAGATAAACTCTTTATTGCGCATAACACCAATTTACAGTACTAACACAGAAGCATAATAAAAGAACAAACAAATACTTATAATATAAACAAACAATGTGGCAAACAAGCACATTAAAAAAAGGCTTAATATTGAATTTTTCCTTTAACCGTTTTTCCATAGGAAGGATAAGTATTTCAAAATTTATTAAAAAAAAATGTTAAGAGGCCTGCGGAAGATGAACTGCCCATACAAACGTAATACCAAAATCATATGTCATTAGCGCTTATTCCACCATATTATGTTATCATTTGTATTCGAATAGTATTTATCTAGGTACCTTAATAAATATTTTTACAAAATACTTACCTAAAATGAAATGTAAGCGAATCGCATTTTGGATATTTTACGTCATTTAAGACATTTTTTTATCTTATTTGGTTCATATTAAAAACATCGTATCGTTTGATTACGTATATAGCTTATATTGTCTTGTTACAGAATAAAAATACAAGTTTTCAGTCATCATTTTTGGTGGATGCTCCTCGAATTAAAGTTGCGAGATGCGTTCGCCGGACTCTTAAGTTTTCAAACTGACGTCGAAAACTCCACTTTTTGGTAAGCGGTTTGTAACCTAGGGACGCTTGCAACACCAGAGGTATAACGGGTGAAAAGAGCCTGTCATTTCACCAACATCCTTACAGTTCAAACCGGAACACAGCAGTGCGAGAATTACCGCTTGCCCCCTAATACAAAGTTATTCATCAATAGCCTGTCTACTGTTGGATATTGTTTCCCCTTAAATAGTGCCATGATGAGTAATGACCGACCTTTTACCACAGATTTCCGACAACCTTTAAGAAGCCGCCGAGGCATTTCTACACTGCGTCGTTCGGTTCGTAGCAATCGTTTGAGAACATAAAATTTTATTGAAATATTAAGAACAAATAGGCAAGCGTGTTTATGTTTTTAACGTTTACTAGTTTCTATAGTACGTTTAAAAGGCAGTGAAAGAACAATAGTCTGATGAAAGTGCTCGAAACGGTGGAGAAAAACACTGAGGAAACAAATATACCCTGGAACAAAAAAAATAAGACAAGTGCATCAGTTAGTGTTCCGTAAAGTGGCGATGGGCTCATAACAAGCCACGTGGATAATTGACTACTTGCAAAACTCACTTTATCGAGCAAGCATTTTACAAGGTTGACGAATTATTTATAATATAAATTTAGGTATTAGTAACATTGTTCCATAATTATTATTATTTTACATTTGATTATTCTATTTAATTTATTATGTACCTACTATTTTTTTTGGTATATTATATCGTATTGTATTATTTTATTGACATTTAACATTTCGTAATTAATAAATGAATCAGAATCTGAATCTTTAGCAAACTTAATATACACTGCGTAGAGAGTGCGCATGTATTCGAGGATGTCCTTCAGGGAAAATACAGTCGTGGGCGTGTTTGTTCTTGTTGCCTATTTTGTTTCAGAATACGATCAGTTATATTTTTTTTGGTATATTATATCGTATTGTATTATTTTATTGACATTTAACATTTCGTTATAAATAAATGAATCTGAATCTTTAGCAAACTTGATATACACACAGTGCGTAGAGAATTGCGCATGTATTCGAGGATGTCCTTCAGGGAAAATACTGTGAACGGCGCGACGCGGAAGGAGAAAGTCGCAACCACTCACCCTGATGAAGACTCTCGGAATGAGTCGAAACATAGTCGGTGCCTTCACCGATAGTGCAGTACGTGAAAATTCCCGTTCTTACAATATGAATAGTCGTTTGTTCTTGTTGCCTATTTTGTGTTTGTTCTTGTTGCCTATTTTGTGTTTGTTCTTGTTGCCTATTTTGTTTCACAATACGATCAAGTTGATCGTATTATGGTACATAAACCGAAGTATTACTCAGTATCGACGCACTAAACGGTTTGTTTACAATGAAACAGCAAACATGTTCGTCTGTTTACACAACACGAACAGGACATAGCTGTTATGATGTGCAACTAAATATCGGATGACCCACTTTGAGTGGCTTTATGAAATTTTATGACTTCCAAGCTGATATTATAAAGCATATGTTTGACGACCTCTGTGGTGCAGAGGGCGAAGGCCCGCCTGAAACGCAGAAGGTTGCGGGTTCGATTCCCGCTTCGGGACAAATGTTTGTATCTGCAAATATTTGTGTCGAGATCTGGGTGTTTTCTATGTATAATATTTATGTATTTACAAAAAAAATATATATAAGTAGTATATCAGTCATGTAGTTCCCATAACACAAGCTCTGCTTACTTTGGGGCTAGATGGTGCTGTGTGAAAATATCCAGAAAAAAATAAAAATAATAATGCTGGACATTTTCACACAGCATCATCTAGTCATATTGTAAAAACGGGAATTTTCACATACCGCACTATCGGTGAAGGCACCGACTAAGTTTCGATTCATTCCGAGAGTCTTCATCAAGGTGAGTGATCGCGACGTCCCCCTCCGCGTCGCGTCTTGCACTACTAAGCATAATCTAGCCCCAAACTAAGCAGAACTTATGTTATCGGAACTACATGACTGATATACTTCTTATATATGTATATTTTTTGTGTAAATAAATACATATTATAGATAGGAAACACCCAGACCCGAGACAAATATTTGCAGATCATACAAAACATTTGTCCCGCGGTTGGAATCGAACCCGCAACCTTCTGCGCCACAGAGGAGAAAATATGACAGTATTTTTCAAAATTTCGCGATCAGTACATACATACATAAACTCACACCTGTTTCCCGGAGGGGTAGGCAGAAACTACGGATTTCCACTTGCTACGCACATACCTCTTTGGCTTCATTCACTCTCATACATTTTTCACGAATACTCGCCGGTTTAGGGTACTTTTGCAATCAGTAAACATAATTATAAAACGCGACAAAGGCCCGTAAAAACTTATAAGACGAGACTACGCACATTTTAATTTACCACTGAAACTAAACTTTTAAAACTGTAGAGTAAGTACATTGATTAAAATAAAATAAAAAGTAATCAACTAAAATATGTGAGAACTGTGGAGTCCATACACTTTTTGACTGTTTGTCCTTTTATATTAATCCTTGTATAGTATTTTGTCGATTTATATTCGATTCAAAGCGCGATCTGGTAATATTTCAATGATATTTTTATCTCACGAAGCTTAGGAAAAGGTTGGATTCTATTACCGTTTATAGCTTTTGTGTGACAGTGCCTCTAAGGGACATTAGGGCTTCTAAGAAGTCTAAAAAGCATTAAAACATATACAAATTGTTCAACCTTGTCACCTAACTCATGTTTCATGAATCTTAAACTTCGGGGCTTCTAAGACCGCTATTGCAACAAGTCTATACGTCACAGGTACGTGCACTCGGAGTGCGATGCTTTTGGCTCTCTAGAGAGAGCTTGTATGCATGAGATATTTCAGTTAGAATTTTATCACGTCGAAAGCACATACGATGGCATTTTGGTATGAATTTTTGACGTTGCGTGGCGATATATTTTCTAAGTCGTTCATTTTGTTTTCACTGCTGAAGAGGGAGGAATAGTACTAAATTTATTTCCCCCATAAGTTAGTATTATACAACCACGTTTTTTTTAGTAGGTACTTATGTTATTAATATAACAAAAAGCTATGCTTAGGCTGTTTCAAACTCATTACTGTCGTTCTTAAATTTTAGTGCGTTTTGTCAATATGTATTTAGTTTTATATCTTTGGATGTAATTTGGTATATCCGTTATGTTACATTCAGTTAAATGAAGAATTAAAATTACAATATGTAAAATTATGATCATCAACAATCGTCTACTGCCAGACATATGCCTCCCCAAAGGAGAGCAGTGACGGAAGACTTGAGCCACCTCCATCCACTAAATAGAACGATTAAAAGGTACAAAATAAATATGTATATAAATAATGCTGGATATTTTTCATACATCATCTAGCCCCAAACTAAGCAGAGCTTATATTATGAGAACTAAATGACTGTTAAACTACTTATATACTTTTTTTTGTAAATACATACATATTATAAATAGACAAAATAACATATTAATGTTTTTATCAGTGGAAATCTCTAAATGGTATCCTACTAGTTTAGCCATCAATTGTCTTTTTTTGTGCCGATGGTTTCCATAAAATAAATAAATAAGTTATGAAATAGTAGGCACCTTATTTCGTGGTTTGAGAGTGCGTCGCAATCACCCTTGATGAAGACTCTCGGAATGAGTCAAAACCGGCGGTGCCTTTCTTTCAATAAAATATTTAAAAAAATAGGTTTCCGAGGAAGACGAATAACTATTTATTTTATTTTTATAATTTTTCATGCAGTAGTATAAAAACCCATGACCTCGGCTTAGTTCCACTGTAGCCCATTTATATTGCGCTCACAATAAGGCCATGCGCATACACGCGTGACGCCGCCGCATCGAGCACTAATGACCCTTCCATCCAACATGTTGAATCCAACTAAAAAACGCAGTAAAGAAGCTTCCGCTCAGACTACACAACTGCGAGCGATACACGACCACTGCAATCTACGAAATGGCTTGTATCTCTGAATACACAAAAGCCACAACAATCTGACAAACAATCAAACGATTGTTATACGACAATCTGACAACTTTTGTGAACGCGAAACGCAGAACTCAGTACTCGAGATCGCTCGCTGTTGAAATTAGCGCCAATTTCAGTACTAACTACGTTTTACTACGTTTCTATCTCTCAGATACGTAAGTGCGCAGTCTGTCTCTTTCGCCCTTGCACCCTGATCCTAGCCGACATAAAGCAGATGTGCGGCTCACTACAGTATTAATGTTATTTCGTGAGACGACAGATTTTAGTCGGATTCAACGCCTTCCTTCGTGTTGGATCCAACTACGAGTACGAGTATCTTAATAGGGTTTCAAGTTAAGGGGATGAGAAGGTTGAAGTAAGGCATCATCATTTCAGAGGCTTCAACCACTGTTGGGTAAATCCAGCTCCTCGGCCTTGGGCGTCTCTAGTCTAGGTTTTGCAAGCGACGGTTTTGATGTCGTCAACACAACGCACTGATGGACAACCTCTATTGCTTAGTTGGATTCAACATGTCGAATGGTGTAAACTCGTCTACACTACAAATTTACGACGACACGCCCGTCCGCTACGGGCTCGTTTTACGGTTACTGCCCGCTTAAAAACCAACCATTACGCGAAATGCGTCGCAACAAGACTGATTTGAAAGTACGGACAGAATTCGCTGGATTATTGCAAGCGGGGATTTGTTGTACCTACCTATTGTGTACAAATAAAACATAAGCAAAGTATTTACAATATTTGCTTAAATTTGGTGATTATTCGTACAGTACGGAATTTCTTACGTAATGATATTAGTTATTCAGAGCCAATAAAACAGACAAGCACAATGATTTTAGCATTTCAGGCAGGGTCAAATAAATTAATTTATATTTTTATTTTTTTCATAATTTCTATAATGTGTGGTATAATATTTTTTTTTAATAGCAAACAAACTAAATTATGATAATAATGTAATGTAAAAACTAAAACAAATTATGTTCATTGTTTTTCTATCTGCTGAATAGGCATTTTCATGTCATAGAAGAAGCTCTTGTAAATGGATTCTCTGTATGGACACAAGTTTGATGTTTGAACACATGCAAGTCGAAAACATGATTTGGTTGTTTTGGTAAAAGTGGAAACATTAGCAGGCGCCTATTGACCTCCGCAACACCTGGGGGATGGCCGAAGTTGTTTAGTTTTATATAAACAAGTAAATTTTTTTCCAGGAAATAATAAAAACCTACTTCTAAAAACAGGAAGTTGTTAAAAAGTCCGATAGGTATTTTTTCCCCCATTTTTTTACCCTGACTGGGTGGGGTTGGTATTTTTTCATTAAATTTATAAGGGACAACCCTCGAAGTATTACGAACTTTACCAAGTCTTGAATGAAAAGTCAAAAAATTATCATTAAAATCGGTTCACAATTAGCCAAGATATCGCGTCATATACACGAAAAAAAAACATACTGACGAATTGATAACCTCCTCCTTTGAAGTCGGTTGAAAAAACAAAGGGAACAACCAAGATTAAAGAAATTACATTTTGTTTTCTAACTAATTTCTCTAAGTTTTTATACACAGTACCCACACCATTAACATACTCGTATACGTGTGTTATTTAAAAGCCCCAAATCAAGCGCCGGTTGTGCACGAGTGACTCGCTAGTTGTTTACAGCTCGCTCGCTGTTGTGAACCGAGCTCAACACCATAATCCTGATAAAGCGATTTTAAGTTGCGATATTTCTGTCAGACGCGACTTTAAATCGCGACATGCGAGGAAACAGCACAACTCTCAAGTTGTCAACCAAGCTCGGGCAGTACGGAGACATCAAACATATTTTTATATTTTTTCTGTCCTTTTCTACTCTTCCAGTGACGAACTTTCTAGATATTGTTATAAGAGTATCCCATAATGACCTACTTTGAGGAGCCTCCGTACAACAAAGGCCGCCAAAACGTCTATTAGGTCATCTGGCAAAAAAGCATAGAGTCCACCCGTTGTTAATCGGTTACCGTAACCTATTACGCTTGCAGTACCAGAGCTATCACTCGCGCGTTGGCAACTCTGAGAAATAACGGATGAAAAGTCTCACGTACCTGTCAATTTCAGGCATTACATCGGCACCCGTACACTTCAAACCGGAACAAAGAAATGCGAGTATAGCTGCTTGTGGTTGCAGAAACAGGTAAACAGGACGAAATTTTTAACTTTAAAAAGAAACCTTAAAAAGAAAAGAAATATGAAAAGAAATATGCAGTTGAAATATAAAGTTGGCGAAGTCGTGAAGCATTCTAATAGTTGTTTTTAAAGTCGCGTTCGACATAACTATCTTTTGTGCAATACAATTCAAAACTCAATAGCTCATTAAATACCGACGGACAAATCAAATCCAGGTTTTAATCCAACAGGATTAAATTCCACTAAACTTGTGTGGAATTTCACTCTGATTAAAATATGTTCAAATGTTATATACAGTTTATGTACTGCTGTGGCACATATATATATTTTTCTACGTATCACAGGTTCTTTCTTCGCATTTTTGTCGCCATGTGGCGCAGTGGGAAAAGGCCCGTCTCAGACGCAGAAGGTTGCGGGTTCGATTCCTGCCACGACTGTGTTCTCCATGATGGACATTCTCAGATAAATACTAAGTTTGAGGATACCAAGTAAGAGGTAGCCAGAGAGATTATTTTGCGATGTTACGCAGGATATTTTGTACTTATAAGAAGTAATTTAAATGTTTGCCTTGCACTTTATCTCTTTTTACATATATTTCCTTGTCAAACGCTATCTGGGCTTCTGCAATACAGGCTAGTGTGGAGTTCATTGTTAAACTTGTAACCTAGGCACACAATATTTTTGTATTTTGTATTTGTGTGTTTGTGTTTGTATTTGTATTGGGCATATGCCCGTGTATTGCCGACTGGTTGCAAGCCCATACCCGCTACTAACACACTTACAGATGGCACAATTTATTAATCTTGTGTGATGTTATGACCGCCATAAGTGACTTTGGTTAAAATAACGGGCTTAGCCAAAGAACATCTAGTTTTTCCATGGAAATACGACAAAGATTTGACAACTTTTTATAAAGAAGCGATACGTCATAAGCTTACTACTGTACCTGAAACTACTTTGACGATGACGTTAACAGCTATATTTTTCTACGTCGTGCCACAATAATGGTCGGTAACTGTACAACGCAAATAAATGCTAGAACAAATTGTTTTATTGCAAGAAAATACTGCTCCGAGTTATAAATGCTGGAACAAGATTGTTTATCGATATAAATCAAACATTCTGGTACATAACATATATAGTTAGTATATAACTTATATATAACTAGCTGTAGCCCTCGGCTCCGACTCACTACGTCCATTGCATGCCAGCACTATTACTTCTTTTGCTCAGCTCCTTTGAATTATAAATCAAAAATTGCAAAAATATTTTTTTTTTTTAAATCTAACCTGTAGTCCCAGAGATTAGCGCATTCAACCAAACTCTTCAATTTTATTATAAGTATGGATAGATAGGAGTCTGTTTAGCGTTGTGATTGTGTTTTGATGTAACAATACGAAGCTTTTATAGTTTTTCGGGAGTTTAACCCGCATTTTACCCAACATTTAGCCCGCCGCGCCACCGTGATCGTCAAAAATAAAAGTAATCAGTGAATAAAATCACGGGAAAAGTTACAGCGCATATTTATGCAGAATACCAACTTGTGCGATCGCGAACAAACACCAAAATTAACATTCATTTATTTAATCACTACCATTGTGTATTAACTTCTGCTAATATGCAGTTGGCATGCCATTTACTGCTCTACGAGTTGCAAAATAAGATTTGTTATACCATGCCATATTTCAATATAGTAGCGACATTTTCGCCCGTACGTCATAGTGTAAATATTTACGTGTTTGTGCGAAATCTTGGTCTTTATTTGAACTTACGACCGTCTTGACACGTGTAATAATAATTTATGGATACGCATGTATGCAGCTTTTGTTAACATTATGAATCGACATAATACTGTTTTACGTGCTCTGTATAATATTTACTCGAAGAACTTTTTTGATATTAAAAAATGGTTAAAAACAAAATGAATTTCTGAGCTACTTAGGATAAAGTGTTTGTATTGCAAGATTAAACAATGATGTTTCTGTGAAAGGGCTCGTCTGGGGAAATGCTATCACCATGCCTATTTCTGCCGCCAAGCAGTAATGTTCTCAATGCTGGGTTCCGGTATGAAGGGTATGGTTGCCGGTGAAATTACAGGTACATGAAAACTTTAGTAACTCTTCCAAGAACCTTTAGTATTACAAGCGTCCATGGGCTCCAGTAGACAACAGCAGATACTTTGTATCCTTACGAAAGACATTAAAACTTCCAAAAGCGCACCAACTGCAAAGCTTGACACAGATTCGCAGCACTCATAAAAACGAAAACTGCTTATTTTCTAAATATCACAATACCGTCCTGGGAATAAAAGGCTCCCTTTACAGCGTCGTTCGGTTGCCGACAGACGTCTGACAACCCTAATTTGCTAACGTAAACCGGTAACGCGTTCGGATTGAAAACGCAGAGTTTTATGTACACTTTGATGTGAGTATACGTACTGTGATGGGCTATACTATGTCGTGATATGCGTGGTGTAACTTAAGGGCATTGCTCACTGGGAAATATTAGTAAGTAACACATACATAGTTCGGATCTACTAAGACTGCTGTTTCGTGGGTATCAGGAAGTTGATTGTATTTTTTTTGTTTTTTATTATGCTGGACAAATTCACACAGCATCATCTAGCCCCAAAGAAAGCAGATCTTGTGTTATAGGAACTACATGACTGACATACATATTATATTACATATTTAGACATAATTTATGTTATTTTTTTTTGTAAATACTTACATATTATGCATATAAAACATCCAGACTCGAGACAAACAATTGCAGATTATAATTACAAACATTTGTCCCGCGGTGGAAATCGACCCCGCAACCTTATGCGCCTCAGGTGGGTCTTGGCCCACTGCGCCACAGAGGTTGTCATGTTACCACATTACTAAAACCCGAAAAGAAATACCAGTACAATTCATGATAAATTTATTGATATCAATCGCCTCTTTACCTTCAGCTGTTGCAATCAGTTATGTCCTAGCGATTCACAATATATTATATCACGACTAGCTTCTGTCCACGGCTTCGCCCGCGTGGTACCCAGATAAAAAGTAGCCTATGTGTTATTCTGATGTATAAGCTATATTACTGTAAAGTTTCATCAAAATCCGTTCAGTAGTTTTTGCGTGAAAGAGTAACAAACATCCATCCTCACAAACTTTCGCGTTTATAATATTATTAGGATATATTAGATAACATCTCTACTAGGCCCTTTTAAAGGCCACTACCACATACCTCAACCAGGTCACTGATCGGAAGCAGGGATCGTATTCTTAAAAAAAAAATACTACATAGTTACATAAATAGTCCTAACAATCATGGTATCACATCACCCAGACCTGCGGGACAATCAACTCATGGCTATCGAGATGACGATCAATTTTGACACTAATTCCTTATTTGAATGGCCCATACATCCAAAAAACAGAACGTCCAATAGAAAACCAATTTTGTTCATTCGCATTGTCCATCTATGGCTAATCCAACTTACAAATTAGCGTGATACGATTCATCCTATCGATGATACCAGCCATGAGAAATTAGTGTGATCGCACAGCCGGAGCAAATATCCAACTGCAGTGAACATCCTTGACTTTCGATGATAATGATTCAAACTTAATTACGCTATTTTTGAAAACGTGTCTATTCCAGTTTCAATCAAGTCTGCAGTACTCTTTATACTCCCATACTCCTGCGGCGATAGCTTTTAGTGAGTGTATGTAATCTACTTTTGTAATTTCGCGATGAGGGTGTTTTTATTTTGTGCTCGACGTCAGGAATAAGTCTTTGCGGAAAGTAATTTGCTGTAAAGCGAAGTGACTCAGGCATTTTTACGTATTTTTTATAACACTCTATACCTATACTAATATTATGAAGAGGTAAAGTTTGTAAGTTGAGATGTAGTAGGTAATCTCCGAAACTACCCAACCCATTTCAAAAAATCTTTCGCAGACATTTAGATTGGACCATCAGGGAGGACATAGGTTTTGTATTATCCAGTTAAAATAAAAGGGCTTTTCGTGAAGACCAATTTTATTACGTAAGTCGACGAAAAAATGGTCGAACGAATGCGTTTCTTACGAATGCTGCCTTAAGGATCCGGCGTATAGCGCTCATAACTTAAATTCGAATCGCGTACAAAAATATAGCTATCTCTTTTTGACTGATGCAGGCCCGCCCATGCTTGCGCGATAGCAATATTAGCCGTATAGAATTTGTTATAGATTTGGTGGTGTTCCGTAATACCAAAAAGGTGAATGAAAACTTGTTGTATTTTTCACATTGTGTTGTTATTCTGTAACTAGACAATATAATCTATGTACTTAACCAAACGATACGTAAGGTATTGTTGTTTTTAATACGAAACAAATAAGAAGAAAACATGTCATGTATGACGTAAAAATATCCAAAATGCGATTCGTTTACATTTCGTTTTAGGTAAGTATTTTCAAAAAATATATAGCAAGATACGTAGATAAATACTATTTGAATGCAAATAATAACACAATATGGTGGAAATAAGCTCTAATTACAAATGACTATGGTATTACGTTTGTATGGACAATTCATCCAACGCAGGCGTCTTAACGGTAAGAGCTACTTTTTATTCGGCAAGCGAAGCCAGTAACTAGTTTTTAACATCTATGGTCATATCGATTTTTTATCTAAAAATGGCAACATTATCCAGTAAATTAATTTAAGTACTTTACGAGTATATACAATCATAAGTAGATACTTTATCTATCTTAGTACTATCATAAACATGAAAGTTTTTGAGGATGGATGTTTGTTACTCTTTCACGCAAAAACTTCTAAACGTATTTTGATGAAACTTTACAGTAATATAGCTTATACATCAGAATAACACATAGGCTACTTTTTATCCGGGTACCACGCGGGCAAAGCCGTGGGCAGAAGCTAGTAAAAAATAAAACACGCTCACGAATTTATTCACCATAATTGATAGCCTCATATACATAGGTAGGCACTACATTTGGCTCATGCTCGCGTTTTGCAAGTAGCATTCCACGTGAAAGTTTGCAAGCCCTTTTAAATCCGACTGTTAATTTGTCAAATCCGACTGTTAGTTCTACAAATTATCGCATTAAAACAAAAAAAAAACTCTTCAGCTTTTTTTTGTTAAATCTATATAAGTAGTATAATCAGCCATGTAGTTCCTATAATACAAGCTCTGCTTAGTTTGGGGCTAGATGATGCTGTGTGAAAATGTCCAGTATTATTTATTACTATAAGTAAGTATAAGTGACTTATTTACTATAAGTAAGTATAAGTTTAGAAGATAAAATTAAGTAACTGTAAGTACTAATCATATTTGTTCCCCAGTATCTACTTACATGAATGCGGAAAAACATAATGCTGAACATAATACACGTCATTACCAGGCGCCATTTCGGTCTGTGGCCAGATTTAAGGGATCCATTATGGGAAGACAAATTAGTTCATTACCTTACGCGATACAAACATACCGACGGAAGTGGAGCCCCGTAAATCGAAATAAAACCCATGAATTTGTAAGGGAATGTCATGATTTTTTTAAAACATATAAACAAACAAATTATCTATTCGTTTTTAGTGTATAGATTTATTCATAGAACTGTATACAAGTGGGTATATACAAAAAATACAGATAAAATAGCTAGGCTATCAGAGGTACTACATTTGGCACATGCCTGCGTTTTGCAAGTATTTAGCATTCCACGTGACAGATTGAAAGCCCATCGCAGCTCACTGGATTGTCTGATGGCACAAGCCTTCGAATTTTTGGTTATAGCGCATTGCGGTTTCCTTACGGTGCTTTACTTACCATTTCGACGCGTGCACATAAATTCATTTCATATCACTGTGAATCTACTGAAATAATCACAATATTCATAATCATACATCCTTCAAACAAATGGACGCGTCGCACACGAGGCCGTATTATATTATCTTCGTTCGTCGCGAAACACGTTCGCATTTATTCCAGCAAAAAACATAAAACAATAGCCGATAGAAATCCCGATAGGGATGGCAGACGTACCGGACCAACTGGGGAATGATCCTTTATTAAGAGGAAATGCGGGAACAAATTAGAACAATATATTTTGAAAAATGGAACGTGCACCTTGCACGGATGATAGCAAACTTAAATGTACCCAAACTAAGTTTCATATGTCCCAAAAATCAGTTTTCATGAACTCAATCATAATGAATAAATCATAGCAGACGTATATTAAAGAAGTTTTTTGTTGTTTTGTTTTAATACACCTAAAGTAGCAAACAAGCTTACGGCCCACCGAACGGATAAATAGACAATTTGCAAGGTATTTTAAAGTACCCTACTTCTCACCAAAACGTAGAGATACGAGTATCTTGATATTAACGTAGAGATAAGTTGTTATCCGCCAAACCAAAAAAAACGTTTCTCAAAAAAAAAAACAATATTGTAAGCTGATTGTATGTTAACTGAAGGAAAATTATATCACGACTAGATTGGCATTATTGATTTTTCGTTAGGCAACCGGGACCAATTCTCGGGTACCAAAAATTAAAGAGATCCATCTCTTCGTCTCTAAAAAAAAATTTAAATGAGTCAATAGTTAAGAAGGCTTATTAAGTAAGCTACAGTTGTCCGTAAAAACTTGGTAGATACGAGTTTGCTTATAGAAGTTTGGTAGACGTTTTCTTGAACTGAAGCGGCAGTCTGGCCGTGACATGGATGTTTGAAAGTACCTACTTTTACATCATAAAGTATCCTGGTCAGTGCTATTTCATGTATGTATGGCAACCCTATAGGAATACACCGTTTCAAAGAGGTTTTACTTGTTCACATTTTGCTAGTAATAGTCAGCTTTGAGCTTTGATTTTCCTTAATGGTCGGTAGAACCATTAAACTTACAGACAAATACTATTTAGGAGTCGTGTAACTAATGGAACATTATCTACATACCTAAACACATAGGCAACTTCAATTCCCACGGAGGTTATGTCTCACACTCCGCTTGAGGATATCTTATAGAGGAGTGACTCGTACCACTGCAGCATACACTGCCGTTGTAAGCACTGATTAGTACCCATGTATAAAACTACTCTTTGTACCAAAAACTACCGTGAACTTGACTATTCATACTTACCACTTACCTTGAAGAGATTGATTATCAATTTATTTCAGATCAATTTATTATTTTTAAACAAACAACGTTTTGGCCTCGATTCTGTAGTACACTGACCAAACTAAACTTAAACTGTCGCTCTCTTTTACTGATAGTGCAAGCAAGAAAGAGATAGCTACAATTTAAGTGCTGTCAAGTTAGTCAGATTTAAGTTTTCCATACAAATTTAGTCGTGATATCAAAACATGCTGACTATAAACAAGAACAAAAGCGGCACGTAAACTGATTTGACAGCAGCACACAGCACTGAAATTGTAGCTACCTCTTTCTTGCGTACACTATCAGTAAAAGAGAGCGATAGTTTAAATTTAGTTTAGTCAGTGTACTACAGAATCGAGGACTTTGGCTTTATGACAGTCCAAACTAAAAGTATAATGTACTTTTGGTCACGTTCGATTTGTCGTTAACAGAAAATAGACTGTTTGATTTGAAAGCCAAATGAGAAATGTCTGGAACTATTAGCTAAATGAACAGTAAAACAATCCATACTAATATTGGAGTAATTTCAATAGGCAAAAGCATTACCCGATGATTTATAGCTAGAACGGCGTTTTATGTTCCGGCAAAGCCATAGAACTAAACATTAGTGTAATCGTACTGAAATCTCACTCATTGGCCATCGCCATTTCACTGTATAAATGCGATGTACAGGATACAGATAGAAAATATCTCTAGGTATTACGGAGACGAGAACAAACGACTGTAACCACAGACAACAAAATAATCAGAATAATCAATTTATTGCTAAATACAAAAAACAATATTAAAAATATTAACGCAAACAATAACTATGGGACAATATTATTTGATCCTTAAGAATCGAATTGATCTATTTCAAATAAATAAATAAAATTAGCACGCAAAAAAAAAACACTTTTTCAATAAAATATATTTATTTTTAATGTTTTATCTTTATATTAATAATATTTAAAACAGAACAATAAGTCCGGCTACTTACATTGTTCTAGGAATTGCACGTGCATTCGTTTGAAGAGAGCATAAACATTAGCATAAAATATTATTACCTCCATATTATAGGTACAAAATTTGAAATTACTGTGAGTGAAATTTCATCAAGTTCGATTTTTTATAAAAATTACGGTGTCTGCACTGTTTAGAATACACTGTGACTTAGATTTTTAGATTGGGTAGAACGGAGCATATGTTTTGGGTTGAACGGGTAAAAATAATAATGGATAGAAACATTGTGGGTTAAACGGGGAAGCACTCATTTTTGGTATTCAAAAATAATATTTGATCCCCTTAAGATACAAATGTACACCTACATTATTGACACGTGCCGATAATGCACAGCCAATATTACTAATCTAATGGCGGATACGTCGTATTATTTTTTTTTGCACCCAGAAACACATTGCTATTAAAATAAAGTTGCTCAAACTAAATTAAAATATCGATTGATTTGATTTATTTTATGTCTCACTAAAAGAGGAACAATCATTAAAAAAGATGACCGTTATATTTTAATGCTTGCCGTTTTTGCTAAATGATCATTTAATACATGACAATAACAATGAAATTAAAAAAAAAAACATTACATAAGTAAGTAGTCAAACTTAATTTATCAAAGACTAAAAAAAAACCATCTCTCCAAACTCTTTTTATGCGTACAACTCGAGCAATACTAGGTAAACTGATAGCAATTTCTGGTATATCAGATGTCGGGAGGAAACAGCTTGGAAGTGACCGGGTCACGTGAGCCGGATGCAGCCCGAGAAGTGGACAAACGCAGTAACACCTTGATTGTCTAAAGAGGGAAGACGACGTCGTGGTCGGCCGCGAAATCGTTGGCGTGAAGATCTTGATACGTACCAGACGGAATGGTGAGAGACCGCCAAGGATAGAGGAAGATAGAAAGAATTGGAAGAAAAATAACCTAATCCTATCCTATTACCATTATAAACGCGAAAATTTGTGAGGATAGATGTTTGTTACTATTTCACGCAAAAACTACTGAACGGATTTTGATGAAACTTCACAGTAATATAGCTTATACATCAGAATAACACGTAGACTACTTTTTACCGGTTACCATGAAATGAAATGAAATGTATTTATTGTGCAAACTGTGTACAAAAAAGATCTTAAAGGCTAGGCGAAACAACAGTTTATCCATTATTCATGGACGTACAATATTTAACTTATATAACTAGGTAATTTGTTGATTAAAAAATTCTTTAATGTCATAAAAACATTTTTCTAAGAGCCACCTATGGAGTTTTGTCTTAAATGTACTAGGAGGTAGTTTTCTTATGTCTCTAGGAATTTTATTATATACTTTCATGGTCATGGTAGAGCAATTTTTCCCACTCAGCGCAGTTTTGTGTCGGGGCAATATAATATCGGGCCATGCGGGCGAAGCAGTGGGCAGAGGCTAGTAGATAGTAAGCGACAGTTTGAAGCTCATTTGACAACTATTAATAGAGTGATTTCAGTAGACTGATTTGCTCTTGAGCTTCTAGCCATCTTCCCATCAGGGTTTCAAGACAAATACCACTTTATGTTGACGTAAACAGCTGCGGAAAGATTGAATTGTATGAAAATGACATTAACTGTGGAAAAGTCACGTGACTACTGCCTAGTTTTCCCTTGGCCAATTTGCGTTAGCGTGAAAGGGAAACTAAGCGTGAGGTATTTGTTCAGCCCCCAGTTTTTCATCCAGTATAGAGTGCTTAAGGTTTAGAGTAATGCTACAAGTGACACAGGCACGGCGACACAGAAGTTAACTTTCCGTGGAACTATAAACAGACAATGTTGGAAACACCGCTGACTGTTCGATGAAATACGACAATACGCTCAATGATGTAATGTTCCGGTTTAAAATAACATGCGCGGATCTATCAGTTAGTTGAGCTAACTATTATTCATTTCAGAATATATATGTTTTTGTATCTGTGCCCTATTTATATGTATAGGGTTAGTAAATGCGAATGAGCTCACACGTGATGTGTATCTAAAGGCTAAGTTAATTTGAATGTACTTCTACGTGCTTTTCAGACACTCTTTATTCTTTATTCTACGCACAAATAAACACTTACAAAATGCAGAATTAAATGACATGTACAAAGGCGAGCTTAACCCTAAAAGACGGCCTGAAAGAGAGGCGAGTTTTCCAGCAAACCTTAAGCTAGAGAGAGGTAATTAAAGACACTCCTACGATGTACTGAAAACTTGCTAGTTATATAGATAGACAAATCATTTATTTGCAAAGTATATAACTAATAAAGTTTAGACTGCTGATAAGGTAACTAGCCAAAAATTGTGATGGAACTTAGAATAAAGCGCCGCAGACCTGGAGCGTAAGTAGCGCGCTGATCTTCCGTCCTCTCCCAATATCAGTAGCTTCGATATAAAACAAACAGTTTACTAGATACTAATATAAGTTCAAGAATATATAAGTTAGTTACTTATACTTATATCAGCTAGTCAAAGGCAATGACAAAAAATATTCAAGCTTAATTAAAAATAAGAGAAAAAAGTAAGTGTACAACATAAGTACCTACTAAGTAGTAAGTAAAATACTTTACTGAATAGTACCTACTTACAGAATGGAAACACCTTTGATATCTGAAGACTGAAACGTTGGCTTATCGAGAAAACTTTTTATAGCTTCCACGAACTCGTTGACTATAAAATCTGATTTTGAATTTTATTGTATTATAATTGAATTCAGCCATTGTGTGAATGAGTTTGAATGTGTGAATGCCAGATTGTTATGGATCAGAATGAAAGTAGGCTTAACCCGTATCTTTGTCGTAGGAGTATATGCTCCTGTGGACATAGGTACAGGGGCGTCTAAGCGAGCACAGGACGAACAAGATGATTTTTGGAAGAGTTTGAGAGATGTCCTGAAAATATGCAAGGATAATGAAAGGTTAATAATGTTAGGTGATTTTAATGGATGGGTGGGAGTAAAGCGTGATGGATTTGAAAGAGTTCTTGGATTGTATGGTGATGAAAGAGTGAATGATAATGGTAAAAGTTTGCTTGAGATATGCCTGGAGTGGAATCTTTGTGTGACAAACACCATGTTTGACCACAAAAAGATTCATTTGTACACTCGAGAGGCGAAGAATGTAAGAAAAAGTATGATTGATTTTGTAATAGTGGATGAAAGAGTGAGAAAGAACGTTCTTGACACTAGGGTGTATCGCGGGGTTGGCATTCATACTGACCACTTCCTGGTTATGAGCCGATTAAGGGGTCTATTCAAAGGATGGCGACACCGGGTACAAGAACCCATAAGTGTACTCGAAAGAATAAAAGTAGAAAACCTGCAAGGAGAAGAAGTGAAAGATGAGTATAAAAGTAAATTGAGTGAAAGGTTTGTTGGGTTTGATGATATTTGTGAGATTGAAGAATTATGGCGATCGTTTAAAGAAAATGTAGTGAGTGTGGCTTCTGAAGTATGTGGTGTTAGTAAAAGGAGCAATAGGATTAAGAAGAAGAATGTTTGGTGGGATAGAGATGTACAAAAGGTTGTATGTGAGAAGAAAAAAGGATGGTTAGATTGGTTAGCAGTTAGAGCAAATGAAAGAATGAATAAGGCTACAAATGAGGATGTGGATGAAGCTAGGAGTGAATATAAGAGATTGAAAGAGATTGTGAAAGGAGTGGTTAAAAGAAAGAAAGATGAGCGGAAAGATGAGCTTGACAGAAGATTGTCTCAGGATTTCCGGACGAACATAAAGTTTTTCTGGAAATCAGTTCGCTCGGCTAGAGGGAAAAATCAAACCTCAGAGCTGAACTCGATCAGAGACCAGAATGGAAGTATAGTGAATGGAGAAGAAAGTATATTAAGGAGATGGAAAGAGTATTTTGAAAGTTTGTTTGAAAGAGAGGAGACTCAAGCTTCTTCAGTTATGAATGTTGAAATCGAAGATGAAAGTAATATTAGTATGGATGAAATTGTGAAAGCTTTGAAAGGTATGAAATCAGGGAAGGCTGCTGGGTATGACAGGATAACGGTCGAGATGCTGAAGGCCGGACATGGCGTAGTAGCAAGTCAGCTGTATCGCCTTTTCAATTTGTGCTGGAACACCGGCCAAGTACCAGGTGACTGGTGCAAGGCTGCCATCGTACCTCTTTACAAAGGAAAAGGTTCAAAGCAAGACTGTAAAAACTACAGAGGCATTAGCCTACTCAGCATCGTCGGCAAATTATATGCGAAAGTGTTGATTGAAAGAGTTGTGAAAGAAACCGATGAGAAAATATGGGACGCACAAGCGGGATTTCGAAAGAGTATGGGATGTACGGATCAGGTTTTTTCCTTGCGATGCATAGCCGAAAAGTTTTTGGCCAAGGGTCAAAAGGTCTATTGCGCTTTCGTAGATTTGGAAAAAGCCTATGATAAAGTGATGAGGAATGAACTATGGTCGGTACTGTCAATGTATGGAGTGGACAGCAACCTAATTCGAGCTCTGAAGTCTATCTATGAAGATTCCAGTGCTTGCGTAAGGATAAACGGGTCATACACTGAATGGTTTAGCATCCAAAAGGGTGTTAGACAGGGATGTGTAGCGTCACCGTGGCTGTTTAATCTATTCATGGACAGTTGTTTGAAAGATTTGAAAGAAAGTGAATGTGGATTAAGAATGAATGAGTTACTCGTCAAATGTCTTCTTTACGCCGATGATCAGGTTATACTTGCGTCATCGGTGGATGAGTTACAAGAGATGGTAACAATTATGTATGAAGCGTTTGAAAGAAAAGGGATGAAAGTTAATGTGAGTAAGACGAAAGTAATGGTTTTTGATAAAGATGAATGTATGAATGCATGTGATATTGTGATCGGCGGAGAGAGAGTGGAACAAGTAAAAGAATTTGTATATCTGGGGACTTTGTTTACTAGAGATGGAAAGCATGAGAAAGATATTGAAAGGAGAGTGAATGCTGGAAATCAAGTGAATGGGGCACTTCACTCCTTCATGAGCAGCCGGCAATTGTCTGAGACGGCACGACTAGCCGTGCATAAAGGAGTGTTAGTGCCGACATTAATGTATGGAAGTGAAAGTTGGGTATGGCAGAAGAAACATCAAAGTCGAGTGAATGCAGTGGAGATGAGAGCTTTGAGAAGTATGTGTGGTGTAACTTTGAGTGATAGAGTGAGGAACAGCGTGCTAAGAGAGCAGTGTGGAGTGAATGAAGATGTAGTAACGAGAGTTGAGAAAGGTATGTTGAGATGGTTTGGGCATATAGAAAGGATGGACGAAAGTAGATTAACAAAACAAGTATACAAGGCGAGCGTGAATGGGATTTATTTATTTATTTATTTGTTTAACAAAATCCACAGTCCTTATTTTACATAAACTTAAAATATATGTTTTTCTTACGACCAATAACGGATTTACATTTTATAGATAGATAATTTGAAAACAGACAGTCAAATAGCAAGTTTAAATTACTATTAAAAATCAAAACACAAGTACTATTTTACAAAGGTAGATATAGATATAGGTATATCATACAAACTTAAAGTAAATATAAATAAAGATAAGTACCTAACTAAATAATATATATATATGTATATAATAATAAAAATAAATAATAATAGAAAATACAAATAAGTAATAAAAAAAAAATAATAATAATAATAATGTGTAAGTGTACCTATTTTCTACGCAGTGTCCTCTAATATTTTTAAAATATCCCTTTTAAAACCTCCTTTGCTGGTATAAAATATATCAGTTGAGTCAAATCTCTAGTAGTTGGTAGAGGAAGGCCTCGGCGAACGTACTCTGACCAAATTGGAGACATTTTAGAGAAAGGCCAGGTCAGAAGTACACTAAACCGCCGACCCTGTATGAATAATGTGATGAGGATGAATGAAGCGAAAGAGGTATGCCAAGACCGTAGCAAGTGGAAATCCTTGGTCTCTGCCTACCCCTCCGGGAAACAGGCGTGAATATATGTATGTATGTATGTAATTGAATAACTAGAGCTACTTTAAGTAGTGTAATGTTGTATTATGTAATAATTACTTGTTTTTTTTTATTTGTCTGTAATTATTTTTCCACTACTATTATAAACCCGAAAGTTTGTGAGGATGGATGTTTGTTCCTCTTTCACGCAAATGTGTATATTCTTATTTCGTACTTACCTAACTTTTTTTTTTAAATAAAAATAAATAAATGCTGGACATTTTTCACACAACATCATCTAGCCCCAAACTAAGCAGAGCTTGTATTATGGGAACTACATGACTGATATACTACTTAAATACTTTTTTTTTGTAAATACATACATATTATACATAGGAAAACAATATACCTTTTTCCTTAATCTCACCTGATGGTAAGTGATGATATGGCTGACGATGAAGCTAAGGTCTAGAAGATACCTGTTTACTCTGATCTTGAAGAGACCCTTCCGTTTAATTTATCCTCATCACATTCTTCATACAACCGTGCAATTCTTAAATTATTCATGCCAAAAGTGACTTAAAATGTACTAAATGATCGTAGGCAAAAACAGTATAGTAAAAATATTCAGAGTGGACAAGCTAGGCGCACGTAGACAATGTGGATATGACTTTTGTTTTCATCTAAAAACAAACTTCAATTAATTTGTTTTATCTAAAAACAAAGGTCATACTTGTTTTTCCGTAATGGTTTCCTTGTTTTTAGATAAAACAAGTATCGTCCATTTCACAGTTAAGGCGGATGTCTGACAAAATATCGGACGAACGTTTATTTTAGAAATATCTTGTTTTCTAGCCAGCTCTCAAAATAAACTTAAAAACATTTTAGGCGGAGAAAAGTCCTTGAAACAAAATGCCAGTACAGCTAGGGCAACCCTCGAAAATTACACGTCAAATTAAATCAAACAAAAGTTTTCGTGGTCGCGGCTTTTTTTTGGAACATTCTCTCATAATCTGTCCCGACCTTTTGTGCCTCTGTATGTTTTAGAAATGTATAGGTATACCTACTTAAAACCCTTTTTGGTGTTATGGTCCTTTATAAACAAACTTTTACTTTTTTATTAACTTCCAGATTAACGTTCTGATGAATCTCTTGTAATTATTGTCTCTGTTAAAGATAAAGTTATAGAGCAGACAAAAACAAACACGTTCACGACTGCATTCCCGATGATGTACTCATGATCTACTCACTGAGTATGTATCCTCAGATTTATACGCAGTGACAGGTTGTAAGCTCATGAATCAAATTATCTGGCTTGTGTCTTAATTACACAAAGATAGGACCGTAGGTTCCACTCGATGGACAGATGACATCTTACAGGTTACGGGAAGTCGGCGTATGAAGGTCCTGTAGTTTTTCATTGCACTCTTAGAGGGAGGTCTATGTCAAGCAGTGGATTTTAGACTGCTGACGATATATTTGCGTTAGCGTGAAAGGAAAAGTAAGCGTGATGTATTTGTCTCAGACCCCTGCACCTCAACGTCGCAGCTGGCCACTTGCCCGCCGCGCCACCGAGGTCGGCGGTCTAATTAATTCAAATGGATTGAAAAAAATACTCTGCAGTTTTTATAGAGCACTTGGTAGTTTATAGAGGTAATTAATAAAATTTAGCGCCACAATTGAAAAATTTATAGACGTCTATTCACTGATTCTTATCGAATACTAGCTTCTGCCTACCGCTTCGCCCGCGTGGGGCCCGGATAAAAATAGCCTATGTTCTGATGTATAAGCTATATTACTGTAAAGTTTCAAAATCAAAATCCGTTCAGTAGTTTTTGCGTGAAAGAGTAACAAACTTTCACGTTTATAATATTAGCAGGATACTGTTAGAGGATCTACGATAAACTAGATATAATTTAATAAAAAACTACTCTCCATATTTCAAATAAATGTGGCATAATACATTTGTAAGCTGTTACCTTCTAAAATACGATTATATTTACTATGGAACCTCGTAAACCACCGCTGATTCAAATGCTGCAGTTCCAGTCACATTATGTCGTTTCACAGATCTGTTATATTATTATAGAAAATAACGTTGTTGTTATTATAACTTCAAACTAATATAAAAAGGAAGGGCTTGTCTGTCGTTTTACAGCAAACGAATGTCCCGATTGATAATTAATTTCATAACAAAGTGTTATTTGAAGCCAATTTTATCAGTACATCCACGCGCACTTTGAAAAACCTTGAAACCGCCCAGGGTTAGTTTGACCGGAAAATTCATCCTATCAAATTTTAGCTACAGCTCTGTGACTATGAAATGTCACAAGCCACCATATTATAAGCACGAACGTATGCGTATGAGTTTTCTGCGAGTAGCTTTTATTTCAAATTAACGATTTCAAATTTTAAGAGTATTAGAGCTTCTGTGAGTTGGCTCATCTGTATGTTCTTAAGGTTAAGATAAATGAGTATAAGTATGATACATCTGCTACAGATATAATACTAGTCTCTAATATTGTAAGCATCCATCGGCTACGGTAACCGGACATAGTTTGTTTGCCTCTATGGTAGCAAAAAAAGAGTTCGTATCAGTACGAACTCTTTTTTTTATGCTACCATTTGGTTTCAGGTCCAAGCTGGAAAATCGGAAAATCTCTATCTTTTTCTTCACACTGCCATTCGTAGAAAACCGAGGAGAGCTGTAGTATTATTCCGAGAGCTCGTTGTCGATTTCATTTTCGTATATCTTCGTTGATTTTTGTGCAGCTGTGTTCGCTTTGATTCGTCTGGGCGACGAGAGGTATTTAGAGTGTAAGTTACGATTGATTCCGACTGAGTGAGTTCATCATTTTATACTCATTGAGATAGAATTGGATGCCATTGTGGTGGTTATAAACTAAGGGTTTGTTAGCAATCAAAATGAAAATGTAAAAGGTAAAGAAGTGAAATTATAGATTTAAATTATATGATATTAAAATAGGATCTCAATAGAGACCAATTAGCATATTACAGTTGTTTATGGATTTGATCGAGTCTATGTTTTTTTTAGTTAGTTTTACAACACGCGTCTTGAAATCTGTTATGTCTCATGCTAGATAGGAAATAAAAATATAAGATACATCGTTTAGAATTGCCTCTGGTTATATCCTCTATACAGGTAGTGTATACCCTCTATGGGGACTTAGAAATTGTATAGATTAGTTCTAGACTATCACATGTATGATCCGTTTTAACAAGGGCCAATATTATTCATCGAGTGAAGCAAATGAACATTTCAGAGTATAGAGGTACTTGGGCAATTCGGCTTTTGTATGTAGGTACGTTTGTTTGTCTGATCATAACTGCCGAACCGTTTATTCAATCTTGATAAAACCTGGTAAGTAATGTATAAGAATTTTGTAGTTCACATACATGAGCTTAATCGGTAAGGGCGTTTTGAACTACGAGTATAAGGTAAGGGGGGTACGATAGTCGAGTAAAAACGTTACTTTAAGAGATTTTAGTTCGTAACAAACAACAAGTTTAATGAAAGTCCGCTAAAAACATAAACACTCAAAGCGCTGACAATGCAACTGGGTTGGTTAGTGCAATATTTTGCTTTCATTCAAGAGGCTGACTCTCCAGCCGAGGTTAATGAGCAGAGTTGCGCCATTTCAGCCGCTCAGTTTTTCCCCAAGCAAACAAAACATTAAGGCTGCATTTACATATTATAAAACAGGTTTATGTTGATCACCTGTTTTTACCGGCACGCATTTTGTCGCTCAAAGCTGTCACATACTTAAGTATGTACTAGTGGAACGCCCCGCGACTTCGTTTGCGTTGTATTTTTCATAAATACGACCTCCCCTCTCCTCGATACGTCTTTGACGACCTCTGTGGCGCAGTGGGCGAAGGCCCGCCTGAGACGCAGAATATTGCGGGTCCGATTCCCGCCGCGGGACACATGTTTTATATGATCTGCAAATATTTGTCTCGGGTCTGGGTGTGTTCTATGTATGTATTTACATAAAAAGTATATAAATAGTATAACAGTCATTTAGTTGCCATAATACAAGCTCTGCTTAGTTTGGGGCTAGATGATGCTGTGTGAAAAATCTTCATATTTTTACTGCACTTCTTTTGAGAGAAGTTTTTCAGGAAATCGCTTCTGTGAGGACACACACATACCAAAATAAACTTATCTTCAAAAATCAAGGTTAACACTGTGCATTGATTGTCAGTCAGTCAGACATGTATATTATTAAGAAGAAGGACAAATCCATATTTTTAACTGAAAGGAGTTATTCGATATTTTTACTCGATGCCATTGCTTATCATGTTTCTTATTGTACTATTTGACAAAATCTTTGTGAAGTGGTTTCAAAATGGCTTCCATATGCAGTTAGCAAGCGGCACGAATCCGGGTATCATGAAAAAAAAAAACAAAAAAAATGTTTCTAATTCTCAATTTTCTTTATGTTAGTAGACATGTGTTCGTACCAGTAAATTACTGGTATAAAGCGCCGATCTCTTTTGTGTGTAAATTCGACCTGACATTTGAACGCAAGAGCTCCAAGTCGCAATTTAGACAGAAATGCTGGTAGAAAATATGTTTGAAGAAATACAACGAATTAAGGGGCGGTGAAATTGTACTGTTACCTGTTTGTAACGTCAAAGCTAATTAGAAAGTTGTACAACATCAGAAAATTAAGTAAAGTAGAATTCGCCTTTCCACGTCTAATGTCCTACGATGTCCAACGAAACAGAGAATCCTAGTGTGAGGTCAGGACTATGAGCTCGTATGTGTCTTTTGGGTATTTTATTTCTTTAACCTATAGCCGACAATCATTATAACTGAGTTTTTAATGATACTGATAAAACTAAGCATATACAACTCAAAAGAAATATAAAATTCTATGCGCGTATATATTTTAAGAAAGAGGTTTTTTTATTTTTGGTATAAAAAACTCTATTTAAAAACTTGAACCTTCGTTAGTATATTTTATCGTTGTTTTATCATAGAAAAACATATTGTATAAACGGGAATTTTCACGCACCGCACTATCGGTGAAAGCACCGACTAAGTTTCGACTCCGCGTCGCGATCACTAACCCTGATGAAGACTCTCGGAATCAGTCGAAACTTAGTCGGTGCCTTCACCGATAGTGCGGTACGTGAAAATTCCCGTTTTTACAATATGCAAAGAAAAACACTTTGGGATGATTGTTTTTATTAGTATGTACATATGGTATTTTGCTCTATCCATACATTTTTTTGGATTACAAATTATTATCATGCCACACCACATATTTTACGAGTATTTTTTAATATCCACAAAATTTTTACTAGTTCCCGCATTATAACATTAACGAATAGCTTATATAAGAAAATTATTGCGGTTTAACTTTAAGAACTTTTCCTTACTTAAAATACGTTGAACGTTCCGATTTCACGGCTAAATATAAAGCTCTAAGCCCCCAAGGAGTAGTATGTGAAATAAAATCGCGCTCGTTAACTATACGCGGCGGAGCGTGAGCCCCTGAACGGACTTGAGAGTCTAGGTACAAGAGTGTCTCGATTGTGGTGCGATTTGGAAACTTTCAGCCGCTTTAAGCGCATTTTCAGATCAATTTCTGTCTGGAAAAAATAGAATTTAAATAATACCTTTCCCGACCTTTTTTCAGATTTGATTCGAGCCATCAAATCTGAAAAAAGCCATCAAATTTGGCGCTGTGGGCGAGAAGCCGATTGCGACGCACGAAGTAAGGGTTGGTTTCTTGCAGTGGGGTAAATGTTTCCATGTTCTGTAGATATAATGTTCCAAGTGGATGTTATGGTACCACGGTAGGTACTCATAGTTCCTGATACCCACGTTACAGGAAATACTAGTGTGGGACCAGAATATAATGATAAAAGATAAAAATCGTGAGCTAGTGTTTAATAATGATCATAGCAACAAAATTTGTATGTAATTTGAAATATGTATGTCGTAATCTGGTCTTAGATATAGGCTAAATTTTATCCGGTAGAGAGACAAACACAATCATGTTTCTGACGATAGTGAAGAACCATCTCTTCTAATAGTTCTCATCTATTATATTGACAAAACGATCGGTTCCTGTTTGATCCTAATTCCCGTTAGATCTTCAAACAACTGTCAAGCCTACAGTTTTAAATCATCACTGTAAATAACACAACGCTTTCTCCTTTACTTTGGAGTCTTCAACAAAAGTACCCTTACACGTCCGTGTACAAAGGATAGGCGTTTTAATGAATCAAAGTTACTGAATGTTCCTTTGGTAGGTCTGTAACGATTTAACGAGAACTCGCTAAGTAAAGGGTTGATGGAAATGCTTACACATACATTAAGATGGTAAGGTCTCTTCTGTATCTATACTAATAATATTATAAAGAGGAAAGTTTTTTTGTTTGTTTGTTTGTATCGAATAGGTTCCGAAACTACTGGACCGATTTTAACCATTTTTTCACCAAATGAAAATTAAAAAAAAAATAGATATCCTTAAGAAAATTGCAATAATGTAACCCAAAGTAAC
Organism: Perizoma flavofasciatum; assembly: GCA_958496245.1. Taxonomy (NCBI): domain Eukaryota; kingdom Metazoa; phylum Arthropoda; class Insecta; order Lepidoptera; family Geometridae; genus Perizoma; species Perizoma flavofasciatum. The sequence goes on from OY292421.1 coordinate 2,575,604, forward strand.
AAAATTTTGGCTATAAAAATTATTATTCGGCATGCGCTGAGAAAACTATTGATAATACATAAAAATAATGTACTAAATAATTAAAGTACTCATTATTATCTAAAAAAGTCCGCGAGGGAATATATCTTACTATCATAGTTAAGTCACAATATCAGCTTTTGTGTTCTAAAATTTAATTAGTTCGCCGATATTCCCACGGAATCGAAACTTACGCGGATGAAACCGCGGAGCGCAGCTAGTCCTTAATAAACTAGAAGCACCCTGTCAACGTTAGGCGATACTTGTTTCGATAAAGTAGGTATCAAATTCAGATTCAGATTATTTTGTTGACTTTTTCATTATAACATACTAGCTTCTGCCCACGGCTTCACCCGCTTGGTACCCGGATAAAAAATAGCCTATCTGTTATTCTGATGTATGAGCTATATTACTGTAAAGTTTCATCAAAATTTGTTCAGTAGTTTTTGCGTGGAAGAGTAACAAACATCCATCCTCACAAACTTCCACGTTTATTATATTAGGAGGATAGGATAGGATAAGATTGCCATGTCCTCAATCAATATATATATAAAACTGTTCCGTTACTGATTGGCGGATCAACGCACAGCCTAAACCATAAGTCCTAGAAGCATAAAACTTGGAGGGTATATTCCTCTTATGGTGTAGGCACTAAGAAAGGAACTTGTAAAATTTTAACCCCGAAGGGGGTAAAGAGGGCTGAAATCCTTTGTATGAAAAAAATGTATTCCTTGAACTTACAGTCTTGAAACTTCACATAAATATTTTTCAATCCAAATAATAAAATACTAATATAATTATTTCTATAAAATATAAAAGAACTGTATAAGTATCAGGGTATTAAACTCACAAATTTAGGTAAATTATCCCGTTTTTTGAAGAAAGATAGTCACTCCAACTCGAACTTATTATTTTGTAAATGATCATTGAAAAAAATTACCAGCTTAATTAATTGTTTTCTTGCCTTTCTTTCTGGCTTGGTCGCGGAGGAACTTGACACAACTTTGACACTTTGACAGTTTGACAGCAAGCCTATGATTTTAATGAATAAATGAATCCTCACCAATCTATGCCATATAATAATATCTCTGAAGGTATTGTAGTATATTTCTATATCTAACTTTCTTTATAGGAATGATTTCTTGTAAATACCCACGTAGGATGGAAGATACTGCTCCAAAGTATTACTCATTCATAATTTCCAGGAAATGTAGTATATTTCTATATCTAACTTTCTTTATAGGAATGATTTCTTGTAAATACCCACGTAGGATGGAAGATACTGCTCCAAAGTATTACTCATTCATAATTTCCAGCCCTCCTTTGAGCTATAATCGACGGAAAATCCATGTTTCGGCGTATTTCACCTCAAAAACATTATTACATGAGACGAAAGAGCAGAATTTTCTGATCTAAACTATAAAACCATTTTTCATTTTCAAGCACTATTTTTAGCTAAAAATGTTTGTTTTCTAATTGACAGATTGACACTTTCTGTCAGTGTTCATCACAACTTTATTTTTTATTTGGTTGTTTTGTGAAAGTTTGCATATAAAAACGAATGTTTGCAGAAGGTTATATATGGAAACTTAATAGAACCTCTATATTCAGTCTAGAATAACACTAGCCACTCACACTCCAAATTCAAACATAAAACTTCCTATAAATACGGCATTGAGCAGACTCAGCCGGCAGTTCAGTTCTGACTCTAGAACCATAAAGACCTAGAAAAGCCTATACCTTGAAGCTGCAGTGGAGCTCTGACTCTAGAACCATCAGAATACCTAGAATCTAGAAGAGCCTCAACCCTGGTCAGAATCCTGACGCTGAATCCTGACGCTGAATCCTGACGCTGAATCCTGACGCTGAATCCTGACGCTGAATCCTGACGTTGAATCCCGACGATGGACACTGACGCTGGACACTGACGCTGGACCCTGAAGCAGAACCCAGAGGCTGAAGACCTGAAAGCCGAGGACTCTGGACACTGACGCTAAACACTGACACTGGACCCTGAAGCAGAACCCAGAGGCTGACGACCTGAAAGCCGAGGACTCTGGCTAGCCTCATACTTCCGCTTGGACCTCACCTGCTGGGCTCTGAAGACTGAGCTGTAATCAGTCTGACATCAGAGCGGGTCCACTTCCTCCTCGCCCTAAAGATATTCTCCACAAATTTAACAACATCATTTCTTCAGGTCAACTACACTTCACCTCCAGTCAACGCTTCGCACTGCACCCGTCGGTCTTCTCTCCGCTATACTTCGGTATTACGTCGTGTAGTGTCCATTAAATCATTAATCATCACTAGGTAGGTAGGTTATAATTTTTGATTAAATATTGTTAAAAATCTTTAATACCCTTTCTTTTCTTAAGATTTAACTTGCCGCTTACAGCCCTTCTCTTGAAAACCTAGGGTAGGGCTGTAACGTGACAGTATTCCCTTTGATTTCTCGTGTATGCAAAATGCCAAATGAAGATGTTCAGTTAAGCATTCAGCATGGAATTACTGATCTAGAAAATATTCAAGGTGCGTACAGGTCGCGTCTGTGGCTTTGGCATATCGTAGATTCGTTCGTATGTCGTGTCGCGTTCCTAATAAGTCCTGATCTAATCTACGCCTAAGATGGTTTTGTCCCCTTAATAGTGGCCCTGATAAGGACAGTGACAAGTGTTGAAAGAATCAGTGTGGAAAAGTATTTAGAGCACCTGCCAATCATTTATTCCAAATGCTCTTTTCGTGCATTTGGAATAAATTATTGGCTCACTTTTGAGTACTGCCATCTCTTCTATCACGGATGATTCTGAATGATCATACAATGAGTGAAATTAAGGCAAACAAGCATAGAAATATAAGGCAGTTAATGCGACTTGTTTTTGTTATGATTGTTCATACAGCACATCAAATAAGAACTTATTCATTTCATCCTTTCATGCGACTTGTATTTCTGATGATCCTTCATAGAGCTTCAGTAAGGTGTCCATCAAAAAAAATGAACTCATTCATCGCATCCTTTCTTTCTTGCCCACGATATGTGCCACTCTAACAGCCGCTCACTGAACCTAATATTGGAGTTTGCAATGTGGAAACCCAAGATGAAAGCACTTTAAAGATAAAATGAGTCATTAATTCTGACGTTTACATTTACGAGCTACATAATTATTAATGGTAGGGGAATAGGGAGATTAGAGTACAAAGTGAAATACCACATCACCAACCAACCCGAATTTAAATGTTAAGGACCTTGGGGTATACATATATTCAAGACATTCGATAGACAGAAACATTTTAAAAATATTGCCACTCTTGAGCAGGCTGCATAAATCTTCCAGACATCTGATATGACATTTTGAACTAATATTTTATTCCGTGTTTCGGAATCTCGAGAATAAACGTCACTAGTGATGTCAGAGACCAAAAAACTCCGAAATTAAAGTTCTAACTACTAACTCGTGCGAACATACATAGTATTACTTTAAGCAGTATCATAAAGTCACATTATGATTTAATTCCCTAATCCCAATAACGATTTAAAAAATCCACTATGGCGATAAGTGTCACATTTTATAGCTATGAGTATATAGCTGTGTATAGAAGGAGATATTTTCACCACACAAAGCTAAAATACGGTATAATCGGATTACTCACATACTCTGTCTTCTGTACAATGCCCTGTCCTTCATAATTGACGACCCCTGTGGCGCAGTGGGCAAAGGCCCGCCTGAGACGCAGAAGGTTGCGGGTTCGATTCCCGCTGCGGGTCCAATATTTGTATGATTAGCTAATGATTGTACTGGTCTGGGTGTTTTCTATGTATAATATGTATGTATTTACAAAAAAAGTATATAAGTAGTATATCATTCATGTAGTTCCCATGATACAAGCTTTGCTTAGTTTGGGGCTAGATGATTCTGTGTGAAAAATGTCCAGCATTATTTATTATTAGTAACAACTCAGTATCATCCGTATAACTATATAATATATACGTATAACACCCATACACATTAAAAGTTTCGCTTCCATCTTTATAACGACACTATCATCATCTGTCTTTCCTGCAAAAACTATCTCTCTTCAAGGTAAGAGTGCTATTTACTCTTACGAGTACCTTATTGAGACCTTCATTCTCCATCGTCGGTAATATCATCATTACTATTAGGTGAGATTATAGCCAAATAGAGGTCTATTATTGGTAAGAAAAACCTCTCCAATTTACCTTAAAGAACGCTTTTCTCCACTCCTTACTCAAGACCGCCCCGCTCGTTCCTCAACTATCCATCTATCTATAACTGCCTGCAGTTCGACCTCGGTCTAAATAATACAGCTTCCTACAATACGCTCAAAACTAAGCCAAACTAATAACACTCGAACTTTCATTACAACCCCCAGATAGCTATATCCTACAGTTAATGGGATAAACAAAAAACTCACCTATAAAATCAAATCTATTGAAGCCCTGTTCATTTGCATACCAAATCTACTAGAAGATTTAAAAAAAATCTGGAAAGAGGAAAAAGGGAAAAAATGCCTAATGCACGAAAGTGATTATCACCCTTTTTGGGGAATCGTGGACGCTTTTTGCAAGACACCTACAAATTGGACCATAATTTGAATAATACAATTTGATTAGTCATTTTCTTCCTTTATAAAAGAGGGCAAGGAAGAAAAAACTTATACTGAACTTGCTCGTCATGACAACGGTTCCTTTCTCATCCTGCGTTAGAAAAGAGTCTGGGGGCTGATGGTAAAGACTCAGTGATCTATGCGTAGTCTGTTTTCATGTTAAAAGAATTGAACATAATACCATCGTCTGTCTTTCCTGAAAATTACAATCTGGGTATCTTTGAGGTAAGAGTGAATAAAAAGTTAGCGATCATTTGAAAAATTTAAAATTTTCTCTTTTAATCTGTTTTCCATAGAAAACGATTAAAATTTACTTAAAACAATACATATATTTTATACATATAAACAATAGCAATAAAATATTCTCTTATTTTTTATGTTAATGTAAATGTGTATTTTTACAAGGATTCGTGATATAATTAATAATTCGTGAAAATTATTATAACTTTTAATAAAAATATATGTTAAGTTTTTACAGTCGTCTCATTTTTTTTATTATGTTAATCTTACCTGATGGTAAAATTAGCTAGTTTAGATTAGATCATGATGACATTAATTAAGTCTATTCTTGATAAAAAAAACAATGCACCACAAGTCTTCTAATTTTTTATTCTAAAACAAGCTGAATTCCATACGATGTTTTCCTTTACCATTTTAGAGCCCTTTAGCATTCCGCATATATATTATTCGAGTGAAAAAATATTAGTGCCCCATGGGATTCGAACCCACTAATTTTGGAGTGGGTCTTTTTTACCATTTCATGATGAGGATGAATGAAGCGAAGCCAGGATCGAAGCAATTTGAAATCCATGGTCTCTGTCTCCCCCTCAAGGAAACAAGCCTGACTTTATGTATGTATGTTATAATACGTTTTTAGTGCTTTAATATAAATGCACCATACATAAAGTATACTCACTCAAGTATCACACTGCGATCGTATGGCAATCAAATTCTTCTTTTATGAAATACTGTGCAATTCCGAGGTACAACTTTTCAAAGTCCGTATAAAATCTAGACGAATAGAGATACTGCATTCTTTGAACATTTTTAAAATCATGCATCACGTAGAGAAAAATAAATAGAGATGCGAAACGGTATCTTAACTACAGGCGAAATCCTACTAATATTATAAGCGCGAGAGTTTGTGAGGATGGATGTTTGTTTTTATTAGGTTTCCAGAAATATACCTTTTTCATATCAAGTATGAATGAATGAAAATACTTTATTGCACATCATGAGCAAATCACAAAACAATCAATTTTTCATTTTTTTACTGAACGAATTTTGATGAGTCTTTACAGTTATATAGCTTACATATCAGAATAATACATAGGCTACTTTTTATACGGGTACCAAGCGGGCGAAGCCGTGGGCAGAAGCTGGTATTAAAATAAATACAAAAATCAAAATGATTCATTTCTGTTATAACTGTTTACAATTTTCTAAACAAATCCAAGAGTACCTACTCTGGTTACAGTTTAGAAGGTTCATAGGTGTTTGGTTTTACCTAATTTATATAGGAGGATGTAATATTACTTAAACGTAGATACGTATAACTGATTTATAAAACTAACTTTATATTGTAAACTCACGACGCAATGTTTTTCGTTAAATGTCTAAACGAGGCGTTATCCGTTATTTAATTTCAACCGGAATATTAGAATGTTTAATTTGTTTAGTTTATTGATAAAAAAATAAATACTTAAAGATACGATATACTTGTTTGGCAAAACAATTCTTAGACGTCGTTCTATGGAAAAAGTTTTGATAACCGAGCACAATCATTCATAATCCTACATTATTTCCCAACCCTATCTTGATATTTCCGACGTGAGAAACGCAGTTATAATATTGTATTCAAATCACTCGTATGAGTTTGAACTGAAAAGCGATGGGGGTTCATTGAAAAATAACGTGCACATTGAAATGGCGTTTTATGCAACATTTCGCTTGAAAGGGGCTTACCAATTCGCATATTTACTTTGAGAGCTTATTTGGATGTTTGAATAAATTTCAATTTACTTGAATGTACAACATTGTACAAACAAGATTTCATTGCACCTGATTCCCAATATTCAGCTGACAGATTTGAAAGGTTGAATTTCACTCAAGTTTTTATTAGGTGTTCCATAAATATATGTAAGTTTATCATATCAAGTATGAATGAATGAAAATATTTTATTGTAAAAATAACTAAATAATCATTTTTTCCTTATTAATGTACAATGGGCGGTTTTATCGATTGGAAGCGATCTCTTATAGACCACCTTTGGATAGAGACGATATTAAAGATTGTAAGGGCGGTGTCCAAAAAAAAAAATATTATTTTATTTTGTTCATCAATCATCATTGGATCGTAAGCATAAAATTGAAATGTCAATAAGTCTAAAATGAAGTATTCTATCTACCTACCTATAAGGCCATATCAAAATTTGCACATAATATTAAATCGGATTTCAAAGAATAAAATATCACAACTAATATATAGTTTTAAACAAAATTATGTATGGATGGTGCCTGCAATAGATATGTTAAGATACACACCTACCGATATAATATAAGTTAATTTTTATCATTTAATAGCTTCTGCCCACGGCTTCGCCCGCGTGTTACCCAGATAAAAAGTAGCCTATGTGTTATTCTGATGTATAAGCTATATTACTGTCATCAAAATCCGTTCAGTAGTTTTTTCGTGAATTTCGCGTTTATAATAGTAATAGGATTTGTACGGTTGACATTTCTATCGGTAAGGCCACCGGCTCTTTCGACTCATTTTAATTGTTTAAAAAACAATCTAAGGCCAGTTATGTTTAAATGTCAGGAAATAAATGCGCTTTATTTATTTTTTAATTTCATCTTATACCATGCGAATGAACCCGCAAACAAAAACGAGTACTTTTAACTAAAACTAGTACTTACTGTAGACGAATAAGTACGAACGGTCATCGAGGGGGAAAATTTAGCATCCTTCATAGAATCGCACGGCGCATGTCAGTACCTACTTTTTGCAGCCGGATTGGGTTTTACGCTCCAATAATCCCCGGATATGCGAGCAGATTGGTCAAGTGCGAGTGCCGGCGGGATCAAGAGCCTTTCAGAGTAAAGAAGAATAATAAAATCGTCCGGTTCATGTATATATTTATAATTCTAATATTGCTTTATAATGAAATTTCGATGGGAATCAAAACTCTGGGGAACCGCAATTAACTCACTTTGATTGAAACTATGAAAAATATGAATTACAATACAGCTGAGCTTTTATTTAAATCTATTTTTATATACATTTTAAAATTTCACAGAACTATATTAAAAATGCCGACTAGGCATCGAATAGAAGGAATCCGATTGCAATATACCAATACAGAATTCAATTGAGTCGGTTCCTGTTTGAAATGTTTCAACAATTTGATGTACTAACAATTAATGTTGCTAAAATTGCGTTTTTCTTCAGCGTGTTGCTTGATAAATTGGTTTTCGAAATAGATTAAAAACTTATTGGATCAGATGAGCCATCTTTCATCAGGTTGCGATTTAACGATAAATCTGTTCGACGCTAAAATCCTTAGATTATTATTGAGCTCTCTTATTTGAAACGAAAATAAGTCGATAAGCGACGAAGAGCTTGCCACGTGTCACGTAGAATCCTAATAAAATGTGAGCATATAAAAAAGTTGGTGTTTGGCTCTGACTACCACATACTTGGTACCCTCAAAGATCCATCATGAAAAATCATGGGTGTGTTTGTTCTTATTTATATAAGCCGATATCAAACATTTACTGCGTTCAATATCAACTTGCGAGAACAAAGGCCAAAAAGCAAAGGTTAGTGTAGTATAAAAAATCAAACTATATTCCTAAAAAAAAGCATCTTTGTCATTTTGACTAGACCAAGTGTCAAAGGATGTGAATAAATTAAATGAAAAAAAGATCATTTCATTAAAATATTTGCTGGTATTGTTACAAATTACTGGCTTTGCTTTTTCGGCAGAGTCTGTCGATGTCACGGTATCATTTCTGCACCCGCAAAGATATTTGCAACGTCAGTATCATAACAACAAGATGCAAGATCTCACCATCTTCGAAACTATTACCGCGCCGTTAATAACATATGGCTAGTCGCCGAGTTTAAACGCTGTTACCGCTCGAGATTGCACCAAGCTTCTATCCACCTATCTCAATCTAACTTTGTCTGGCTGTCTGACTAACTAATAATGCGAAACAGCTTCGGAGCATACGTGAATATTGATGAAGGAGGAAGGAGAATGTGTCAGGAAACATGCAATACCTATAATATATGTTGCCTTGAATGGAAACTTAGAAATTGTTTTTCAAGTCAAACGCAGACAATCAATTTGTTGTTCAGAGCACTAAAACAAAATATCATACACACCGAAAAAGTCAAAGTCAAAGTCAAGAGGTTTTTACTCATTGAAATCACAAGGAGCATATAGAAAACTCAGCTTAAAAACTACGTGAATTTAATTTATGCCAATTTCTCGTGCGAGAGGAGAATCAGGCACCAAATTCGGCTTGTTTTTTTTAAATTATCCTTCATTCAGCTATAGTGTGGTGCAAATTTAATTTTCAAGATCTTTATAATTCGGATATCTATAGACCACAGCGAGATAATCCCTTGATAACTTAGGAAAATGGTCCTACAATTACCAAGTACGATGGAGTAATCGACGGATGTAAGACGCTAAAAAATAAATAGCCTCTGGAATTGTTTGAAGTCGGTTAATAACGCTGTCTATATTTTGCATCAAACAGTAAAATACATTGTCCTCTAAATGGTTTGAAGTCGTTTAATTACGCTGTCTACGCTGTCATCAAACAGTATAGACCTACTCTTTAATACATAAAAGTTGTCTGCAACAAAATACAAAATGACATAGGCAAAGTTTATAGGCGAACATTATGTTCACCTATGTATTAGTTTTATTTTGCAATAAGCATTTATTTATAGGCAATCAACGGCTGTGAGTAGAAATGATGTAAAGTCAAACATAGAAACGCGTTTAGATCTCTCAAGTTTAAATAAAAAAAAAAACTTTATTTTACATCTGTGAAATGAGGCACTTCTTGTGACCGTTGATGGAAAGAACCTATGGCGGCGAAAGGACTGCGCCCAGTAGGGAATTATCTTATAACTATAATAAAATGTTGTATCTAATAATTCAAATTGCAATCGCTTTACCCATGCATATCATAATTATAAGTATTTTTACGGGTATTTATCGCGTTTAACCTTTTTTATTATTTTCCTGACGTTTCGGCTGTATTTGAAAAGCTGTTGCTCACAGGTTGAGTGGAGTATATGGAGCTGTCGTCAAGAAACACAGTAGCTGCTACTACTAAGATTAAAAAAAAATTATATCACCGAAAACAACCAACACAACACTGAAATTCTAATTCGTTTACATTTAAATACTATCATCCTAAAAGCATTCATTAAAACAGCTACAAGCTAATTACAAACTCCTGCATATTGCGGCTTAGCGCCACAGCTTATAAATAAAGCATCTAGCCTAAGCTTAGAACTAAAACAGATAGCTCAGTTTCCCCTACATGTATGAAGGAACTATAATTTTGTTACTCCATAGAGGCAATGCCAGAAATTATTTGTTTGTTCTGAGTGTCAAAGGAAAGCGATATTATTACTGTAGGATTAGATCTTTACAATAAAACTGCAGCTTGTACAGTTTTTTGTCCTGACCCCACATTAGAATTCCCTGTGTCATGGTTATCAGGAACTACGAGTACCGTGGTACCAGATTACCCACAAATATCTGCAGAACATGCAAACATTTGTTCCGCAGCAAGAATCAAACCAGCACTTCTATCACAAGAAGTGCTGGTTAGATACATAGAAAAATACAAAAAACACAGGAACTCAAAAACATAAAAGGTACAATGCCCGGTAATATCGCTAAAAGCGATCTCTTCCAGACAACCTTCGAATTAGTGGAGGTAAAACTCTAAATCTCGATTACAATGTATCCGAAACTTATTTCCTTATCGTCTTGTTTTCGATCTAACATCACCTTTAACAGTTTTCTTATCACGATACTCTTAGTTCCTGATAACCACGATACTGGAATCCTAGTGCGAGGTGTGGGACTATGTGTGTATTTGTTTGCGGTTTAATTATTCATCTAATGGTTGTACATCGTAGTTCTCAGTCCTAGAATAGTTTGAATGACTTAATGATTCATTGAGCAAGCTGTCAAATGCTGAGCTGGCTCGGCTATGGATAGGATTAATACTGCACATGCACGTTACATCTCAATTTAAGATGAGACCCGCTCTGAATGACAAGTAAACTCTTTGACATAGCAACTTAAAACATATGTACCGAAAGATGATTGAAACAGCTCTTTGCAAAGAGCTTGCATGTGAGTTACATAAAGTTGGTTAGAAGGACTTTTCCAAGTTCTTTATGAGGTAAAACTTGGTTTTTCGCGTGCAAAACTATGAACGAAAAACAAGATTCCGAAACTCATTCTCTCAAAATTGAACAAAAAGCTGTATGTAGTTTAATATTCAGCAAAGGGATATAAACTTAAGCAAGGTCATACATAAAATGTTATCATCATCAGTAGGCGATTACAAGCTGATAACGCAGCTTGTGTTTACCCTCTGCCTCTTCCATTTTGTTACACTTATTCTTGAGTTGATCGCATCCAGGTCTTATCCGCGATTCTCTCGATTTCATCGACTGGGGACGGGAATGTCCAATGATTTGTCATAGGAGCTGGAATTGGCTAATTGGAGATAGTGTTAGACGACGCCCTCTTTCCTCGAACCAAAAGCCATTTTTTTTTACCTTACATTACCAGTTATCACGTTGTGTCTCAGCAGTGAACATTATCAGACTGATAATGATGGCCATCAGACTCAATACCGAATGTTTCATATCCTAATGGAAGAAAATCCGTCATTCAAAATCAAACATTTCGAATCCTTCTCGTATTTCCGAACTATCTTTTCATTCATCGTCAGACATCCTCTCCATTCAGCAGACATGTTCACCGAGCACCATTGTTTCATAGAGCGGTATTTACTCAAACATCCACCACTCCTCAATCGACGATCGTTCGAAGCATTTTTGCTCCCCCTGTTTGCATTTAGCTACATTGTAGAACCCCTTCATAGGGCTGTCTATTTTGATCAGATATCTATTTTAACACAATAGTATAATTATGTCCGGGTAAATAAGGAAAAGCTTTATACAGCTTTACACAGGTTATCCTAGGGTGGGAGCTAGCGTACCCACTTGATGTTTCAAAACAAATTGATTTGAAACATCTGTATGTTTTATAAGTTTATTATAACATTATAATAAACTTATAAATTTATTATTATTATTTATAACATTTACTTACTTGTTTTATAGACGTACCTATTAACTGCAATTTGTAATACCGCTTTATCATACGTTTGTAACAAATTAATAAACTTTACTTTACTTACTTACTTTACATAACTTTTCAGCTACAAGGTGAATGTTAAAACAAAAGAATTTGAGTGCCGAGACTTTCTATAAAGTACAGCTCAGCTTGGAGACGATCTAAAGAAGTATTAGATGTTTTTGTATGTTATAGACGCATTTTATTTATACTATTTCCGTATTTTTCCATACCATCGAGAGCAGCACCCCTTTATGTTGAATACGAAATCTGAATTTTTGATCGCCATTAAACGACCTACTTGTTGATATGGAATTGCAATGAAATCTGGATTACTCTATCCTACGGATTTGAATGATTTGATGCTTTGCGAGGTTTTGGCAAGCGATGCAGTCATTTCTGTTGAAGCACGCTGCGAAATAATGTCTTGGTGCTGACGTTGACGCTATTGTTTTCGGAACAATACTGGAGTTTGATTGAGATTTCGGAGCGCGTTTTCAGGAAACATTTTTGACGCCACGGAGTTGATTGGAAACCTTGTTTGTAGTAACATCCAGGCTAGTGTTTTGATAAAGTCGAGCTTGAAATTCGTTCCTCTGTCTGCTGAAACTATCGCAGTGCGAACATGACATAATTACTTTTTGGTTAAGTTAAACATCAAATATGTTTGGCGACCTCTGTGACGCAGTGGACGAAGGCCCACCTGAGACGCAGAAGATCGCGGGAATATTTGTCCCGGGTCTGGGTGTTTTCTATGTATTATATGTATGTATTTACAAAAAAAAATATATAAGTAGTATATCAATCATTCAATCGGTGAGTCATTCAGGGAGTCACGCCACATGTTTACGTATTTAAATGACTTTATTACAACCAATTTTATGAAATAATTTCATACCCTGTACGGCGTACATCTCGAGAAATGTTACCAAATAAAACATACGAAATGACAGTAAGCCCTGAGTAACTCTTACGATATTACTTACGGAGGAGGCATTCCTAATAGATACTGTTTCAGGACCGATGCTTATTCTTTTCTTTTCCGTTATGGTAGTATTTTACCCACGACACAGGGAACTCAGTGTGGGGTCAGGGCTATATATTCGACTGTTGAGTGTTTATTATTCCATGACTTTCAGCAAGCGTCGTATTTCACGACGATAGACGAAAATGTCACGAGAATGTCAAAAAATATTTTGATAATGTTGTAAAACCGGAAATTTTCACGTACACCACTATCGTTGAAGTCACCGACTAAGTTAGTGCACGGCGCGACGCGGAAGGAGAAAGTCGCGACCACTCACCCTGATGAAGACTCTCGGAATGAGTCGAAACTTAGTCGGTGCCTTCACCGATAGTGTAGTACGTGAAAATTCCCGTTTTTACAATATGAATAGTCAAGTTCACGATAGTTTTTGGAATAAAATTGATAATATTGGATAATTTGTGGTACCTATATAGGAAAAATCTCAGTTTCAGGCTACTACTTGTCAACCAGACGCAGCTACGTCTAGGATTGTTACCGCGATATATAGTGGTGTGTTCATCCCTAGTGCCCAAGCAAAGCTAGCGGACTGAGTCTTCTTTTTGTTATGTTTAGTAACATAGGTAATGTGTCCAGCGGTCACTAAAACTGGTTAGTGACGAGACGAGCGCATGAATCTCACATTATAGTGGACTAGAAAGGCCAATCCCAGCACTGCTCATTACACGTTTTACAACCAGACACGAAGCAGGCATCGGCCGCGAGTGCATCCAATAAACGATTATTAATGTTGTCTGGGATTCAGTTCGATGGCCGTATCGTCGTGGCTTCCCGCCAACTGTGTGTACCTTTTCTTTCTAATGACTTGTGTTTATGTCTTATTTTAAATAATTAGGATAGAGCTTGTTCTCCCATATTGTTTTTCTATGTAATAACGATATCTCATAGACACAGTATTAACTCCATTGATGATATGCCGAGATGTTAACTCTTGTTCCTGTCTGTTTACTCCTGGAGGAGCCTAGCTACCCATAACACAGTGAATCTTAGTGTGGGAGCTATTGTTCAGAGTTCAAGCAAAAGAGCCAACACGCTCACGATTTTCCTCACAATGGGCTTCCTCAGATAACATACTCAGTGAGTAGATCTTAGAAGATACCAAGTAAGGATTAGTCAGAAGCACGTCAAAATTTGGCACACGCCCACGTTTTGCAAGTAGTGGAAGTAGTAGTTTTCTACGTGACAGGTGTCCCGAAATCTGATTTGAAGTCGTGTGTAGAACCAGGTTGTGCACCAATGGTTTATTAAAAAAAAAATACTTGTACAAAACGGTAAAGGTGAGAAATCCGGCAAGCCCTAGAACTAATATTCGAAGGCATATGCCATTGGTTAGTGTTCCAATAAGCGGCGATGGTCTTGCAATCACGTGGAATGCCAAATACTTGCATAACGCGGATATGTGCCAAATGTAATCTCTGGACGTACCTTTTTCTACCCCTACTTGTTATCCTCAAAAATCTATACACTGAGTTTGTATCAGAGTATGTCTATCATGAAGAACACCGTCTTGAGGGTATTTTATTTAGATTTGTGCTAACAAAGTAGGTACAACCTACAAAAAGTAGGCGGAAAGCCAAGTGGGTGTATTTCTTTTATGATGAGATAACATGATATTTTGGTACGTTTGTTCTATTGTTTTTAGGCCAACAGGTTGAGATTATAAAGTCGCAGGGATCAGCGATACCTTGTCAGTATAAAAAGGTTTCGTATCACATCTCTTAGAATATTGTGACTGAGCTGCGTTAGAATTATATTACAAAGGAACATAAAGAAGCCCTATTTTACAGTATATTGGATGAACTTTAGAAAGGTCCAACCTTCTGGATGAATCTTTTCTATTATTATTATATAATAACATCGTTGACGAAGGGTGGAAGAAAGGGAAGTATTTGCCCTGCAGTTCGAAGACTAAATAATAATAATTAGATTCATCTTTTGTATTTCTTTTGGTAACTTTCACGTTTTCTAAAATTTAGAACGAATAAAACAAAAAAAATCCATCGTTATTCTTCCATTTACAATATTGAATAGATTCCCGCCTATGGCTATGTCACAGATAATAAATCACCACAAATCCTCGCAAGCATATCACCACACGCCAATGTCATTCTGACAACTACAAGTAGGTTGGATACAAAAAATCTTAAAAATTTTACACAATTTTCCATTTTTTTTTCTCTCATGAACAATATTGAATAGATTCCCGCCTAAGGCTATGTCACAGATAATAAATCACCACAAATCCTCGCGAGCATATCACCACACGCCAATGTCATTCTGACAACTCCAACTAGGTTGGATACCAAAGATCTTAAAAATTTTACACAATTTTCCATCGTTATTCTCCCATGAACAATATTGAATAGATTCCCGCCGATGGCTATGTCACAGATAATAAATCACCACAAAACCTCGCGAGTATATCACCACACGCCAATGTCATTCTGACAACTCCAAGTAGGTTGGATACTAAAGATCTTCAACTGTCGCCTTACTTATTAATACCTGCTGTTCCAAAGAGGTACCTAATAAGTTGTACGCGTGCCACAAGGTCAAATATTCTGATTTGTCATTTTTATGATTGATCAATAGTCGCGCAAAGGAATAGTGCCAGGAAGGCACAACCTAAAAAAATAAAATAAATAAAAGGGCATTTACACTTAAACAAACATACCTAGCCTAAGTACAACATAATAAGTAGGTATTTAAAATAGTATGTATAGTGAGAAGGTATGTCTGTATGTAAGTAAAAAGATCGAAGACTCATCCACGCTGTTTTTCAGCCTCGCCTACTGATGTAGCTAGTATTTTTTTTAGCAAAAAATAAAAAAACAACTTAAATTAACGGATAGTTGACAAAAAGTATAATATGAATTATCATCCCCCATTTTCTCATGCTGTTTGGGTTTTTTTCCAAAATGTATATGGGACCACTATTGAATTACTTGCAAAAAGAGCCATTAAAATCGGTTCACAATTACATACACACAAAAAACATAGACGAAATGATAACCTCCTACTTTTTTGTAGTCGGCTGAAAGTATGAATCCCATGAACCAGTTCCCGTATATTTAAAGCTACGGTACAGTTTAACTACTTTCCTATCAGTGAATTCCACGAACCGCAAGTTAAAATTACTCTCAGTGGATTATCTAGACATGCCCCAGCTGGATTTCAGAATCGCGTTAATATTTTAACAGATTTCCTCTATTCCGTCCTTTTTGATAAATGCGGTTCGAGTCTCGCCTTGGTTAAGTTTTTGGGATGTTATAAAAATCTTGAGATTTCCTCGTGCTTGCAAAGGATGATTTTAAAAACTTATCCAGAAAATGAAAAGTTAACTGCGACCTATAGTTGACTTTTAATTTCCTGGATCATCATCATTCAAGAAAGCCCATCACTGGCCTAAAATAATGTCATGACAAAGGTGACCTCTATTTGCCGATTAGCAGCTGCCCTTTTCTTTAATCTGAATTCACGTTGCCTAAAAACAATCCTAGAGATTCTAATAAAAAACTTTTCATACATAAATAATATTGAGTTTAGATAACTGTTCAAAGGGATTATCAATTTTTCGTCATATAATTGAATCTAGCTGCACGTTGTCTAAAACCAGTCAGAAAAAAAGAGAATAGCCCATGTCCTATATTCTCTACTTATAGAATATGTGTGCGTCTATGGGGATTTGTTTCCATTTCTTAACTTTCTACTTGGCATCGCGCCAAATGATCGATGTGCTGGCTTCGGGCCAGGCCATCTGTCGACCAAACAAAAAAGGCTAAATACCTATTTACGTGTTATACGTAATTTCGCATTCCTCATTTGCGTAAATGCTGATTAGCTTGTTTTGTTAGTGCCTAGAACTATACTTACTCAATCTTTCTAATATTAACATTTTATCAAATACTCGCTGCGCCACGCGGTTTCGCCCGCGTAAGATTCAATTTTATACTTGTGATAACTTCGAAATTAAATGTCCGATTCGGATAAATTAAAAGTATTTGACTGCTACATAAATAAATACCCTTGATGATATAACTATTTATTTGAATAAGAATTAATACTACAATACGTATGTAACCAACTTTTGTTTCTACCGGCGATCTAATTACATTTTAGAACACAAAAGCTGATATTGTGACTTAACTATAATAGTTGATATATTCCCCCCAGGATTTTTTGTAGGTAATAAATAATGAGCACTTTATGCATGTATTACATATTGTTTTATGTATCATCAATAGTTTTCTCAGCGCACGCCAAATAATGAATTTTATAGGCAAAATTTTGCAACTTTGGGTTACATTATTGAAATTTTCTTAAGAATGTCTAATTTTTTGTAAATAAATTATATAATTATGTTACTTCCTCATAATTTAGCTTTCTACTGGTGAAAAAAATGTTAAAATCGGTCCAGTAGTTTCGGAGCCCATTCGTTACAAACATACAAAGAAACAAAATCTTTCCTCTTTATAATATTAGTTAAGAGACATTAAATGTCAAAAAGCAGACTTCCTTACGTTATTTTGCTCACTCGGAATGACACTCTTTTGAATAATAACAAAAGTATAACGGCACAAAAAATGTTTCGGCTAGTCGAGATGATTTCTGTCTCTCTTTCCTGCTTGTCGGACGATAATGGTATTTATCAAAGTATTCTTTGTCTTCTCTTCCTTAGACAAAACTGCTATCTTGGTGCAAGAGACACACTCAAAAGACTATGTATGAATTTTACTGTCTGTAACAATACCCAGGTTACAGACAGTAGACAGAAACTTGACAATAATTTGGTTTGAAAATACATTAATTATTAGATTTTTTTGTTGGAGGTAGAAAGTAGACTACTTTTCGGGGCAGAACGTGGAATGAACGCTTGTGGGAAGGAAACGTGAGTAGCAAATGGACCACACCGTATCTTATGTATGAGCACATTTATCACTCACTCATTTGTGCGTATTACACGAAAACAAACGAGCATCTACGACTTGCCTCTTGGAATAATGAGCATCGTCAATTTATTGCTACCAATTTTTTTTCGTAATTCTTTTCCCTGTAAAAAGTACGTAGGATGATTGAAACTGGTATTGTTAAAATTCATGGGGCTCCGATGAAACTAGCGGGGCGATCACACTAACTCATGGCTATCGAGATGGCAATCAATTTTGACACTACTTCCTTATTTTAATGACCCATCCATCCAAAAAATTTAACATCCAATATGAAACCATTTTTTTCATTCGCATTGTCCATCTATGGCTCATCCAGCTTACAAATTAGCGTGATACGATTCATCCCATCCGATGATACCAGCCATGGGAAATTAGTGTGATCGCCCCGCAGCGCTGGATTCAACATGCATAGTAGTGTAATTTAATACAAAGACGCAAAGACACATCTGCGAATTCCAAAACGCAGATCTACGTTTTTTTGTCGTCGAGTGATAGAAGCACGTGCGTAAATGGAACGCCTAGTCTATTTCGATACCGATTGTAATACAAATATAATTTATCTACCCGTTGGCCATGTATCGGATTGTTCTGGAAAAGTTTAGGTGACAGGTGGCTCTGTAATATAATTCACTTTGTTTTTATGAATTGGATAGATCATGTGATCGAATGATTGTTTCAATTATGTTAGATCATCTTTTCTGCCACAAATATACTCTGCTAGATTTACAATTCTAATATCATGCTCGAAGTTCTTCCGAGAATCTCTCGCCTGAGGCTATGGAATAAAGTAAATATTTGTGCTTATATTTGTTCTGGATCTAGTTGTTGCTGGTACTATGTTTCTCGCAGTTCATGTTACTACGACACAGGGAAACCTAGTGTGCTACTAAATTGTAAGAACAATATTTTGCGAATAATTGGTGCTATTATTTACGATCTTGCTCTTAACAACCTGCGAACAATCTCAAAGACAACCTACATTTTATGACACCCTCCTAAACAAACAGACATTCGTTTTATCGCCGATATAAGTGGGTCAGGCGCAGCTGACCGATATAACTTATCTGCTATTGAGCGACTATTAGACGACGATCAATGCGCGTTATATAACGCATTATTTTCTTGAACGACCGATCTTACCCCTATCAAAGCCCATAGACAAGCATTCGCCAAGTTGGCTTAAATACTGCACAGCAAAGAAAAGACATAATTTGTTATTTACTTTTTATTAAACTATGTAGCACTGTAGTCCTAGCAGAACTTAATGCTAAAGCATTCTTGTTGTCTGTGCATAAAGAAAGTGTTCCCGTAGCGACCTTTTAAATGACTACTTTGAGTCGAACTGTTTAATTTTCAGGGACAAAGCATTCCACAAAACGAACTGTAGTGACTGAAAACAATTTAGACCGAAATGAGGTGTTATGTCAAAGTGATGTGAAAAGGAAGTTTGATTCGACGTTTTTTTGAGTATGCAATCATTAATGTTATGTTTTATTAAATTCTCTATTGGCGTTTACGGTTCTTGAAAGTAAACTTGGCTAGAGCTGGATGCTCAAGCTCATTTTTTTATCTAAAACCAATCTATATATTTTTTAAAAAACAATGTCGACATGCACCCACCTCCTATGAGTCATTATGCCCTGTCTCCATCATCTCATGTTTTCATGTGACCCCACTTATATAGATCGATAGATCTAAGACATGATTTTGTTATGAATACCTCTTTAACCAACGCTAACTGAAGACTGTAACCATCGAATACAATTTTTAAACCATAAATATTATTTCTATCGTCTGTTTCTATTCAAGAACCATCCTTGAAAGCATACATATCGATTGAAAAAACCGAACCGGAACTGATTACCATACGAACAAGCAAACCAATACACACTGGTAAAACAAAAACATATATTTACAACAAATGCCAGTACTAGGAACATAGGGTTTTGAAGGTACAATATTTTTGTGACATACTGACAATGAGGTATTTGGCAGGTATGGTATGTAAATTAATTAATTAAAATACTATTACGAGCAAGGAAATAAACTATTTCACTTTATGCATAGCAATAGCAATATTTTTCTGAACCACTTACCGTGCTCTATCAAATCTAAATAAATTAATGAGAACTTTGATATAAAACGTGAATAAACAGCAATAAAATTATAATGCTACTATAAATTATACTATTAAACAGGTAAGCAACCTACCTCACATAGAAATCACGTACACTCGTAAAATAAAGTCCGGTTCTGCTACTATAAATGCGAAAGTATGGATGTTTGTTTCCAATATTCGAAACAGCTAAACCGACTTGTAAAATATTTGAAACAACTTATAAGATCTTGACTTTTTACCTGACGTGAATCGGCGGAACCCCGGAATAGCGATAGAAAGTTTATTGTACACCACATAATATGTTGTACAGAGCAAATTACAAGCTAATCGCGGGAGTACAATGGGCAGTTATCACTTATAGCGATTCTTATCGTTTATAGCGATCTCTCTCTCTATCAGACATTTGACAAAGAAAAGGGAGATATAATACAATTCCCAACTAAAGCTGGGTCTACGCAGTCTCGAGGACGTTCCGGCTTAATGTTATCAATTTTATGTCGAGGCAAATAGGCATTCGACCCACCTGATGGAAAGTGGTTACCGTCGCCTACTGACATCTGAAACACCTGGTGCATTGAAGAGTTGCTTGCTCCGAAAGAATATTTTTATTAAAAAAAAGGGTATTTAAATCTGAACCCGAATTGTATCATAATACCTTACAGCAATATCAATATGTCAAAGAGCAGATTATAAAAGCAAAACTTCGAACACCACGCAAACACAGTCACCGGCAAACACTCGCTCATCTAATAAAATAACACATAAAAATTCTTCAACCGATTAGCATTTCCTACGAATTAAATCTGTTGAAACTAAACTATCTCTTATTCTGGATGAACAGCTGATTTCAATAATTTACAAAGACAATGCGGGCAGAGCATCAATGTCACGGATTAATTAATTTTGAATAACATATTCTGAACCGATTTGTTTCGGCAAACGCAACAGCGTAAACCAATAAAAATGCCTTTGAAGATAAAACAAAGAATACTGCAGAAATAATAGGGAAATTGGTCCAAATCTCACGGATTTCTCATATTCTTAATTAATTAGATGTTTAAGAGCAACATAATTATAAGCTTATAACTTAACATAAGGTAGGTTTCAAAAAGTTTGGTGGTAACAGGCTTTCTTGATAAAAGTTTTTTGTATTTCTATTAATTAAAAGTCCTTTTAATTAATTAACTGTCTATACTGTTTCGTTCTACAAAACTTACTAATTCACTTTTACAGGCTTTTTCAGAAAGACTATCTTGATAAATCCTATCCTATCTAATATTATAAACGTGAAAGTTTGTGAGAATAGATGTTTATTACTCTTTCACGCAAAAACGACTGAACGGATTTTGATGAAACTTTACAGTAATATAGCTTATACATCAGAGTAACACATAGGTTACTTTTTATCCAGGTACCACGCGGGCGAAGCCATTGACAGAAGCTAGTTATTGATAAAGTAACACTTATTTTGGGATTTTCAGCAGGAATGTTCCCAAATGAGACACCTGTAGATAGAATATAAAAATACCAATAAATTTGGACTGAGCACCGCTAGATTCATGGCGTGATTGGCTAACGCATTGCCGATTAGACACGAAGATTTGAGATTGCGAGACAAATTTAAATTCAAATGAGTTATGACAATACTAAACAAACATCACATTTGGATTTCTGCGTATCTTCTCAGCATCATTATCCAATATGAATCTCTTCTATAAGTCATATAAAACGTTTTCATAAGCTTATTATTTTGAGTTTATTAAAAAGAGAAAGTTCATTATTATATTTCTTTCTTTTCAACTTTCTTTAGATCTGAGTATTGCAAAAAAAAGTTTTTTTAATGTTATGTCAAGGCAAACTGGCTTCCGGCCTATCTAATGGAAAGCGGTTACCGATTTAATAAAGCAGTTGCTTAATAATGAAGAAGCCATAACTCAATCTCCGTTTAGCGACTGACACGATACTCGAGCGCTATTAGTTAAATTACTGCGCAGACGACATGCACTTGTAAACTATGATTTGCTAATGTCAGATGTGTTTGAATATGCACGAATACAAAATTCATGAAAGAAAGTCAATTTAAATAAACAGCCAACAAGCACATACAAGTCCTGACCGCACACTCGGTTCCCCAGTGTCGTGGGTAACAGGAACCACAGGTAACGTGGTACCACACCACCCAAACGCAACCCCACGGACAAGATGAATCTTCGCAATTATAAAAAGCATAGAAGGAGATTCCGATGAACGATTTGTAAACAACAACTTGGATTTTCCAACTTTTCCGCCTACATCAGTCGGCCCAGAAGTTTTGGGCTCTATTTGCACTTTTCTTGAACCTCTATCAATTAGGTGGATTCACGAAGAGTATTAGCAATTCAAATTATGTTATTTGCTTTACTGCATGAGTTATAGAGAACGAACTCGCAGGCATCATAAGCGTAAGTCGGTAAATGTTCTTGACCAGTCTTGTTATAAGCCCTTAACTGATAATCGTCATGAACTTTCAATTTTGACTTTACGAACTCTTAAACGTAGGGAATAGTAAAGTGAGATCAGCGGGGCGATCACACTAACTCATGGCTATCGAGATGGTAATCAATTTTGACACTAATTCCTTATTTTAAAGGCCCATCCATCCAAAAACGGAACGTCCAATAGGAAACCAATTTTGTTCATTCGCATTGTTCATCTATGGCTCACCCAGCTTACAAATTAGCGTGATACGATTCATCCCATCCGATGATACCAGCCATGGGAAATTAGTGTGATCGCCCAGCTGGACTATGTATGTTCTGTGAAAGGGCGCGTCCGGGGAAGTGCTATCGCCATGCCTCTTTCTGCCACCAAGCAGTAATGTTCTCATTAGGTACATTAGGTACTCTGTTCTGGTTTGAAGGGTGGTTGACGGTGAAATTACAGGCCACTTTCCACCAGATGGGCCATTAGTTTGTTTGCTTTACTTTAGTATTAAAAAAAAGTGTCTGTTGAACATTTATTTATACATTCTTTCGGAATTACTGAGAGTCTATGATGATTAAAATGAATGTCGAAAAGGTGACAGGATTTTTCAGTTTTGCATAAAATTTGTCAATACGATGATCAAATCGAAAGACCCTCTATTTAGAGCAAGCTGTTCTAGGTTTATTTATCGGGCCCTAAAGTGCAGAGTATGGCAGGATTTACTATAGACCACTGTAAATGTCACCTCTAGGACCATATCTATAAAATAAACATCGAAGCATTCTGTTTTTATATTGCTTACTTATCTTTGAGACTGGAAATTCTAGTGAATTCTACATGTATGTGTTCGTCAGATGTAATCCTATTCTACTAATATTATAAACGTGAAAGTTTATGAATGAATGTTTGTTACTCTTACACGCAAAAACTACTGAACGGATTTTGATGAAACTTTACAGTAATATAGCTTATACATCAGAATAACACATAGGCTACTTTTTATCCGGGTATCACGCGGGCGAAGCCGTGAGCAGAAGCTAATAGTTTATATTATGCTTATGTTTTCTTTTCGTTACAATACTTTTAAATGAAGACTTAGCCAACAGCAATAATTAGAATATACAAGTGATAGAAGATTGAACACGCTTTTAAAATAGTTTTCAGACATTTAAAAAGGTGTCTTCTAAATAGTTACGAGCGAGATCAATAAAGTGTATCTACTGCCACCTATTACAAGCATAGCTGCGCCCACGCACGCACTTTAATGAGTGGCAGATGATTGGTCAAACAATAACGCCTACCAAGGGCCACGCCCACGTCACCGGCGACAAAAGACTTCGTGACCACCGTGGCGAGATGCCAGAATTAGAACAATAGGCCGACTGTAATGGAGTCAGAACATCGTTATAATATGTACCAATATCTATCTAGTTTAATAAAGGCATTATCAATCGTTACTATCAAACTTAGAAATGACCGCTATTAACTAAATAAGCTGCAAAGGACGAATGAAGAGATCATCATCATCTTCCTGCCCTTATCCCACATTACGTGAAGTCGGCACAACATGTTTTCTTCTTCTACTCTCCTCTATCAGCCAGCCTCAGTCAGCCTATCAGTCATCTCAGTACTCACTCCTTTCTTAACCATGTCATTCTTCACACAATCCATCCATCTTTTCTTTGGCCTACCTCTGCTTTAATTTCCATCCACATTCATATTTAACATTCATCTCGTAATATGACATTCTTCCCTCCTCATGACATGCCCATACCATGACGAATGAAGAGATCAATGATCGAATTCACAACGAGATAAAATCAGCAGCCAGGGTATCCGTTGACGATTCAATATCACCATAACAGCAGCCAGAATCAGCAACAACTGTTGCAGATGGTTTAAAACACAACGTAAGACGGCTCCTACATGATGGATATATGATGCATGGGTTCGATAGATGAAGACAACTGAAGAACGTTCATCAGCATTCTATGAGGGAGGCTTAAATCCCCACGATATACATCCTAGCTCTAGATTCAGTACGCTGGTCTATACTCTGCGAGGAGACCAAGTAGGAGGCAGTCAGAGGCACGTCCTAGCATTATAGTAGATTTTCATTTTACATTCGGCGTGACAGATTGTAAGCAAATCTCCGCTTATTGGAACTTTTACCGAAGACATTAACTTCGAATTTTTCATTTCTAAGGCATGCCGGTTTCCTTATATGCCAGCATGTCCAGCTCTAAGTCAATATTTTTAAATAAATAGGTCAGACACATACCTAAATAGTCTTGACAAGGACGCTACACCATCTTTTTGCACGCCCAGGATAACTGGCTAGAGAATTCTTTAGCATTAAGTCCTCCTAGCACTAGATTGTTTGTGCAGAAGTAATAAATAAATAAATAAATAAGGATTCCCTATATCCCAGATATCAGGAACTATAAGTACCGTAATATCCCAACAAATATCTGCAGAACATGCAAACATTTATGCAGTAATGTAGTTCCCATAACACAAGCTCTGCTTACTTTGGGGCTAGATAATGCTGTGTGAAAAGTGCCCAGCATTATTTATTTATTCTGCTGCGGAAATTATGCTCACTTCTCTTGCGTCATAGCTGTCTGTTTGCACACCGCTAAACTTATGGATCCTTCTTATAAACTAAACAAACTAGCGCTGAGTCATCTGGTAAATTCCTTTTAATATCAGATTAGTTTATCTCACTGACCAATGACCCCTAACAGTCGACAAAATCTCCCAGAAACAGCTGCCCCTTCAACTTGAAGCTCTGAATGCATGTCGACTGCATAGTCGCTGGCTACGGTCCAGCACACCTGTTGCGTACTATCGGAACACGACAGGGAAGTACACCGATAATCGTGCAATGGGAAAAATAGATTCCGTATTGGTTGTGAACTCGGTGTGCAAACAGTTTTGTAGTGTAATGAACACATTTCTGAAGTAAGCCCAGGGTTTGCTAGTCGTTACCAGGTCTTTCTTGGCTCTGGTGAGTGATATGCCCCCTAAGTACACTAGCAAAATGGCAATGAGAACCAGTCAGTGACACTCATTTAGGGTGTAGTCTACGTTTTAATCATAGCACTGAAATCATCGTGGTTTGGTATCATTTTTGGATATTATTACGAGGTCAGGTCAAAGTCAAGTCAAAGTCAAAATTCATTTATTCAATAAAATCACAAGGACCACTTTGAAACGTCGGTTTTTATCTAGGTGCCTGTTCCTCCGCGACCAAGCCAGGAAAGAAAGGCAAGAAAACAAGGCTGGTTATTCTTTTTAATGATCCTTTTACAAAACAATAGGTTCGAGTTGGAGCATTTTCAATCCCAAGAGTTTTTGTCATCTAAATAATCAGATATTTTATAGTATGCCTTTTTATAAAGCTTTTGTTTAATTACGTTTTTAAATTTGTTAATTGATAATTTTTGTATATCTCTTGGGAGTTTGTTATAAAAGCGTACACCGTGCCCTTTAAACGATTTACCAACTTTATGGAGTCTACAAGTGACAACAGCGAGTTTATCTTTATTTCTAGTATTAACATTGTGATTATCGCTTTTTTTCTTAAACAAATTAATATTTTTGTGAACATACATCAGATTTTCATAAATGTATTGACAATGGAATGTCATTATATTTATTTCTTTAAACTTTTCGCGAAGTGATTCTCTGGGGCCCATATTATAAATTGCTCGAACAGCCCTCTTCTGCAGCACAAAAATGGTATTGATATCAGCAGTATCAGCGGTATTAATCGTTCGCCATTTTCATTTTGTTGGTGTTGTTTTGGGCGTGATTGGTGGGGCTTAATCAATGTGGGGAAGCATTCGGTGTACTTCACAGAAGGATTTTTTATGCACGGTGGTTATAAGTGGAGGCTAGCATTGTTTATAGAAGTGTAAGTACGACCTAGTCTCAGTAGCCATGGGAACGTTAAAAGATTAAACAGACTTTTACACGCTGGTAAACAGCGTTTCGCTACCATATATAAAACAAGACCAGTGGAACGCACTCAACTTTTTCCGTGTTGAGTTTTCTCATAGCTTTATCTTTTGCACTAATCAGCGTTTTTTTTATCACAACATAAATAACCTTTTTTTTAAGGTCTGGGGATTTGGCTGTGCATGGATTGTCAATTCGTTTATGAGGAAGTCAAGCAACGATTTTTTTTAAAGTGACGAGAGTTACAGAAAAAAAATTATTACTAAAAATTATATATATTAGTTATGAATTCGCAACAAACAAGCATATTTATATTATTAACATGTTAATAAGGTTCAATTTAGAGAAACCCTGATCGATGTAACATTGTGATTGTGGATTTATGTAAAATAAATAAAAGTAAAGTTTTTTCTTCAAAAATAATAATGTTGTGACATTTTCACACAGCGTCATCTAGCCCCAAAGTAAGCAGAGACTGTGTTATGGGAACTACATGACTGATACACTACTATAAACAACTATCTTGGTCCCCAGCTAAAGGTAAACAACCGGGTTCAGAAATTGCGGCCCTAAAAATTCTCCCTTCATGCATAGTTGAGTCGATTTAGCAAAACGCCTACAAAGCACAGCTGAATTGTAACCGTTTACAATGCTTGCTTTGTTTACAACTTCTAATGCTAAAGTTTGAAAGCGAGCTTTCCGATGGCATTACAGGCGAAACTTTAATCCGAATGCACCTCTAACTTCGGGCTAGGTAATACAATATCTTGTAGGATTTGAACGTTCCGGTGTTTGAATCAAACCCTACCTTGTTAATCTTCTTATATCAATCTTTCTACATGCCCAAACCATCTTAACATACCTTTCTCAACTCTCTTTAAATGTATATAATATACTTGCTTCTGCCCACGGCTTCGCCCGTGTAGTATCCGGATAGAAAGTAGCCTATGTGTTATTCTGATGTGTAAGCTTTATATAACTGTTAAGTTTCATCAAAATCCGTTCAGTAGTTTTTGCGTGAAAGAGTAACAAACATTCATCCTCACAAACATTCGCGTTTATAATATTAGTAGCAGGATGCTAAAAATATACTATAGATACAATAAATGCTCAATTTTATTGACATTTTTGCAGAGAGATGAAATATGTATATGGATGGCCATATATTTATTTTTCACACAGCACCATATAGCCCCAAAGTAAGCAAAGCTTATGTAATGGGAACTACAGGACTTAAATACTATTTTTATACTTTTTTATAAAACATAGGTAGGTAGAATGAATCACGTTATTTGATTGATCTGTCTATAAATCGTTTGCAGGTCTTTAGCATAAATACTGTTTCAGTACAATTAGTGACAGATACAATGGCCAGCCTGTGGAAGTACCCTGAGACGGCATATTTTTTCTTCGAATACGACCGGGAAGAAAGCCCGTAAAAAGACCCCTCTTCAACTATATAAATATCCATTCATCCATCGCCAAAAAAGAAATCAAAAGAAACATCTTTAAGACGCCATAGTATATCACAATCTAGAAAACCGTCAAAAGTATACTATGGACCAGTATGTTATAAAAGTATGCAAGAGACGTAAGCTTCCGTAACAATAGCGGAAATACCTCGTGACTCGACTTTGAAACTGTCCTACAATATACGCGATGAGATGATAAGCAACAAAGTACATAATGAAATCACGCGGTTCCTAAAAAGGCTGATGGTGATAATGTGTATTTATGCATATTGTAATGTATGCCGTATTATTTTAAGATCAATAAATAGTCTGCATTAAAAACTAAGAACCATTTGAGGCGAAATAAATTAATTGAATGTTGAATCGTTGTCAACTAATGCCCGTATTTCAGAACTAAACTAAATGTCATATATTTCAACTATCTATGCTTGAGACCACTCAAGCATAGATATTTGAAATATTTTTCATTGAAAACCGGCAAAACAACTCCTTTTATCTGGGTCAACGCATTAGCATTGCTATTCAGCGTGACAATGCGTGCAGCTTCCGTCTGGTAGTGATCTGGAGCAGTTGAGCTAAATCGTTTGAAATGGTATTTAGATAGCTAGCTGTTTCATCTGTATTTATTGTATATACCTAATTGTATACAGTTGTATCCTAGAATAATCAGGTATCCAACACGGATTATGTAACAGAAGTTATGTGATTGATTTTGCTGTCCATCACCTTTTTTATGTCACCTGTGATGGACATACGATCTACCCGATGGAAAGCGTTACCATCACTTCTACCAAGTTGACGCTAATAGAAAACTGAAATGTATGGGATTAATAATAAACAATCAAAAAACATGTCTAGGTATGTCCAATTTCAAGTTCATACATGTTTTTGTTTTTTTTACTGGTGACCTCGTTGCTAAATATGGAATGTAAATTTGGTCTATAGCTTGGCTATTACGAACCAAACCTGATTCATCATGCGTACTAGTTATATTTTTGTGTTAGCATCGCGCAGTCTCGCTCTCCTAGGGCATCAAATCACATTAAATATTTGCAAAGGGAGCGAATAAAATCTAAGAGACGTGATTAAGTGTTAGAAGATAGATGAAGTCAACAATTCGTTGTACTTGTGACCAAAAGAGGGGTGTAATGTAGCTTGTCTGACCATTTTTAACAGACTAACCAGATTAACAGATTAAGCTACATTCAGAGAGTGGGGCGGTTGTGCGTTTGAAGGAGGTTACCAAATTAAGAGCTAATATTATTAAATTAAATACCAGCTGCTTAAAATAGAGGTAACGTACATACATTTATGAAAATAATTCATACCTAAATACCTAATTACTAATATGAATGTTTCTATATATGTAATGTGCTACTTGATGATACTGTTTTATTAGAATTGTGCTATTTATTACTTACCTACGTAGCGATAATAAAATATGTACCTCCGATATCTGTTTGAGACCTCACGCTACCTCACGCACGCCAGCGACGACGCACGCTGGCGTGACGCCGACGAGCCGCGCTGACAGTATGTATGACACTGCGTCTCACATCTAACTAGCTGCGAGCGCTGGAGCGTCGCACGGGGCGACGCTACCTCACGCACGCCAGCGACGACGCACGCTGGCGTGACGCCGACGAGCCGCGCTGACAGTATGTATGACACTGCGTCTCACATCTAACTAGCTGCGAGCGCTGGAGCGTCGCACGGGGCGACGCTACCTCACGCACGCCAGCGACGACGCACGCTGGCATGACGCCGACGAGCCGCGCTGACAGTATGTATGACACTGCGTCTCACATCTAACTAGCTGCGAGCGCTGGAGCGTCGCACGGGGCGACGCTACCTCACGCACGCCAGCGACGACGCACGCTGGCGTGACGCCGACGAGCCGCGCTGACAGTATGTATGACACTGCGTCTCACATCTAACTAGCTGCGAGCGCTGGAGCGTCGCACGGGGCGACGCTACCTCACGCACGCCAGCGACGACGCACGCTGGCGTGACGCCGACGAGCCGCGCTGACAGTATGTATGACACTGCGTCTCACATCTAACTAGCTGCGAGCGCTGGAGCGTCGCACGGGGCGACGCTACCTCACGCACGCCAGCGACGACGCACGCTGGCGTGACGCCGACGAGCCGCGCTGACAGTATGTATGACACTGCGTCTCACATCTAACTAGCTGCGAGCGCTGGAGCGTCGCACGGGGCGACGCTACCTCACGCACGCCAGCGACGACGCACGCTGGCATGACGCCGACGAGCCGCGCTGACAGTATGTATGACACTGCGTCTCACATCTAACTAGCTGCGAGCGCTGGAGCGTCGCACGGGGCGACGCTACCTCACGCACGCCAGCGACGACGCACGCTGGCGTGACGCCGACGAGCCGCGCTGACAGTATGTATGACACTGCGTCTCACATCTAACTAGCTGCGAGCGCTGGAGCGTCGCACGGGGCGACGCTACCTCACGCACGCCAGCGACGACGCACGCTGGCGTGACGCCGACGAGCCGCGCTGACAGTATGTATGACACTGCGTCTCACATCTAACTAGCTGCGAGCGCTGGAGCGTCGCACGGGGCGACGCTACCTCACGCACGCCAGCGACGACGCACGCTGGCATGACGCCGACGAGCCGCGCTGACAGTATGTATGACACTGCGTCTCACATCTAACTAGCTGCGAGCGCTGGAGCGTCGCACGGGGCGACGCTACCTCACGCACGCCAGCGACGACGCACGCTGGCGTGACGCCGACGAGCCGCGCTGACAGTATGTATGACACTGCGTCTCACATCTAACTAGCTGCGAGCGCTGGAGCGTCGCACGGGGCGACGCTACCTCACGCACGCCAGCGACGACGCACGCTGGCGTGACGCCGACGAGCCGCGCTGACAGTATGTATGACGAGTTCAAACCCACGACCTTCGGCTCGGAAGTCGGGGTACAGCTCTCTAGGCCAACATGATACAAAATTAAGAAGTAACATTGTGATTTCAACTGACAAATATCAACAATATTTTGATTACAAAATAACAATTTGTTTTGACAATAAACATTTCAATGAAATTTTAGCCTTGTCACTTATTTTTTTTTCTTCTTACACGGAACAAAGAGTTGACATCCCTAAAAGTAACGAGCTTCAATAAAACAATCAGAGCCGAATAAGTCCTTCCGCTTTACAGGCTTACTCGGCAGACCGCAATCCTCAAAATGTGAGCCAGCCTAGCCTCGAAAATTTGTAATTTATCCGCCACAGGCCCAACTTAATTCAAATCATCTTTTAAGCCTCAGCCGCACGTCACGTCCGGTACAAAACGGGTCTAGAATAAAAGTCAAAATACTTCACCACGCTATCAGACAATTTTTAACATCTTACAACATCAGAACTGTTATCTTATAGCAAATGCGGTGCTTGTCGGGTAAGAAGCGGCTCTCGAATAAACAAAATGCCTTGCCACGCTATCAGACGGGTTAAAACGCCTTATCAAGTGTTGGGTATCTCGTAGCAAAATGCGGTACACTCAAGTTACTGTGGGTAAAAATTTCATCAAGTTCGATTTTTTACAAATGTTACGGTGTCTGTACCGTTTAGAATACACTGTGATTCAGATTTTTGGATTGGGTAGAACGGAGCATATGTTTTGGGTTGAACGGGGTATTGGGTAGAAAAATTGTGGGTTGAACGGGGAAGCACTCCACTCAGTTCCTGCAAAGTAAATTTGTGCCTACTAAGTAATAATCTTTGTAAAGTTGTATTGTCAGAGTTACTTTTCACCCGTCATGACTCAGGGTCCGTAGCGCGTCAGTGTTACCTCTTATGTAGCAAGCGTCCATAGGTTACCGTAACCACTTATCAATAAGTAAGCCGTATACTTGTTTGCCATTTTAGTAGTATAAAATGTTATATATTGCTCCCCGAATTTCGTCTAGCTAGCTAAATCTTTAGGAAATTTCATTATTCAAAACAATTGGTAAAGGTTGTTTAAAACCACTGATTTTCAAAGAAACATCAAAGCTCACATGAGTTTTTACTACCCTTAAATATCGAGGAAACGTGAGGGATGTATAGAGAAAGTCAGTAAGTTGATAAATCTTATTAATCACAATAAGAAGCAAACATCTACGAAAGTTAATTTTAAGTGCCAACGTAAATTATTTTAACGTTCTTGTGTGTCACTTCTGATAGCTGAAACAAGCCAAAACCGACAAGTTTTTTTTAATGGTTATATCGAGGAAAGGCATACGCTCACCTGATTGAAAGTGGTTACTGTCGCCTATTGGCATCTGCAATAACGACCAAGATAAATAAATTCCAGATTAGGTACAAACTCCAAAATATATAGGGTAACCGTACGAACGAAGTTCGATTGGCACCACACTAAAGCTGAATGAAGGATCATCAAAAAAATAACCAAGCAGAGTTTGTTGCCTGATTCTTCTATGCTTAAACGCGCGCGAGGTATCAGCGTAAATTCACATTTAAATTTTCACTCACGTAGTTTTTAAGTTGACGTTTCTATATGATCTTTGTGATTTCAATGAATAAAAACCTATTGACTTTGACTTTTACTTTGAAGCTGTAGTCCACTTGGTCAGGCCTTCGAGCTCTCTCAATTTTTTTCTCTCGTAGTAACAAAAAAAAGATGTATTTAAACCAGCGGGAGATCTAAAATTACATCGCGCAATCTCACAGATTTTTAGTCTGAATAATAAGCTAAATTTTCTAGCGAAGGGGGGTTAAAGCTTTCGATTCTTTGAAGAGATACATAATTACGCTGAGTTGATCATCATTACGATTTTTCATCTCTACCGTTTGCAGGATCCGTTGACGTCACGATTACCCTTTGAGGTTGAGCGTTAGTACAGTCTTTATATGAGAAAGAAATGAGCAAAATAAAACCAAATCCTCATGATGTACATCCTCCGATGTACATGTCAAACCAAATCCCCATGATGTACATCCTCCGATACATTAGTAGTTTACATTTCAAATCAAACTCCCATGATGGACATCCTCCGATACATTAGTAGTTTACATTTCAAATCAAATCCCCATGATGACGACCTCTGTGGCGCAGTGGGCGAAGGTCCGCCTGTGACGCCGAAGGTTGCGGGTTCAATTCCCGCCACGGGACAAATGTTTGTATCTGCAAATATTTGTCTCAGGTCTGGGTGTTTTTCTATGTATATTATGTATGTATTTACAAAAAAAAATGTATATAAGTAGTATATCAGTCATGTAGTTCCCATAATACAAGCTCTGCTTAGTTTGGGGCTAGATGATGCTGTGTGAAAATGTCCAGCATTATTTATTATTTATTATTATTTATTTATGTACATCCTGCGATACATCAGTAGTTTACATTTCAAATCAAACTCCCATGATGGACATCCTCCGATACATTAGTAGTTTACATTTCAAACCAAATCCCCATGATGTACATCCTCCGATACATTAGTAGTTTACATTTCAAATCAAATTCCCATGATGGACATCCTCCGATATATTAGTAGTTTACATTTCAAATCAAATCCCCATGATGTACATCCTGCGATACATTAGTAGTTTACATTTCAAATCAAACTCCCATGATGGACATCCTCCGATACATTAGTAGTTTACATTTCAAATCAAATCCCCATGATGGACATCCTCCGATACATTAGTAGTTTACGTTTCAAATCAAATCCCCATAATGTACATCCTGCGATACATTAGTAGTTTACATGTCAAACCAAATCCCTGTGATGTACATCCTCGGATACATTAGTAGTTTACATGTCAAACCAAATCCCCATGATGTACATCCTCCGATACATTAGTAGTTTACATTTCAAATCAAATCCCCATGATGTACATCCTCCGATACATTAGTAGTTTCCAAATGGAAACGCCAAATGTAGTTTACATTATATTTGGCACATGCCTGCGATTTGCTAGTACTTAGCATTCTGAGCACAAAGCCCATCGCAAGCTATCGAATTTTGGATTTAGAGTGTTCGATAGCGTTTAAGATTCAAACTCAAATAAACTAGTTAGGATTCCGAAGGAAAATTACGAAAACGGAACTCTGTTTGTTTTGTCATGGGGGTGAATTTCGCATCTTGTAATCATTGAATATTTCAAAGTAACTAAAGTTGTGCCCCCCTCTAACCCTCTTACATCACAACCTGGGAGTCCAATGAAAAAGTTTAGTTAAGTTTATTTAAGGAACCAACAACGATAACTGTTTTAAAGGATTTCCAATGAACACCATAATGGTAGAATATAGTGGACATTATTATAACATATACCTATCATCCCATTACCTGTGTTTCCCAATAAATATATTATGAATTATGAATGATCTTAGAAGATATGAGCCATCCAACTTCGTGATCAAGCATTTTTATTGAAACCCCCAGCAAAGATAGCAAGAATTTTATCACGCCAACTTTGTCACAGATAAAACCGGCATAAATATGTAATAGACATAATAAACATGTAATACCGGCAGAGGCGTTGGAATGCGCAAAAAAAAAAGTTGTTCTCAGTACCTACATACGTACATTCCTGCACGGTTCCAATTCCGCGTGTCAACATCTAGATGTGTCAAGTCTAATTACTTGGCTAATGTTCGTAGATGTGAATGTATAAGTATATAGTTTGTACACTACGCACAAACGTCCTCAGCTGGAGTCACGCACACATACGCACGCGTTAAAACGATAGGGCAATAAAGATGTACGCGTTTGGAGTCAAAATGGAAAAGGTCGAACTTAATGAGAGAAATGTGTGTATGTATGTGCAAACAAGGACATGTTTATTTACCGTCATAGACAACGTGGCTTCGCTACATTGTGGACTATATGTGGCCCTTACAGAGAGTGGGACTAGTTCCTTGAAACTTACTTAAGCCTGACTTCATAGTCGGGGGTTGAACAGTCCTCCAAAATTCATCATTCAGCATTTGCCTTATGGCTGGGTGCATAAAGGTTGAATTCGCACATGAATTTTTACTTAGCACCTTAACAGTCCCCTAGGGGAGCCCCTATTTGACTGAACGTCAGAATTTTAATTAGCCATATCTAATATCAGACTTCAGAGCTATGAAATGACACCGTCCACTGATAAAAATGAAATTATTTTACACACAACATTTACAGCTTCAACACACTTGGATTTCCTGTATTGTGGGTATCAGGAATAATGGTACCACAGTACCTAGACCCAGAACAAATTTCTGCAGTACATGCTAACATTAACATTAGTTTTAGAAATCATACCGACATAGCTATTAATTAGAGTGCCCTGTTATGAATATTATGTGTACTTACATTTCAAGTTGTGAACCAAATAATAAATAAATAAATAAATAAATAATGCTGGACATTTTCACACAGCATCATCTAGCCCCAAACTAAGCAGAGCTTGTATTATGGGAACTACATGACTGATATACTACTTATATACATTTTTTTTTGTAAATACATACATAATATACATAGAAAACACCCAGACCTGAGACAAATATTTGCAGATACAAACATTTGTCCCGTGGCGGGAATTGAACCCGCAACCTTCTGCGTCCCAGGCGGACCTTCGCCCACTACGCCACAGAGGTCGTCAATAAATAAATAAAATAAAAATAACATGTGCCTCGCTGCAGCATCCATATCTCTTGCATCGCAGTCGGCTTTTCGCCCGCCGCGCCATCGAGGTCATCAAAATAATCAGGTATTCTTTAAAAATAAGTACATGACTCTACCATTGATAGGTACTCCTTTGACACTCCTTTTGTAATACTCCTTTGAATAAGATGGCACGTAAAACAGTATAATGTCATGATGTTACCACACTGCAGTCAGACGAAGACGATTGAGAGAACATGGAATAAATTGAACACTTCCTACCAAATGGAGGCAACTTCATCTTTTTCATTCTCTATTCGGTCAATTTAACGAACTTAGAACTGCGTTGGTTGCAGTGTGATAGCAGGATAATGCCTTGCCATTTTGAAACAAGTTGCCGTCTCCAGATAGGAACAGTTATCTGACAAACTCTTCAAACAACAAAAGGAAATATTTACATTCAATTACAACCATTACCAGACTTACTAACACGCGACTAATGTAATAATAGATACAGGTTAGACTTATAGAAACCTATCACTGAAAAGAAAAGTGATTGGCATCTCTTTGTTTCTTTTTTCTACGTATAATAAGTATGCATGTTTTTACATAAAAATAGATATAAGTAGTTAATCTGTCATGTAGTTTCCATAATACAAGCTCTGCTTAGTTTGGGGCCTATCACTGAAAATAAAAGTGACTCGCATTCTTTGTGTCTTTTTTCTATGTAAAATATGCATGTATTTACAAAAAAAAAATAGATACTCGTATAAGTAGTAAATCAGTCATCTAGTTTCCACAATACAAGCTCTGCTTAATTTGGGCCTAGATGATGCTGTATAAAAAAGCCGAGCATTTTTTTTTTGTAGCATTCGGAATCATTGCTTAAAACACGTAACAATAAGTAGCTTAATATATACTGATTGTTAGCACTTTCTTAACTTAATCAGGTTTGGCTTCGCCTAGTGTTGACAGTCGCAGTCCTATGAAACTATACAGGGTATTGACCTATCTATAGTTCAGTCTATATGTTTCATCTGTATTTTGTGTATAATATACTTGTACAAAGTTATTTGTCTAATACGGGTATTTATTTGTAGTCGTTGTCTTAGTGTGGAAGCAGGTATTGTTGTATTTTTGTTAATAAACGTCGTTCTTAACTGAATAGTTCGATCTGAGTATAGATCTAAAGATACTTATCATGGGAATCACAAATCAGTCGCTGGCATGTTTGTATGAAAAAAAAAACATTTAAGGTGGACCGTGAACTTATTTATGCAGATAGAAGGGACTGGTCTAAACCAGGACCACCTGTTACTTCACTTACTAAAGATGCAGTAAGAACACGTCTCTTCACATTATTTTAAATCAAGTCTATTCAAAGGTTTTCTAGAAGAGATCGCTCTTAGCGATAAGGCCGCCCACTGTATCACCACAACCTACCACCAGTTTATAAGATTCTATATAAAGTGTTTATTAATTCCGGTGTATGCAATAAAGAGTTATCTATTTATATAAATCTACAAAATGTGTGATTTAAAAAGTGAATGAGTGTAACTGATGATACGGATCAGTTGTTGAGAGATATGAATCACTTTCATCTTTCACTGTACCCACACTAGAGACTTGACGCACATAAAGGTTAGTAGGCACGAACGAAATCCCATTTATCTCAGCTGGGAATAGTTCTGGATATAGTCTAGTGGCGTGCCAAACGCGTGGGGATAGCTAACGTAAACTGAGCAAAGGAAATGCAATTGTTTCGAAATAAACTGCCCTTGTTGGAGTGCTGGTTGTTTGGTGTATAACAAAACCATAAATCGATAAAATCTCAGTTAAATGATTAACACGATTTGTTCGGCTATGGTTGAACAAAAAAACTGTGCCTCTGACCACCACCTACTTGGTAGCCTCAAAGATCTACGCACTGAGTATGTATCTAAGGATGTCTACCATGACATTTTCAGATACGTATTACAGTCGTTAGTGTGTTTGTATTTAAAAAAAGGAAATTATGAAGGATAATTTGTTTTTGTTGTGATTATGTTAAAGACTTTGCGAAACAAATAAATTTTCTTTGATCTACCTTATTTGATTTAATGTTCAATTTACACTTACTTTACAGTAATTATTCACCTCCTGGTTAATTATACCTACCGTTATGCGATTACACACAATTATTTCAGCGGAAATTAAACACGCAGGTAATTTAATAAGTAATTATTTATTAATAAGCGAACATAATATTTTTTAACATGTAAAACCTCACCTCATATAATTTGATACAATAATTTGTTGCGTGACTTTTATTTCTTGTCGAGATTTATTGTCTGGGTCTGGGTGTTTTCCTATGTATAATACGTATGTATTTACAAAAAAAAAAGTATTTAAGTAGTATATCAGTCATGTAGTTCCCATAATACAAGCTCTGATTAGTTTGGGGCTAGATGATGCTGTGTGAAAAATGTCCAGCATTTATTTATTTACTTATTTATTGTATAAATATATTTTTCTTGAACAAGCCATTATATTTTATGGATAATTCGTGGTAAAACCAATGAACATTACAGAACCACTGCGTATTTTACCAGTATTGATACATACAATAATTTTAATGATCTTATCAAACGTTTTCATTAATCAAAATTTCAAGAGACAGCTAGTGTCAGAATGACAGGAAATGTCAAGTGAGAGGAAATACGCCATTATCAAGACTCTTGGAATAGGTTGAAACAGTCGATGTTTTCATCGATGTCACCTAAAAATATATACTTTTTTTTGCAAAATAAATGAATGCAATTGAATACTTTATATCACTTACCTATTCGCGATACGATATTCCCTCGAACAGATAACACCACAAACAAGGTTACCTGCAACAATAAATAATAGGTCAATTATTTGAAAACTAGACAGAAAATTGGCATCTCATAGTTGTTTTCACTTGCTAATAGAACTTCAGACTCGAATAATTCAATCGGCGTCGACGGGACGCACAAATTCAGTTTACACTTGTTCGATGAAGAAAACTAGGTACTATGATGCAGATATACTATTTGCTCGACTGAGGAGAGTTATAATAATAATGCTGGACAAATTCACACAACATCATCTAGCCCCAAAGAAGGGTTCATTACCATTAGGGATTGCGAAGAAAATGGACTGCAGGCCCTAGAGACACTTTTAAATTTAATATTATTTTCATTCCTAGAAGGGACCGTCCACGCCCACTTCTTAAACAGAGCTTGTGTTGTGGGAATTACATGACTACTTATATACCTTTTTTTGGATTTGTGGACCTCAGGATGTTTATTGTGAAGATTTAAGTCCGTGTAGTTTTTAAAGGTGACCAACAAAAACTTATTATTTTCGACAGCTGAAAAAGTTAAGATATTTTTTTATGTTATTTTAAAACCATAATATACAAAAATTATTAAGTAAAAATTATGAAAAACGAATTCACTATTTTGTTTTACTTTCGTTTAATTATAGTATCTGTCAGTTAATTTATATTTTTAACGTCCATTTAA
This sequence comes from Perizoma flavofasciatum, assembly GCA_958496245.1. Classification (NCBI taxonomy): domain Eukaryota; kingdom Metazoa; phylum Arthropoda; class Insecta; order Lepidoptera; family Geometridae; genus Perizoma; species Perizoma flavofasciatum. Next base: position 2,614,820 of record OY292421.1, read on the forward strand.
TTAATTTTTAAAGGAAATCTCTTGAAATACGCCACTTCTTGAAGAATTAAGCCTCTGGAGCCCTGGATTTGTGTCAGAAAAACTTTATCCATTAATACGGCGGTCATCAGCTTGGAACAAGATAGATAGATACCACTTTATTGTACAGCACATAGGCATGTTGCTTACAAATTCAATCAGATCTAATTACAAGCTAATCGCGGAAGTACAATGAGTGGTTGTGCGATTTTAACACAACCCTTTGAGACTGAATTTGCTGGCAGGCTTTTAGAAGTGAATGTTTAGTAATTGTGAGAGCGCCGATCGATTCTACTGTATCCAAGAAGGGAATTGAACACCACCTACCTCTAAGTCTCAGGGGAAGAGATGTCACTTTATGCCACAGACTAAATTCACAGAATCAGTTCAAAGTTCGCTCACTAGATTCGACACGGTCGAAAATTATTTAGATGCAGAACGTTTGCGTCGCGCGATGCCGAATGACCTCCTGTTAGCCGCGGTCGTGCGCGGCGTAAGCCTACCGCCGCCGAGAGGTTCGGCGGTGAATTACCAATACCCTCAATTCAACAGTAGAAATCGAACAGTGGTCTTATCGCTTATAGCTGTTTGCTTTCTGTTTCAGCAGTTACACGTGTACCCTCTGTACTTTGAATGAAATGACAAAGACGAGTCGGGTCACGCTGTTTCACGCTTTGTGAGGATTATTGTGATCCCAAACTTACCTCGTATCTCCTAAAGTTATTATTATCCTACTTCCTACTAATATAATAAATGTGTGTGTGTGTGTGTGTGTGTGTGTGTGTGTGTGTGTGTGTGTGTGTGTATGTATGTGTATGTGTGTGTGTGTGTGTGTATGTATGTGTGTGTGTGTGTGTGTATGTGTGTATGTGTGTGTATGTGTGTGTGTGTGTGTGTGTGTGTGTGTGTGTGTGTGTATGTGTGTGTGTGTGTGTGTGTGTATGTGTGTGTGCGTGTGTGTTTGTGATAACCGATTTTGATGAAATTTGGAATGTAGATAGTTTAGGATCTGGAATAACACATAGGCTTATCTAATTTTCGAAAATGGACCCCTAAGGGAGTTAAATAGGGCGGTAACGTTTCTATAAAAAAAAAATTGTTTGATTCGCTCAAAACTCTGTACAAATAAACTTTAAAGTAAATAATGAAACACGTATTTTTATTTTTTTAAAACTACCCTTTGGGGGTGTGCAATTGAGTTCTAAACTTTGTATAAATTGTAATCCTTGGTTCGATTAATTCAAAAGTTAGTGGGCATTATGTAGTTTTGAAGCCTGGAGACGGTCATATGCTACTAACATACCACGCGGGCGAAGTCGCGGGCAACAACTAGTTATAAATACTTAAAACTAATTATCGTTGGCAGTTTTTACTTAATGCTACTAGTTAAACTTTGTTTTTACTTGTAAGGACTCAAGTTTAAAATGATACCAAGTGGGGGACCAATTTAGCTACTTTGAAGGCTTATATTTCCTAGATATGGAATGGTTAAGGTAATCTCAAAGTTTCAGAATCACTGTGACGCTGCTAGACAGGCTTTTCAGACATATTGTTGGAAACAAAGGTTAATTTACGTACAACACTCTCAGACATTAAGTACAAGACTTATTAATAGTTTATATTTGTACCGACACACGGTTATGGAACAATAAAATCTAAGATAAGATGAGATTAATGTAAGGCAAAATTATCTTATTCAAATAGTTCTGTTACCCTACATGAGCGATGAGAAAAGAAACCCATCCTCCATTTTACCAAAAGTACTGTAAAATATTGTGAAAAAAAGGGAAAATCATTGTTTTATTTCATTTTCTCCTATTTGTAGTTTGTTAAGATAACACTTCTGTACAACGAATTTTGTTCACTGAGCGAGAAATCAGGGTGTGACACACTGCCGGACAGAAAGACAGACATAACGAAACTATAAATGCTCCATTTTCGACATTAGGATTCAGAACCCTAGTAAAAGCGTTTAATCCACTTAGACCTACAGTAGTTCGATTATCGGATCATTTGGACAAAAACATACCAATATGTTATACTGGTCCAACATTTTAGGCATGTAGGTTTTGGGCTAATTAGTATTTTTTTAAGGGATTTGAAAAAACCCCCACCGTTTATTTCAGCGGCGGCTTCGAGTGGCTTGTGGTAATAAAACCTATCCTTGAAGACATACAAACAATTCCAAATAACCACGTTACAATCCCGATAAGTCGTTTGGGAGAAAAATTGTAAAAAACAAACAAACACCCAGACAAACAACCTCTTTTGTCAAACGCATAAATATGGGTGCCAAGTCTGTTGTCTTAAGTCTTTATCGAAAAGCGTATAAAGACCCTAAGGTATCGCTATGCATAGACCTTAATTGGGCAACTTGGGCTGGGAACAGTTAAAATTGTTCCTTAATTCACTCGCCCAAATATATTCAGTCCGTTTGGGACCTACAAATGGTTGTATTTAGGAATGATTAACGAAAATATCAAATTTGAAGATAGAGGTTTATTTTAAAGAGGATTAAAAGGGATAATGTTTGGTTTAATATGTTGATTAGGGTAAAATCTGGGGTGCTTCAGAAGAAACTGATTTATAACATGATAAAAACCGAACAAGTTTTCAAAACGGTGAAGGAATACATCATGAGGAAATCAGCATACTCTAGAACGGAAAATTCGTAGGTTTGTATTCCAATCCAGCCACGCCAAAAACTAACTACTATGCAAAACATAGACGTGTGCTAGATATATTTTTTGGTTTTTATACGTGCCTCTGACTACTCCATTATTAGTACCTTCAAAGATTTGCGTACAGAGTGCAGATCTGAGAATTTCTATCATAGGGAGGACGTTACACGTTTTTTTGAAGTCGCACAAAAAAAAATGTAAAAAAAAAGAGTAGTGATATCCTACTACTATCATAAACGCAAAAGTTTGTGAGGATGGATGTTTGTTACTCTTTCAGGCTAAAACTACTAAACAGATTTTGATGAAACTTTACAGTAATATATATAGCTTATACATCAGGATAACACATAGGCTACTTTCTATCCGGGAACCACACGTGCGAAGCCGTGGGCAGAAACTAGTTATACATAAATAAACATTCGGTGATACATTTTTTATTGCACATAACATTAAAAATATAGTGTTAAAATCATCATGGTTTGGTGGTCGCGGAATGTACTCATGAGGAAGTACCTCCTCTAAGAAATAGGTAATGGAATATGATAACATAAACGTACTATAGGCAGCTTCATCGCCTTAGCAACTCAAATCTCCATCTATTGTTATAAACAAAGGCGGGACGTGAGAGGCGATCTCTTCTAGCCAACCTGCACAATTGTCTTTCAACAATCGTTAACCCTAATCCTCCGTCTTGCGTCGTATTCCTCAACACTGAGGGTCGTGACCCCTTTCTCTCTAGAGTTTATCCTATACGGTGCACCATTGAGATCTGTTGCCAGCGCACTATTTGGCTTCTGATGGTATCTTCTCCTCGAAAAAGGTTTTTCAAGATGGCTTTTCACTGCTTTTCCTATGATGGCAGATGGAAGATCATCTGCCACCAGCCATAACTAAAAAGATAAAATATATCAAGATAACTTAAAAGTTATCTTGATTTCTTTGAGTTCACGTTTATTCTCCGGGGTGTTTAAGGGATTCGCAGCATTCGTTGCCATCACCACATCTCAAACGCATCTACACGCCTGCGGTCTTATGTCCACTCCTTTTTTTGTTTTTTACAACGCTTAAATTCTAAGCGGAATGCTATTTTCGCTAACCCCTTTGGATAGGTACAAAAGCTACAAGAACTCCCTCACGCAAAAGTACGAGAAGCAAATAAACCAGCCCCTCAAAAAGTCACCGCAACTCGGCTAATTAATTGGTACTAGTTAGCAAACAAACGGACGAACAAAAACACTAGTGGAATTATTAAGCAGGAAGCGAAACTTGAGCTGAAAATGTATTGGGACTTTGGGGCATGGAGCGTTGAGAAAGGAGTTGGATACTTTTGGCGTCAGGACATTTGTTTAGATGAATACAGTAAATTCATTTTACTTAAATCATTAATGAGTGTACTAATTGTGTTGTTTTAAGAGCATCTTTGTTATCAAACGGAGGAGGGCGTTGATGTTGCGACAGAGTATTTTTACTTTTGCTAGTATTATCGTTTTTCATTTTGTTTTTAATCACATGTAAATGAAGATATTTTGACTAACTTTTTTTGATTTAATTGTGATGATGAGAGAACATTGCAATGAACCTGTTACTATTTTTACTGTAGAGCCATTTATTTGCATTGTTCGTTCATAAATATAAATTCATTAATGTATCAAGGACATTAAAACTTCTTACGCAAACATACAGAATTCTAACAAGCGCTTTCAAAACAATGCTCAGAAGTTAGCTCAAACATCTAACGGCTAGAGTTGCCAGTAAAATGAATTGTGAAATCAAAAACATGGGCCGGGCCGTCTGTCACTGTCCGACTTTTCACTTGATAGGAGACAGCAGAGACTGGCAAGACTAACATTTGAACCCAATAATAGTAGGCATTGCTTATAAACCTCCCAGCACCAAGTGTATGGCCAACGGGTAACAGTGTCATTCGGATGAAAAAATTGGGGAACTGAAATTTCATATTGGACTTTTTATCTTCTTCCCGTCATTAGATTTTTATATTTAACGATTAAAAAACGTACATTATATTTAATAGAATTAAAACTATCGTGGTTTGGTATCATTTTAGAATATTATTACGACTATACCACGTACTTTACTATTCTCCTGGGGAAGGACCTCTAAACGGTCAACGAAACGTCAGCAGGAGAATAGTAAAGTACGTGGTATATCCGTAATAATATTCTTAAACATTATATTTATATTGTAACTAAGTCTTTTCTCTGTTTTATTATGAGTCAAATAGACTACATTCTATCCAATTCTATTTGCCATGGATCCCATGCAAGAAAGTTGTTGTGTAGTGTCAATATCCCCCAGGCGGGGCTGTGGGTAGAAAGAAAGTCTTTGAGCAAATGGACATGCATTAACTGACACACCTGTCCTCCGCTGACATTTCAACCGTCTACTTTCACCTTTTTTACAACGGGTCGATACAGCTGCTGAGTGCAATTGCACTTAATTGCCTCCAATAAACAATGGAAACGTATTTTGCATATGTTTAAAGTCCATTTAGTAAATTTACGATGTTTTTTTTAATCACATGTAACTGTTTCAAATGAAGATATTTTGACTAACTTTTTTTTTTAATTGTGATGTTGAGATAACAGGGCGGCTAGACAAATACCACTTTTTGTTGACGTTAACGCCTGCGGAAAGATAAAGTTGTATGGAAATGCCACGTGACATTTCCGCAGCAAATGCCATTTCCATACAATTTCATCTTTTCGCAGGTGTTAACGTCTACAGAAAGTGGTATTTGTCTAGCCCCCAGGTGTGTTGCAATGAATAAGAAAATTTACGATGTTTTATTTTTAAATAATGTCTGTCAGAAATAAAAACTATTGAACTGTAAAATACCTCTTGCGCCCAGTTGTTTTTAATATATCTTTTACAACGTTTTCAGTTCAGTGAGTGTCAGACAGAAGCGTCCCCAAACTGCTGGAGCATTGCCCCGCTGAATGGAAATGCTAATGCATTGAGAGCCAGCACTTGGGTAACGCAATGCTTTGACAAAATGTTGAATGTGTACTAAGCCCTGCTTTATCAAAGGACGGCTCTCGACCCCATTACGCTCTGTTAATACTACCATATTTGCCGAATCCAGTCCCTGACAGATTAGTGAAATAATCAAACGGCATCCAAATTAAAAAAAAAGAAATGATACTTCAAAAAGGAACGGATGACATCACCTTCAAAAAGTATCGCAGCAATAAGGTTTTTTCCGTTTTGTACCAACAGCGTGTCCAAATAGATTTATTTTTTCTCTACGCGATGACTATACGACCTTGGAAAGCCCCATACGCTATTGACTGCGAGGACGGTAGATCGATGGCTGGAGATGGCTTAGGACCGTTCGTCGTGACATTATTTTGGCCAGGCCAATACCCAGCAGTGGACAAAGTGACCTTGATAATATACTGATAAGTCGCATTTTTTTTTAGAAGGTCAAGATAAAATACACGTAAAAATAAACGGCATCCCAACATGAGTTACGAGATCTCCCTTTCTCCAAGACTTTGTAATCTTCATTACAAAGTCTTGGAGACTTATTTATAGCCAAAGTAAAACAGTCATAAAGTCCCGTCGGAGGAAGTTCATTATCCTGTGACACAATAACGACATTTGTCCCAAATCAGCTGTAAATCTAAAACGACCTACATTGATTCGGGTTATTCTAGCGCCCCGTATTCTCGGATAATTTCGTCTTCGAGATGATGTTACTTGTAGAGCGATCGCTTTTAGACAACCTTTGGATGGTCTATTAAGTCTTAACTTAAGACATATAATTGAAGATTTGAAGATTTTTAATAATAGCATTCGATATTTTGATGTCATCTCGTGCATGAAAATTTACCGAGAATCAACACTTGTCGATGTTTCGATATCTTTTGTCGGATCTCCCTATAACCACCCGAGGGGATGATTGAAAGGGTTTATTGTGACAAATGTATTGTTGTGGAATATATTAACATGGATGGACATAAAATTTGGAAGTCATGCGAGATCAAAGGTTTTATTCCAAAAACTATCGTGAACTTGACTATTCATATTGTAAAAACGGGAATTTTTACGTACTGCACTATCGGTGAAGGCACCGACTAAGTTTCGACTCATTCTTAGAGTCTTCATCAGGGTAAGTGGTTGCAACTTTCTCCTTCCGCGTCGCGCCGTGCACTACCTACCTGTCGGTGCCTTCACCGATAGTGCATTACGTGAAAATTCCCGTTTTTACAATATCAATAGATCAAAGGTTGTTAGGATTAAAGATAATGATAATTTTATTACATATTTGAACGTCACAAATTCTTTCTTATTAAACTGCATCCAGACAGAAGGTTCTTTACAAAGTTATGTGAATTTATAAAACATACGGTTTATTGTTATTAAAATATTTTCATGTCAGTTATTTTTCTTTGTGTCCCAAAAATGTTGTAAGGCGCCTACAGTTTGAACTCGCATTTTTCTCGGAAAAGTCGGTTGGGAGAAAAATGTTACAAGATAAACATACAACCTCTTACGGCAACTGCATATACGGGCTCCCTACGTCGCGGGAAAATCTCAGCCATAAATTATTACTGTATAAGACCACCTTGTCTAAACTCGGAGAATTGACTAACAACCAAACAGAGAGTTTCACTTTATCGACTAACCTAAATGTCGAAATCAATAATTCTCACATTGCTTCGAACAAAGAAAACCCATTTATTTTTTACCACCCTCAACTTGAGACAGGCCTATTTCACTTTTAAGGTACGATTCTGCATTGTCGCTGCCGTTTGCGGTCTGCGGTCTTATTATATAAATCATACATTAAATCGGTTTTCATAGTTAAGTGTGGTTCATTAAGCTTTATTTAGCTTAAAAGTTAATTGATCTGTGTCACTCTTAAGGTACGATTCCGAAGCCAGCGGCAGCAACCGAAGCAATCGCATCAACCGCAGACCATAACTATAGTCCTATTGACTATTCATTAATCAGTGGCTTTGCGACAGCAACTTTCTATGGAATTGAAAGTTTGTAGCTGCATTTACGCTACCGTCTGCGGTCTGCGGTTGTGTTTCAAAACATTAAACGGATTTTAAAGTTGAGTGAGATTCATTCCGTTTACTTCAGATTCAAATTGGCTGCAATGCAACTCAAACTTGGATAAGTTATACACACGTATAGTTATACATGCGTATAACTTATATAGTTTATTTATTAATTTTATTTACTTATATAGTAGTATAGTTTTGTCAAACATAACTGATATATTTTAATAAAAATAATTACTTTAAATAGTACTTTTTTTACCAGCGCCTTACGCTGCGTGAATTTATATGCATTTGCCATATACAGTGTTTGTTGGTTTGTAAGTTTGTATGTAACCATTTATCTCCGAAACGGCTTATCCGAATAAAAAACGGTTTTTCGCAATCGATTTGTATGACTTCAAGGTAGTTTTTACTAACACAAATTGCTAGGGGGCGCTGCAAAAGACGATGAAAAACACGTCGGGGTTTTTAAAACTTATCAAAAACTAACTTGTTTCTCGTGGTGATAGCGCATCGTGCAACTGTGAAATAATATCGAAATATCGGATACCAATTCATAAACCAAGGGATTGTGAGGGTAAAACGCAGGCATATGCCAATGTAATGTATGGACGTGCCACGAACAGCCCCTGACTTGGTATCCTCGAAGATCTACCCACTGAGTATGTATACCCATCTTGGGGAATGTAGTCGTTAGCGTTTGTTCTTGTTTTACGTGACGTTATCGAAGTGCAACTTCTGAGTGTCATCAGTCGTATCATTTCTCAACTCAACCCAAATAAAAACTTTTTCTCTGCCACAAATCGTTTTGGAGAATGGTCCTCGATTTTGCCTCAGCTTTTTACGATAGTTGGGAATGTCATTTAAACTAGATGAGGTTTTATGGGAAGAAAATGTGCGGTAGGGGTATAGCCACTTATTTATAGGAGAAGGAACCTTAGTAAAAGTGTTATTTTGATATAAGATACTCATATAATATAGTATGGTAAAATATACGCTATATTCAAGAACCAACTAAAAAAGTTCCGACACAAAAAACCTACTATTCAGTCAGTGACTTTATTGATGACTAGCTGCGCCCCGCGGTTTCACCCGCGTAGGTTTCGATTTTATACTCGTGATAACTTCGAAATTAAATGTCTGATTCGAATGAATTAAAAAGTATTTTACTACATAAATACCCTTGATGATAAAAGTATTTATTTGAATAACAATTACAACGATACGAATGTAACCAACTCTTGTTAATACCGGCGATTTAATTACATTTTAGAACACAAAAGTTACTAATGTGACTTAACTATGATATTTAGATATATACTCTCGAGGACTTTTTTGTAGGGAATAATGAGTAAGTACTTTAATCATGCAGTACATCATTTTATGTATCATCAATAGTTTTCTCAGCGCACGCCAAATAATGAATTTTATAGACAAAATTTTGCTACTTTGGGTTACATTATTGTAATTTTCTGAAAGATCTAATTTTTTTTGAAAAATAAATTATAGCCTATGTTACTTCGTGATAATTTAGCTTTCTATTACTGAAAAAATTGTTAAAATCGGTCCAGTAATTTTGGAGCCTATTCGATACAAACAAACAAAAAAAATATTTCCTCTTTATAATATTAGTATAAATGCAACCAATATATTGTTTTTGTATAATTTATATAATATTGTATTTTATACCTACCGAGCTTCTAAATAATAACTTAAACCTACCTATTTGACATAATGAACTTTAGTATATTGGACGATTAGTAATAAGTTAGAATTTATTTAATGTGTTATTTTTTATAAATAACACATTAAATAAATGTTATGTAATATGTTTTTTTCTTTTTTTTTTCACAGTTGACTAAATACTAGAACGCCCTAGGTCGTGGGTATCAGGAACTACGAGTACCGTGGTACCACATAATTCAGGCACGTAATAAATCTGCTGAACATGTAAACATTTGTTCCGCAGCGGGAATCGAACCTCTTCCGTCTCAGACGTCTTGCCGCCCCCACCCCACTGAGGTCATCAAACCCTGATCAATTTATGAAACACAGTAAATACAGAAGAGTAGGTACAATAAGTGGGTGCTAACCAGTGCTAACAAGGGCAGTCTATGCTGCAATGGTGTGTTTTAGTCGAAAAGGTCCTATCTCAGCTTATTGCTGCTCCGCCAAGGCGAAGCAGCGCTGATTTTCAGATCTATCTATAGGTTTTACAATGATACTATCTATTAACAAGCATGTTATAGCAAGTGATTTCTAAACCTTATATAGGTGGACACTGCAGACAGCTTTATGGTACCATAAGACAAAAAAACTCAGTCCCAAAAAGAAAAACCAGCTTTGCTAAGCGTTTTAGATATTTGGCATCTCCTTTTATTTATAAACGTGCATTAATTAAGTGCGATCTTAATTCATGCTCGTTATATTGTGCCAAAGTAAAGATCAGAAAATGGCAGATCACGCTCGACTACGATGAAACAGAGTCAATACTGGTTGCCATCTCGACGACCACTGTGGCGCAGTGGGCGAAGGCCCGCCCGAGACGCAGAAGGCTGCGGGTTCGATTCCCGCTGCGGGACAAATGTTTGTATCTGCAAATATTCGTCTCGGGATCTGGGTGTTTTCTATGTATAATATTTATGTTTTTACAAAAAATATCTATATATGTAGTAAATCAGTAATGTAATTCCTATAACACAAGCTCTGCTTACTTTGGGGCTAGATGATGCTGTGTGAAAAATGTCCAGCATTATTTTATTTTTAACAATATTTTAATCATCACAACTCACAAACTAACTCTAGACACACACTTACACACCCACCCTCTCCAAACACACACACATACACACCCCCTCACCTTCACTACCCATTAAACCTCATTCTGCCCGGCTTACTTAATATTCATTTTATTATTTTTCGATGTTACTCAGGAAATTTTGTATTTACAAGAAGTAATTAAAATTTTGCCTTGCATTTGTTTATCTCTTTTTATAATATTTTTCATTGTTAAACGCTATCTGGGCTTCCGCGACACAGGCTAGACCTAGTGCGGAGCTCATTGTTAAAACTTGTAACTTAGGCACACACTATTTTTGGAAATAAAGTGTTTTGTATTTTGTATTTGTACTGCATGATAAAAAAAAGGATAAACAATTAGGTAATAATTAAAAAAGTGACAATCTAAGCGCAAATTGCACAACCTACAAGCAAGGTATTAAGTAGGTACCTACAGTGAATAAAAAGAAAAAATGGGTTTTACAGTACAACTGGGCGGTGGTGAAATTGCCACCTAGACTCCAAACTTATCTACCTATTTTTAATTACTTAAATGATAAACTTAGCTTATATATTCTATTAAGTGATCTGTTTAGAGCTCGTCAAGTTCTAAGATAAGTATTGACAATTAACTAAGAGGCCAACGCAGAGCATAAGCCTTATGTGTTAGAGATCAGGAAAAGAGGGAAGGGCTGGCGCAAAAGAACCTGTACTATTCCATAATTCCACTTCTAGGGGATTCAACAGAAAATTGAGTTAGTATGTAAAAAAATACGGAAAAAGCCGCACGGCGGCGTTCCTCTACCTAGTATGATAAAAAAAAACAACAAAGAAAAAGAAAGAACAGACACGCCACTGCCAAAGAATTGGCACTGTAGCGCCAAACTTTACGGCAAACTTTTCTTTCCTTATCCCTTGAAACATGTCCGAACATTTGTACCGCTATGAATTGTTATTACGAGTGCTCAAAAACTTTCAAAATACAATAAACAGAAAGTAGCAACTTTCAAGTTAAATTATTTCTTTGGAACAACAATTAAAACGCCCAGAGAGCCGATTTACGTTACTAAAAGTTTGCGGTGCCTATTCCCGAGTCACGCGACGATTATGTTGTCACGGATAAAATTTATCGAGAGAGCGAGATAGTAGCAGGTGAAGTAAGTAAAATTTTTTAACGTTAATCTGGCTCAACTAAAAAAAAAACACGATTGCATTCCCCATGATAAAAAACCTCAGATACATACTCAAGGAAAAGATCATTGAGGATACCAAGTAGGAGTTAATCAGAGGCACGTCAAAACATTACATTTGACACATACCCGCAGTTTGCAATTAGTTAGCGTTCCAAGTAACAGGTTGCAAGCTCATCGCCACTTATTGGAACACTCTTAGGTTTGTTGAAATCGAATTGGCAATAGATAAATTTATAGTTAGCACGTAGGTACGTTTTTACGGGCAGCGATAAGCTAGCGAGCAATCTCGTGTGGAAAGTTACTTACGAAAAGTGGTATGCGCCAAAAACAATGTTTCATACCTGAGACTGTAAATATACGAAAATAATCTTCGTTTATAAAAATTTTGAAACTTTGTGTTCAGTGACAAAATATCGCACGAGACCGTCTTGCATGTTATAGATAAAATATCGCACGAAAACGAGAAATATGTCAGTTTTACGTTCCGTTTTGTGGCTATGCAAATCGTGTGATTTGTGTCGCGCGGAACGTTCCATAGTACGCATGAATGGCTTAATAGTGAACGGATATTGCACAGATATGTGTGTGTCAGCTGTCCCATTTAGTGGAAGAACTGGGGGATGTTATGAATACTATCCTACTAATATTATAAACGCGAAAGTTTGTGAGGATGGATGTTTGTTACTCCTTCACGCATAAACTACTCCTCGGATTTTGATGAAACTTTACAGTAATATAGCTTATAGATCAGAATAACACATAGGCTACTTTTTATCCGGGTACCACGCGGGCGCAGCCGTAGAAGCTAGTAAATAAATAAACATCCAACAGATACATATAATCCTGTCCCCGCACTATAATTCTCTGTGTCGATTGTAACAGGAACTACGAGAAACTGGTACCACAGACATCCAGACCCGGAACAAATATCTGTAGAACATGCGATCATTTATCCCGCAGAGGAAATCGAACCCGCACTCGTAGCTGGCTACTCGGTCGCCATGCCATCGAGCTCGTCGATATGAATGAAAATACTTTATTGTTCAACATAAGAATTAAACAATAACACATTAAGCTTAAATGTAAAATGGACGGTCTTATCGCTTAAAAGCGATCTCTTCCATACCTTTGGATGAAGAAGATTCTATGTGATTTTGAAGTGGCTGGGGGTGTACTTTATAATTTGTATAAGCTAATGCTTGGGACGATTTATTAATCATAATAAATAATAATCCCACAGGGCGCACTTGTGGCTAGTGTTCGGTGCGTGGCTTGTTGCAAGCATCCATAGGTAACTGCTTACCATTCGGTATGCTTTTCTTCTACTTTAGATGTATAAAAAATAGTCGAATTCTACAAATGGTTGATAACGATGACAAATGAGTTAAAATTATATTCTTAGAGAGCTTGTTCTTAACAGTCTATCTGGGTTTAGCTTCATTCAGAACGGTCATTTAGATGGTTATTTTAGATTTTCAGTTGCTTGAAAGTAACCTACATCACAGCTTCGATTCGTCCTTTATGAAAAGGCTATGCGCTAGGCTACACTATTAATTATTTCTCGGTCGGCCGGTGTCTTCAGACTGTGCTCAAGGAGACTTTGTACAAAGCCTCGGTGTCCAATATCCTGGAGTTTATGTCCTAAATATGGCAAGCTAGCAACGTTGGTTAAACTATTAACTAAGCCTTCTGTGGTCATCTCGCATTATGTGCATATAAGCTCAAGTTAGTACCCAGTACTCATTTGATAAGTGAAATTATTCAAATTAATTTTAAAAATTAAATTTGAGAATTGAATGTTGAGATGGTTTGGGCATATGGAAAGGATGGACGAAAGAAGATTAACAAAACAAGTATACAAAGCGAGCGTGAATGGGATAGTTGGAAGAGAAAGGCCTCGGCCAACGTACCCTGACCAAATTGGAGACATTCTAGAAAAAGGCCAGCTACTGAAGTACACTAAACCGCCGAGCTTGTATGAAGAATGTGATAAGGATAAATGAAGCGAAAGAGGTGTGCCAGAATCGTAGCAAGTGGAAATCCTTGGTCTCTGCCTACCCCTCCGGGAAACAGGCGTGAATATATGCATGTATGTATGTACGTAATTTTAAAAATATACCTCTACGTAGTAACAAGGTATTAAAGTCAAACAAGAACACGTTATGAAGTTCGTAAAAAGCACATAATTGAATACACTTTCTCGTAATTCTGACCACGGCTTCGCCCGCGTGGTACCCGGATAACAAAGTAGTCTGTGTTATTCTGATGTATTAAGCTATATTACTGTAAAGTTTCATCAAAATCCGTTCAGTAGTTATTGCGTGAAAGAGTAACAAACATCCATTCTCACAAACTTTCGCATTTATAATAGTAGTAGGATTGTACTTTACTGTCTTCTGCTGGAGAAAGGTATGTATTCCAAAGAAGAAAGTTTCCTGTATTGGTTCTATTACCTAAGCCAATTACAGACAAACATATAATTGACACTTTAAAAAATCTTGTTTTTTTTTTTAGAAAATGCACATTATATCAAGCCACCTCTTCTTTTCTCATATTTCATCCCTCTGCAAAATAATCAACAAAATTTAGCATTTACAATACATATTTATTAATCTAAGGATATATTTGGGTGTAGATATGTAAGTATGATTTTTGTTGCCAGTTATTTTTAATATTATCTTATAAAGATAAAAATCTTGTGTAATAAAAGTTTCTATAATATTGTAACCGCAACATTATCTTTGATGGCTTTCCCTAAAGAGTGCCATGACGAATGATCCGATTAATCATGGTCCACCTCCATTCACAAACTCCCCGCAACCTTTAATATGTCATCGGTATATATCATGGATATAAAATATTAATACATTTTATATCACGCCGTTCGAGATTCTCCAGTACACAAACTGGGCGATGCAGGTGTAGATAGGACCTCCACTCGAAGAAAAAACTATATATTAAATTGCTTGATCTTGACGATCAATAACATAACCGCTGCTGGCTCCAAAACAATTTGTGCTTCTACCGGCAATCCGCGTGCTGGGATCTTGACAGAAAATAGATAATGTACACAAAATTACCTATAACTAAACTCACCCCGACTGCCACAACTTCTATTATGTGATGCACTTGCACAGTTTTATTAGGTTTTCCGCTTTTTTACTTGATTTTTCTTGACACAGAGATTTTATCTTATCACCAAACCGCCATAGTTTTTTTCGCAAGTTTTTCCTTTTTCCACAAGGTGGCGCTAGCATCCTAGCAAGCACGACATGACTTGCTTACTCCGGCGCAGCGATACGTTCGCTTCCGGTTTTTGTATGCCACAATGACTTTGGCATGTGTTGACATGACAGTCGTGAACCCAACCCATTACGAAAAAGGAGGGATTATTTAAATATACTAACAGACATACAAAATCTAAAGTGTGCATGGTGTGTGTGTGTGTTCCGCGTATTCCGAGATCTTTCATATATATTAAACATAAATACTAATTGTACCACGGCCGCTCTGAGCGCCCTAAACCACACGTCGCATCGCCCTTCTTTTGCTTTGCTCCTAAGGGTCGTGGAGTGATGTCAAATTAGCCTGACCTTGCTCAAGAATTGAACAGTCAAATGCAAAAGTTTTTTGTCATATCCGACTGTGTGCGTTCAAACAAACTCTTCAGCTTCATTATTAGTATAGATTGCGTTGGTGGAGTTCGAAATCGTTCGTTATTGCTCACTTTAGGGGACGACGCCCAGTTGACTTTTACAGCCTGATGCTGATTTAATCTGACGACATCTGTGGCGCAGTGGGTGAAATCCCGCCTGAGACGCAGAAGGTTGCGGGTTCAATTCCCTGCGCGGGATAAATGTTTGTATGATCCGCAAATATTTCGGGTATCAATTATCTCGGGTCTGAGTATTTTATATGTATAATTTGTATTTATTTACAAAAAAAAGTATGTAAGTAGTTTATCAGTCATTTAGTTCCCATAATAAAAGCTCTGCTTAAATTGGGGCTAGATGATGCTGTGTGAAAAATGACCAGCATTATTTATTTAATTACTTTTTTGAATCTCTTTTTTATGTCAAAATTTTGTTTTCACCAAAAACAGAATAAATATACTAAGATTTGTTTGTTTGAGTGTTTCCCGATATTTTAGCACAGTTACGTGTATGACGGGAGGAACTTAATCATGATACATGTATGCAGTTGTGCCAAAATCTGGAAACATTGTATATAACATCACTGTACCTACCAGACCATTGTTTGAGATTTAATACAATTTATCTTATTCAAACATATTAATCGTGGTAAATTCTACCGTCCACCCGTCTTTAGTTAAAAATATGTTCGTAGCCATGATGGTTTCAAAAGTTAAGTTAAATACTGTACTCATTCTTTGTGGTATCCAATGTAAACCAAAACTATTATATCCAGCCAGCATCTCCCAGCTTAGTAGACATCAGTATTCTGTGCTCAGAGCATCAACATTCATTGTGAGCTAAATATTCAAAACGCCCGAACCCCATTATAACTTCGATTATAATTGAATACCAACCTAAATAGGAGCGCCTTTCAAAACTCCTCAGCCGTTAAATAAAGTGTTAATATTTGACTTTGTCGGTTAAATTGAAGATCCTAGAGTAATTAATAGATTAACGAGTATAATTTGTATCTTAACTAGAGTTTTGTTGCTAAAGTTGTGTGAAAATTTTACCTAGGACTGGATTCCACAAGACAGTAAAATACTACGCGGCAGATCACGCTGAAGTTGGAGAAATAAACTGGACTCCCATACAAAAGGCTGGTCAACAGCAGCACTCACAGAGAGGTGAGGAATGAAGGAAGGTAATAATTATTATTTATAATAATAATAATCACTATTATAAATAATAATAATAACCTATTGATCAGAAAGGTTTTCGAATATCGATAACGAATCGCATGATGATTTATTTTTTGCTAATTCTGTTTGAAGCTAAAATGTATCATCTTCGCTGTCAAGTGTTAAAAGCATATTCAAAGAGATGTATGCCAGATTGAATTTAATTTTTGATAAAATCGGCCAACGTGTTTAATTAGTCCTTGATTGAGGTCAAGTTGATGAAGTTCAACAGTGTTATTCTACAATATTATTCTTCGAACACCTTTTACTCTGTTTTATAAACGGAAAATTCAAATAATCTATGTGATTTTAATTAATAAAATAGTGACTTTAAGTAACCTGTCAATGACCTCGGTGGCGCGGCGGGCTAGAAGTGAGCTGCGCAAGAGATGCGGGTTTGATTCCCACGTAAATATACTTGCATGTTCTGTATAAATTTGTTTTAAATCTGGATGTTGTGGTACCATGGTACTGATAGTTTCTGATACCCACGACACAGTTGATTCTAGTGTGGGTTCAATAATATGTATGTGTTTGATGAGTGTAAAAAAAGATTTTAAAAAAACAAACTGCATTCATGACAGCTACAATATTTTTATAAGCATTTATATCATGTTATCACAAATGGAACTTTACCATTATACGTGACTATAGAGTGTTATTCACTTTCATAAAATTTACTATTGCTTAAATATAAATAATGTTTAAACTTCAAATAACTGAATTTTCAAAAAAGTTACTACTTACGTAGCTGAAATATAATCAAAAGTATCTACAGGAAGGATTTGTCCAAAACTGCGAACAATTACCAACTTCTTCATTAAAATTTATTAAATGCTTATGGCGCCCCACAGCAGGGCCGCAGGGCAGAAGTCTCCCTGCCCCCAGTGTTTTGTATAAAATAAAATGAATTTCCATTTCGCAAAAACATGTTTCAAAGAGCTGAAGCAACGACAGCTTTCAATACCCACACACAAATATACAGTTATATGATCATAATAAAATATTTGAAACGCCGCCGCGGCTACACATGTTTATGAGTCCATAAACTTAAAGCATGCACGTAGCATTCCAAATAGCCGAAAGCCTTATGCTTTTCCAAAGTTACGATTTCAATTTCAATGTTGCAAACTAGAGTTTGTTCCTAAACTAGCGCAGGGAATCTTTGTTTATTCGATGTATTCAGAAGCGCCGGTAATGTTTGGATATTTATTTACAAAAGTTACACTGGAAACTTGCCCTGATATTTTAGACTGTTTACCACAAATTTGATATTGTAAAAAAGTATTCATTTTCAAAAAGCAATACAGCATTAAACTTGCTTACCGGCTTGAAGCTCACAAGTCGTAAACTCTTAAAGATTTCGAATTACGCTGGCGTATTTCGTCGATTAAAACGCTCAATTTTAACAGCATAAAACGTAATAAGTACCGTAGCTTCTGTGTTTCCAACTTACCGTGTTTATAAGCACGAACGAATAGAACAACAGACACAGAAACAAACACGCGGTCGATACGGGCAAGGCGGGCGGCGGCGTGCGACCGACTCGGCGAACTGACGGGTACTGTAGGGCGGGCGGCTAGGGTTAGGTGGGATTCGATTGGGGAAGATTTAGCGGAGGCTTCGATGGCAACGGCGAGTGGTTGCGTCGGGACAAGTTCAACTTTCTCCGTGAAAATATTAACGTTGCAATGAGGTTAGCGTCATCAATTCTCTGGGTGTTCTGGGTATTTTCTATATATAATAAAAAAAAAAACTATCTATGTAATGTATTGTATTAAGTATATCAGTCATCTAGAACCCATAACACAAGCTCTGCTTAGCTTGGGGCTAGATGATGCTGTATGGATTGTCCAACATTATTTATTTATTTATTAAGGTAGGAAGGTACATAAACACAGTATATAAATTACATTAAATATGTATTTTAATGTACCTACACTGTCTGAACTTTAATGTTGGAACTGGATGAAGCCACGACTGATAAATCGAGAAGTAAAAAAAGGCATGATAGGCATTTTTTTATGTATTGTCTTCCAGGTACTTAACCTTTATGTATAATATCAATACACGTTTTGTATTCATCGATTTCAGCTCCAACATTACATTTCAACTAACAACTACTTAAGATTATAAATATTTAAGCATTATTGATTGGTGAGAGTTGACCTGCTATTAGGGAAACGTAGATCTTAATAAAAGCTTTGAAACAATTTACAGCCTGCCATCAGGTAGTACTGCCTGCGTTATTGTACTCATTCATCATTTTTTATTACCATCTCGCGTGTATATTATCTCCAGGTCTTCAGTGTTCATAGGTAGATAAATAATTCGGGTGAAAAAGAATGACTATTAGGTCAGATTCATCATAAAACTTAAAAGGTTATCAGGAAAGCGACACAGCAACTTTTGGGGTTTCAAAAAATAAAGTTTGGTATTTTCTTCTTAAATTATCTTTTTCTTCGCGATTGATTTTCTTGTTATCATATCATATCCAGTATATTAGACGTGTAAAAGTCTAAATGTTAAGGTGTTTAGCTGTTTCTTGCTAATAACCGTAACGGCTGAACCTATTTAGATGACTATTCATATTGTAAAAACGGGAATTTTCACGTACTGCACTATCGGTGAAGGCACCGACTAACGTGAAAATTTCCGTTTTCACAATATGAATAGTCAAGTTCACGATAGTTTTTGGAATAAAGATTTAGATGACATTTGGAACGGGTATATATAATTCGTCACCTTATAACACATACTCTTACTTATATATGTTACTTTTTATCTGGGTACCAAGCAAGCGAGGCCATGGGCTGGGGCTTGTTGATTTATAAAGGGTACCAGTTCATAAATCGTTATTAGAAGAGTAGAAGAGATTAGTCAAGTAAAGATGGAGTCAAGCATAGGTTTTTGAAAGTCTTAATTTATGAATTTGAGGTTCAAGTCGTTATGAAATTGCGTTTATATCCATTTCACTTGAAGTTTTCAAGACTTATTGCGGAAATGAATAAAATAGAAAAAAGGCGCCTATAGATCTCGTAAGAAACGTTCAGAAACTTTTTTCCTTTTAACTTTAGGCGTAAACTTCACTTCCACGGTAGTTATACATCATGTACCTACCTATGAGTGTGAGTGTGAGTGTTGTACAAATCCGATTGAGCTGAACGGACAGCGAGCATCAAAAGATACTTTACACACCTATCAATGTCAAGTTCCGATGTCTATGAAATTATGAAAGTTTATCTGATGGAAACGGAAGGAGAATACGAAACATTTCGAATATGGTAGACTGTGTTTGCTATCATTGTGATAAGCTTGCAATAGATGACTATGTAGTACTCATTAGAGAAATAACTTAATAACTATACCATTTTTGTACCAAAAAATCTCTTTTACTTTATACTATATTAACACTTATTGTGATAAGCTTGCAATTTCTTGAATGAAAAGCATTCTTACTTAAGCGTTTGTGAGGTCATCCTTCCTAGGCCGTCTGAAAATCAACGCTGGTTCTCATTACTGTGTGGAGCAGTACTAAACTAAGACGGGGACCGTTTGACCAACACGGTTCAGATGGTATAACTAATTACTACAACTGCGTTTTTTTTTTAATCTTACCGTTATCTATAAAATAATCATCTTTACTATTTATTTTGTCCTTTATGTGCTTTGTTGTTGTGTAACCGGCATTGGAAATTAAAAAACGAATTTTGTAGAAGAATACTTCTTCAAAAATCTTTTTCTAATTCGCAATGCCGACATATCACATCTAGGCTCACAAAAAGACACGCCTGTCTTTATTCAGTAGCCGGGATGGCATGACGGATTTCCATACATAAGGTGTCGACCTGGTTTCACGGGTGTCACTGAATTATCCAGATACGGTACGGTCGGATTTCCGTGTTGTGGTATTTCCA
Organism: Perizoma flavofasciatum; assembly: GCA_958496245.1. NCBI lineage: Eukaryota > Metazoa > Arthropoda > Insecta > Lepidoptera > Geometridae > Perizoma > Perizoma flavofasciatum. The sequence continues at coordinate 2,635,316 of OY292421.1, forward strand.
CTCTGAAGTCAAATATTTATATTGAGTGGATTGTTCATGTCCGTAAAAATAGGTAGGGACTGGACATAAAAAAAATACAGAAGTCAATCGAGCACCACAGTAGAGTAGGTATGTTTAACTCAACAGTCGAATTCAGTCAATACTAATATATTATTTGTGTATTAGAAAATTCAAAAGCAGAGCAACCCAATGCTCACTCAATTTGCTTGTGTAATGATTGCATTTTTCTAATGTAACCCACTTATTATAACACAAACAAAATTAGTTTATGGACGAGACAATAATTACTACAACGATTATAATGAAATTGGTAACATGGCTGTTTTCGATTTATTTTGGGCTCAATCAATAATATCAATTAATTATAATTGGACTATTAAGACGAAATTACGGATCTGAGTATCCTTAGAGATTAAAGTGTGGGAAATAATTTGGAGTAATAGTCTTTCATTTTCTAGTTTTCATCCACATTTCAAAAGATGGATACATTACGAAATTACCCATCTAATTTAAAGACTAAATCAAATACTGGAGCCACCTGTACAGTTATACAACGGATTTAGCCGACCCCCGGGAGTCGTCAGGCCAAGATCTAGATTACCTCTTAAGGTGCGTTCAGATAGGTTCACAGCGCGATTACTACCTTGGGAATTTGGAAAGCTTATATGTTTTCAGGGTTAGAATGATACAAGTTTAGTTAACGAGTTTATTCAGTTGGTTAAATATGTTTCAATACCGTTTTTTTTTCGATAGAAGCTGTAACCGTTATGTTACGTACATGATATTCATGTTTTGAAACGCGAATTTTCACTCTTCTTGTGATGTGACTCTTTCCTCTTTATGACGCACCCATACCACGCTAATCTATTACTCCTCAACTTTTCATTTACTGAGAGTTTATTCAGTTGGTTAAATATGTTTCAATACCGTTTTTTTCGATAGAAGCTGTAACCATTATGTTACGTATATGATATTCATGTTTTGAAACGCGAATTTTCACTCTTGTTGTGATGTGACTCTTTCCTCTTTATGACGCACCCATACCACGCTAATCTATTACTCCTCAACTTTTCATTTACTGAGAGTTTATTCAGTTGGTTAAATATGTTTCAATACCGTTTTCGATAGAAGCTGTAACCGTTATGTAACGTATATGATATTCATATTTTGAAACGCGAATTTTCACTCTTCTTGTGATGTGACTCTTTCCTCTTTATGACGCACCCATACCACGCTAATCTATTACTCCTCAACTTTTCATTTACTGAGAGTTTATTCAGTTGGTTAAATATGTTTCAATACCGTTTTTTTCGATAGAAGCTGTAACCGTTATGTTACGTATATGATATTCATGTTTTGAAACGCGAATTTTCACTCTTCTTGTGATGTGACTCTTTCCTCTTTATGACGCACCCATACCACGCTAATCTATTACTCCTCAACTTTTCATTTACTGATGGCTTTACTTTCAGATTTCCCCTGATATAATCATTCCTTATCTTGACCATTCTTGTAACACCACACATCTATCTTAACATTCACATTTTAGCCGCGTTTTTGGTTGCCCAACACTCAGATCCATACAATACGAAAGGTATTATTATCGTTTTGTAAAATTTTCTGTTACTTGTTCCGATTTTATCCATCGCGAATTTATTCTGTTCCTCACGTCCCGGTCTATCTCGCCATCGCCATTTCACAGGCACCCATACCTTTTAAACTGGGTCAATTTATTTTGTCTAAATACAGTCAAAGACACAAACCATCTAGAAAGTTACTTTTTTCCAGGCTTATACCTAAACCAGCCCTAGCCTAGTTTTAATATTGGACACTATTGAGGTAGAGACACACCTCTGCTTGGCCGTAATCTGTCTAGCTTAGGCAGGCAAACAAAATATATTACTTTCCTACAGTACGTAAGAGCCTGGTCTACATAACATAGACTAAAGCCAAGTCATTTTCATTTACCAACGAGCTACCTATTAATACTTAGCTTAGTCTAAGACATAAAGCTCATAATAGTAATTGATAGAGATATTTCTCAGAAAGATGAGAATAAATAAACCAATAATACAAGTTCCGGTTTGAAGGATATGGGTATCGATGAAATCACAGGCACATTTTCTATACCTAAGTATAACAACAATTAAGGATCCGGCGTACAGCGCTCATAACTTAAATCGAAGCACGTCCAAAAATATAGCTATCTCTTTTTGAATAATGCAGGCCCGCCCGTGCTTGCGCAATAGCAATATTAATTTGTTTAAATTTGGTGGTGTTCCGTAATACTAAAAAAGATTAATGAAAACTTGTTGTATTTTTCACTGTAACTAGACTATGTGCCTAATCAAACGATACGTAAAGTATTGTTTCGTTTAATACGAAACAAATAAGAAGAAAACATGTCATGTATGACGTAAAAATATCCAAATTGCGATTCGTTTACATTTCATTTTAGGTAAGTATTTAAAAAAAAATATAGCAAGTTACGTAGATAAATACTATTCAAATGCAAATAACAACATAATATGGTCAAAATAAACTCTAATTACAAATGGCTATGGTATTACGTTTGTATGGGCAATTCATCCAACGTAGGCCTCTTAAGTACAGCAGCTACCAAATTTTCCGCTGGCCCTAAGTACCGATAAAAATACAATCAGAAAAAATAAGTATAACCTACGCACGGACCTACCTAATAAAGTTTTTAGAAAGTAATACTTTCATAAAACTTTTATGACACGCGTACTCAAGCGAAATTGATGTCTGAGCGTTGTTCATTTTTATTTACCCCAAGCTAAAAAACTAACGATTATGAATTGCTCTACAGACAGCAATTTCACAACTCATTCAGTATGAGTTTGAAAGACCAAAAAAAAGAGCATCGATACTTTCCAAGATTCATCTAAAGTGCCGAAGAATTCTCAAAGAAAAAGAAACGCTGAAACGCGAAAGTTGAAGATTGTTCAAGAACCTACAAGACTAGGCTGTAGCGAAATTAAACTTATCGATTTAATAAGTTTATTTTCAATGCCTATTGAGTATTTAAACTTAAGGAACACCTCTGTTGGTTATTAAATTCATATTATCTATTCGCCAACTCTAGGTTTATAATTAGTTTTTTTAAGTATAAGCCCCCACTTGTCTTAAGGGACACACTTGTAAGGGTATTCCCCTATTATTCGTACTATTCTTTAAAAACCAAATAATAGTAATAATAATGCTGGACGTTTTTACACAGCAAATATTTAGAAGTATTTTCTTTAGTGGCCGTAGAAATAGAGAGCTGTTGGTAATATTTCGATAGACATGCATTTTAAAACTTTCTATAAATAATTAAAAAGATAAAATCCGCGAACTACCGTCGAATATAAAGTCACAGCAAACGTAGTGGCTTAACGCCCGCTCGTAGATGTGCTACGCCGTAGCTGACGGCACTTGCTACGCGCTACGATATTTATGCAAGCAGGTGAAAAGTTCTGAATATTTATAAATAGTGATGTTTATTGAGCAGAATACTGACAGATTTACAATAAACAGTTTAGTAACGATTGCCAAGAGCTATCGTGTATTTGATATATTGTTAAAAGGGAATTTTCACTTATCGTACTATGGGCTAGGACACTGACTATGTTTCCACCAATTCCGAGAGTATTTGTGACGACGCAATCTTGAGGGAGAGCGTCACGATTACTCACCCTGATGAAGACTCTCGGAATGAGCCGAAACTTTGTCGGTAACTTCCCCAATGGTAGGTATGTAAAGAATCTTGTTATGCAATATGCAAAGACTATTTAAGTGGTTCTATCAGTTAAAAATACACAAAAATATAAATATAATAATATTGTTTTTAGATGGCTCAATTGTTCAACTGTTTTTTTCGTATTAACGTATTAATAAAAATGAATAATTTAATCTTATAAAATGCAAATTAAACATCTTTGTTATATTTAAAAAACAACTTTGTGATAGCACATGTCCGTTATGATGAAACCTTTTTTTGAAATGGAGTTTGATGAAACTTTAGTAATATAGCTTAGACATCAGAATAACACAGACTCCTTTTTATCCGGGTACCACGCGGGCGAAGTCGTGGACAGAAACTAGTTAACGATGAACAATATTCATCAGTTAGACGAATTTTTCACAAGGAATTCTGCTACTACTTAAACAATTCCAACTAAAGCAGTATTCATGACGGCTACCGGCAATAAAACACTCGTAAGCACTTCATTTCGAGACACTTTTCCCCACATTTCCACCGTTAACAGAGACATCCCGTTGCGTGCCATTAAAATTCAAAAACAAAGAACAGATAGAACCAGTCTTACATTCAAATGAATGCAAATAAAACACCCTGGAAATGCCATAACAGTCACAGACAGATGGATATAAGCTATAGAGCCAGGAGAGTCAAGTTATTCATAAGTTGAAACTATAATGAACCGTTTCATAGCAAATATGGTTCAATACACATCCAAAGTTTTGGAGAAGTTTGCAGTTTTTTAAACCACGGACTATAGACATTGAAAAATCAAAACAAATTAGGTACTTATCTATCCGGAATAGAATGCTTGTTTGCTAAGGATCTTCATAACGACTGAACAGATTTGGATGAAATGAGCGATATAGTGGTATAGAATAACGCGTCAAGCTACGAGTCCTTATTGGAACAGCGGAGCTATTTTGATGAAATTTATCCACGACAGTTTTAGGGAACACTGCTCAATGCTCATACTATGTTCTCAGGCGCTTTAACTATATCATGCTTATATATATTATATATATATTTCTCTGTGTAATCTTTTGTTAGTAGAAGTATAATAGGCGCGTACTCTTACTCGCGTACAATTTAACAATACTTTCTTATCGCTTTGAGGCAAGACATCAAACGACATTAAAATTGCGGAGCCATCGGAGTGGCTGTCGGTTGATGTAGCCTTTGTTTGTGAAAGATTTGTAATCTCAAAAGATATTTATTCCGAGAATTTGTCTCCCGGTAAAATCTACGGTTGTTTGATCAGTTATGAATGAATTCAATTGATCACGACACAAAAAGCCCGTATATGCGTACACAGTAGACGTTAGAATGTGAAATGGCGTAACCGAAAGACATGTAATTAATACCTAATAGTTTTGAATATCTTCCGGAAAGGCTCCAGAAATAGATTTTAAGATCACACGTCACTAAGGGCTGCTGGGGTTAAGAATTTTGTAAAATCAATTTGTAACTACGAATATAAGTAAATACATGAATAAATAATAGTATAAACAGTTAACGTACACATACCTGGTACTAACCCTACACCAGGATTCCTAGTGCGGTGGGTATCAGGAACGAACAACGATTGCCGTGGTACCAAAACCCCCATACTCGGAAGAAATACTTTCAGAAAATACAGATATTTGTCCCGCAGCATGAATTACATAAAATGTATTACTATAAAATGTACACTTAATATTTTTGTAAAAACGCGTTAATCTCAACATGGAGACAAAAGGTGGTTCAACCGAACCCCTCGATGGATATCAACAAACTGACAGTGTTCGGGCTCATTTTTAACATTTAAGATTTCAATAACTTAATAAGTTTTAGTTGAAAACTATATTTTAAACATAAAACTAAGTTCCTCATAGCTTTACATAACGAACCGCGAAACACAAGCCCGTTATAATTAAATGAAGCTCGATAAGACGCGAACACTCAAGCTGCGAAGTTTCCCTGAAATAGCGAATTCATTTCACCGGCTAGGATAAGGAGTAACAGAGAACTTTCTAATTGAGGTTATCAACTAAAATAAAAGTTAAGCTGTTTAGAGATTCTTAATCTTAATCGCAAAGTTTTTTTACTTAAAAAATATTTTTGCAAACTAGCTAGTCCAAAAGTGCTAATCAAATTAGGCTTAAGCTTTAAACTTTTCAACTCCCACTGCAGGACAAATATTTGCATGTTCTGCATATATTTCTTTCGGATCTGGATATCGTGGCAAAACGGTACTCAGTAGTTTCTGATATTATTTTTTGTCGTTTATTGTCCAGTCGAGTGAATGCAGTGGAGATGAGAGCTTTGAGAAGTATGTGTGGTGTAAATTTGAGTGAGGAACAGCGTGTTAAATGAGCAATGTGGAGTGAATGAAGATGTAGTAACGAGAGTTGAGCAAGGTATGTTGAAATGGTTTGGGCATATAGAAATGATGGACGAAAGAAGATAAACAAAACAAGTGTACACGGCAAGCGTGAATGGGATAATTGGAAGAGGAAGGCCTCGGCGAACGTACTCTGAAAAATTGGAGACATTCTAGAGAAAGGCCAAGTCAGAAGTACACTAAACCGCCAAGCTTGTATGAAGAATTTGATGAGGTGAAGCGAAACAGGTATGCCAGGATCGTAGCAAGTTGAAATCCTTGGTCTCGGCCTACCCCTGCGGGAAACAGGCGTGACTATATGTATGTATGTATGTATTGTCTAGTGTCCTTACCTAAGTCTGTTACTATATTTGTGGAAACGTTTAATTGGCCTTAAGCATATAATATGTACCAGTGCATGTATTTATGTATAAGTAATTAATCGTTGTAGCTGTAAATTTTCCTAAACATGTGTCTGTTGGCTGTTAAAAGTTCAATTAGTTATTATTGAATCCGTTCCTTAACAACCTGTGTTTCAGGAGCAAGTGGCTTTTTTTTAAGTATTTTGATGCGCTATTTTTAGTTTTGTACTATAAATAGCGCATCCAAAATATAGTACTTAAATGAGAAATGAGTTGCGATTCTATAATTCTATACGCTAGAATTGTGACTTAGTTTGCGACCGCAGCAAGGGATCAGATGGGACACTACGATACCGGTTTTGTAATTCCAATGAATGAATAATACTCGAAAGGTTCTATTTATACGTTTACGGATTATGAAAGGGTTGGGTGATAGAGAGTTTTGATAAGACCATCCAATTTGAAAAGTTTATCACGGAGCTTCATTTCTACTTTAGTTAATTCGTGTTTACTAAGCCTACTTATTTCGATTTTGTACTTAGAAAAATAATAAATGGGAGTATTACTCGAAGAATAATTAACAGGTTAGCTGTCCGATGAGGCACATGTGCCTCATGGGTGATTGCACTGGTACGTCCATGAGGCATATGTGCCTCATGGCCAATGATGTAGATAATGCAATCGATCTATCGATAATTTTTTTTAATAATTATATTATTTGTAGCATTAGTAAATTATACTACAACCAAATTCTACCAATCAATTTATTATTGAACTTAAACAAAAAATAAATTTCACTTAAAAATTAACATTAACCTTATTCAAACACAAAATTATTCTTTCACCGATGTTACTATTATTGTGAGACCCTTTGAACTAGGGTTGCCAACAAAAATTAGGAAACTAGCCTATTATCATCAAAACCGAAATGGCGATTGTAGACCTGCGATTATATTCCCTCATGTATGTTTTTCTTTAAAACATAGCATACAATATGAAATGTTACATATTGTACACTCAGTTGATACCATTTTAGCCTTTTTTCCAGCATCTTTGGATGATAAATTTTCATTGCGTTTCTTTGCGTAACATCCACTGCAACGTTTTCTTTTTATTTTATTATTACGCTGTCGTGGCATAGTAGTCAAAAAATGACTTGTGGACGGATTTGCTGTTTTCATTAGTGATGACGATGACGTAGATATTTGCAATAATTCTTTGACAATTTGTTCTTGACCAGAAAGAATTGATAGTTTGTTACTGTCCTCACGAAACTCATTGTAAATCAGCACGGAATTTATAATCGAAATATAGAGAAGATCAGCTGCTATTTTTTTATACCAGATGATTGTTTTTCTTATGGGCGTATAATAGCTTGCCAGCTGATCAGATAAATCGATTTCCTTTTTGCCCTTATTATATACTGGACTGGACTTATTATAGTCCAGTATCATGAGTGGTTTTGGAAACTGGTGGCCGAAAGGGTACCTAATTGAATGGTGCAATTCAATAACAGAAGATTGTTTTCAAAAAGATATTTTTCAGATGTCTAAAGTGTTACGAACATAAACGTACATTTTATCATTAAACGTAAATAATTAATTTCTTATCATACTCATCTAACATTAGCAATTATCGATATAATTAATTTCAATCACTAGGACACATAAAGTATCATAAAATACTTGAAGAGAATGACGTAACTTAATACGAAACTTCATGAGCGTTAGCTGTCATTATTTACTACGAGGACGTGTACAAAGAAGATCGAAACTTGCTTCGGGACAGCTAACCTGTTAAGAAGGAACAAGAACTTCAAAAAAGGAGGTTCTCAATTTATCTTTTATTTTTGTGTATGTTATATTACGCGATATATTTGACAATTGTGAACCGATTTTAATGTTTTTTAATGGGTAAGGTTATTTTTCAAGGATGGAATGGATACATGGGATAAAATTTCACATTTCACTTTTTATAAACTTCTTGTTATACATAGTCAGTGAGTAGATCTTTGAGGATACCAAATCAAGACGCTCGTCTAAACATTACATTTGGCATATGCCCACGTTTTGCAAGATATCATTCTACGTTGATTGTAAGCCCATCGCCTCTTATAAGAACACTGTTGGCATACGCCTTCGAATTTTTGGTTTTAGAGCATGCCGGTATCCTCACGATGTTTTCCTTCACTAGTTATGGTTGGGAATTTTTACGATGTCAGTAATGTTGTAGTAGAAGTAGATATCCTTGTAAAAGAGCTCGTTGAGGGAAGTACTAACATCATACCTATCTCGCCGCCAAACAGTAATGCTGGCATTGCTGTGTTCTGGTAGGAGGAGTTTGGGTGCCGGTGAAATTACACACACATGAGACTTTTCACCCGTTATTTCTCAGGGTCGGCAAATCGCGATTGATACCTCTGGTGTCGCAAGCGTTCTAAGATAACGTTAACCGATGGGTCGTATGATTATTTGCCACAATTGTTGTATAAAAAAAGTAATATGTTTTTGCTATACCAATAGAACCAAAATAAACTCTTGGAAAGCAATGACGAATCATAGCTGAGGACAGACAGCAGACTTGCGCTTTTGATCGTAGATAATAGCCGCCGTCCCGCTTCCTCGTTCTATTCCCGTTGCATTGGCAGACTCCTCACACTCGACACTAATTTAGCTCCGAAGTTAATTAATCGCCGGCGATTGGAGCGCACAGCAATTAATAAAACTATAGGTCGATTGTTATTTTTTTGTTTTAACACCCAACAGTCCTTAACTCCACGTGTATCGTGGGTATCAGGAACTACGAGTAATTTGGTACCACAATACTCAGATATACGATTTTATCACGCACTGAAATTATAAAAAAAATACCACTCCCACCACATAAAAAAATACCGACCTGGGTAAAAAATACCCACCTCCTAGCTCAATTATTAGATCAGCTCCAAGATACAAAATTGTATTGCCATTCGAACTCTATGCATATACATATATGCAGTTCGGATATATAATTTGGTTTCACAAACATGATTCCAATAGAAATAAAATAGTATCAATTATAAAGTAATATAAAATTTGCAATTAAACTGTGTATGTACACAGTTTTATTGCGATACGACAATTTCAATTAGAAGTAGGTTAAAATTGTATTCCAAGATTTGAATACATTGATTCTTTGTTATTTAGTTAGTTAGTTACAAGTGAAACTGATATAAGCACGTTAAAAAGAGTCGTGCTGGCCTAGAGACCGGTAAATAGGTTCTCTTTGACTTTCGTAATAGTACATAAAATGTGCATTATCATGTAGTCAAATCTCTGAGCTGACTTGCCTTTTGGCTACTCTCTACCTAAATGGCATCCTAAGGATCTACATACTGAGTATATAGACCTATCATGAGTCAAAAGTAAATACATGAGCCTGTTTTTATACCTAAGACGAAATCATATGTTTGTTTTTATATGACGAATGTGCAAATGTAATAATACCGCAGTATGTTATGTATAAACATAAAGAGTCGATTTTATTCCAAAAACTATCGTGAACTTGACTATTCATATTGTAAAAACGGGAATTTTCACGTACTGCACTATCGGTGAAGGCACCGACTAAGTTTCGACTCATTCCGAGAGTCTTCATCAGGGTGAGTGGTTGCGACTTTCTCCTTCCGCGTCGCAGTAGTGCACGGCGCGACGCGGAAGGAGAAAGCCTTCATCGATAGTGCAGTACGTGAAAATTCCCGTTTTTACAATATGACTAAAGAGTCGAATTCAGGTAATTATGAGTGATGGTTAGTCTGGTAATAGCAGCGTCATTCGACCCATTTGAATATAGATTTCGGTTCGCGCTTCGTATCACAACAAAGGCTAATATAATTAGATCTTGGCAAGGAGCAGCGATTCGATTCAATTTATTATCGAACGCAGTCGAAGATGTCGGGTACTTATATTTCGTATCAAAGACGCCGCATTCGGTGTCAAGTGGCTGGAACGATAAAAATAAATAAATTTAAAAGCCTGTTTATTCCATAACTCAAAAATACAATTTTACAATTTATTAATTTATCTAGATAATTTATGTTTTAATTAATTAAAAATACCCAACATTCACCTAAATTGTCCTGACTCCACACTACGATTCTCTGTATCGTGGGAATTAGAAACTACGAATACCATGGTATCACAACAAATAAAAAAAAAAAAAAAATGCTGGACATTTTCACACAGCATCATCTAGCCCCAAACTAAGCAGAGCTTGTATTATCGGAACTACATGACTGATATACTACTTATATACATTTTTTTTGTAAATACATACATAATATACATAGAAAACACCCAGACCTGAGACAAATATTTGCAGATACAAACATTTGTCCCGTGGCGGGAATTGAACCCGCAATCTTAAGGAAGGAAGAAGACGCACTGCGCCACAGAGGTCGTCAACACCCAGATATATTTGAGTAATATTGCATAATTATTATTGTATATATATATTTTTTTATCATTTCTTATAGTTAGGGCCCCTCTCGGGTAAAGGCCTAAAGAACTGGAGGGGGTGGAACAATAAGGTGAAGGTAATTCGCTTAGACATGTTCGACACAAATAGCAAATTATGAACTCTGTTATTGTTTGCTGAAATGATTTTATAGAACTCGTAATTGTTCATTACTGCACGTGTGTTCATTTTAAAGTGAAAATTACTGATATGGAGCACATTAAAATTATCCTGTATCAGCTTTTCCTATAGCAGACAAAAAATCAATTTTAAAATTCGATTCCCGATGATTTTGGTTAAATTTTCATTAGCTATTTAAAAAATAATGTTTGCATTTCCACGATGGTCATTATTTGCGTACTAATACTTTAGAAATAATTTGTGGATGGAACGGGTCTTTAGGGAGAAGCACCCAGAATCCCTTCAGCACACTGCACTTGTTATCAAATGTACCAATCAAAAAATCTCTTCAGAGCCATACTCACCAAAAGTAAATCACTCCTACACGGGAGCCGAGTTCCGTCGTCAACTGTCGGCGCTACCAAAGAAACTTAGTTTCAAACGAAAATATCTTGTATTTTGATAGCGATGACAGTCTGTACAAGATGCCACCAATCATAAACTGAATCGTAACGAGTCAATCTTCAAAATACAATCATTGCTGGGCTGAGATAAAGGTACTTTTAAATTTATTTATTGGTCTTTAAAAGCCAGCATCGTATCTGTTACAGATTTATAAAGTTTTTACGACCGAATGAGACGACAGCAATGACAACAACGCAAGTCAAATTATACTCCGACTATTTAGAACCGTCGGTTTACGACCGAGGCAATTTAGCATAGGTGTTTTGATTTACGCTCTACACGACTTGTGTAGATTGTTACGTAGATCTACTGTTGTAGATTTTCCTCACAGGAAAGAAATTGTTCTACAAGCAGTGGAGAGTAGGGATTGCAGCGGCATTTTCAATCAAGCTGGATTTCTGGATCAAAGCAAATCCAGCTGGATCTACCGCGGATCCAGCATTTATAGATTTTTCAAAGAAACGAATTATTATTATTTACATCACATATTCGTTTGTAATAAGTAATTTTAGTCTCTCTAATTTTCGAAATAAAACTGCGCAGCCTAGCTCACTTCAATTTGAAGTAAACTCTTATTAAAAGAAGAAATTATAATATAACGAGTTTCCGCCCACGACTTCGCCTACGTAGTACCTAGATAAAAAGTAACCTATGTATTATTCTGATGTATAAGCTATATTAGTGAAAAGTTTTATCAAAATACGTTCAGTAGTTTTTTGCGTGAAAGAGTACATGCATCCTCACAAAATTTCGCGTTTATAATATTAGTAGGAAGTAGGATAGCAGGATTTGACTTAACTTGTCTTTTAAATAATGAAGCCAATCAATTATGATACAGCTTTTTTTACTTTTTTGAAAGTAAGATCTCAAGAAACAAATGTTATTGATGGTGTTATCTCCTAGCCTACTTATTAAAGAACAGCATAAATACCCGGCTACGGAAAAGGCTTCTCTGCCTCTACGCTGGTTGGCTTGAGAGTCATCAAATAATCATAAATTAAAGTTAAGTTTTCACCTCTTTCCCCCACTTTCATAAAGTGCCGTTTCTTTCTTCAATATCGTATTATAATCATTCTCAGTTCCAGTAAGAAAGTTAGTTACTTATTTTTAGCTGATTGCGGATCGGCACCGCTGGATCCAGCATTGCAATCCCTAGTAAAGAGGCTAGGATAACCTGTGAACTTTGGTCTACAACGATAAATTATCAGCTATATATAGGTATATATATATATGGTAGTTTGGTCAGCTATCGAAAGCAATATCACCGGTTTATTCGATTGAAATGTAATTGTGTTGGACATGTCTGCAGATGCTTGCCCGATGAAATCTGGGCAAAAGTAGCGATTGAGTATTTTCTCAACCCCACATTCAGATGGCAGGATAAAGTAGAAGCGTTTGAGAAATATTTCTTTATGATACAAGACCGAAAAAGTGGAACGATATAAGACCTTTGCCCTGCAATGGGACTAAAATAAACACACATAGGCTACTTTTATCCGGGTACCACGCGGGCGAAGACGTGGGCAGAAGCTAGTTTTCCAATAAAATTACCTATAGGTAATGGAAGTGACACTATCGAAATTTGACGTGAGCATTTTGCTTTTTCATAGTTTAGTTTTCTATTGGCGCCAACGAATGCAGAATATCAACTTGGCTACAGAAACAGCATAGATTTATATAATGTCGAGGCAAACATGTTTACGGCCCACCAATGGAAAGCGGTTACCGTCGCCTATTGACATATGGCAATACCATTAAATAAATAATGCTGGACATTTTTTACACAGCATCATGTAGCCCCAAACTAAGCAGAGCTTCTATTATGGGAACTGCATGATTAATATACTATTTAGATACTTTTTTTTTGTAAATACATGCATATTATACACAGAAAACACCCAGACCCGAGACAAATATTTGTAGATCATACAAAAATTAGTCCCGCGACGGAAATCGAACCCGCAACCTTCTGCGTCTCAGGCGGGATTTCGCCCACTGCGCCCACTAAGGTCGTCATTGCATTTAATGTGAAGCGAATATGTTATAGTTCAGCAGACACCATCAGAAGGCAGCTCATTACACAGTTTAGATTAACGAGGACGGAAGGGACTCGTAAAGCGGTTATTACGAGAGTCACGTTTCAATCATGTGTCAGCCCTGTCTTGGTGTCGCGAGGTGTGATGTTAAAACTTCGATGCCGGAAAAAAAAACTATTTCCTCCGAGCATTCACCAGACACACATGATTTCACAACAAAACTGTTTAGTCTTGGAATCAACAAGACTTTATTTTTTCACGTAACCCTAATACGAATCAGCGTAGTACAAACAACAGCAATAAATCCATCTGTGTGCCAAAGTGGCAAGATACTCGATCGTGCACAACCAAGGGTTACATGGAAAAGTAATAATTGAAACAACCCAGGTTATGCCGCAAATTACCTTCCGCGCCCCCTTAAATTTTCCAGTTAATAAATTGTGACAGGCTGTAAAAGATATAGCGGCAGGTACTTAGTTAAAACTTTCACAATAAAATTGTCATTTAGGCTATAACATTTCCACTAAAACTCCAGTGTTCAGTGTAGCATATAACTACGCTGGGCTACATCTGCGTCTGATGCCGTTGCGACACACATGTTTATTTTTATTTTTTGGTCATGAATTTAGAGACTTTGTTTTGCAAAGAACGGACTGTCAACAACGACAGGAAAATGAATTGCTAATGTTCAGATGATTATTGGTAAAACTGACGTACTGAAAATGAAAAGCTTTTGAAGCAGAAACCGTCTTTAACTGGCGAAGGGAGGTGTCTTTAACAGCCGTTGAATTAACGAGTTGACTAGAGATATCGCCGACCTTTTAATTTCAATGTATTAGAAAAAGACCAATTTAATGTTAGACGCAGGTTTAGCCTTAGCAATGCTACCGTTTTTCCAAAGACCTTGAAAATACATTTGACACGTAACGTGTATATAAAACAAAAGAAAGCAGTACCTTAGCCGGGTTCCAATTACAGCCGTAACCGAGTAACGATTCAATTTTCCTCGACGAGGCAAACTGAAAAACTGACAATGCTGTGAACTGACAACGTTGACAGTTCAGTTTTACCAGGGAAACGAGACGTTATCGATTAACGTTTGTAATTGGAATTCGGGGCTAGTGAGTGTATGTAGCTCGGTACAATAAGATACAATGGGTGGTCGTATCGCTAAAAGAGATATCTTCCTGACAAACTTTGTATGTACGGGATTAAATTGAATCAAATGACGGTTTCAACTTTAAATTAAACTTTTATAGATAAACCATCATCCTCATTAAGCCTATGAAGTCCGCTCCTAGACATGGCAGCTGGATATAGACTAACCAACTGTTTAATAATAAGCTTTTAAGATAGCTGTTCCCCGCAATTTTAAATTTAAGTGCGTACATAAAGCTTCCAATTAAAATGCCAAATAATGACGACCTCTGTGGCGCAGTGGGCGAAGGTCCGCCTGAGACGCAGAAGGTTGCGGATTCAATTCCCATGTTCCCATTGGTCATGGGACAAATGTTTGTATCTGCAAATATTTGTCTCAGGTCTGGGTGTTTTCTATGTATATTATGTATGTATTTACAAAAAAAATATGTATATAAGTAGTATATCAGTCATGTAGTTCCCATAATACAAGCTCTGCTTAGTTTGGGACTAGTTGATGCTCTGTGAAAATGTCCAGCATTATTTATTTATTTAATTATATTATTACCACCAGCCTGTGACGTTCCCGGGTTCACCTTTTCGACCGTACTTTCGGGCGGGATTGTACGGATGGAGTAGCGGTAGGTATTAACTGGCGGTATGTTTATTAATGATGATGATTAAAAAGTTTCATTTAAAGTTGAAATCGTCTTTTATTTCAGTTCATCCCGTACATCCAAAATTTGTCAGGAAGATATCTCTTTTAGCGAAACGACCATCCATTGGACCTTATTTGTTTATGAAATCCTGTGTTTTTTTATTGGTGTACTAAAAAAAAAAATTATGTATGGCGACCTCAATGCCGCGGTGGACGAGTAGACAGTTACGACGCAAGAAGTACGGGTTCAATCCCGATGCGGGACAAATATTTGCAAGCTTAGATATTTGTTACTATGTATGTGTCTGTTTGGACTTTTTATAATCTACTAGCTTCTGCCCACGGCTTCGTCCGCATGGTACCCGGATAAAAAGTAGCCTATGTGTTATTCTGATGTATAAGCTATATTAATGTAAAGTTTCATCAAAATCTGTTCGGTAGTTTTTGCGTAAAAGAGTAACAAACATCCATCCTCACAATCTTTCATGTTTATCTAATATTATAAACATATCTATTTTGACAACTCTCAAGCGCGCCCTGAGGATTGAGATCGATTAATAAGGACAGACCTTCGTAACGAACCCTAACGATACCACCAGCTAATTTACTTTAATATTGACTAAACCGCTGATATTCAAGAACACTCAACTTTGCTATAGAATTCCAAACCTTTACACCTATGAACAGTTTTGAAACTCGCGTGACACGAGTTACTAATTTCCACTAAGAAATTTTCCGCGAAACTCCAAATCGGCTATGGCAAAAGTAACCTTTAGCGCAATATGCAGATACCAAATTCGACTGAAAATAGATGATACCTCACTTAAACTGAAAATTAATTGTGTTTAATGAAATACACGCTCCAGATGGAGTACTAAGCTGTGTTTAATACTCTTTAGGTGTATCGGTAATTTTCTGATTGGAATCCTGGAAACCTGCTGGCGCTAGCATTCCACGTTTTTGGTCTAGACATATGCCTTCAAATTTTTGGGTGATGCGGTGGCGGTGGCAATGGCCGTTGCGGTGGCTATAAACTTTGATCGAGTGAGCAAACACTCAGGGGTTAGCCATAGTGCCATTCTATGCCATCATCATCATCATCATCATCAGCCTATATTAGTCCACTGCTGGACATAGGCCTCCCCTAATGAGCGCCATAGCACCCTGTCTTCAGCTTGCTGCATCCAGCATCTGCCTGCAGTCTTTCGCAGATCGTCATCCCACCTGGCCGGAGGGCGTCCTACACTACGTTTGCCATTCTATGTATCGATTAGCAAATAGAAAAGTTAAAAAAATGCATGGGAATTTTGACGTGATCCTATTTCGTTTGCTTATGTCAATCCTATTCATTTTTTAGTTTAATTATAAGTCATAAACAGTTATTTGACGACCTCTGTGGCGCAGTAGACGAAAGCCCGCATGAGACGCAGAAGGTTGCCGGTTCAATTCCCGCCACAAAAAATGTTTGTACCTGCAAATATTTGTCTCGAGTCTGGGTGTTTTCTATGTATAATATGTATGTAACAAAAAAATATATAAGTAGTATATCAGTCATGTAGTTCCCATAATACAAAGCTCTGCTTAGTTTGGGACTAGATGATGCTGTGTGAAAAAAGCCCAGAATTATTTATTTATTTTATTTACTGCGTTTACCTTTTTTGTTATTTTCCCGACGTTTCAACTGAATAATAAAATGCATGAATAATAAAAAATGGTGCTCGCGATAAACACCAGTAAAACTTATATTTACTGATCGCGAAAACTTGACTAATTTTCATCTGTTCAAATCATGATTAGTTTTATATCAGCGTCAATGACTGCAGAGAGTCATCTTGGCTACCAGCTGCTGATCACTGCGCTGAAAAACTGGCTTGCCGACGTTTCGGACACAAAATTTTCGGACACTTTGTCCGAACTGACACTTTTAATTTAATTAATTATTTACCGACGTTTCGGACACCAACAAAATATTGAAGCTGTTTTGTACAATCAGGTAAAAAAGTTTTAAAATATTATTATATTACATACTAAGAGAATGAGCCTTACCAAAACGGAGTATCTTTGCCCACCGTGCAACGCTACTTCAGTATTTGATCGCCAGAGCTACCGCGTCAATTTGCACAGCCCTTCAGGAATTCAATTCAATCACATTCTTGTTTGAGCAATAACTTGGCAAATATAACAGTTTTATTAATGGCAAATAGTAACTAGTTTTTAGCCCAAGGATTTTGCCAAAAAAATAAACTGAAGCAAAAGAAGTACAGCCCAAATCCGAATGCATGATACCTCCCCCCCCCCCCCCCCTCCCCCCCCCGGCCCCTCACTAAGTAAAATAGTTTGAATAAATTTTGTTAAGAATTCCGCGCGTTATGGCACTGTTATGCTGAGAGTGTGAACACGAAAGCAACAAAGTTATATGAAAACGCGTAGCTCTAATTTTTATGATTGTGTTATTCTGATGTATAAGCTATATTACTTTAAAGTTTCATCAAAATTCGTTCAGTACTTTTTGCGGTAAAAGAGTAACAAACATTCATCCTCACAAACTTTCGCGTTTAGGCTAATATTAGTAGGATAGGATATGCATTTTTCAATGTTAGTTTCGTAGAAGATTTCATTTGATGGGTATAGTCATTTGTTTCTCTTAGTGTATTGTTTGGTATTGTTTATAGAGGTATATTGAGCCGTGACGGCTCACCACAGTGGTGATAACGTAGATCCATTTTACTACAATGAGTGTCAAGTTTTTATGGTTTGTAAACAGAAGGTCAATACACAAAGAAGTACCTAGAACTAACCAGTTCCACTCGTAATCACTCGGATATAGACTAACTGTTTGGTGGAAGTTATATTCTAGCATTGCGTCTGACAATATTTCGTATTCTCTTGGCCGGTTTAGTTTCCTGACTACCTTTTATAAGGAATGAATTTACTTAACATTTAAGTCTTAGTCTCTACTCTTTATTGTAACTATCTATTACATAAGGTTTTTCTATTTTTTTTTCGTCGTCGGTTTTGCTGTCTCTCACATCCTAATTAGTAGTCGCGACGACGCAAATGAGCTCAGCTCCCATACGTACGACTACTACATAGCAGCTTATTTTGGCGACGGTGGTGTGGATCGACTGAAGTTAACCCTTCTTAATTCTATTGAACTAACAAATTTAAACAGTTTAATAAACAAAAAACAGAATGATATGTTATGTACAAAAGCAAGCTTAACCCTACAAAAGAGTTTCCTTTCAGAAAACCTTGATCCGTATGTTCAGTATCTAGCTGACGATTTTAAGAAGACTAACTTTGAACAACGGGAAGTTAATAAAAAGTCCAATATGTAATTTCATTTTTTTTTTAAATTGTGTTTTTTTTAAATAAAATATATGCGACATAAAATATATTGAAGTACTTCAAGGGTGAGTTTCAAACAAGCCCAGCACCTATTAGCAGCTTTAGCATGATCAATATATTTCTGAAGTCTCGGCAACTTCCTCAGCGCTCTCAAGAAATCTTCTACGAAACTAGTATTAGCCTACTAATATTAGCCTAAACGCGAAAGTTTGTGAGGATGAATGTTTGTTACTCTTTTACCGCAAAAACTACTGAACGAATTTTGATGAAACTTTAAAGTAATATAGCTTATACATCGGAATAACACATAATCATAAAAATTAGAGCTACGCGTTTTCATATAACTTTGTTGCTTTCGTGTTCACACTCTCAGCATAACAGTGCCATAACGAGCGGAATTCTTAACAAAATTTATTAAAACTATTTTACTTAGTGAGGGGGCGGGGGGAGGTATCATGCATTCGGATTTGGTCTATACTTCTAGCAACTATTTGTTGATTGCTAAAACAAGGATATATTAAATCTTGCATTATACCCGTACTAATAACGAGAATTCTCAGGAAGTGTAATCTTATTGTAAACACAGTTTACATGAGATATTGTCACAAGGGATGAGGTTGAAGCGATCGTAGAATATAAAAAAAACGCTGGAATACTTGCAAATATGGCTATAAGCTGTATGGGCTGTAGGTATATCGAAAACTGAAAGAACCCCATCTATATTCTACAAGATATGTCTATATTTGTGTGTTTTTTGCACTTATAATAACATGATTAACTTAGTTTTAGTAATTATGATCTTGAGCCGGCGCATAGTTTTTTTAAAAAAAATTCAACTTCAATGGAAAAAAGTTAATTAAATGTATTGTATTGTTTAATATAACTTACGCTGACTAAAGTGGTCACACAAAAAAGATAAAACACTGCTATAAACAAAACTCCTAAGTTTTACCCCACAGCATAGCATGATGGTTCCCTCTTCCTTTCCGTAATACACTGAAGGGTTCCTGAGAAAATGAGGAAATTATAAGCATTCACACTCCACGTGCCTAATGCAAAGACACACTGCGTTAACGAAGAAAGCGGGTTTCCGCGGCCCTATTACGTAATCACATGCCCAATTAGTAGAACAATAGCAATAGCAATCGCTATCATAACAAAAATCCCTCGTAAACCTTAAAATAATTCTATCAGATACTTTTACATCTTCTAAACAAATGTGCTACATCCTCGACATAAACTTTCCACGAGTCGAGATTATTCTACATAAAAAAACATCAGAAATCCCTCGTGAACCTTGAAATAATTCTATCAGATACTTTTATATCTTCTTAACAAGCGTGCTTTATCCTCGACAAACACTTTCTAAGAGTCGAGACTGTTCCACATAAAAAAAACATTAAAAAACGTAAGAAGAGAATAAATAATGAGATGAAATGAAAAACATTTATTCGACACGATATGAAAAAATAAGAATTAATTTGGTTAGCAGACAGAAATAGGGTATTGGGGCAGTTGAAACAATACAATGTGTTGTTTTAACTTATCGCAACGATAAGATACAGTCACATACATAATCCTGACTTCGGACTAAGATTCTCTGTATCGTGGATATCAGGAACTCTCGAGTACCACGGTACCACAATAACAAATTGACAGACGAACTCATATACCTATTTCATATACTTAGTATATATGTTTATATTTAGAAAGGAAGACTTACAAAAGACAGGCATCCAAAACCTGCTTTCTACATGAATTCAGTCTTCGAATGCTTTCTTAACAATAAATGCCGCTAAACATAAACAAGACATCGAGTGAGTGAACGCTTCAATGAATTCGTACAGAGTTTCAAGTTGGGTTTGTAAGACATGTCTCTGTTATTTGCAAATGTTGTCTCGTGACTTTTTTGAACGAATACATTTATTAAGAAGATTAAGATTATTAAGATGTCAAGAAAGTATGTAATTGTGAAAGTTTGGAAATTACTGTTCTTTTGTGCATCGAGTTAGACAAAGGAGAAAAAAACCAGATACAGAAAAACTTTCCTTTCATGTATTCCTAGGTTTATCTATCTATTACTATAATAATAATGTAACAGGTCAAATTCTGTACATTGAAGTTATTTAAAAAAAAATTGGAGGGCTCTATACCTCTATAATCGATACTGAAGCCAAAAATGTATTTTTTTCATTTTTGTCTGTCTGTCTGTCAGAATATGGGCCGTGCATAGCGCCGAAACTACTGAACTAATTCAAATGAAACTTGGCATGATTTTCGTTTATACTACGGGGTAGGACATAGGATACTTTCATCCCGAAATTTAGCACGGTTCCCTTGGGAGAGTGGATCAAATTCAAAATTTGTACTTAGTTGTAATTCACTAACGCGTAGTCCGATTTCATTCATTCTTTTTTTGTTAGAAAGGAGGTCCTTTAAAAATTTATGGCAATCGCGAACGAAGTCGCGGGTACAGCTAGTTATAAATAATATCATCATTTGATCATTCATATAACACGGTGTTCAAGAGTTCAATATTCGCGCCATCTAGCGAGACCTGGAGTCAACGTGAATTCATTCGTCCAATCATTTGTTATTCATTCGTTCATTAATTTGCTATTCATTCGTTCATTAAATTATTCCATTCATTCGTTTTATATAGATTCATTCGTATACCTACGCACATTGGTTCGTTCAAGAAAATTGTAACACGTTTGTTAACGACAGAAATTATACGTTTAAATAGAAGACAAATAATTCATTCATTGAAGACGTCCCTGGCTGCCTCCTCACCAGTAGGAAAAACCGCAGGCTACAACATTGGTCCTTACGAGCCACATGAAGAACTTCGCGGCCACGTGGAACGTTGGCGTCAATCCCGAGCCCAGGATTCATTGAAAGAGGGGAAGAGGAGTTGGAGCAGCGGCGAGCAGAAACGGTCTGGTCATCTCACCCATCCTAACCTCTCCCATTCCGACAATTTGCGTTAATTGTACCGTTTTCGTATTTCAGTCGTGCGTTACCTTGTGCCTCGCTTTGCCCGAACCGGTACCGAAAAGGAAACTGTGAGTACTTTTGCCTTTTGTAATCTGCCAAAATGAGTGACGACAAAGTTTCTCAGGTAGCCACGGCTCCTGAAATTATAGTTGATAGGCCCAAGTCCCCCCGGTTGCAAGCACCTAAAGTAGTTAATGGTCGCCTCGCTGAGCTAAAAAAGCAGCGAGCCACTATAAAAGGTAGATTAACTTTATTCGAAAAGTATATTAGTAAATTTCAAAAAGAAAAATTAGAACTGAATCCTAACCTAAAAGTTGAAATCGATTTGCGAATACAGTCACATAGCGTTATTTTTGAACATTTCAATGACGTTCAAGGTGAAATTGAACAATTAACTGAAGAATGTGATATTCCGTCTCAGTTAGAACATAGAGAATCATTCGAAGAAAGATATTTTTCTCTGATGGCTACTGCGAAGTGCATATTGAACGATAGTGAACAGTCATTTTGTCATGGTTCCGTAGATAAGCCTGTGTCGATTAAGATGCCACAAATCAAATTACCTGCCTTTGATGGGTCTTATGACCAGTGGCTAGAATTTAGGAATTCATATCTCACCATGATTCATAATCGTCATGATCTGAACGCTATACAAAAGTTTCACTATTTGAAATCGTCGCTAAGTGGTACCGCTTCTCAGGTTATCAGTGCATTAGAATTTACCGCTCCTAACTACATTCACGCATGGGATTTACTAGAAAATAGATTTCATAATAATCGTTTACTCGTGCAAAATCATGTTAAGTCGTTGTTTACCACACAGTCGCTTCAAACAGAGTCTCCTGCACTAATCAGGAAGCTTATAGATTCCACATTACGTAATCTTCGTGCCCTGCAATCGTTAAATGAACCAACCGATTCTTGGGATACATTAATCGTTTATTTAATTGTATCGAAACTTGACCCAGCAACGGAGCGCGAATGGGAATCTCACAAAGGTTTACTCGTTTCAAAGAAAAGTGATTCGGAAACCGAATCGAAAATTAATATAAAATTAGACGATTTACTTGTTTTTCTCAGAAACCGAGCCGATATGCTGGAAATGATAAAATCAAACAGCAATAAAATTGTTCCTTCGGCTAAGCATAATTATCATGAGTCTAATAGGCAAAACTCAAATCAACAGAATAAGAGGCACTTAAATTCGAATTCGAACCCGCTACCTCACACGCATTCATACGTTTCTACACAAAAATTCACTTCTGATAAGAACAAACAAAAGCGTGTTTGTGTACTATGCGGCGACGATCATTCATTGTATACGTGTGCAAAGTTTTTAAATATGTCTGTGCAAGATAGACATAATATCGTTAGAGATAATAAGCTTTGTCCAAATTGCATACGTTCAGAAAGTCATTCGGCAAATGAATGTTCATTTGGCCCATGCAAATTATGTCAATCAAAACATAATACGTTACTTCATAACAATATTCGTTCCAATGAAGGTTTAGGTACGGTCGCGTCTACGCATAATTCGCTTCCAATGTCCCATAGCCTACAGAAAACAGCTGATTCGCAGGTAGGTTACGAGCGGAATGTACTTACTTGCCATGCAGCGGTACAGCCGGTGTTGTTATCGACAGCGCTTATTGATGTACCGGATTCGAGTAATAATTATCATACGGTAAAAGCCATTCTGGACAATGGCAGCCAGAATTGCTTCGCAACACAATCGTTAGTTAATCGTTTAAAGCTACCAATTATACAGTCCACTATTCGTATTTCAGGTGTAGGTCAAATCGTATCACAAAGTACTCACACCTGCAAAATCAATATTCGTTCGAAAGTTAGTGATTTCAATACTGAGATCCAATGCTTGGTTCTCCCGAGTATCACATCGAAGTTGCCTTCGATAGACGTAAACTGCGAGTGTATACGTATACCTAGCCATATCTCGCTCGCAGATCCCACGTTTGATATCCCATCCGACATAGATATACTTCTAGGTGCGGATATATTCTGGGATTTACTAAATAGTAATAAAATTAAGCTCAGTGCTGGTCCATACCTACATGATTCGAAAATAGGATGGATCATATCGGGCCCTATTCGTTCCAATAAAAATTCGTATAACATTGACCGAGTTCAGTGTAATTTAGTTCAAATCGATTCCCAGTTACGTAAATTCTGGGAACTGGAAGAACTAACCGACTTGCCTTCTGCGATGTCAAAGGATGATCGGTATTGTGAAACGTTATTTACAGAAACTACACAGCGTGACGAACACGGTAGGTTCTCTGTCCGCATTCCATTGAAGGAATCAGCTGATTCGTTAGGTGACTCATTCACCATAGCTAGAAATCGTTTATTATCTTTAGAAAGAATATCTCGTAACGAACTTCACTCTGCCAATGAAAGTTTAGTTTTAACCCAATCAAGTTCATTGTTTGACTTCGAGCGTTTCTCGTCATTTATTCGTTTACAGCAGACTGGTGCATATTTATTGCGATTTATAGATAATACACAAGCGTCCGCAGCCGACTGTAGCCGAGACTGCAGAACCGGTTTACTCACTACGGATGAACTTGAAAACTCGCTTATCATGTTGACGCGCTCAGTGCAACTAGAATCGTTCCCTGATGAGTATCATAATCTCAAAAATAGTTTATCAGTTAAGTTTAAAGATCGTAAACTCGTAAATAAATTAGCTGGTCTTAATATATTTTTTTATCAAAGTTGTATCCGTGTTGGTGGTAGGTTGAGCAACGCCAGTGATTTTAGTTTTGAGAAAAAACATCCTGTGTTGTTGTGTGGTAAACATCGTTTTACTAGGTTGTTGTGTGAATATGAACATAAACGATTACTTCATGCAGGACCACAGCTTCTAGTATATTCCATGCGCGAAAAGTGGTGGATACTAGGAGCTCGAAACTTAGCCAGGCAAGTTGTATATAAATGCGTCACATGTTCCCGCATGAAGGGAAAAACATTGACCCCGATCATGGGTAACTTACCCTCTGAGAGATTAGAAGCAAGCTTTCCTTTCATGCAATGTGGTGTTGACTATGCTGGACCCATGTACATACTGAACCGCAAAGGCAGAGGTTCAAAGTTAATCAAAGAGTATCTACATATTTTATTTGTTTCTATTATGCTTCATCACTCGAGCGGTAGATTTATTAGAGTTGGTTGGTAGTTTAACCACACAGGATTATCTCTTAGCTTAAAACGTTTTATATCACGTCGTGTTAAACCATATCAGATCTTTTCAGACAACGGAAAACATACTTTGTTGGAGCTGAAAAATACCGAAATTAAAAATAATAATTATTATAAAAATAATATTATAATTTAATGACATTTCTGACTTCATCAGTCATCACCAAATTAGTTTATTATTCGTCCCCCCATAACGTCCTCATTTTGGTGGGTTATGGTAGGCAGGAGTCAAGTCCTGCAAGTACCATTTAAGGAATGTGCTTGGCAACGCAAGTTTAACGTACGAGGAGTTCGGAACGGTACTAACACAAATTGAAGCCGTCCTGAACTCCCGTCCAATGTCCCCTCTGTCCTCAGATGCAAACGATTTCCTTCCACTGACTCCAGCACACTTCCTGATCGGCCGACCGTTGACAGCGCCAGCCTGCGAAGACCTGACGACAGTCACGCCCATGCGACTGGGCCGCTACGATCGACTGGAGCAGCTAAGACAACATTTTTGGCAGCGTTGGTCCAAAGAATACGTGTCAGAACTCCAACAACGCACGAAATGGAAGAATGACAATGGCGACATCACCCAAGACAGCCTGGTACTCATAAAAGAGGATAACCTTCCGCCCTTCAAATGGAAAATGGGCCGCATTACACGTTTGTTCCCTGGGAAAGATGGAATATCACGAGTCGCTGAAATTCGAACGGCGGCCGGCATCATTCGGCGGGCCTTTTCGAAGATCTGCCCGCTTCCTGCGGAATCGTCGAGCCAGTGATCGACCCATCGAGTACTCAATGTTGGAAGCATAGATCCGAGTGCTTCCAAGGCGGCCGGCATGTTCAAGAGTTCAATATTCGCGCCATCTAGCGAGACCTGGAGTCAACGTGAATTCATTCGTCCAATCATTTGTTATTCATTCGTTCATTAATTTGCTATTCATTCGTTCATTAAATTATTCCATTCATTCGTTTTATATAGATTCATTCGTATACCTACGCACATTGGTTCGTTCAAGAAAATTGTAACACGTTTGTTAACGACAGAAATTATACGTTTAAATAGAAGACAAATAATTCATTCATTG
Source organism: Perizoma flavofasciatum (assembly GCA_958496245.1). NCBI lineage: Eukaryota > Metazoa > Arthropoda > Insecta > Lepidoptera > Geometridae > Perizoma > Perizoma flavofasciatum. The sequence goes on from OY292421.1 coordinate 2,661,353, forward strand.
AAGACGTCCCTGGCTGCCTCCTCACCAGTAGGAAAAACCGCAGGCTACAACACACGGGAATTTTCACGTATTGTACTATCGGTCAAGTCAAGTCAAAGTCAAAGTCAAAATTCATTTATTCAATAAAATCACAAGGATCACTTTGAAACGTCGGTTTTTATGTACTACCTGTTCCTCCGCGACCAAGCCAGGAAAGAAAGGCAAGAAAACAAGGCTGGTTATTCTTTTTAATTATCCTTTTACAAAACAATAGGTTCGAGAAGGAGCATTTTCAATCCCAAGAGTTTGTGTCATCTAAATAATCAAATATATAGTATGCCTTTTTATAAAGTTTTCGTTTTTAAATTTGTTTATTGATAATTTTTGTATATCTCTTGGGAGTTTGTTATAAAAGCGTACACCGTGCCCTTTAAACGATTTACTAACTTTATGGAGTCTACAAGTGGCAACAGCGAGTTAATCTTTATTTCTAATATTACCATTGTGATTATCGCTTTTTTTCTTAAATAAATAAATATTTTTGTGAAGGCAGCGACTAAGTTTCGACTCATTCCGAGAGTCTCCATCGGGGTGAGCGATGGCGTCTACCGAATAACCGTCGTAAATATTCCCGTGTTTACAAAAAAGATGTTTTATCTGCACAATATGCTGAATTTATTGTATATGAAAACATGCTGCATAAACGGTTTTCTTGATTAAATATATTTATGACAAACTGTTATACTAAACGCACGCTGTGTTCATCTGTAATTAGAATTACGTGTAAAAAAGATCCTAAACAAGCGACTAAGAATTTATTCATGTTAATTCTGTACATGTTCCTTATAATAAAATATGACATATAAAGATGAAGTGAGGCCCCGTTCACCTAGATTAATATCCAAAAATATGGCTACAGCCTCTGTTTATGGAGTTGTTACTGGAGAAGAACAAACCCACCGGTCTGTTTTTTTTATATTAATCTAGTTAAACAGGGCCTCGTTCACCTAAATTAATATAAAAAAAAATGCTACAGCCCGTGTTTATAGAGGTATAAACTAGAAAGAACAAGCCCACCGGTCTAATGCACATGCCTTAAGCAGTCTGAATATAGAGTCCACATCTGAAGTTCTCAGAATTATTGATCAGATTCAGCCCACTTCAAGCACTCGATAGCCATTTCAACCATTCGCCATTTCAAGTCGACCAGCGAAGCGGATTGCTATGTCAGATATTCCATTAGGTCATTGGTTCTGCGAACGTGAAATCCGATAAACACAATCCTACTACTATTATAAACGCGAAAGTTTGTGAGGATGGATGTGTGTTACTCTTTCACGCAAAATGTTCACTGTTTAATAAAGTTAATCGTTAAGGTATGAGTTATGAACGCGAGGCCACATTGTGACGTGTGACGTGTTGTCGTTTTGATGGTCGCGGGCAACTGCCTGTAATTGGTCAGAAAACCACATGAAATATGAAATAATTCGACGACCTCTGTGGCGCAGTGGGCGAAGGCCCGCCTGAGACGCAGAAGGTTGCGGGTTCAATTTCCGCCACGGGACAAATGTTTGTATCTGCAAATATTTGTCTCAGGTTTTTGTGTTTTCTATGTATATTATGTATGTATTTACGAAAAAATAATAATTATCTAGTATATCAGTTTTATAGTTCTCATAATACAAGCTCTGCTTAGTTTGGGGCTAGATGATGCTGTGTGAAAATGTCCAGCATTATTTATTTATTATTTATAATTAAATTATTTATTATTAAATAAATAAATAATCAAATTATTTATTTATTACTTTCATTTTTTGGTTCTTGGACATGCTTTTGGTTCTTGGTTAACTCCCGATGTTTTCCATCACTGTTTCTTTACCTTCATTAATGAATTTAAGTACTTAATTTTACACGTTAATAAAAATACCATATTAAAATTAAAGATATAATGGGTGGTCTTAACCTTAAAGTTTATCAATTCTATTTGAAGAACTAAATAATATACTATCTTAACTATTTTCTAAAAGTTAAGGAACTTTTATATGAGTTTTCTGTGAAAATGGACGGCGTTTAAAACAAGTTATTCAATTCAACTATCGCTTCATTTTAGCAAAACTCATATATTTCCTGCAATTAAGCGAACAAACGTAAAACTCAAACAGAAATCCACAAAATCCAGTAATCTCTTGTTCGTGGCCGTAACAAAAATAATTCATCGAAATCTGTGGTCATATACAGTCGGTGGCAGAATGTTCCAGGCGCCCAATCGTGACGAAATTATGATTCTGTCGCGTAACGTTGTATCGTTCCGCGAGGTATAAATATTTATTCCCAACTTATTTTCATCGGGCAAATCAAAGCGAGTTCATTGATTTCCTTATTGATATCCGGTATTATATTTATTACATAATATAGCCATTTTCAGATCTTTGTTGGCTGTTTTGAATTAATTGATTTACGCCTTGTTTTTGTCTAGATTTGTGGTCCAGACTAAACAAACTGGGAAACAATTCAAATAACAGATGATGGATGCCGTTGAATAATGTAATATTGAGTGAAATTATTATTAAAATATACAGAAATCGAACGAACCATTTTGGAATCATTCCAAAAATTTATTAAAACAGAAATGACATCATCTTGGATACGAAACGTCGTCATTACTAGAATAAAAAACGGTCAACACTAATAAAAAACACAGCATTATCCAGCCCCAAAGTAAGGAGATCTTGTGTTATGGGAACTACATGGTATATCAGTCATTTAGTTCCCATAACAATAGATAAATAATGTTGGACATTTCCACACAGCGTCTTCTAGCCCCAAAGTAAGCAGACCTTGTGTTATGGGAACTAAATGACTAATATACTATACAGATGTTTTTTTTAACAGGGACAGTACCGTTGGACCTGTTTTTTTTTCAATTTGATTCATTTTAAGGCGCTACTCACGGTTGACCAAAAAATGTTTAATGCCAAAATGTTTTTCTCCAAAAAGGAGCTGATGTTTCAAAAGAAATTACACATGTATTTTCTCTGGTTATGGGTGCCCCCGTACTGTCCCAGTTATATAATTATATACAATTTTTATATATTTTATACATATTACACATAGAAAACACCCATCAGACCCGTCACAAATTTCGTGAATAGCAGCGGGAATCGGACCCGCAATCAAGTACCTTTTATTACCGCACCACTCGCCATCGTCAGGGGTTCATCCTCACATCCTGAGGATAGAGCTATATCCTCAGGTATGGTAACGAAATTTCCTCCCACGAACACTTAGGTTATAGAGTGATCTCACTACTGAGGTTTTCTCAAGTGACTACAGTACAGTGTAAAGACAAAACACTGTATCTTTAGTTACACTGTATATTAAGTTACAGTGTTTTGGCTTAACAGGGGTGTTCAGTATGAGGTTCTTCAAAGAGGGTTTTTGAAATTTAAAGGGTGGGAAATGTGCGTGTTTCAACCATCCATAGGCTACAGTAAATGCATACTAACAGGGGGTTGCATGCTTGTTAGACGCAACCACGTTCATCTTCGACGAAAAGATTTGTACCTGAAACAAACAGACAAAAGGTTTTCAGGAAAAAAAACAAACCGACTTCAAATAATGGAAAGTTGATAGAAAGTCCAATATGAAATTACATGCCATTTCTACCCTAGGTGGGATTTTTTCATAAAATTGATAAATTAATAATAATTATTTGATAAATGTACCTCTATAATCCTACTAATATAATAAATGCGAAAGTCTGTGTGCGTGTGTGAATGTTTGTTACCACGTATCTCCGTAACTACTAAACCGATTTTGATGAAATTTGGAATGTAGGATCTGGAATAACACATTGGCTAATCTTATTTTCGAAAATTGACCCCTAAGGGGGTTACATAGGGTGGTAATGTTTCTATGAAAAAATGGTTTGATTCGCTCAAAACTATGTACAAATAAACTTTAAAGTAAATAATGAAACACGTATTTTTTATTTTTTTAAAACTACCTTTTGGGAATGTGCAATTGAGTTCTAAACTTTGTATAAATTGCAATCCTTGGTTCGATTCATTCAAAAGTTGGTGGACATAGTTTGAAGCCTGGAGACGGTCATATGCTACTTTTATTAACATACCACGCGGGCGAAGCCGCGGGCAACAACATTGAGGTATATCTATCCCTATCCATTTAAAAGAAGAATCATTAAAATCTGTCCACAATTGAAGACATCTCGAAACATATACACAATATTTTTCTTTTTAAGAAAAAAAAAGTATATGAAAATTCTAATAATCCTAAATGTCATCCCTAATTTTTCATACATAAGAGTGGTGTTTTAAAATCGGTAAACAACTGGCGAAGATATCGCGTAGCATACACACAATAAAATATTAATTGAGACCCTCCTGTTTTGAAGTCGTTTGAAAACTACTTTAAGATAATTAAAACGACTATTGGAACTACAATGTTTGAAGAAGAAACTTCATTGCTTCTGAAACCACTCCACCCGCGAAGATTTAGCCTCAGATACGTGCTTTAATTAAGCGAGTGCGTCTTTCAGTGCCGGCTGCATACCGCTCGTCTGGAATTCATTTGAATTCGACATTGATTTGGATTGTGATGGCGGAGATTCGAGCGATGTTTCAAGCATTTGAAATTATCGTGGTTTGGTATCATTTTAGAATATGACTACTATTATTTTAGAATATTATTATTCACGACCGTAATAACGGGACGGGAACTTCCCGTCAAGCATGGTCGCGGACGGTGTTCCTGAGGTCCTCTAAACGGTCAACGAAATTTCAGCAGAAGTACGTGGCATCCTACTACTATTTAAACGCGAAAGTTTGTGACGATGGATGTTTGTTACTCTTTCACGCAAAAACTACAGAACGGATTTTGGTGAAACTTTACAGAAATATAGCTTATACATCAGAATAACACATAAGCTACTTTTTATCCGGGTACTACGTGAAGCCGTGGGCAGAGGCTAGTAGTCGTAATAATATTCTAAGATATTTCAGACAACAAAATACTGGATTTGATTAAGCTGAAACTAAGGCCAAAACATTTTTTACATATCAGCGGTGGCAGGTCGCAGCGAGCCACGATAAAATCCATTCTGAGTAGTCATGAGGTATTTTGGCGATGCATTTGAAGATTATAACAAATGAACAAAACTAGAAAAACAAACACGCTCATCAAGTTTACTCCATGATGAACATTCTCAGATTCATATTCAGTGCGTAGATTTTTGAGGATATCAAGTAGTTATAAGCTTATCGGATTTGTTAGTGAACAAGTCTCAGTACCTTCAGAGTTCTTACTATGAGCTGTAACTGCGATAAAAATTAAAGCTATTTATTTTTGAAAAATTTAATGCACTAGGCAACCTGTCATGGGAATGCTACCTACTTACAAAACACAATAGCAATACCGTGCTCTACCACTGGACGAGAGCGACTGATGGCACCACGCTCTATGCACAGTCGTAGAGTACTACATCTATGAAAATCTGATGTATGTTCACAAAAACATTAATTTGTTTAAGAAAAGAAGCGATAATCACAATGTTAATACTAGAAATAAAGATAAACTCGCTGTTGCCACTTTTAGACTCCATAAAGTTAGTAAAACACACGGAACACGGACACGGTTTAAAGAACACGGTTTACGCTTTTATAACAAACTCCCAAGAGATATACAAAAACTATCGAATGAACAAATTTAAACACGTAATTAAAAAAATATCTGATTATTTAGATGACAAAATCTCTTAGGATTGAAGATACTCCAATTCGAACCTATTGTTTTGTAAAAGTATCATTAAAAAGAATAATCAGCCTTGTTTTATTGCCTTTCTTTCCTGGCTTGGTCGCGGAGGAACAGGCAGTAGATAAAAACCGACGTTTCAAAGTGATCCTTGTGATTTTATTGAATAAATTTATTTTCAGCGCGCGGCACCACGATGTCCCGTGCTTCCGTTACAATTAGCGTTATTTGCTACAATGATGGAGCTTGAAGTTTCCTGTGAAGCCTTCAAATTAAACAAATAAAAAATCGAATGCACGAGGCAACCTGTGGGGTGGAATGCTACCTACTTGCAAAACACAGGCATGTCCTAAATGTAATGTTTGAAGGTGCCTCTGACTACCCTATTTGGTATCCTCAAACATCTACTCAATGATACGAGTATTAGCGGATATCCAGCATGCGAAATAAAGTTGTGAGCGTGTTTGTTTTGTTTGTAGTGATGATGATGATAAACACGACTTTCGTACCACGCTTTATATATTTTTTTATATTCGACGACTTGAGAGCACGTAATATATAGCCAAGGAACATAGCACAGAGAAACCGCCACTCATAGCGTTTCGTGCCAGATTCAAATGACGCCACATGCAGCCGGCTCCACGCATTCTCTTAATTAAGACACATTGGCTGCTCTTCGCTACACATGAAGCGCTTATAAAGGGCGGGTCTTATTCTGAAAACAGTAGGCTTTTGTAAATGTTTTTAAGTTAAGCTCAGACTAAACTGTTATAAATAAGAGGGACCGCTATCAAAAAAGGAGTTTACATTATCATCGGTCGACGTAAAAGTTATGTTTAATGCCGCTATCCTACTAAAAAGTTGGAATGTTTATATGTTTGAATAACCACCGTATTGACTGACCAAAAAAATCAACAGTCACGTGACATTTTAACAGCTGATGTAATTTCCATTTAATCTTTCCGCAGACGTTAGGGAAAACAGAGAGTGGTAGTTGTTTAAGGGCCTACAAAAACATGGTGATAAAACTCACCACGGTATTTCAAGCATATTACGATATATGCTATCTTTCAAGAGTAAACGCTCAAACGGAGGATGCCAAAGCAAATTCCTGTACCACAAAGAGGAGGAAAGAGATATGCAATGGGATTCCACTCCAGGCGGGAGCCAGATGGCTGAGCATTAATTAATCAAACATGACAGCACTGTATTGATATACTTTACAAGCAGTAAGGACAGTTCAGTATGCTAAATAACATTTAAGAGTAAAATGATGCGTCTTGTTCTTAACATTTGGCACATGCATAACAGAATTCTACTAGAGTGAATCAGAGTGATTCAGAGAGTAATCCTATAATAATAACCAAATAACCTAATCGGATTTTTCTAGACATTAACAGACACATGCATAGTCTTGACTCCACACTAGGATTTCTTGTCGTGGGTGTCAGGAACTATGAGTATAAGAATCTGCAAACATTCGCCCCGCAGCGGTAATCGAGCCTGTACCTGTTATGTCTGAGCCGGCTGCAAGATCGTCGATACTGCTTCTCATCGCTGATACCAGCTGTGCTTTGTCAAATTGGGGAGGCTTTGATGTGCATCTGATGCTGTAAGTCTGTCTGCGCGTCAGATTGATCCGTCTAATTGTTTTGGGCTGGGACAAGTTTGCGGTGCAATTGAGGAACATTCTGGCGAAATGGGATCGCAATTGCAATTTGAATGTATTTAGCTGTTTCCAGAATTAATGTTAGTTTTAAGCCCCTAAGTTTTAGATTATCTTTTTGATATGGGATTAAATAAAATAAAAACAATTGACAACATCAAAACTATTTGACCAATGGGTGACAGAGTAGCCGGCTGAGACACATAAGTTAGTTAAGTCTGTGTTAACTTAAAAAAAATACCATTGAAAAAGCAAAGCGACATCTGTCGGCAATAATTGGATAGACTTGTGTCTAAGAATAAATTTGATATAAATATGCATAAATAAATAGTGCACGGCGCGACGCGGAAGGAGAAAGTCGCAACCACTCACCCTGATGAAAACTCTCGGAATGAGTCGAAACTTAGTCGGTGCCTTCACCGATAGTGCAGTACGTGAAAATTCCCGTTTTTACAATATGAATAGTCAAGTTCACGATAGTTTTTGGAATAAAATTGATATAAATAATTAATTAATAAATAATTCTAGACATTTATGTATGTCATTATTATTTCTACACCCGATTATTCGCCGATCTTCGTGTCATCATAAAGACCCCGTCTGAAAACCAGTCCCGCACCTGACATACCTAGGTTTTGGTGCAGCATAATGCTTAAACGGGACCTATTTGACCCCACACAACACAAAATTAGACACCTAATTTTTCTGTTTTTTATTTCGTTTCGTATATAATATCAGTTTTGTGCGTATATAATATTACTAGTTGTTGGCCGCGGCTTCGCCCGCGTGGTATGTTAATAAAAGTAGCATATACCCGTCTCCAGGCTTCAAACTATGTCCACCAACTTTTGAATGAATCGTACCAAGGATTTATACTAAGTTTAGAACTCAATTGCACACCCCCAAAATAGTTTTGAAAAAATAAAAAATACGTGTTTCATTATTTACTTTAAAGTTTATTTGTACAGAGTTTTGAGTGAATCAACCAATTTTTTTTTCATAGAAACTTTACCACCCTGTTTAACCCCCTTAGGGGTCGTAGTTACTGTAGTGCACGGCGTGACGCGAAAGTCTCGACCATTCACCCTGATGAAGACTCTCGGAATGAGTCGAAACTTAGTCGGTGCCTTCACCGATAGTGCAGTACGTGAGAATTCCCGTTTTTACATATTCATATTGTAAAAACGGGAAGTCAAGTTCACGATAGTTTTTGGAATATTAACCAATTTATCAAACTAGGTCAACTATATGTTATAAGTAACTTTAGTAATTGAACAAGCTTACTGCAAAGTTTCCCCTGCAGACTCGGCGCTTCGAGCAGAAACATCCCAAGGACTAAACCAAACCAGACTTAAATATAAAGTTAATTTTGACATTCGTTAAATTTCTACAAAGCCAATACAGAAACAAAGATAAAGATTTTTGCCCGCGACTGAGAGACTACGGCATTTACAACAACGATAAATCTCACTTACCTCGTCGAAATGGCCAGTGATGTAAATATACTGTCTGAACTGTTTCTCACCAAGTTAGGGGACGGCCGTGCTAGTAGGGTGCACCTGATTTTGAAATAAAGAAAACTGGAGCGAGAGAGAGATTTAAAGTAGGTACGGTACTTATACAATTTCTACTGCGAAATTACCTTCTACGGCGGCGTAACGTAGACTAAACTATCTACGGCGTAAAAAACTAAGGTTCTATACTCTGCCTTAATGCAAGATAAGTATTGACTATGTCTGTCGTATTTCGACGACCTTTGTTGCGCAGTGGGCGAAGGTCCGCCTGAGACGCAGAAGGTTGCGAGTTCGATTCCTGACACGGGACAAATGTTTGTAAGATCTGCAAATATTTGTCTCAGGTCTGGGTGTTTTTCTATGTATAATATGTATGTATTTACAAAAAAAAAGTATATAAGTAGTATATCAGTCATGTAGTTCCCATAATACAAGCTCCGCTTAGTTTGGGGCTAGATGATGCTGTGTGAAAAATGTCCAGCATTACATTATTCATTATTTAAAATGAGCTGTGGGCAAATACAATTACCGAGAGGTGTCTCAGAGACAAGGCGACCTCGGTCGCGCGGTGGGCTAGCAGCCAGCTGCGCCACAAGAGGTGCGGGCTCTATTCCCGCTACGGTACTCGTAGTTTCTGATAGCCACGATACAGGGAATTCTAGTGTTGGCTCAGGACTGTTTATGTGTCTGTTGTTTATTTATTAGATGGCGGGATACCTAATAAAACTAGAACGAAGACAAAGACCACAAATTTTGAAAAAAATGAAGTAGGCCTTCGCCCAGCAGCGGGACACGAACAGCTAAGAAATTAAAAAAAAAATACTACCCATGTATTAGCCTAGCTTCCCACCATAATCAAAACATCCTACTATCCTATCCTACTAATATTATAAACGTGAAAATTTGTGAGGATGTTTGTTACTCTTCCACGCAAATACTACTGAACGGATTTTGATGAAACTTTACAGTAATATACCTTATACATCAGAATAACACATAGGCTACTTTTTATCCGGGTACCACGCGGACGAAGCCGTGGGCAAAAGCTAGTATTGAAATAAAAATAAAGAACAGCTTCTAGATAAATGGCTCTTTAATAAAAAGCTTTAAAAACAAAATTCTTTGTTTGTTTAATAAAGTTGCTTTATGCAGACATTTTTAAAGGTGAAAGTTATAAAGCTGATATTTACAAAAAAAATATATGGAGGATATTATTTAGAGCGTTTAAAACACGGAATTTAAAAAACGGGCTTTGAATATCCGTGATACGCAGACGGTCAAATTCTTGAGGATTTTCTTTATTGAATTTATTTTTCAATCTCGTCCATACTTTAATAGAGTTCAAGAGTTTGCCTGATAAAGCTCATTTTAAACGATTTTTGCTAAGACAAGATCTAAACTAGGAAATGGAATCTACACGGTTATGAATATATAATAATATAATATATAATGCTGGACAATTACACACAGCATCATCTAGCCCTAAAGTAAGCAGAGCTTGTGTTATGGGAACTACATGACTGATATACTACTTATATATATATTTTTTGTAAATACATACATATTATACATAGAAAACACCCAGACCCGAGACAAATATTCGCAGATAGTACAAACATTTGTCCCGTGGCGGGAATTGAACCCGCAACCTTCTGCGTCTCAGGCGGACCTTCGCCCACTGCGCCACAGAGGTCGTCAGATATAATTTTAACGAAAACATAAATGTAGCCGGTAGTAGTGGTAAATCGTTCACAATTAAAGAGTATCAGCTGCCGAAATGTCAGGAAACAATCAAACTCACAAACCATGCTAAATATACTGTTTTAACTGTAAAATAAGGCAAGATTACCAAGACTACTTTGAACCTGTAGAATCTAAAACTACATAAATTATAATATAGATAATACAATAATTCCTAATATTAAAATTATCGTGGTTTGGTATCATTTTGGAGTTAGCAGTTCCCGTCCCACGACCGTCGAGCGTGGTCGCGGACGGTGCTCATGAGGAAGGACCTCTAAACGGTCAACGAAACGTCAGCAGGAGAATAGTAAAGTACGTGGTATAGTCGTAATAATATTCTAAAATAATTCCTTACTTGCAAGATTGCCGGCAATTTTGGTCACACTACACAAACATGAATATGTTTCATAGTATATTCAATGAAAAGTTTATGATTTATGTGTCGTCTCTGCGGTAGCGGCGATATGATGGTGACACTGTTTGGGTTACGATCTAAACTGATACTATTATGGTATAGGTGTTTAGAACTCTCTCTCTGAACTCAGTCATCATCATTATCATCTCAATTCCGAAGCCTCCTATTGAGGATACTATTAGCGTGCTAGGTAGGTAGCCTCTTCAAATAAAATCCTTTTTATGTTGCCTTTAATGAGCGAAACTACAATATTAGTTTTTATGTGGCTTTTAGAATAAAATGATAAATTCAACACGTCTTTCGCTATGAGATCGACGGCCAAGTGCAGGGCACAGGGTCACGCCGGTTCAGCCGCCCGGAGGGGGGGCTTCTTCGTGCCTCGGTTCGTTATTATTTGCCTAAAAACCTTCACTGTCCTGTGCGTATCTCGTTTAGGTATTCCCTGCGAACGTTTTGGTACCGTCAACCCCCTTTTTTCGTCCAGACGGAGTGGTGGATGCGGAGTGGTGACTCCACCACCCGATGAAAACTTTGCTCCAGGCCAGGCATGGTGATTGATGGTGGGAGTACATCATCACTCACAGCGCCTGGCCAATTGTACAGCTCAACTTAAATTGAATTTATTCCTCTGTCGCCAACGTAGTAGATTTTCGCCAGACGAAGGATGTATTGTGGACTCGGTAATAAACAAAAATATTAAAAGTTATCAACAGACATTACCCTCACGTGGATTCTCTGGGTTGCCGAACCCAAACCAAAATCTTTATTTTGAGATGATGCAAGCATATATGCAGCAAGAATCGATCACACACCTATTATCTAGATTATAAATTAGTTAAAGACTACATTCTCCAGGCGTTGTGGTTTTTCTGTAAGCCTGTTTAACGCCAAGTATTTCGATTTTTATTTATTTTTAATTATTTACTGTCACAAAGCTTACTATTCAATTAAAACGAACACCAGTGAATTATTTACGACAAATAAAATGATTCGAATAATGATTACATGAACAAACAATTCGACAAAGTATTTTGATAATCCTCGCTCAACTGGCGTATCTGATGTTATGATGATAATTATTTCTGATAATTTACGGTCAGCTAATTTCAAAATTTTGTTGAATGTTTCATATTTTCACTCAGAGGGGTTATATCAAAATATTGTTGAATAGTTTCTTAGACCTATTGAAATAAGCCCTAAAATATTATTTTGATAGCCATATTTATACAACAGTGGTGGATCTTCAAAATGTTTGTACAGAGACTGTATCTTTAGGACCAAACTGTGGTTGCACATACGCGTAGTTGTTTTAACGTCGAGTCACTCCTATCCATACATCTACTTGTTCACCCACCATATCAGCGCCGCGCTATAACATTGATGAAGAATAAGATGAGAGTGAATGAAGAAAAAATGGTATGTCACGATCGTGTGTATCAGGTGTGTATTTACATACCTAGGTATGTATGCAATAATAACAAATACCTAGGCGTACGTCAGGCGCTCGGTACTGCAACATATGAATTCTTATAACTTATATTAGCGCATTCGAAACCTAGCAAAACGCTTGCCCAGACCACTTGTTAGCAGTATAATTTATTTCTTTTTTATTCATTCCATTTTTATCGGCTTCTAATCTTAGTTTTCTGGCTACGCCGACGGTATCTAAGATCATCGGGCGGAAAATGCCGATAAGAAATACCCTTTGTATGTTTCTAACCCAATGAAAAGCCTTTCTTAAAAATAATGCACCATTGAGATGAAACCAGAACTTTTCCCGTCACGCGCGTAAACCAAAAAGCCACACAACATCGAAACTAAAACATAATATTTCACACTCCGGCAAAGAAATCGAAAGCTCCATTAAAGGCTCAACGGGGGACTCCCCACGACCAACTTCAGAAGAGCCGGCATTCCAGCCAGCCGCGTGGAAAAACAGGGCTTTTACACATGGTCGCGGTTATAACCAGAACTTAGCAAAGTCGAGTAATAGTAGTGTACACTTAATATTACTAAATGTATAGTCGTTACGGTATTTCGCTAGGAAGGAGTTGCTCGGTATGGTTGGAATATCGAGTTCATGCAGTATTTGCTTAGCTTAGAGTGCTCTGAATGATTTCCATCATCATCATAATGTACAGTCTGTCTCATCCTAGGCATAATACTCTCTTCGTTTGTTTGTGCCATCCGCCTCGATCTTGCGCCGATTGGAACCACCTGCGGTTTTTAGTATGTCGCAGACCGATCTTGCTGGCGGACGAACTGTGCTCCTTTTACCGTCTCGGCGCCACCACTTAGGAAGAATTCTGTACCTCAGTAAGCAAGCTGAATTGTTTTAGACTAGAATTAGATGTACAATATATTGGTGGGGAAAAAAATATTTCCGTCAAAATTACCATCCATGCAATGAATATCTGAGAAGCGCACTGAATTCATTCAATACAAATCTTTCCTTTCGGTCAAAGGCACAAAAAACGAGTTGAAGCCACGAGTTTCAGGTGAGAAATAGAGCCCCACTGATTTTTTATGGAAATTATTTTTTTAGGTTGACAACCGTTCTTCAAAAATAGAATAATGCCGTTTTTATTTAAATTCCGATGAATGTTTCCAATGAACAAATCTCTCTAACTACAAAAGATAAGGTAGGCTCTCTATTTCTTTGAGATACCTATTATCTTGCCACTCCCAGTATTCAGAAATTTGTATTCAATTCCAATTCATGTCACAAAGAGATTCAGGGATCAAGTCTGAGGCTAATCAATTTGCTTCCGGTTAGAGAGTCAGGAAATTCATGGAAATTATAGACCGATTTCCATCTTTTCAAGTTACACAGTGACACAGTTTTCAGGGGTGAGGGGCGATGCTATCCGAAGCCCGGGCCTGTTCGTGTCTGGTTTGCAAAAATCAAGAGCAACACTGAGTATTGGTGCTTTTGAGTTCTGAAAAAACAGACCCGCGACTCGCGCGCTTTTCAGCCTAAAGCCGGAAGGCTTAATGGAGGAATTTGGAAAAATTCTTAGTGCATCCTCACACACAAAAATAAAAATATGAAACTATGGTTTGGGTTGTGCGTTGACAGACAGTCTGTGAGTCACAAAGATTTTATATATTTAAAAAAGGAGGACAAGTTTTTTGACTAAAATGTGGATAAAATCGACGAGATACTATTTAATATAGACGACAGTAGCTGAGCTACGGAAAGAACTACTCGCTACGGAAAAAACTAACCTGTGAGGGTCTTGAAAAAAGCTTTTTTTCTGTTATTCGTAACCGAAAAATCCTATAATCAATATTGGGCGTTAATCTATTTCCCTGGAACTCAATGCATTCGTATCCGATATCCTCTACGTGATCAAATTCCACAATTTCATTTTAAAATCAACTATTCTTCCTCGCATAGCAATAAATTGCATAACAAGCGCTCGGAGGCAATATCGACGACCGCAGGTGCAATATCAACGATGATGCCACATTACCTCATGGGTAATCAGTAGCTAAGCTACATGCAGGATACGCAGAGGCGGATACCAGACTACTCACAAATCCATGTCGTTTCAAATCTGAAATCAGATTGATGATTGCTGTTTAATGTGTTTAAAAAAATGACCCATAAATAAAGAAATTATTTATGGGTCATTTTCATTATTCTCCTTCAGCCTGTACTCCAGAAAAAATCTCAAACTGATTCTAGACTGAAATATAATTATTTTGTCAGTTCTAAATTCAGATAAAACACAAAATCTATGAATTCGTTTGCATTCGTTCTGGAATACGGGCCTACGATATAAACCTAGTTTTCTTTAATGATTCTTAAAAAATATCATTTTATTTACGCAGCAAAAATCTTACAAAACATCAAATTTTTAGTCAAAATGCATACTAAATATGTAATATGCGACTTCGACTGTGCCCGGTGGCTCAGTTAGCTTGCTTTTTTACGCATTGGAGTTTTTACGCATTTCTGGTACATCATTACAAATCATGATGCATATTATTCAATACACTGATGGGTGTCCGTGTGAGTGCAAGCTTCATAAAGTTGATCTACTGATTCGTTTACATATTATCTACGGTGATATTCAATAAAGTTACAAACTTCTATAAGTTCGTATCTATATAAGTACGAGTCTACATGCATTCGGAACTGTTGTACAACTGATGTGTATGATATGATAGGGGTGATATACGGCCGTTGGGTTGACAGCTACGGGTCTACCATTGAACTGAATGGCAACTGGCGGCAAGTTTACCTATTGCGAGCACAGTATAGCGTAGTCTCATTTTGATTTAATCCGTCCATTGTTATTCAAACTAAATTATCTCGAACATTAACGCCTGGTATTGTGTACATGTACAATACCGAAGCGCGGAGACCATAGTCGTCCTGCCTATCGACCAGCAGGACTTGTCAATATGGGATAAAATACGACACAAATTTACGTTAACTGACAAAACATGTCGTTTTAAGTCAAAATTCATCCTAAATATATGACAATCTTCTCCGATAGCTACGGGCCGCATACGTTCTTTTGTGTCTTCTAACATCCCAAATACTCGTCCTAGTACTCGATAGATAGGGTTTATGACTGTCGCCACTCGGCTTAAAGCAAATATTCGTAACGGCCACATTTCGATACGAATTTTCGCATACACAGCACTATCAGTGGAACACAAAAGGATTCCTGATACCCACATAGCAATAACAACGCAATATTGCTGTAATTGTTAATAATTAAAGCTCCGTATTGTCTTACCCCGGGGTTAGGCAGGGTAACGAGGGGGTAAAGTAAGCAGGATAATTGAGGAGGGGCTTTGCAATCACATTGTAATGGCGTAGCTGAGTGCCGTACTCGGAAGAATATTGTAGACATTTTGTGGCCAATTGTTATCATCAGGACCAAGACCTTTTTGGCAGATTTTATGATGAAAATAATGATACAGTTTAAAAGCTCAAATTTTTATCATGATATATATAAATGTTGGTTCGCGACCTTAAACAAATTCTAAAAAAATATATTCTAGAAACACTACTTTTATTTCACTATTTTTCAACCCAATTAGAAATGCTATAGGGATTGAAGTTTAGTGGGATTGGCGATTGTACGCCAACGAAATCGCGGGCGGCCTGTTGGTATTTTTTTATTTTACTATACTATTATAAACACAGAAAGTTTGCGAGGATGGATGTTTGTTACTCTTTCATGCAAAAACTACTGAACGGATTTTGATAATACTTTACAGTAATATAGCTTTTACATCAGAATAACACATATCCTACATTTTACCCGGGTACCACGCGGGCGAAGCCGTGGGCGGAAGTTAGTAATTCATATTTTAAGTCAAGCATTCCCTAAACAATACAGCTAGACTTAATTAAACTCAGTACACAGCGATGAACTATATGACGTCACTTAACATGTTTGAGTACTCATTAATTTAAAACAGAGCCTTAAATTTTACGCATGACCTTCGTGAAGCCAGACGACACTCGAAAAGGTTGGAGGGCTTTTCATTTGTACGGTAACCTACTTTTTATGGGACATTTAAATTTAGTCAACCTTTAACCGAGTTGGTCGTAAACGCTAAATTATTATTGAGATTGTCTCATCATCATTATTGTCAGCTTACACAGGCTGCTCTACGTCTCATCGAAGCGAAGTAGGTACTTATTTGTATTTTTTTATAGTTTTAACCATCGCTAGCGACCGGGATAGATAGAAGGATTTGGAGGAGACTTTTTCCCAGCAGTGGGTCGATACAGGTTAGCAAAAAGCTTAGCTGTCGCAACATCCTTTTCATATTTATATGGTTGGTTTTTTCTTTTTCATGTTATGCCAAATAAATATTTTTTTCTATTTTCATTTCATCTTCTTTGCTGGACGTAGGCATGGCACTCTTTACAGGGTTAAAGAGTGCCATGACGAACGATCTTGAGCCACCTCCATCCTCCCACAAGCAAGGTGTCAACGGGTGAGGGGCCTTTCTAGACTGCGTCGTCCGGCTTCGAGGACCTTTCTTCCCCAACAGTTGTCAGTATTCTAAACATTTTAAATCAATTTATTTTTTCAATAACCTGCAAATAAGCGGTATTCAAGCAACTCCCCAATTTCATCCACTTATCAATTGGAAGCTCGCAAACCGAAATTGAATAAAAAGCGCAATCTACACAAGTATGTTAATAAAGTCACCTGGGCCAACCTTTCAAGTTCCATTTCCGTGAGAGTTCCGAATAAATCACCGATAACGACCACTTTGCTGCGTTAGAGTCTGAATTACCCCTAGCAGGCCTGTTTCACTCCGGATCTCTGAATGTGAAATTGGCTATATCATGCTGAATATAATAGGTTCATATTTTTTTATATTTAGAAAACCGTGTTCGCTTAGTGGGCTGTACCCCGACTTCTAATTTGAAAGATCGAATCAATGATTTTTTCAATGTATGTGCGCTTGCTTCAATACAAAACCTAAGGAAAACATCGTCAGTATTACAGACACAGTACTGAGTATGTCACAGATGAGCTTTTATTAATACTTTTGAAATCGGCGACTATTGGCCGTTTTAGTGATATTAGTGCGTGATATTGTTTTTCTATGTATAATATGTATGTATTTAAAAAAAAATAAGCATATAAGTAGTATATCAGTCATGTAGTTCCTATAATACAAGCTCTGCTTAGTTTGGGGCTAGATGATGCTGTGTGAAAAATGTCCAGCATTATTTTTATTTTTTTTATTTATATTAAAAAAACGAGCAGGAAGGTGTAAATTAGTATTAGCCTTCTACTAAAAAAGCTTTATTGATTTAGTTTTTTAGGTAAAAATAAAAACGATCTTTAAATTACTCATACATTATGTGACACAAAATAAATACGGGAAGTTGAATAAAAGTCTAGTATTAATATAAATTCCATCTTTCTTTTTTTCACCCTTAGGGGTGAGGCATATACATTTTAATATACCCTACCTCCCTATTAAAATAATAATAATTAAAGTCATTGAAACATTACACAAAAAAAAAAACTTATGGAGCATCTTCATGAAGTCGGTTGAAAA
This sequence comes from Perizoma flavofasciatum, assembly GCA_958496245.1. NCBI lineage: Eukaryota > Metazoa > Arthropoda > Insecta > Lepidoptera > Geometridae > Perizoma > Perizoma flavofasciatum. The sequence continues at coordinate 2,679,492 of OY292421.1, forward strand.
GTAGTACTTTGTACTTGTTCAGTCTTCTCCGCTCATTCGTTTGCAGTGGTAGCCCTTCTATGAAGGTCACCATTGCGAGTCGTATGAAGACCGTACAATGTTCGTTTTGCATGAAGTCAAAGGCTGGCGGAAGCGTGATCAAATGTAACTAATTATCTCTTTTGTGGTCACAGCCAAGTTCGAGATTTAACTGAGAGGTTGTATCGAGATCGCTAAATTACTTCTGTGACGTCAAATCCATGATTATGTTACAGGAATTAGTAGAAACGTTGTTTTTTTGATAGTATGGCGGTTGAGCGTTTTGATAATTAAAATTATCATGGTTTGGTTTATAATTTCTTTTGGCTCATGAAGAAGACATTCTAAACGGTTAACGAAACATCAGCAAGATAATAGTGCATTAGAATCAAATGCTTCACTTTGGGTTCTTGCATGACTTTGAAATAATCGTCATCCTGAAAAATACAAACTGGGTATCTGCAAGGGAAGAGTCTATAGGTATCTTCTAGATCTTTATACTTCAACGTCCGCCATATCAGGCCATATCACATATCATAGGTCACTATCAGGTGAGATTATGGTTAAATGAGGGTCTAATCCCGATAAAAAAAGCCAATCTCTATATTTATCTATTTTAAAAACACAATCAAAAGTCGTATGCTTAAAATGATAACGAAGAGACGAAGAAATAAACTAAATGAAGGGTCAAAGTGAATATTTCCGGGCGCATAGACGTGACTTAATTTGCTCAACAAAAGCAATTGCAGAATACTTTAAATGCAACAGCGCATTCGCAAGCCGGTAGCCATAACAATAGATGGATTTACATGGGAGCCGACAGCTAGCAGCCACAATAAAAGAACCAGCGCCGCCTCAACTTTGACTGACACAAATACCCTCTACTACGTGTTCAGAATGGTTCTCGAATGGCGATCATGAACCGTAGGACGCAGTGTAGGAAAGCCCCCACCCGATGGGCCGATGTTAAAGGTTGGCTTAAAGGTTGTGGGAAGCCAGATTCATGTAGCCTAAAATTGTTCGACATGATACTTTTTGGAGGAGGCCTATATCCATCAGTGCAGTTCTACAGGTTGTGACGTTGACACGTTCTGACATACAGTTAGAACATGATCACTTATGCTCAGCATTATTGAGTGACATGATACGTTAAGTTCATTTAACTTATATAAAACGTGTATATACCAAAAAATATTTACTTATTTTTTGTTTTACGGTTCCATCTGGGAAATATAGACCATCAAAATCGCTCTAACTCTGTTAATACATTAAATAAATAAACAAACTACGAGTCAAGGAAGTAACGTTTATTTCGATAATAAGCTTTAGTCAGCAAAGTGCAATAAAAACCCGTGGTAAGGGACAAGTCAGTGCCAAGTTTCATCTCACAATGAGAAGTTTAATTTCGAGGACTGAAGCGAGGGCGAAGTGCATCACCCGCAGTGCAACTGATTATAACATCAACGTTTGCTAGTTGTAATCTAGTTTGACAAACATATTTCAAACAGCAATTCTCACTGAGGAGTCTGGGCACAGAATGAGAATCGCACAAAAGGCTATTGCGCGTACTATGCTCGGCATCTCTATGATAGATCGAGTTCGGAATATGGAAATCCGACGTAGAACTGTGGTTATATAAAGACCGTTTTCCAAATCATTAAACAACTCTAGAGAGCTGGGCAGGACACTTGGCAATATTTGGCGATCGCAGGTGATGTTAGGGCCTGACTGAGTCGTGATCGAGGGGATACACCAGGTTGGTGTATTTAAAGGTTGCCTGGAAGAGATCGCTTCAAAGCGATAAGACAGCTGTTTATTATGTTATTTTTTTAAGGTGTACAAAAAGTTTTTTTATTCATTCATTCATTCATACACCAGGGACCTTGACAGACCAACAGCTAGAGCTAGGTGGATGGATATCGTTGCTGTACAGGCGAAGACCTGGAGACTGAAGACCCAAAACCGACTGTAGTAAAGTTTGAGGGCGGCTGGCTTATGCCCAGGGTTACTACGAGCTACTAAGTATACGGAATGACGTATCGTTAGACGCACCATGACATTGTTGCATTATATGCATCATTTGGTATATTAAGTCACATATTGCCGCAGTTAGTTTTAAAATTGTCTCATGTCTGTGTAGTTTTTTCCAAATACACCAAATCCAAATCCAAGTATGTGTATTTAAAGACACCATATCAAAAAAATAATTGAGTTTATAGAAGCAACACCATTATTTTGCGGTCGTCATCAACAAAAAAAAAAGTTATTTCAGTGGCCTGTTACGAGTATTTCAGAAAAATCTGAAAAACGTTAAGCTCATTTGGTATATTAAGTCACATATTGCCGCAATTAGTTTTAAAATTGTCTCATGTCTGTGTAGTTTTTTTCCAAATACACCAAATCCAAATCCAAGTATGTGTATTTAAAGACACCATATCAAAAAAATAATTGAGTTTATAGAACCAACACCATTATTTTGCGGTCGTCATTAACAAAAAAAAATGTTATTTCAGTAGCCTGGTACGAGTATTTCAGAAAAATCTGAAAAACATTAAGCGCTATCTAGAATGTGGGTTGCATTCTAGAACGGACTCTATTTCAGAATAAGGGTCGAGGTAGTTCCCACTATGCCATCCATTCTCAGTTCATCTGCCACACTATGCATGAATATTTTATGAGCGTGGCGCATCAAGCCAAAGCCTCATATCACAGGCAATAACCGCTCCGGAACTGTCCACGGTTTTAGAAATGTTTCGTTCAAAAATAACCCGCCTGACTTCACAACAACCAAAAACTCGGGGTCAGGTCGACCTTCCAAAAGGCAATTTCAGGTTTTTATTTTCTAACATTCACACATCATAATATTTAGATATTAAAGAATTGTTATATATATATCGATAACAGATGGATCAGGTAGAGCATTTCTATTTCAGTTTTACTCATAATTAGGCTATTCGTCATACTACATCGTCATAATGACGTATTAATAATGTAATGCGGATGGGTAGCCGGCTGGGACTAAAGAGGTGCGGTCATATCGTTTTGCGCAAGACCCATTTTGACTATGCTTGTATAATATTTTACCCTTTTTATGTACATATTTTATTTTGTGGTATACAATGCACGTTACAATAAAACTATGTACCTCCCGATACCTACCAATATGCAACGACGCAAATTGGCGTCCAACTCAGCATTTGTTGTGTCAACAAATGCCAAGACAAATAAATAAATAATGCTGGACATATTTCACACAGCATCATTTAGCCCCAAACTAAGCAGAGCTTGTATTATGGGAACTACATGACTGATATACTACTTATATACATTTTTTTTTTGTAAATACATACATATTATACAACACACCTTCTTCAACACAAAGCTGATCTTCCGTCTTTTTTGACACCTGACAAACACTACTGCAGAAAATTTTATAATATTGCGTACACAAAATATATTGGGACCACAAAAATAGAGCATAAAAAAACCATTGTCACAACGGAAACAAACAGACAACTCTTTCAATCTCATGAATTAAAAAGACGAGGGGTCTCTGATTGCTGCGAGTTCGAGGGTCGATGGGATCCCATGTCAATTTCTTTTTTTTAACAATTTATGTCTGGCATGAGATACATTTTGGTGCGTTCTCTGCGTTTCGAAAGTTAAATTGCTGGATTTTAATGTTGTGCTGATAGATTTTAATATTGAATGGCGTAGAGGGATGACGTCTTGCAATTTTAAGAGTATTACTTCTGGCTCTTTGAGATGTACAAAAACTCAGCCTGCGACGTAAGAATTGTGGGTTACGATTCCCACTGCATATCAAATGTTAGAATTTTCTAAATAATATTTAATATTAATTAAATATTTTTTTTAATTATTTAGAAAATTGTTCCGGGTATGATTGTTTTGTGATAATGATACGATACAGGGAATTCTAGTTTGGGATCAGGACTATGTATATATATATGTATCTGTGTCTGTTTATTTATGAATTATTTATAACTAGCTTTTGCCCACGGCTTCGCCCGTGTAGTACTCGTATAAAAAGTAGCATATGTGTTATTCTAATGTATAAGCTATATTACAGTAAAGTTTCATCAAAATCCGTTTAGTAGTTTTTGCGTGAAAGAGTAACAAACATCCTCATAAACTTTCGCGTTTATAATAGTAGTAGGATATTTATTCAATGAAAGAAGAATCTGCTCGCGACTTGGAACTACGTAAATAGAGTAAGGATTAGGTGCGCGGATTTTCAATTTACTTAGTTAGTTGAAAGAATCCTGAAAAAGTTTTTGTAGTGTCTTAAAACATTGATAAGTAGTTTTGAATTTATTTGAAAGATACGAGCATTTTGACCAGACTGGTAATTATCTCTTGGATTAGTCGGTAAAGCCCCGGCGTACCAAGCGGGAAGTCGAACTTGATACTCGCCGAAGTAACATTTTCCAATATTATTTAATTTCGTGATTTCCCTTAAGGTGGATTAACACTATAAAACCAAATAACCATTCCGAGAAAAATCCAAAACGTTCATTATACCGTGACAACTGGAATAAACCTGACTAAACCAGTTCTATATAAACAATAATGTTGCCTCATATTTTCCCGACTCTACGCAGTCCTGTGTATTCCTAGGATTAGCGGTGAAAAGAGAGAAGCTCATAAAAAAACATTTCTCTATTTCCACAGTTCCACCGCTAGACTAAATCACATACCGCAGCGGGCCTGTGATAACATAGTGAAACACATCATTTGACACACACAAGCATTTTAATTACCACCAAAGCTACAGGACTGTGTAAACGAGGTGCTGGTGTTTGCAACACAAGTTTCAAAATACTGGATGCGACATATTTTTCACAAAGCGCTCAAATAATAATGTCATTGTCGTCGATGGTCGTCTACACTTCTACTCGTTTTGAAGTGCGGGTAAGAATCGAACTAAAGATTCATTTTTCTAGCCTCAACTTCGGGAGTAACTGCTCCCGAGTATTTATGTGATGCCGCTTTGGAAATCATCCTGACTTGTATCGTATTCCAGTAGCGGCGATACGTAGGCCAGTTATTCGGCTACGGTGGTCCATCCTTCTTTAACTTTCCTTTTCCTTCTGGCTTCTTCGCGTCTCTTATACTTCGCCTTGTTGGGCGAGTCGAGAGACTTTAGTAGTTCACGAAGCAGTGGTCGCCAAGAAGTTTAGCAGCCAGGAGGCCGGGAAGGAAGCGGGACATAATAATGTTAACGTTAGACTTCAAGGCACAGGTATTTACTGCATATATCGGAACATTTCTGACTAAATTGATGGTAGTAATAGTATTTAAGATCTATGAATCAGGTACGCAGGTAGACTAGACGATATATTCGTCTAGTCTACCTGCGTACCTGATTCATCTAAAAGTGTTTAATCCTACTTATTAATATTATAAACGTGAAAGTTTGTGAGGATGTTTGTTTCTCTTTCACGCAAAAAATACTAAACGGATTTTGATAAAGCTTATGTAATATAGCTTATACATCAGAATAACACATGCGCTACTTTGTATCCGGTTACCACGTCGGCGAAGCCGTAGGCAGAAGCTAGTTACATAATAGTCGACACCTTGCCCTACGAACTGGAAAACAGAAATGCGAGCTTGGCAGCACAAATTCTTCCCCGGCAGCTAATACGATTCGTAGAATCTTTGGAGGTAAAGTTCTTGCGACTGATGATGATTTTGACTTGATGTTTATAAAAGCGCTGCTGCTATATTTACGTCCTTGTTGAGACCAGCGATGCGTGGCCGCTATCTCGCTGGCACACCCTCACCCCGTGTGTGACGAAACGGACCGCAACTAACCCATCTCATACTAATTACCTGCTGCTGCATTTTGTGTGAAAATTTCGGAAAAGATTCAAATTATAACGTTACTAAATCAATGTCCCACTGAATTTCGACAGTTCGTTATTTCGACACGTCGCTAACTTCGAAATAACAGACTTCGACAACACACACCTTCGAAAGACCACTACTTCGACAGACCCTACTGCGACATGCACTTGTTCGGCAGAACATTATTTCGAGAGAAACATACCTTCGACATAATACTGCTCTAAAATGTAACAAAACTAATTTAATTCAAAATGGTCAAAATGATCAGTTGGCGGCGTCGAGCGGCGGCGAAAAGCGAAGTAAATATAATATAGGTTAAGTTATTAGGTTTCTTTTTTTCTGTCGAAATAATTATCTGCTGAAAAAGTGCATGTCGCAGTAGGGTCTGTCGAAGTAGTGGTCTTTCGAAGGTGTGTGTTGTCGAAGTATGTTCAGTCAAAACAATGAATTGTCGAACTGTTTTTTCGAAGTTAGCGACGTGTTGAAATAACGAACTGTCGAAATTCAGTGGGACACTCTTTGTAAATATAGTAATAGAGCGGTATTCGGCTGTACCCCGACCTCTGATCTAAAGGCCGTAGGTTCGAACCCGGTCGTGCAGCACTAACTTTTTAAATTGATCTGCGCACTTACACGTGCTCAAAAACGGAAAAGGATAACATCGTGAGGAAACCGGCATACCCTAGAACTGAAAACTCGAAGGTATGTTGACGACCTTTGTTGCACCATGGGCGATGGCCCGTCTGAGACGCAGAAGGTTGCGAGTTCGATTCCCACCGCGGGACAAATGTTTTTATGACCTACAAATATTTGTCTCGGGTCCAGGTGTTTTATATATACCTCTATAATATGTATGGATTTAAAAAAAAATATAAGTAGTTTATCAGTCATTTAGTTCCCATAATACAATGGGAAATGGAAACGCTCTGCTTAGTTTGGGGCTAGATGATGCTGTGTGAAAAATGTCCACCATTATTTATCTAGCCTCTGCCCACGGCTTCGCCCACGTCGTACTCGGATATAAAGTAGCCTATGTGTTATTCTGATGTATAAGCTATATTACTCTAAAGTTTCATCAAAATCCGTTCAGTAGTTTATGCGCGAAAGAGTAACAAACATCCATCCTCACAAACTTTCGCGTTAATAATATTAGTAGGATTTATTTATTTATGTGATATCAGGTAGAGTTCCAATAAGCGGCGATGGGCTTGCAACCTGTCACGTGGAATGCTAACTACTTTCAATAACGCGGGCAGGTGCCAAATATAATGTTTTTCTTGGTATTCTCAAAGATCTACGCGCTGGGTACCTATTTGAGGATGTGCATGTGGAATACAGTCGTGAGCGTATTTGTTTTTGTTCTTTTCTCGTAGGTAGAAACGATCTGGACATAGGTATATTTTTTTTCACACAGCATCATCTAGCCCCAATGAAAGCAGAGCTGGTGTTATGACTGATATACTAATAAGATACTTTTTTTTATACATTCATATTATACATAGAAAACACCCAGATCCCGAGACAAATACTTGCAGATACATTTGTCCCGTGTCTCAGGCGTGCCTTCGTCCACTGCGCCACAGAGATCGTCGAATCTACCCTAAAAAAACTAAAACGACCGTCTGTAGTAGTGTTTTGAGTCGGTGTAAAATGACGTGAAAACACAGAACAGCTCTATAATTCAACTTCACAAACCGTTCATTTTTCCAGCGTCCTCTAAACAAGTCTGTCCGAGCATGTAGTCCGCTTATTGCCTTTCCCGTCAGCGGCGAGGACTTATTGCCCTGTAATACGGATTTATAGTCCAGCTATAACTGTGCTACATACTTTATAAGTGCATATTTCAGTGCCTGAAAAACGGTATGCAAAGGATTGCTGTAAATTTGTAATGGGTTGCAGCGTTTTAAGGGACGGGACATAGGCAAAGCTATATATTGATTAAAACGGTAACGGATATGTAAACTTAGTGGGTCTCATTACGAAAGGTGGATCAGTGGTTTATCTTTTAGACTATTGAATCCTGATTTTCAAGACAAATTGTTTCTGTTGCTATAAAAAAGGTTTGACCACAAATAACTATATAACTTCTAAAAGATTAACCAACCAACTTTCTTTTGGTAGCCAATCAAAATTATGTTTCTTTTTTATTATGGTTTTGAAGTGTCTTTTTTTTAATCAAATAGACTTTCCGCGGTTTTATTTTATATTTCAATCGTTTACCTTAGTAACTTGGAATAATACCCTTTTTTCGATAATGTATATTTAAGTCTTGGTTAAGTGGGTCTGACAGAACACGAGTTCAACTCGAGTTTAGACCACGTTTCGTAATGAGACCGAGTATGTTGAAGTGGTTACGGGCGGGTAAATTAGCTCAGAAACGATAGCTGCAGGGAAAGAAAGGTTCTTGAAAGGCGACCACGAACCAGACAACGCGAGACGCAGTGTACAAAGACCTACCACTCCATTTTTTTTTAATTTTATGACGAGACTAACAAGCATAGGCCCACAGCGGTTACCGTCGCCTACTGATATCTGCAATACCTGGGAAAGTTTAGATGCAATGCCTGCTTTAGAGAATTATTTTTTTAAACTGTTAATTCTTTAGTTAAGCGCACTGATTCTCAAAGTGAGCGATAAGAAAGGAAGGCCTCCACCCCCCTTGTGGGCGCTGGAGGCCTTCAGAGGGGCGATTTAAGGATCTAGAAGATATTGGGGGCCCTAAGGCGGTCTAGAGGTGAAAGCATAGGTTGTTGTTTAAAAACATTGGGATTTTTAATATTCTCAAACTGGGCGGAAGGAATAATAAGTTTGAGAACCTGTGGTTTAGCGAAAACACTTCAAAATGGACCGATAACACCATGTAGGTTGAGTAAGTCGGTGGGTGGATCGTTTTGCGTGGCACTCTTAAGGGGAAGCCTATTTCCAGCAGTGTACTTTTACAGGATGTTGATGATGATGGCGAGTATGTACCAAAACGTGATTATTTGTAAAGTGAATATATAGCCTCGAGTAGTAAATTGCCTGTAAAACATATATCCTACTAATATTATAAACGCGAAAGTTTGTGAGGATGGATGTTTGTTACTCTTTCACGCAAAAACTACTGTACGGATTTTGATTAAACTTTACAGTAATATAGCTTACTAGTTGTTGCCCGCGGCTTCGCCCGCGTGGTATGTTAATAAAAGTAGCATATGACCGTCTCCAGGCTTCAAACTATGTCCACCAACTTTTGAATGAATCGAACCAAGGATTACAATTCATACAAAGTTTAGAACTCAATTGCACACCCCCAAAGGTAGTTTTTGAAAAAATAAAAAAAACGTGTTTCATTATTTACTTTAAAGTTTATTTGTAAAGAGTTTTGAGCGAATCAAACATTTTTTTTTCATAGAAACTTTCTCACCCTGTTTAACCCCGTTAGGGGTTGATTTTCGAAATAACATATGCCTATGTGTTATTCCAGAACCTAAACTATCTACATTCCAAATTTCATCAAAACGGGTTTAGTAGTTACGGAGATACGTGGTAACAAATATTCACACACACACACACACACACACACACACACACACACACACACAGACTTTCGCATTTATTATATTAGTAGGATACATCAGAATAACACATAGGCTACTTTTTATCTGGGTACCACGCAGGCGAAACCATGGGCAGCGGCTAGTATATATATCTATATATATACCTAACAGACACGTACATAGTCCTGATCCCACACTAGGATTCCCTGTATCGTGGGTATCTGGAACTACGAGTACCGTGGTACCACAACACCCAGACCTGGAACAAATATCCGCAGAACATGCAAACATTTGTCCCGCAGCGGGAATCGAGCCCGCACCTCTTGTGTCTTGCGTCTCAGACGGCTACTCGCCCATATCCCTTGTACTTACCCTTTGGTCCTGAATTTCCATCATAGGGTATATATATTGGTGTTAAAACGATGTATGTCCATTAAAGCGATTTACCTTCGGGTCAAATCGAGGTCACTGAGGTCAGCTGAATCGCTTAGATCATAAGTACTAATACTATGAATACAATTTGTAGAACTTTGTTAGAACGTTGTCGACGAAAATTGCTCTATTACGCACTCGAATAACGGAATAGAATTATTTATTTCCTTTTTCAATATCTATTTCATGATACTTTACGGTCGTGCTCCGAATAAAACAACTTTGTTACCATTGCATTGCGCTCCCAGTTAGAATTTCAATCTGTTTACATCATAGAACGCTTCTTCAGTTTACATCCGAGAGCTTACTTGGGCATAGCCGTAGGGACATTTATCGGGATAATGAAAAAACTTATCACTCTCGGTTATTTATCATCGGATAAATTGAATCCAAAACAAAAGTAGCATAGTGCGGTAAGACATCGCAATAAAATTCCACACCTGCGTTTATACCAGGGATAATATATTTAAATTTGTTCACTGGACAAGTTAACTTGTTCACCAACAGCATGATCAAGAAAAAGAAGGTAACACGAAGGTTGCATCGTCTTTACTAATTATATATACTTTTTTCAGGAACAAATAAAAACCGACTTTAAAAAACGGGAAATGATAAAAAGTCATATACGAAATATCATCCCTTATTTTTTCACCTTAGGGTGGGATTTCATAAAAAGTATGTGGGACCATTGTAGTATTAAAAAAGAATCATTAAAATCGATTCACAATTGCCAAAGATATCACGTCACATACACACAAAAAATAAATAAATACGAATTGAGAATCTAGTTTCTAGTTAGTTGAAAAATCAACTAACTTGAAACTAGATAGCATTCGAATAATCGAATATAGACTGTTTGGCTCGCTGGCCTATAACCTACGCTAGCCGGCGTACCAACGAGCCTACCGGTTAAACCATTGGTCCACCCCGGTTTAATTGAGATTGTATCGAGAGCCAAGAGTGCAATAGAAATGTCACAGGCTAGAAAACTCATCCTTGAGGGATACCTACTACGCGTAGTCTGTCGGCACCAAAATACCAGCTTGCCATGAGAAGTTTTATCCTAGTTCTCGAGCAAAGCGTCTAGTATTTATTTGTAGAATTCCAAAAGAACATTACCTAATTGTGAAATGGTGCGGTTGGTAGTTTCACTGTAAATGGTTGCAGAGTATATTAAAAAAATACCTGTAGTCAAGTACACCTTAATTTGACCACTGACTGGTGGAACGCAAAATATGCGCTTGGCGTTTTAATGTTTTACTAGTTTATTTAATGAGATAGGTAACCAGACTGTGGTATTGTGGAGAGCACTGGTGGTGTAGTGTTCGGTAACCTCAACTTTTAATTTGAAGGACGCGGGTTTAAAATTGCTATGTTGAATCATGGATTTTCCACAAAAAAAAGTATTCGCAAAAATTATATGCTTTCAACGGCATGACCAAAGCCCAAAAAATCCGGTAGACGGGAGTTCTGCCTATCGCAATGAATCCTTTAACTATATTAGTTCTTTCCAAGTGTCTCAAAGCCTCTGACCAACCGCATGGTGACCAAGAAAGATCAAGTGACAAACAAACGAGACGCAGCTGTAGGACCTAATGATAGGTTTTTAAGCAAATACGTTTATTTATTAGGTAAACAAATGTATTAGTAACTCTGGTATAAGAGTTTTCAGGCGGCCTACGCCTTCACCAACAAAATAAACGAACAGCCAAGTATAACCATTGAACATGTGTCAAAAAGCAAAAAGTTATCGATATGGCTAACCGACCGTTATAGCTTTACGAAACTCAGCACTCATATTAGGTAAACGGAAGAGTTAGTAACTCTGGTATAAGAGTTTTAGGCCGCCTAAGCCTTCGCCAACAAAATAAAAGAACAGACAAGTATAACCATTGAACATGTGTCAAAAAGCCAAAAGTTACCGATATGGCTAACCGACCGTTATAGCTCTATGTAACTCAGCACTCATTATTGGGTTAACGAATGAGTTAGAAACTCTGGTATAACAATTTATAAGCCGCCTAAGCTTTTACCAACAAAATAAACAAACAGCCAAGTATAACCATTGAACATGTGTCAAAAAGCAAAAAGTTATCGATATGGCTAACCGACCGATACAGCTCGTTACCGATATGGCTAACCGACCATTATAGCTCTACGAAACTCAGCACTCAGTTTTAGATGCCTCTACCAGTCACCCATCCATACCTGGAAAGTTGCTTCAGCTAAGCCATGTGACGAGTGATAAATGTTTTTTTAGGTGAAATTTTGAGGTACATTAAGCTTTATTTAACGGTATAGAAGTCAGGTGTTACAGCGAGGCTGTGACCGCGAACGATACGATCTCTTCAATTACAAGGAACCGCCACCGTTGGTTGATGGGAATTCGCATTTTTTATCGCATTAAAAAATCATTAATTTGCCACACTGATAGATTTTAACGCTTCCTGTGAAATTGAATCGATCTAAGCTATCAAGAGCATCAATAATTTATACCAACACGGGTACTGTGTTGGTATAAATTACTACCTATTTTTAAATACTTGGTCAAGGAACACTACTAACTGTTGCTTGTTTCGGGTATATCTATGTTTGTATCATACAATAGTTTCGGTAGGTATGTCGGTATGATGCTGTGTATAGTATGTTATATTGTTTGTGTATATTGTGTATTATATAGGTATATTGTGTATTATAGCATATTCATAGTGTGTGGTACACCAATTAAACCCCTTGTATACTTTCGTACAGTCCGTTCCTAAGTTAACTAAGCTGATGTATTATTTTGTGTGCAATAAAGTATTTTCTATATATCTATGTACCCAATTTTTCAGTCCCTTGCGTCGCGGGAAAACGGGAAATCTGCTGCATTTCGAAATCAGCCAGCCATTTGTAAATGCAGCCATTTCGAATCGAATAAGCAGAAAACCTTTGGCTAATTCACGTACTGCACTAAAAACACTATAATCCCAACTTCCAGAGTGATTCGGCCGATCAACTGCAAAAGTTAGATTATTTTTAACTCCACTTTAAATGTGCTTTAACCGCCGGTTCGGTAAGCAGTTCGGCTAATCGAGAATGAACTTTAGTGTTCGGTCAAAAATAATCTCACTGAGCTTCGATCCGGAAAATGTTTTAATGAAATTATGGCATGATTTTTGCCGAGCGGAATTCAGCGGATAAGTTTGTTTACAAAAGGCCAATAATATTGGTGGATAGATCATTACTTTACTGTTGAATCCTCAAGTTGGGCAACTTTATCTTGTGAGTGTGTGAGAGTGCGTATTGGGGTATGTTTATGTGTACATGGGTGTATATTTGTGTGTTTGTGAGTAGTAAATATTTCTTTATTATTTGTTGATTATTTTTATTATTTTAAAAGTTGTATAACAAATAAACTTTGTTTTTTAATTTTATCTCTATGTTTATTTTCATGTATAATATGTATGTATTTAGAAAAAAGAGTATATAAGTAGTATAACAGTCATGTAGTTCCCATAACACGAGCTCTGCTTAGTTTGGGGATGCTGTGTAAAACTGTCAAGCATTATTAATTTTATATTTTGCTTCCCAAATTTGGACTTAGCAAGGCGATGGTAACTTTGAATCGCAAATACTAGTTTTGCCCACCATTTTGAATTAAAGTCTATGGGTTTTAGAAATATTTTATAAATATAAATCTAAACTGTCAATCTACTTATTTCACCCACTGTACTTGCAGTTACTGATATCCACGATACAGGGGATCCTATTTATTAATTTTATGAGGTTCTGCCTATGGCTTCGCCCGCGTGTAACCTAAACCAAAAATTACTTATGTGTTATACTAGGCCAGTGCCAATATGCTATGCTAAATTTCATCTAAATTACTTCAGCCGTCACGAAGATGATTAGCAACAAACTTCTGAACATGGATAGTAGGATAGGACTCTTTATCTGAAAACGTTTTATGTCTCTTAGTCAATGGGATCTAGTCAGTCTGCTATTATTAAGGGAAGATGACTACAACGAGCCCATAGAATTTCACTAAGATATTGCATGAATTACACTAAAAAAATCATCTCTCTATTGACGAAGTCACCTTCAAAAAGAGCAGACGAATTCTTGGAAGCATTTCTTTGTCGAAAACGACGCTATCAAAGATTCCGAAGGGATCTAACGAGTCACTAATTGTTTTAGCGCCAAGTGGAGGCCCGAAATGGACACTCAAGCGAGCCGAGACATTGTTTAGTAATGAATAGAAATCGTTGTTGGCTGGCTTAATGGAACAAGGTGCTTCTGACGGCATAAAGACAGTTTTTCTTAGTTGTTGTCTTCGTATACGATCGTGAAGAGAGGAAAGCGGTGGATAAAGCAATTCATATTTTTTTAACACGAAGGAACGATATTTTTTACATTATCTACATGTCTATGCCAAATGTGGCAAGTACTTTAAATATTGAACGTAGGAAGTTTTTCAGTATCTGTTTTTTCTGTATTAAAGTTTCTTGTAATTATGATGACTTTTTAAACTGTATATGAAGATACCGCATTTTTTGAAGAAAAAAAATGGTGACTAGCTGAAGCGGTGTTTGAAATACCGGAAATAAGTGATAGTAAATGAGGATACTATCCCAAGAATTTCGATTTTGAAACAATGAAGGAAGGATTTCTTGATTGAAATTTCATGTAATTATTTCGTATTTGAAGAAGATTTACGTCACAATTACTCGTTTTACTCAACTGAGCAAAATAATGCTTTTGACTTTTAGCAGTCTAGTAAGCAACTTTGGTTGAGTTCATTGCAGAAGTTGGACCGTCCACCATTCAATAATATCGTATATAAGCCTCTCGAATCATAGACCAAACTTTAAGACATCTGAGACAAAACTCTGATTAAATCGCTGATTTCTTAAAAACAAACAAAACAAATCCTTAAAAGATATTTCTTCAGATTTTTTAAATAAAGTCATTTCTCACATAGATTACCCTAATATGTTTGTCAAACCAAAGTCACTTTGAATATCACTGAAGTCCCAGACAAAACCCAAACAAACCCCTCAAAATTTCAGCATCTATCGAACAATTTCAAGCAGCAATCAGGAGCGTCGACATTATAGTTCCTCGTTTGAATCAGGAAGGAAAGTGCTTGATCGCTAACTTTCCAATCTGTATGCTAATGCCAGTTATAAATCGGTAGTTGGATAAAGGCAAGCGTCCGTTGGCCAGCAACGGCCATACCACACGCACATCACGCAATGAATCTTATAGATCTGCGTCCACCCTCCGTCCGACAGAATGCGTTACTGGTATGCCGATAATAGAACTTTGAACACATAAGGGGAAACTTTCAATGGAACCGTTATATTGGCGACCCAGGCATACACGAATTGGCGTGAAGGCAGTGGCGATCAACCTTTGGGAAAAGGTTGTTAAAGTTCGCATCAATGTGGAATTGTGGACCCCTGCCTACAAAACCCACTGATCGTTGCCGCGCAACTTGCGCGTGCATTTAGGTGCCCGTGCATAACCGAAAGGGTTTCCGCATACAAAAGGGTCATTGCACCACATCTACACATCCTCATACAGCAGAATTCCGACCCAGTGCACCCAATCCTTTCTCTGACACCACCACATAAATTCATACCCTCATTTGACCGAATTTACAATTGGTTACACAGTCTAGACAGTTGAAAGCGTCGCGTGTCATGCATAGATTGCGGTTGTTTACCGTTTGCACGATGGTAACTCAAGTAGATTGACTGTAGGACTGGGCTGGTCTTAGACCGAATGTGGGCCACGAAGTGGACACTGACTCAAAGCATAATGTGCCAAAAGAAACGCGGGCTGCGAAACGACAGTTAGCGTTTTACTTTACAATACTGGAATTTCGGTTGTTATTCTCGTTATGTCTCAGAGTCGGCAACACGCGAGTGATACCTCTGTTGTTGCAAACGTCCATAGGTTACGGTAACCGCTTACCAAGAGACAGGCCGTATTATTGTTTGTCACTTTAGTAGCATAAAAAATACTGTCTACGCCAACTCATCATGAAAAATATTTTATTTTCACTGGCAATACTGCGAACACGCTACCCGGAAAATGGACTACGGGATCTTACATCCGACAGAATATCTAACCTCTACACATACGTGGAACACGCAGAAACCTAAAAATTGTATATAAAGCCAAATTTAAAAAGGAATAGAAAGACAAATAAAACACGAATAAACACGGTTGCTAGGATCCACCGAGGGTGCAGTACACAAAGGTAGGGAGGCCTTTTTTTGGGTTCCATAATTAAAAAGGAAACCTTATAATTTCGCCATGTCCTTCCGGCTGCCTGTATGTTTGTCCGCGGCTCAACTCAGAGACTTTTGGTACTAGAAAGCTGTAATTTACCATGGGTATACATATCAATCACGCCGACAGAGAAGTAAAATTAAAATCTAGAAAAAAAAAATTTTTGAAGTACCTCCTCTTCACGTAAATTGAGGATGTTTTTGTTTCTCGGGTGTCGTTGAATAGGTCGTTCTAAAATGTAGCGGGTGTGTTAAAAGCATTTTTCGATTCAGGGATCCGTTTGTGAAATATGAAGTTAAAACGTGCTAATTTTTGCATTTTAAATTTCACGGCCGTTGTATAACGAAGTTAACAGTAAAAAACTATACAACTAAGTAGGCTTTACAAGTTAACAAGTATAGTCGACCAACTTATAAAATATACTTGGAGAAGCAAAAAAGAAAACTTTGTACAAATTCCATTGATTAATTAATTCATTAATTACTTAGATGACGTTGTGGGTTGTGTAAAACAGGTAGTGAATAAAGGTAAATATATATAAGCTCGCAAATTGTGACGGGCAGCTACGGAACCCTACACTGCGCGTGTCCCGACACGCACTTGTCCGGTTTTTGTGAGTAGGCTTATTATTTCTATATATCATAACACGTTACGCTGTGGTAGACGAACCCCTTTAGAAGCAACGAGACGGGTGAAAGTAGAACTCAGCATTGTAATTAATTGGATAGTTTCTTTCATTCACAGCTGAGACTAACGAAGGGATGCTTTTTATGCAAACGGATTGAGATTGTGTGCAGGTACGACAGTTGATGAAATCTAATGAGAGGCTTTGCACTGTGGCACACTATTATAATTATACTATTATTATTATTATTACTCCTTTTTTATATTATTCATTATTTATGATATTTTTTTATGTTTATTACTCCTTCCTTCTATAATGTTTATAAAATGAGTTTGGCATCAATTTTTATTTAAATAAACTCTCTATATTTTTTTATTTTATTATTATTTTTTATGTCATTTACTCATTTTTCATGCAGTTCGTGCATGAAAAATGTCAGTTCGTGCGTCACCAAAGCCTTGAGCTGAAAATCAGCGCTGAGAATTCATTCACAGCACATGCTGAGCTCAGGGCTTTTCATAGGAACCTATACATAGCAGCGTTCTGCATACACTTACCTTCCTAAAATGTCCTCCCATCCTGCTACACCTGTAAAAGTGTTTGTGTACCTATGTGTTAGTTGTTGTTGTTATGTGCTGTTCTGATGAATAAATGTTTTTTATTTCTTCTTTCTTTCTTTCTGAGAAGTTATCTTTTGTAGGTGCGGCAAGTGTCATTTTATAGTTTTTATAAACTGCGGAGATGGCGTATATTCATGATCTTTGATTTCATAATTCAATAAAATTAGCAATTTCTTGGTTGTCTGCTTGATTTTGAGGTACATTGCTGAGGACAAATGTTTGTATGATCTGTAATAAATATATAGCTCTACTTACTTTGGGGCTAGATGACGCTGTGTGAAAATGAGCAGCATTATTATTACTAACTAGCTTCTGCCCACGGCTTCGCTCGCGTAGTACCCGGATAAAAAGCATATGTGTTATTCTGATGTATAAGCTATAATACTGTAAAGTTTCATCAAAATCCGTTTAGTAGTTTTTGCGTGAAAAAGTAACAAACATCCATCCTCACAAACTTTCGCGTTTATAATATTAGTAAGATTTACATTTTTATTCCAAAAACTATGGTGAACTTAAATATTTATATTGTAAAAACGGGAATTTTTACATCGTGCACGACGCGACGCGGAGGGAGAAAGTCGCGATCACTCACCCTGATGAAGACTCTCGGAATGAGTCAAAACTTAGTCGGTACCTTCACCGACAGTGCAGTACGTGAAATATGAAAAGATTTACTTTCATTGAGAAGAAACATTTTCTGATACAAACGTTTGTCCCGCGGCGGAAAACGAACCCGCAACATGCGTCTCAGGCAGGCCTTCGCCCCTGCACCACAGATCTCGTAGTTATATTATAGTAGGTATGCATTTTTCATCAGGTAATGAGCGTCTGTCTAGGTATAATCTATTTTGAGTGGTATGTGGTTTTGGTATATCTATGACCGTTCTTCGTCTTACTCAGTCAAAGGGCTCGGTTTTTGACCGAGACTAAAATTTGACTGACTAAACAAAAAACTAAAAACAGTTAGTTATGTTAGGTTTGAACTAAACCTGGTTGAAAAAAGGCTGTCGAAAATATGGTTGCCATGTGGCGTGCAGGTCCCTGATAATCCCTGGTATATGTTATAGTGTCATTGAGAAAAACCTGTTATACCTCTACACCCGTCATCATCCCTCACAAAGTGTAGTAGAAATTTTAGTGTTTTTTTTTACTATTTTTTTTAATAGAGGTCTTTCTCCTAAATTATTTATTACATTTAAAAGTACAAGTACACCTTGTGTTTTTGTTTCATAATTAATCATCAAATCTATCATGATGCGACTTATCCCAGATCATGTTTATTCTTTTCTATTCAGGTTTGATTACTCAATTTACTTTCGTGTAAACTTACCCGTTCAACATAAATGTCATCCGCTGAATTTCGATCATCTTTTCTGCCCTCCACTTTTATAAAGTACCTGATGAAAATAAATTAAATAAATAAATGAACAGTCAATAAACACATATTCATAATCCTGACCGCACACTAGCATTCCATGCGTCGTGGGTTTCAGGGACTACGAGTACCGTGGTACCACAACACTCAAACCCGGACATAATATCGGCAGAACATGTAAACATTTGTCCTGTTGCGGTAATCGAACCCGCACTACTTGCATCACAGTAGGCTACACACCCGCCACTCCACGGAGGTCGTCACCGAGGAGCAGGAATTGAACAATATGGCTTCTAAACTTATAGCGATAGTAAAATAACGAGCGTTGAGAGCGACCCATTAAAAATAAACTTTATTAAAAAAATAATAAAACCATTAGGAAAATGCATATAGCATGCATATATGTTTTTGTAAGTACTTTCCCCGTTCACCTTGAGCATAAAACGAGTAGATAAATAAAATAAACAGGTTAAGGAATTATATTATATTTAACTTATTAGGCTTGTCGCACATGCAAACTTTTATATTTAACTTGCCTCTTCCAACTTTCAATAAATCTTGCATCTAGGGCATGCATTGTTTAACTTACATTGTCCATTGATATTTTTATTTCATGTCGAGTGCAGACCACACCGTACGGCGTAATCTAATCTTCTCACAAATCTGTCGTAGGGTTGGTGTGCGCTATAGGCGTGTACTGACGTCCAACTAGTTTTGAGGCGTGCCGCTTGCATTATTACAATAAGAAAGAGGCAAGTTGCAAGTCTTTCGCTTTTAAGTAGAAATAAATTCCTCCATACTTATTAGTTAGCAATTTTGTGCTACATCCTTCCTACTAATATAATAAATGCGAAAGTTTGTGTGTGTGAATGTTTATTACCACGTATCTCCGTAACTTCTGAATAGGTTTTGATGAAATTTGGAATGTAAATAGTTTAGGTTCTGGAATAACACATAGACTAATCTAATTTTCGACAATGAACCCCTAAAGTGGTTTAACCGGGTGGTCAAGTTTGTATGAAAATGGTTAGTCTTATGTTTGATTCGCTCAAAACTCCTAAATAAACTTTAAAGTAAATAATGAAATAAGTTTTTTTTTCAAAACTACCCTTGGGGGTTTGCAATTGAGTTCTGAACTTTGTATGGAAAATTGTAATCCTTGGTTCGATTCATTCAAAAGTTGGTGGACATTGGCTGGAAGACTGAAGGCCTGGAAGAAGAAGTTTGAAGCCTGGAGACGGTCATACGCTACTTTTATCAACACACCACGCGGGCGAAGCCGCGGGCAGAACCTAGTCTGAAATAAAGAGCCTTGATTTTTATTTTGAACGAAAAAAATATGTTCAGAATGCAGTCGTTAGAGATAAATCAATTAATTTATTTCTGATGTCAGATGAAGATGCATGTTCCGACTCACTGTAATTACATGACATTAATTGCTATAAAAGTATCATTTAAATCTCAGCTAATCACCAGTCCGTCGAGACCTTGATTGATGCATTTCTTCCACGAGGACGGATAATTACTCTTCTATTCGGCGAATAAATGCGATCGTATGATATTGAAAGTCGTTTTAAATGTATTTGATAACCTTGATGGCGCGGCTAGGACTGAAACAGAAACACAAGAGATGCGGGTTTGATTTCAGCTGAACAAATATTTACAATCTGTAACTATTATTAAAATCTGTAACTATTTTATTCCAAAAACTATCGTGAACTTGACTATTCATATTGTAAAAACGGGAATTTTCACGTACGCGGAGGGTGAAAGTCGCGATCACTCACCTTGATGAAGACTCTCGGAATGAGTCGAAACTTAGTCGGCGCCTTCACCGATAGTGCAGTACGTGAAAATCCCTGTAACTATTTGTCTGGGTGTTGTGGTACTAAGGTAATTTTAGTTTCTGTGAATGTTTTTATATCTCTGTATGACAACACATGCTGTTTTGAATTTTAAGGCCTAAATAGCACCTTAACGTGGGGTCAGGACTGGGTGTTTATTTATTTTACTTGAACAAGAGTCAAAGTAAAGCTATAAGTAGTATTTTGTTCAGTGAAATCACGAGGAACATTGAAAATTGTTTAATAAACTCGGTAGTTTTTATATAACTTAAGTATCAATCAAACGCTTACGGCTGTATTTCCTTATATACATCCTCAGATACATACTTATTGCGTATATCTTTGAGGATACCAAGTAGTTAGAGGCACTACCAAACATACATAATACTTGGAACATGTCTACGATTTCAAGTAGTTAGAACGGGGAATGCCCCGTGACAGGTTGCAAGCCCGTCGAAGCTGTTCTTTTTCAAGATTTTAAAATATCTTTAACAAAATCACCCCTAACGAAGATCGAATTCACACTCTTAGTACGAGGAGCATTCTAGTACTAACTGGACACTGTCGCGTTAACAAACACATGTTCAAATTAAGGCTGTGTGACACACAAACCTGCAGATTCTGTAATGAGGCGGACGAATCGCCCCTTCATCTGCTGGGAGAGTATGGACCACTGATACATAAGCGTAGCCTTCATCTGGGAAAACACATTCTTAGCCCAGATGAACTAAAACTCATCACACCCAAAAAGATCCTGCAGTTTCTAACAGCTGCAGGCCTGAGCGGTGAACTTTGAACGCCCCCTGAGGGGAAAAGTAAGAAAGTGGCGATCACAATAGGCCTGTGACGGCCGCAGTGATACCAAAGCCACTAAAAGCAAATAAAAAAATATCTAGTACTAAGATACAGGTTCCAGTTACAGCCTGACGAAATTCATGGGATGGTTCAGCTTGAAGCACGCCGTAGCTCAAAAAAATATAATTCGTACATAAACAAATAAACAAATTTATTACGTTTGTCGGTTGCATAGTGTAAATTATCGTCTTTAAAATCGTCTATTCCGATTTAAAATGGAAATTAAATTTATTAAATGCTCCTTCATCACGAGATCATAGATTGCTTATTGCTTACATCGAACTCCAAGGCATTAAAACCAATTAAGGACCACACAAATGCAAACAAAAAGTTTATAATTGCGTATTATCGGAATAGCAGAATCTATATTGGCCCACATCAGCGCGATGTGGCTATTCGTCTATGTTATATGGTCTGCGTGTAACACGCCATACAAGAACGTACTAGAAACTATCATAAGAACCACAATACATGCCGCTCTACTCTCAATCGTATGTCTTAGAGCTAGGGGCTTATTTTGCAGGTAAAGATACGGTTTGTGCGACGTTTGTTGTATCGGTAGGAATAGGTCTTATCAAGTTACTAGTTCGATTCGCGAAGGTGAATTAAAAATCAAAGGTGAGTCACTAGATATCGAATCCATTCCCATTTCCAGCTGTTTAGATTTATTTCTTCTTCAAGTTCGCAATCAGTTTCTGATATCCGCTGTTGGCAAGTGGTCGACTTTAGAAATATAAGTTTAAATCAGAATTGTTGCTCATGCAATCCTAGGAAATGGGAAGAGGGGAACGTTTTGCAGTAAAACTTTGTAATGCATATTTTTCTTTGTGGAAGAAGTTTTGTTGAACTTCAACGGAAGATTGTAGGTACGCATTGCAAAAAGCATCGCGCTCTTTTGTCGTATATTTATAGGAGTTTCTTGCCGCTGTTTAGTTCGGACTGAACTAAACACCGGCAAGAACCTTATCGTATGCATATGAAAGTTTCCTTTATGATGGTTAGATTTAACTGTCATTCTAATCTGCGTAAATCCGGTTGAAACATAAAGAGCTTCAGGTGACCATTGATTATAAATTAAAAGATCTCAGCTGTTTATTAAATTAAATTAAAGTCATTTGTTAAGGATCGCACGTCCTTAACAAATGACTTTAATTTTGTTGCTTATTGTGATTGTTTGCGTAAATTTTGTTACTAATGCTTGTTTTTTTATGTACTTAATTTATTGTAAGTAGGTACCTACTTACAATAATAAATTAATTTAAGACAATATTTAGAACTTTCTTTGGGAGAAGCCAAAGGCTCCTGAAATACAGTTTTTACTAGTTCAGGAGCCTTTGGATATATTATATGGATTATAAGACAATAATATTGGTCCATTTGTGTTAGTATCACTTAAAAAACTGAGTTAGTATGTAGCTATGTAATTAGGCAGTATCTACGAGACTAATTGACCAAGATCCGAATTAACGCCTTCATGACACGCAGGTTATATCTATCAGGTATAACCTGCAGCATGCTATTGGTGCTTCTCCGAAGTCTGCTGATGAATGAGGATGATGATTTTTTGCGGATGACGACATGAAAACCATTAACTCGCGCCTCCGCAAACATGGTACCTTCACGGCAGAATTCAGGTAGCCAAGTTATAATAGCATTATACTGAGAAAGCATATGGTACACAAACGATGGAAAACTTATGCCTATAAGTTAGTTTTTGGTCATCCGGTTCTGTCGCGATAGTTTCCTTCAACGATAAGCCAACGATAAGTCACGCACATACATTTATCCAATATAATATTAAATAAACAGAAACAAATAGAATATCGTTTATTTGCATCACATTACAATACAATTATAGGTTTCAATCTAAAAATTTAAAATGTAGGAAAAGTAAACAGCCCGTTTATGTATAACTAGTCTCTGCCCACGGCTTCGCTCCTTTGGTACCCGGATAAAAAGTACTATGTGTTATTCTGATGTATACGCTATATTACTGTAAAGTTTCATCAAAATCCGTTCAGTAGTTTTTGCGTAAAAGAGTAACAAACATCCATCCATCCTCATAGACTTTCGCGTTTATAATATTAGTAGGATAGGATAGGATTGAACATAAGTCTACTATTGGTGATATTCCCTTACTCCTCCAATTACTTACAAAATGTAATTATCTATGTAACTGAAAGCCGAAAAGCTTCAGGTAGAAGGTAGAATAATTATCGGATTCCGAAACAAGACTTTGAATGTAATTGACAAAATAGAAAGCAATTACCGTATTGACGCAGCTTGGTATAAAACCGTTAGTACATCAGAAAAGATTTCTTAGAAAAATCGATCATAAAGTACTCCTTTGGAGTCTTTGGCTTAAATTGACTTGGCTTGAGTTTTAGCCTTTGGAAGTTGACCATAGAATTTGATGACTTCAATAGCGTGGCGGGCTAGTAGCCAACTGCGACGCAAGAGAGATTAGATTCCCGCGGGACAAATGTTTGTATGTTCTGCAGATTTTTGTTCCTGTTTTGGGTATTGTGGTACCACGGTACCTCGTAGTTCTTGATACCCACGACACAGGGAATCCTAGTATAGGGCCAGGGTTTTGTACGCATGAGTTGGGTGTTTATGTATTGATTTATAACTAAACTGACCTAGCTGTTCTCTTTTACCTGTGGTATTGTCAATTATTATAATGACAATGTCAACAGAGAGAAATCCATTAATTGATTTATGAATGTATATGACGATAGTTCAGAAATTCAACTACCAGTCTGGATAAAGCGTAGCGTTGATTATTCATGGGACTAAATTATTGTGTGACATTTTGAATGACATTAATCTTTTGCGAGTAATTAATTTAAATTATAACTATAACGAACTCTCTACTTGAACAGCGAACGTACTTTGATCAAATTGAACACGTTTTAAGAAAGGTCAAGTGCTCTGAACAGACGAGCATGCATGAAGAATGAGAAGATTGAATGAAGAAGATCAAGAAACAAGAAAGAGGTGGACCACTGGAATGATAGAAAGACAAAATTAAAGAAGCAGCAGGGAATGACTGGACAAAGATTGCTACCAACAGACAGACAAGGCAAAATATAGAGGTGGCCTTTACTTACAGCGCTGAATTTTAAAAAGATTATGAGTGTTGGCTTCTGCCCCGCTAAGGCCTCCAAAGGGCTAATGAATAAAAAACAAAACAAACACGCTCACAACTGTATTCCCTAGTATGGACATCCTCAGATACAAACTCAGTGAGTGAATCTTTGAGGATGCCCGTGTTTAGCAAATAGTTAGTATTGATAGGTGGCAAGCACACAAGCACACAGAATACATTAGATTACAAAAAAGACTTCAAATAACGAGAATATCATAAAAAGTCCGTTATGATATTTCATCACCCATTTTTCCCCTTATGAGTGGGATTTTTCCATAACATTTATGTGGAACCACCCTTGTAGTATGTCACACCCATTAAAAAACGTCACTAAAATCGGTGATGTAGCTTACTCGGACTTTTGAATAAATAAAATATAAAAGTAAAATCGCCCGCCCACACAGAATGTTTCGGCTAGTTATGATTCCAGAATATAATGTTTTCTTAAGTTTGACAAGCAAAAGACTTCCCACAAGAATAAAACTGTCCTGGGCGTAAACAATACCTCATACAAACATAAGCTACCTTCGGCAGTCGGGTAGAAATACTTCGCGGAGGCCTGCGTTGGATGAATTGCCCATACAAACGTTATACCATAGTCATTTGTAATTAGAGCTTAATTCCACCATACTATGTTATTATTTGCATTCAAATAGTATTTATCTACGTACCTTGCTATATATTTTTTCAAAATACTTACCTAAAATGAAATGTAAAAGAATCGCATTTTGGATATTTTTACGTCATACATGACATGTTTTTTTCTTATCTGTTTCGTATTAAAAACAACAACACCTTACGTATCATTTGGTTAGGTACATATATTATATTATCTAGTTACAGAATAATAGCACAATGTGAAAAATACAACAAGTTTTCATTCATCTTTTTTGGTATTACGGAACTCCACCAAATTTATAACAGATCCTGAACGGCTAATATTGCTATCGCGCAAGCACGGGCGGGCCTGCATCAGTCAAAAAGAGATAGCTATATTTTTGTACGCACTTCGAATTTAAGTTATGAGCGCTGTACGCCGGATCCTTAATATCATAACGCAATGCGTTTATTAACCTCGAAAAATGAACCGTGCTATCGTGATCAGATCACCAATCCCTTTGCTGCGGTGATGGGCGGTATTGATGATTGCACGCAGTTTTGCTAAATGAACACAGACATTTAATTTTAAAATAAATGTGAATAATTTAACGGACAGAGCTGTTACTATCTATACTAATATTATAAAGAGGAAAGATTTTTTTGTTTGTTTGTTTGTATCGAATAGGCTCCGAAACTACTGGACCGATTTTAACCATTTTTCTACCATAGAAAGTTAAATTATCAGGAAGTAACATAGGCTATAATTTATTTTCAAAAATAATAGAGATCCTTAAAAAAATTGCAATAATGTAACCCAAAGTAGCAAAATTTTGCCTATAAAATTCATTATTTGGCGTGCGCTGAGAAAACTATTGATGATACATAAAAATTATGTGCTAAATGATTAGAGTACTCATTATTACCTACAAAAAAGTCCGCGAGGGCATATATCTAAATATCATAGTTAAATCACAATAGCAGCTTTTGTGTTCTAAAATTTAATTCGATCGCCGGTAGAAACAAAAGTTGGTTACATTCGTATAGTAGTATTAATTCTTATTAAAATAAATAGTTTTATCATCAAGGGTATTTATGTAACAGTAAAATAAGTTTTAGTTCATTCGAATCAGGCATTTAATTTCAAAATTATCACGAGTATAAAATCGAAACATACGTGGGTGAAACCGCGTGGCGCAGCTAGTGAAGTTTAAATTAACAGGCCCCCTGTTTAAAAATACCGTAGAACGAAAGAAATAAATATTGTGTACGTTTGTTACTTGATATCTTCGCCAATTGTATACTGATTTTGATGATTTTTTGTTGTTGTCTAGAGAATGATCCTGAGGTGGTCCCATAAATAGTTTCATTCTGAGGGATAAAAACGTTATCACGACAAGCCGAAACAATTTTTTGTGGGTGATTTTACTTGTGTTTTTTATACGAAAGTATCAGTTTGAAGTTGGTTTTTTGACATTTAATGTCTTTTATTTATTTTTCAACTCAGGTTTCTGTTGATGATGATGTGGTGGGCATCATCACGAACCATTGTGATCTGAATCATCTCTTTAAAACAGGGGCCACAGACAGTGGAATCTGTCGAGGTTGTCTCCAGGCTGAAGAGACTGTGGAGCATGTGGTATTATACTGCAATGTCACAAATGAAGTCAGGTCACAGACGGGACTGCAAGAGCTCATTAACTGACAAGAGGTCAGGGATACTGGAACAGTGCTGTCAGTGCTGCAGTTTTCAGTTTGCGGTGGTGTACCGGATAGACGGAAGTTGATTCAAAAATAACATAAACCGCACCAGGGAAATAACATCAACCCATGATATTCCCAATACAGCCTTCCCAAATCAAAAGAACCCTCTGCGGGGCATACCTGAGCCATTCCCTCAATATTCTTCAACTTGTCCCTCTTGCTTACGCTAATACGATGAAATACGAAGCAATCTCCGAGGATCCATTTAATAAATTAGTTTCAGATTAATGGAACGACCAAATTGGGCTGCACGAATAATGATAACTCCCTCGGAGTGCTTTTCCCGTCGTTATAGCCTTTGATGTTTTTGCTATTGTCATTAGATATTTTAAGGCATTAGAAGAACTTTTTATAATGATTCGTAACGACGACGGGCCAGGGAGCTAGGGAACAGTGATTTTTTTGTCATTTCGGAGAATAATGTTAACAATAAAAATTTCTTAACAAAGAAACAAACTGACTCTTACCCCAAAGACATATCCCTGCTTCACGGGTCAAAATGTACCAACCAATATGTTTTTGCACCCAGTATCAATGCCCGGCCACGTCATTGATACTGTAGATATTTTCAATTTCAATATAGTTCGATATGACGCTGGCTACGAATATCGTACATGAAATAGGGCTAGGATGAGAAACAGTGATCTACTTGAAAATCGTTGCCATGTGCCAAATATAATACTTGGGAGTGGCTCTGATTACCCCCTACTTGGTATCCTCAAAGATTTACTGAGTATGCTTATTATAGGGAATACAGTCGTGATCGTGTTTGTTTCTTTTTGTTTCGTTTTTCAGCGAGGACAAAATTTTAAAAATCTTCCTATTGGCTGCTCTGCCAACAATTTTACATTACTGAAGCAAATTATATCACCATAAATGCTGTAAATACGAAACGTACGAGCTGCTGAGAGAGCATTTTTATTCCACATTTAACAACTCCGATCACGAAGTAATTTGAGGCTAACCCTTGCAACTATCGATACTGCAACTTCTCGGAAGCAGTTTTTACCCTCCACTAAATTCAAGATTAAACTTTACAAGGAAATTCCTCTTTTTAATAAATTCATTTGACACAAGAACTGACTTTCTAACATCCCCAATTAAACTTTTGATTATACCATTTTGAATATTATAATGGAGTATTTTGATAAAACATTTTTAGAAAGTATTTCTGAATATTATACTGATGAAAATGCTTTCTAAAATGTATCGTTTGTATTTCATATTTCTTGTTACTTTTGGCTGTATTAGAAGGAAGAATATTTTCTCAGGCTCCACCACGCTTTGTCTTCAATAACTGAAATAACTACGTGACTTTCTAGCATTAAGATTGATCAACAGTAGGGAATTATGAAATTATGAAAAATGAAATTATCCTATGAAATTACTATCACAATCAGTAAAGTATACTTTTTGCAAAAGACTACTTGCCAATTTGTAGATTCGGTAAATGAAACTTGAGTGCTCCAAAACCTGAATTAAAGTCGGTTCTTTGACTTGAAAATGTATACAGAAGAAAATAACATTTATTCGTGAACGTTGTCCAGATAATGCATAATGTTAGGTAAGGTATATAGGTATAATAAAAGTAACAGAGGTACAAACTTATATCCTACCATTCGAAATATAAAGACTTTCTGATACGCAATGACTATATATGACTTACCATATATGACACAACAAATACTGAGTTATATAAGCATATGTTATATAACAAAACAACGTTGATCTACCGTTGGGACTAAGTACTTAGTGTGTGCTTAGTGAAATAACGAAACGAAAGACAAAATACAGAATAATTTATTTCCAAAAATAGTATGTGTGCGTTCTAAGTATGACAATAAGCTGTATTAAGCTGCTTTTTGTTTCACAAAAAAAAATTAATGAAATAACAAAGAATAAGAAACAGCCGAGTATGGTATAAAATTCCATTAAACGGCTATACAATGGAGTTCTAGTTTATTTTTAGTGCCAGTAAACCCCTCTTACACTGTATCGATAATTGGCATTCCAGCTCTGGCCTATTCGCTGTGACCCATTTCATTATGTATATGTGAGAAATTGGTCCTTTTATAAACATTGAACACATTAATTTCAGAAATGGTGCATTTAATTTTAGAGATACAGGGCGTGGGATAGCTTTATTTCGGAAAAGTCAGATACATCCGTCAGCGCGTAATTTTCTGGTGTAACCTTGCTTATCGTTCTAGAAACAATTATACAGCTTGAAACCTCTTTGGAAAAGCGAGAGCAAGGCGGCAGTCCAACATTTCTGGTACTTAGACCTATTTGAAGTTTGACAGAATGACATTGGCATGCGGTGAAATGTCTCGCGAGAATCGGTGTTAATGATAAATCACTATTAGAGGAAAATGGCGCGATATATATGGCGCGAAAATATGTGAAAAGAGAAAAAATCATAATCATAATAATTTTATTTACGTTAAAATTTCCATTTTACAACATAAAATTCACGACAGTTTACGAAATAAACAATCATGAAAAATTTGTATTTTTTTCAATCTCAATTATGGTCTTAAAAGCGTTGTAGCGTAATGCAACTTTCCCTTAACTTACGTAATAAAAGTTCCCCTGATAACTATCCTTAAAGGCATACAAAACGATTGCAAAAAACCCAATTCAAATAACATAAGCGGTTTCGGAAATAAATGGTAACAGAAAAACATTTAACAGTAGTAAGTAAATACTTTATTTGTTGTGTTGGTAGTTATGATGTTCTAATAACATCATTGGTATTTCCTGACCAATGATGTTATTAAACCATCAACATCTTATAGCAGTTAAGTCCATAATAAAGAAGGATTTCCCACCAAAGATTTTCAATTGATACCATGAAACAACATTTTCAACTATACGTTGCAAAAATACCTATTTCGAGACACTCACCACCGAACGCTTATCATACACATCCATGGCGTTCAAAACGACGAATATAAACGTCGTAAAACAGTTTTATAGGACCGCGACCGCAGAGGGAAAACTAAAACGTACATGTGCGTACGAACAGCCGATACAAGTATGAACATAGACTGCTATTTCACAAGACCACACAACACTACCAACAGCTATTTCGAAGGGCACGTTAAGTTATAAATACCGACTATTACAGTTACTAAGGCAAGCTAGAAGCCTTTACAGGACGTTTTGCAAAAGGATATACCGTCTGAGTCTAAAAACTCTGCCACTAGAGACTAACTTACAGAAAAATTACGTTTTGAAAGGAGAGAAGAAAACCAGCCTACGTTTGTCCCAGCAGAGGTTTTGAGAAGCGCTCTATAGTATTATATCTCTATGACCCCGACATTATACGCAAAGGTAGTAGGTACTAGTACCTATAACATCTATTGTTTCTACTAAAACATTGTTTCGTTTTACAGCAGTTTAACGTTGTTTTTGATGAAAACCTTTCATATATCCGTCGTAAAGCTGGAATTATGGGAGCAAACCCTTTTTATGAATAGTTACCTAAAACCTACGCGTATAAAAATATTAAGTGTTCACTAAACACACAAATCGTGAATTTGTGTGTTTTCAATTCTCAGGGAAAGTTTGAGCGTATTCGACCTTTTTAGACATTCCAGGAATCACCTCTAACTTAATCTGGACTTGAGCATTTAATTTTTATTTTAATTTTATTTTTAACTTTCTATTGTTTAGATTCGGACTGATTCTTGTCATGAAATGTGGGCCTAGAAAAACCGGTGCACTTTTATTTGTGTATTTCTCTTCCGGCAGACAAAAGAGAGAGACAGAATAATATTTTTTATCTTCTCTTTCGACGTCAAATCTTGCAATCTATAGGTCTTGCTAATCTCTTATTAGCAAGACCTATAGATTAGGAGTAAGTAGAGTCAAAATACGGCGACGCCTTCACCGGTCTAAACAAAGGGTTTGTTAACAAACAACAAAATAACAATGAACAATAAACTAACATGGCAATAACACTAAAAGCGAATTCCTATTGCGATAGAGTACAATTCCAATTGAATTTATGTAACTGTTCCAGCAATTAATCAAAAACCATTTAGTTCTTTATGAATAATGGAACTAGTTCATTTTGAAAACGATATGTTAACATAAGGGGACTATTTATCGACTTGAAAAACTTGGCCAAGGGGCTACACAAGGGGCCTTGGCAGACCAACAGCTAGGTGAATAGACGACATCATTGCCGTTACCATGGATCAGAAAGGCCTAGAATAAACAGAAGTGGGATACTACGCTGCTAA
Source organism: Perizoma flavofasciatum (assembly GCA_958496245.1). NCBI lineage: Eukaryota > Metazoa > Arthropoda > Insecta > Lepidoptera > Geometridae > Perizoma > Perizoma flavofasciatum. The sequence continues at coordinate 2,710,715 of OY292421.1, forward strand.
TGATAATGAAGATGATAAGAGTAAAACTTCTTGGCACCCAAAAACAGAAAAAGATACCACGCGAGTTCATCAGCTTCATTCTAAACTTGTTCACACAAATGGCGTCAAACTCTGACTGCAGGCGTCTAGGTTGCTAAGCAATACGACAGCCGGGTGACGACATGCGGCTCCACTGCAGGGCCTCTACTCCGTAAAACGATATCGACATTAGCGTTACGATACGACAGTGCTCCGAATTATTCGGCCGTACCCTACTCTTAAAAATGTTCGCAATCTTTGTCGTCTGTCGAAAGCATAGACAATATGTATCGAATCTTCGGAACGAATGATAGAAAAATCTAAAGGCTTGGATAATAGACATTTAGCCTAAATCCTTTTGCTTGACTGTTTATGTCACTTATTTAGGTAAAGTAATTACAATTATATATGAAAGTAAAAGAAGTGACAACGACAAACGTCAAATCAACAAACCCGCCTGTTATTTGAAAATTTTACAAGCAAAAATGCTTGTGACAACTAGCCACAGAAGCCATAATTAAGAAGTTGAAGTTGAAGCAAAAATTCGTCGGGGGTAAATATTCAAATTCGTTTACTAAAAAAATACTAGTACACACAGCATTAAAGTTTAAGCACTATTTAAAAAAAAATATTATTTTAATATTTAAAAAGAAATAAAAAACAAGAAGTTAAAAAAAATAATACAAGTTTACCTTCAAACAAACTTTTACTAAGTTTATAATTTCCGATGAAATTATAGTCGAGAATTTTGTTCAGATCCAACTGATCCCTCGTCACTTTAAAATGTCGTTTTTGTAAAGCCTTTTCCTCGCGGATGGCTTCCATGGCAAGTATAAATATCGCCATTATTCCAAAACAAGAGGCAAAGTCCGTAGTGCAGCAGGCCGAGGTCGAATGAAAAGAATGCAGAGCGTCTAGTAGGCAGCAGGGCTTGAAGGCATAAAAGATTCGGAGTCCGGTAAACGAAATGGAGATGATTTCATCAGAAAATACAACAATATAACCCGAAACGATAATGCGCACGATAGCATCAAGGGCATCGTTGATAAGTTCGTCAATTTACATTTGTTTCGTTGTCAAATTCAAATTATCGTATCGTTTTTAGTGATGCCGGAGTAGGGTTACGACATCGATTGTCAAAAGTAATGTTGGTCGTTTCTTCGTTCAAATGATAGTCGAAACGATATAACGTAGAGTAGGTTTAGCACGATAATTGAAGCGATATATCGTTTATCGGTTTGTAGAGTAGACCCCCTGGCATCTTGGAACAATAAATGATGGTCGCTTATGCGAATCGCTAGATGACACGCTAGGCGAGCCGATCTCGTCGATTTACATGCATTGGTTTTCTCAAGGTGAAGCTACGTGAAACAAACCCAGCCTCTTGCAATCCAGCCAAGGTTTAAATAAAGCAGTGTGCATTTTGAGTGCAGAGTGCAAGAGTGCTTGACAGTAACTTTTCTTATTTTATTCATTAGTTAGGTAGTGTAACTGAAAGCATCAAGGCAGTAGACTGTAACCTACACTGCGCTGTGGTCAGTAGAGTAGGGCTGCCACTCGGTAAAGATTCATCTTTTATTTCAAGAGAGGGTAGTTTCTTGTCATAAAAGTTTAAAGCTGGCGAACCGGGTTATTTTTCTTAGCCACTCAGATCTGTGAGGTTTAAGCCAAACAAATGATCATAGATCAAAAACAAAACCTATATTGAATCACGGCTAAATCATATTTACCTATCGAATAGTTGTCTGATACCGAACCACAGAAAAAAGGGGACTCTTTTAATACTTATCTAACCATTTATGTTACGTAACTTGTAATTGTGAAAAAATATTTTGTTTTTTTGATTTTCTTTATCTGTACTGTTGAGTGTCCAGAAAGGAAAAAAAACTGTACACCCAGGCATTCTGAGCCGGGTGTAAAAAGCAAGACAAACAACCTTCCTTACTTTGGGAACGTATATTGGCCTCGATTCTGTAGTACACTGACTAAACTAAATTTAAACTATAGCTCGCTTTTACTGATAGTGTACGCAAGAAAGAGATAGCTACAATTTTAGTACCGTGTGCTGCTGTCAAATCAGTTTACGTGCCGCTTTTCTTCGTGTTTATAGTCAACATGTTTTGATATCACGACTAAATTTTTATGGGAAACTTAAATCTGACTAATCTGACAGCACTAAAATCGTAGCTATCTCTTTCTTGCTTACACTATCAGTAAAAGGGAGCGACATTTTAAATTTAGTTTAGTCAGTGTACTACAGAATCGAGGCCACTATAATACTAGTACTTTGGGGCTAGATGGTGTTGTGTGAAAAATGACCAGCATTATTTGTTATTATTTCAAGCCATATTAGTTCGATCACTAATTTAGCTGTGTCGCATAAAAAAAACGTTTATTTAGCACCTGGTTGTCCAGCATTATTTATTTATTTATTTATTTATTATTATTTACCTAGGTAGCGTAACACAATGATATGTGGTTGGACACAAATAACCCATTTATTCACCGTGAGAACATCACAGTACACTTGGTTTTAGTTAAAATAAAACTACATCAGTTCTGGTCAGTCAGAGCCATTAAAACAGACACGCACAGTGAGCAATAGGTAGGGTGAAAGTCTATCACACTGCTAGGTAAAGCCGAAAAGAAACATGCATGGGAAAAATAACTTACAATACACCTACTTATAAGCATATAAATAACCATAAGAAAACTGTGAATCCTGATTAAATAAATAAATAACCATATGTTATCAGTAGTGACAACCATAGGAAAGTTCAACGACATCGGACTCCAGACCACCACCAGCCGCCTCGTGAGCGGAATCTTTAATATTTCCCTTTAATTCAGGGGATGATACAATATGTTGGAGACAACATATACACATATTAGTTTAAAAAGGTCTGTTTGTTTGGTGATCATTAGAACTCAAGTACATCGCTCTAGCATAGTGAACTAACGTGCATTTCGACGTAGAGCATTCAATTCCAAGTTCATCGCAGTAACAGATTTTAAACTAACGTGTATCGCAATGCATTCAAATCCAAATATATCATATTAACATATTTTAAACTAACGCGCATGTAGATAATTAAAATCCAAGTTTATCGCATTAACATAGGTTTATGTAACGTACATCGCGATGAGTAATTTAGACCTCAATATCAACCATCGATTTTTCGATGTTGAAAATGAGTCTACCTTTTGACGGCAAAACGGACCGATGATTAGTAAATTGCCTTTTTTAAAGTGCCTACTACTTTTTCAGAAAATCTACTGACACTCCTATCCTGGCCAACGGAAAAGAGGAGGCTGGGCTGCAGTAAGATCGATTGGCTCATCTGAATAGATTGCATAACTTACTTAATAGCAATGAGAATAGACACGTACGAAGCCAGGGTGGATCGCTAGTTGCTCGAGTTCATCGCTCGATAATTCACATCATTTGTGAGCTTGCATCAAACTGTCTATGAACTCGACTGCGAATGTGCATGATAATTTAGTAAAATTATTGAGGGACAAGAAAACTGACAGACTGCGGTCTGCGGTCTTTCTTTTGATTGGAAGTAGAAGATCACCTTGTGAAAAAGCTCTCATCTAGGGATGTACTACACCACCACACCTATGCCTGCCGCCAAGCACAAATGCTCGCATTGGTGTGCAAAATCAATAGGTTTTATCCATTAAAATCACAAGGATCATATAATTATACAAACGTCAACTTATAAGCTACGCAAATTTAACATTTTCATAGAATTTAAGACGATTTCTCGCGCGTTACTACTTCTAGAAGACTCAGGCAGCAAACTCTTCTTACTTTTTTTGACGATCTATTATTCAGCTATAGTGAGGTGCCAATCGAACAAGACGGTTTATTTACTTCCACACCAGAGTTGGCCTTTACTGACCTGAGAACTACTTATTACTCAAGGTTACTTCGGTCGTAAGAAAGTCAGAGGTCTGCTCATAAAAGTCAGAAGCGATGAACATAAAAGTAGAGAACTTCAAATCAGTGAATTGATGTCAGTGAAATTCAGGGTTATATACATTTTACTCAACGGTCTGTCAATGGTTTGAACAATTTGAACATCCTTCAAAATAAAAAGATTTAATTTTTACCTAGCTGCACCTGCGCTTTCAGTTTTCTTATAGTCAAAAAATCCATGGTGTGCGACACCCAATAATCCGCTTTAAGCCGACGTGCGGCAGATTACGGCACGCGTGGATTAGGATTCGTTAACACTAGGCCTGAGTCTCAGACTGGTAACAAAATAGCTGTGATCCCATGTAAAGTGGGATAAGAACAAGAAGATGATAGTGATATTTACATTTTTAGTTTTCTATTAGTGTGGCCTAGAGATATGTGGCGACCTCGAGGAAGACCATCTGCCCGCTGGTCAAATTATATTGTAAGGGCAGTCGGTAAGGTGTGGATCCCGCTGGCGCAAGACCGCCAGGAGTGGCGTAAGAAAGAAGAGGCCTTTACTCAGCAGTGGGTATTACCGGCTAATTAATAGATAGATAGATGATGATTGTAGATTTTAACTTTACTACAGATGCCGGGACGACCGCATGGCGACACTCTTCTATCATCTATCTAATACATATAGTTATTGGAATAAAATTTATCCACAATTCATCCAGCGGCACGTGTGTTTTATTAAAACAGGTAAAATATCTCATATTTCGTGCTTCATAAAATAGCAAGTAAGTTCAGGGCTTAAAAAACAATTTACATTTTTAGCAAACCTAGCCCGAAGATCAACTAATCGCCGGCGTGGAACATCCAAACCGAATAACCCTGAGAATGTGATTTTCCACGGTACACTATTTGGTTATTTTATCGGTGGTGAAGGCATAAAATGCGGTACGAACAGTCCAATTTTACAGCGAACCCGGAGGCAATTGGATTTAGAATAAATTTAAACTGGCGTGTGAAATGGGAATGCAAGTTATGTGATTGTTGCACGTTCAGTTTGTTTTTACCCTTTTATTAATAAACGTGGTATAGCTGAAGAATATGAATTGTAGCAAATTACTGCAGAGGCCTAGCTTCGCTTATAGTTTCTGTTAAGTATTCTGTGTTTTTTATTTAGAGGTAGTTTTAAATCAGATCGAACCGATAATATATTTTTTTAACTAGGATCATCAGAACTTTTCTTAAGTCTAGGTTCTTTTTCAAAGTATAGACAGTAATACTGTCACGTACAAATTGGGTTGTGCAGCACGTAATTCAAACATACATTCGCTTTTTTACACCACAATTAAGTCTCATTGATCAAATAGCTGATTATGGATAAAGAGAAACAAGCAAACTTTCAGATAAATGACTTGACTCAATAGGTACCATTTTACTATTTTCTAACCAATTGAGTCGGTTTTACAAATTGTATTTAAAATTGGAGAGTCCATACAGGTTTGTAAGCCCCGAGGCGCGATGCAGGCGACACATACTCGATTTAACGACGATTTTACTGCTAACCGAAACTCGGCCTACCTCGAGCCTTACACGTCGTAATTGAATTGTAGAATTTTAGTTTGCATGAGCATGTAGGATATTTTTATAATTTTAAGGAGAAAATTTTGCTATGTAAAATATTTTTCTACAAGCTTTTGTAATGAGAGAAAAATGCTCTTATTTGACACAATAACACTAAAAACGTTTCAGGAAAAAAACATTTGTATTCTTCGTCAACACATACAAAAGTAAAACGTAAATAGGGTTTTTTTTTAAATCACAAGAATCAATAAAGAAGGATCACAAAGAACCGTAACTGTAAACTACGTGAATTTAAAATTTTACCGATTATTGCCGATTCTTCGCTTGCGACCAAAGCTAGAAGAATCAATTCCATCTTCTATTTTTTGTTTTGACCTCCGGCTTTCACAAATATGCTCTGGTCACGTTTTTTCGGAAATGCCTTTCCAAGTGCACCCCTAGACATTAAAAGAAACCAACCTACTGAGTTTTTTATTTCTGGACTAAATCATTGCAGTCAGTAAGTCGGATTTTGTTTATCAAAACAGTCTAAATTGAAGTTAAAAAAAATATGTTGTAATAAATTCGGGTTACAGTAAATTTCCACCGTCATGGCAATTAAAATAACAAAAATAACAACACGTTTTCCACGACAAGTACTTTGTCACGAAAACAATTTAGTTTATAATTACGATACGTCAACAAACACTCAAGTTTTACTTCCGAATAATTCCTAACACCGTTTTTATGAACGTTGATAAAATCGCAATTTGTACAATACGGAATATTTTATGGCAATTTTATATTGCTCGTAAAATTACTATATTTCTCGGCGGTTGACGTGGCACACCGTGAATAAGAGAGAGCTATGTTCGGGCAAACTTCGGCTCTGATAATAGTTAAAATTTTCTTTCGTAGATTTCATCGGCAACCCTCGGCTTTTATAATTATTTGTTTGTCGTCTCGCTGGTTATCTCTTGTTCTATCTCGATAGACCCAGTAGTAAAAGCGAAGCAGTTAATCACCCTACAGCACTCGACACTTGATTTTTAAGTGATTTGCCAAAATGGCCATTTCAATTTACTACAGTGAGACGTATTTCCTTTTTTTATGGCCAACATATGCACACCAAAATAAGCTTAATTTACATAAGGTAAGAAACCATGCAAATATTGAACGAGTACATAACATATACTTGTTTAAGAATTATTTATCTCACTAGGAATTTTCTGCATGTCTGAATTAACAATGATATAGTGCTGTTCAAGACCAAACACTTTTGTGCCTCCGATATGCTATAGCAACAGCAGCAAACTGTAAACAGTATTATTATCCGGGAATTAAATGTCTGTTACTCATTTACCATTACGATTCCGTAAATGAATGTAGTGGTATTATATAATTATTTATCGCTGTTTTGTGGGTGGTCCTGCGAGGGGAAATAATTCCGTACTGTGTTTTACTATAAATAAAATTATTTTTCCTAAACACGATATTTTGGTTAAAATGTACCTTTAAAATGTAATAATGTGGTGACAGGTTGATGTTTTTGGGTCAACAAAAACAAAGATCCACGGTCTTGACTATAACCCCGTAAGAGTATGAGTAGTAAAGTTTTAAGAGTACTAGAGCCTCTAAACAGTAATCTTTGCATTGTTGGGTTCTGGCCAAGTAGGGGATAGTCAGAGACTCGTCCAAATAGTATATTTGGACATGTGCCTAATTTTTTTTTTTGATGTTCACCGTTTTAAGGGCCAATATATATTATCGATTGGTAAAACCCCGTTTTTCACAGTTTCGAATTCTTATGGGAAGAACTTTTACTAGAGAAATACTTTTAAAGCCGATTATATATCTCTATGCTTTAAATACCAATAGTTTGCAAGTTTTTTATACAATATCACTCGAAAAGCCAATTCCGCTCCTCGTTACGAATATCAGCTTCGTAGACGGCGTCGTAGACCCTGCGTAGCACGGCTACGAGAATCTTCTCAAAGTGAACAACGTTTATGAATAAGCAACATGTAGGTAAGATAAATCATCTAGTTTATGCAACAGACAAATACATTCACGACTCTATTTCCCATTATGGGCATTCTCAGATATGTATTCAGGGCGTAGCCTTTGTAGGGTGTAGTCAGGGGCACGTCAAACTGACATTACATTTCACACCTGCCCAAGTTTAGTATTATCCGCTTATTGGAACACTAACGGATGTTACATGCCGTCGAATTTTTGTTTCAAGGGCATGCCGGGTTTTTTTACAATGAATTTCTCAACGTTTCGTGCAAGTATACACATAATACATTTTAAGGAGTTCGATTCCCGCTGAGGTACAATAGTTAGCATGGTCCGTAAGTATTTTTTTAATGCTGGTCATTTTTCACACAGCATCATCTAGCCCCAAAGTAAGCAGAGCTTGTGTTATGGGAACTACATGACTGATATACTACTTATATGCATATTTTTTGGAAATACATACATATTATACATAGAAAACACTCAGACCAAGGCAAATATTTGCTAATCATACAAACATTTGTGCCGCGGCTGAAATTGAACTAGCAAACTTCTGCGTCTCAGTCGGACCTTCGCCCGCTGCGCCACAGATGTCGTCAATATTTATCCCGGATCTGGGTGTCGTGGTACCACGGTATTATTTTCTGAAACCCACGATACAGGGAATACTAGTGACAAATATAAAATTCACGAAACGTTTCTAGCGGGACCACACTGACTCACACTCTTACACTTTTTCGTATGCGTTTTACATACATAGTGACGTCAGTTCCGGGAAAATTCCCAAATTTTCTTGGTAATTCGTTCAGCTGCCGCTAAAACGCCGGCGGCATCACTTGCAGTGAAGCTGTTCGAAATGCCAACGCATGACTATTCTCACAAACTAGGACGGAGTGTCCAGACGTAGTTCTGGAACAATTTACCAGGAAATAGCCACCAAAAATAAATCCAATTGAGGATTCTTATTTTTTCAATTTTAAAAATCTCGATCGTTTTTCAAAATCTCGATTTCTGAATTTAAGATTTGATATTTCGGTTGTATTTGGATTCGTAAGAGGTATATGTAAACTCTTTCATAATTTCTGTCATTCCTATAACTCTAAGGAAGGTAAATGCGATATTTAGAAAATCTAAAGAAAGAAAGAAAATCTATTCATTCAATATAACACAAAAGTTAAACAAAAATAATAATAAACACAAAACAAATTTCGCAAATTTACAAATTTCGTTTCGCTTCGTTATTATATGCTAAGTGCATATAATAACGAAACGAAAAAAATACAAACCAAGCATGTCATTTTGTATTGCTTGGAGTCAAATAGATCTCCGTCTCAGCTTTATGCTGCGCCAGAACCTAGGTCAGGTGCAGCGCTGGTTTTATACGAAAAGCTCGCGCCAATTTTATTCTATTTTATTTTCTATATGCTGTATTTCTTCAGTTTTCAGAAGTAGTTTTATTGCACCGAATATTATATCTGCAGTGTACCTAGGTCACTGCGACAACGGTGGACATAGTATAGGATGATCTTCACATGATGGTGATCCGCCATCTGATGAAAATCGTTGGGAAGTGATCGATATAAAAAAGTAAATATGATAGTTTCAAATTAAATCGTCTTCAAAACGAAACATCATGAAACAACATCAAGTGAAGTGAAACGAGCGAGTTCCTCACGAACCAATCAGTATGCAGAACAAGTTGTGTCATCGGAACATCTGCCCAATTATTAGTTCCCTTAGACACAACTTGGCACAACTGAAAAATCCTTCCTGGGTACATCTCACTCGGATAAAACTATCCGAGTCGGTTGTTAGGTTTTTTTATGACCACCCAGAAAGGGTGATATGGAACATTTCTTATAATTCTTTATTGTACACAGAAATTAAACAGAAATATAAAACAAAATAATAGGTGAGGCATGTACAAAGGCGAGCTTAACCCTAAAAAGAGTTTTCTTCCAGCAAACCTCTGAGGAGAGATAGATAAAGTTGGTAGATGTACAAAGTCAAGAAATATACTTAAAATACCACTATATTTTAATAAACTACAAATTATACACTACTTGAACTACCTATGAATACACATACATCAAAAATAAATACAATATAATCATATTAATACATAAATACAAATAATATATATAATACATAATGTACCTTACCTAAGCATATTACAGAGAGAGAATGCTCTTTCATTTCTATGTAAGGGACAACTGGACAGAACTAGTTTATAGAAAACTAGTTCTGTCAAGTTGTATCTAACGGAACTAATATTTAGGATGACACAACTAAATGTACATACTGATTGGTCCGCGAGGAACACCTGGTGAAACTCTTATGGTATTACCAAATTCAGGGTTACAAAATTTAATTGGCAACCTTTTCTTTGACCGCCACCGCATAAAATTAACCGGCTCTTAAGAAATTTCTTCTGTAATACTAGACGACCTTTTGTTGACTTTCTATTTACTACATTTTTTTTTTACAAGCCACTTCGAGGGTTTTTACGAAACACGTAATTAGGAAAATTGCAAATTGAAAACCGAATCGCGTGCCCCTCATAATAATAATCGACTTAGCGTTAACGAATCGCCGTTTCATCTTAATTTAATTTCAAAGAAGTCGTTTGTAGGATTTCATGTCTCAAAAGTTAATTCCCGTTTGAGGCAGGTAACTTATTAAAAACGGATCGTAAAGAAATATAATTTTTAATTTGAAATGGTTTGAATCTTGGATTTAGAAATTAAAACGTGGATTGTACAGCTTCAAAATTTTACATTGGGGTATTTTTTCGATTATTTAGATGGTAAAAACTCTTAGGATTTAAAATGATCCAACTCAATAAGTACCTATTGTTTTTTAAAAGGATTATTAAAAAGAATAACCAGCCTTTCTTTCCTGGCTTGGTCGCGGAGGAACAGGCAGTAGATAAAACCGACGTTTCAAAGTGATCCGTGTGATTTTAATGAATAAATGAATTTTGACTTTGGGCCTTTCCGCTGATGATGAATGTCGAAATATAACTTGCAAGCAAACTGTAAAGTACAGCCTTCAGTACTATTCAATAGTCTGTGTAGGTAATAGAGTTAACAAAGCACCTATGAAAATGTACATCTATGGTGTGTATTGTTTATCAGTAAACAAGATACTTGTAGGTTCCATAGGTCTATGATGTCCATGGATCATATCCGTCTCCGAAACAATATTTGAACTGCGTTCACCGTTGTTTGGAACGTCAGACATTTTTTCATCAATGTTGTAAAATATCTTTTGTTAGCCTTTTATTTAATAAACCAGTTATTTCACGCGCTCAATAAAGTATTTTATTGATAGACTTCTACACAAACAATCAAGAACAAGTGATAAAGAAATAAGCAGAGCTCTAAACCAGACTGGGTATCTAGAAACGGAACCACGGAGAACAGAAGAACTGCTATTTAAAATATAACTGAAGTACCTACCCGCCACTGGCAGAAGTTTCGAAGTTCCGCGGAAAACCCGCATTTGTTTGCAGACCTTGATAGTTCCACGAAACCTTGTAGTTTCTAAAACCTTGGAAATATAAAGGCCTTCACAATATTGCGATGCGATAAAGCGGTAAAAGTCGTAGGTTTTTATTATCATCATGTTCGCATTACTAGTTCTCTAGGGTGAAGGAAAACACCATAAGAAACCGGCATGCCTGTCACTTAGAATGCAAACTACTTGAAAAACGCGGGCATTTAAAAAATAAAATTAAAATAATGGTTGGACGTGACTCTGACTACCTTTATCTTAATCTACTCAAAGATGTACGCACGATTGAGTATAAATCTGAAGAGCCCATCATGGGCATACATTTGAGAGCGAATTGGACCCTAAAAAAAGTAATATTTTTTTATCAGACCCTTAAAAAATAAAAATACAAAATACATGAATTCATTAACATGCACGGTACAATCAGCGGCCTTATCGCTTTAAGCAATATTTTCCAGACACCCTTTTAGTTAGTTTTTTATTAATTTAAAACAACGCAAACGCAAAGCCTGCAGGGCTTTATGGTACTAGTCAAAACTAATTTTCGATAGCTTCAAATCAATCCCCAAAGTAGCCCTAGAGGCAAAACGTTATACCCCTCAAATATAATAACGTACCTATATGAAAACTGCTTTTAGGCTAAGAATAATAAATGTGCGCCGGCCGGCCACAAGATTCTTTCTTTGATGATTAATTCGGACCAATCACGAGGTAGAAGCTTTTGCGATTGAATTCATACTCGTAGCTAACGGCAAATACAAATTGATTCAATAAATCGTATTAATTTGTCGAGGGATTGATAGGTAGCTACTTGTTTAAGAGGTGTATGATTTCTGAGGTCTTTTAGGTAAACAGTGTACGTGATTTTGACTGATATGTTGTATCACTTAAACTAGTTACTTAAGTTTACTTCTAACAGTGCCCTATTATTATAAATTGATGTTTTTTTAAGGTGTGACAAATATTAAAATAAATAATTTTAAATTCTCGTATTCTTTTTACTAATCAAAATTTCAAGAAGTTATTAACTAAACACTGTTTTTTCTTTTTCTGATATGTATGTCATTTCAAATTCAACAGTAGAAAAGAATACGTTGTTTTGCTAAAAAAGAAACTATTTACAATTTAAGAACTTTGATATTGACTTAAAATTGCTTTAACAGCCACTAAATGCTTGTAAAATTGTTATGCAATTACCTATATTCTTGCAAATAATCATCATTAGTTCATTCATTTAGCATCGTCTTGAAAAATGTGTAATATCCAATAACACACTTTGAAATGAATGGTTTTTCCCATTTAGAAATACTTCCGATTCCAATTGTGCGACATTTGTTTGGAATTTTTGCAAGAGCTAAAACACCGTAGAACCACGGAAAGTCTGTTACCAGGGGCCACTAAAATTATCTAGCTATGGTACCTAGACTACTCCAAAGAGAATTCAGAACCGCCATCGCGCAAAGATGACCGCGGGCGTGGCCGACTTTATAGACTTGGCGATAGAGCCTCAAAGAAGTGGCGACACTATAGTGCAGTAGCCACCAGCTTGGAAACCTGGACTACATGATCCCAAGTTCCCAAGTAAAAAAAAAACACTAAAATTTCCGTGGGTATTTTGCTTTGAACTTAGTTTTAGTTCTTGGAAATTTTTATAATTTTGACGTTCTGACTATTCATATTGTAAAAACGGGAATTTTTACGTACTGCACTATCGGTGAAGGCAGTGGCGATCACAATAGGCCTGTGACGGCCGCAGTGACACCAAAGCCACTAAAAGCAAATAAAAAATAAAATCAGTGAAGGCACCGACTAAGTTTCGACTCATTCCGAGAGTCTTCATCAGGGTGAGTGGTTGCGACTTACTCCTTCCGCGTCACGCCGTGCACTGACTACATGGGTCAGACATGCTTATGGCCACAATCTCAAGTGGTATGTGATGATGCGATTGCATTGATTCCTGGACTATATGCGCTGCAGAAGATTTGGGCAGGTATGAAACTATTGACCAGGACCAAGCGCAACCTACTGTATACCCTAGGTTTCTCTATCTTTCTACAGAGCCGAGAATTTGACGTTTAAGAAAGCGAATCGAACGCGCATTGTCACATTTAAGTGTAACTTTTGTGTGTTTTATTTAAATCCGGTAAGGTCAAATGCAGTGAGCTCTTGGACCAATTTATTAAGCTTATAGCTATCAAAAGAGAGGTCTTGACGCCTTCGTAATAGCTTTCCAACTTTCATAATATGAGTTTATGTTACGACCACGAGAGGTTAATGACTAAAATACCTACCTATCCTATAGTTTGTAAAATATTGGAAAACCGTTTATAGTTTTAAGATAGGACAATGTTTACTTTTCCGAACTGATTTTAGGAGGGTTTGTTATTTATTTTTGTTGTAAACCATTTTAAGATACGTCCTAGACCGGGTGTTCATAGTCGTCTATCGTCTCAATCAAGTACCAGGAAATGGGGTGATTGAGGACATAATATAACATATAAAGAACGTATTCTGCCAGGCCGCAAATTTTTTTTAAACACTTTTTCTTGCCTGTACCTAAACTAGCAGGTTAGATCATTCAAGAACCTTAACTCATCAGCGGTTATCGGTTCTGCAGTCCATTGCTATAATGTCATGCCATAAATAAAGGAGATGATCTATCATTTCTCAAACACTATGCTCAACATGAATTTATAATATCCCAAAATTCTAACCTAGGTGGTACTCGAACCTGCGATATCCTGTTAATATTATAATTCGAATAAGCAAAGTGATACCCCTCTTAATTTGTACTAAATGTAACTTAAGCAATTGAACAAGCTTGGATAAATGCACCGAAGTTTTCCCTGTAGCCTCGGTATTTCGAGCCGAAACATCCCATGAATTTTAACTAGTCTGGTAACGATCTTGTGGCTTAATTGGTCTACCCCTTGTGTTCAGCAGAAGGTCGCTGGTTTGAATCCCGCCGAGGTTGCCTTTTTGAGATATTAGATAGATATAAAATACTTTATTGCATACCAAGAAATAAACCAACTTAGCAAAACTTTGACAATGTTGACAATGGGCGGTCTTTTAGCTAAATAGCGATTTCTAAAAGATAAGCTATAGATGGAACGATCTGTACGAAAGTTAACAAGAGGGTTTATTGGTGTAAGAACACATGCTATAAATATCGAAATCAAAAATCAAAATGTTTAATTTTCTGTAACTATTTAATGTTCTGTTATATCTAAGGTTGGATATAACAAAATCATCTGTTAAGTATACTTGTGTTAGACTTCCATATCCTAGAGTAGGTAGTTATCACAGATAATAAGGTAGATACTTAAGAGTGTTTTATTTACTTATAAAGTTAAAACTGCTTTCTTGATATATAAATATACTAGCTTCTGGCCACGGCTTCGCCCGCATGATACCAGGATAAAAAATAACCTATATGTTATTCTGATGAACAATCTATATTACTTTAAAGTTTCATCAAAATCCGTTCAGTACTTTTTGCGTGAAAGAGTAACAAACATCCATCCTCGCAAACTTATGTGATTATAACATTAGCAGGATTCTTGTGTTTCCCTTAATTTTTTTTTTTTTTTTACACATCATCTAGCCCCAAAGTAAGCAAAGCTTGTGTTATGGGAACTACATGACTGATATACTACTTATATACACTTTTTTTTTTGTAAATACATACATACTATACATAGAAAACACCCAGACCCGAGACAAATATTTGCAAATACAAACATTTGTCCCGCGGCGGGAATTGAACCCGCAACCTTCTGCGTCTCAGGCGGACCTTCGCCCACTGCGCCACAGAGGTAAATGTGTATTAACACTTTAAAAACCAACTACAGTCTACGTCGACTTAAAAATTTTAAAAGGTTTCATTCCGTCCTGTATCGTTCACGTAAATTCCTGTCCATCCAAAGGTTATCTGGAAGAGATCGCTATAAGTGATAAGACCGCCCATTGTACTCCCGCGATCAGCTTGTAATTTGGTCCGTTTGAATTTGTAAGCATAATATTAAGTGGTGTACAATAAAGAGTTATCTATCTATCTATCTATCTATCTATCTACGTGTCAGTAAATCGAAAACGGCACTACATAAAAATAATACAAAACATGTCCCGAGCACGAGATTACCAGCGACCCGTCTTCACATTTTTATTCCCCACTATACACGATGGAATAATGCAAATTCACGTCGTAGGACATAGAAGGCACACCTAAACTGACTTTTTACGATCCCACCCGACATTTGATAGGTTCAAGTCACGGAAACACGAGATTCCACCACCATTTCCTAACCAAAATACTATGCTATTGTGATTGAAGAACAGATTTGATGTCTGTATTTAATAGCATGAAACAAAATCCATTTGGTAAACTTTTTACTCAGCCATTTTATAGTTAAATAACTTTCGTAACCTTTGATAATGGTATTCGATTCTAATCATTAATATCACTAAATATCACAAGAAGAATACTTACGGCTAAATTTAGTCCAAACCAGTCAAATACAGGTGGTGTTCGAATTATTAAATTGAATAGTATTAATTACTAATAATACTATTCGATTTAAAAATTCGAGCACATAAGTACTTATGTACTTTTTGCAAATACATACATATTATACATAGAAAACACCCAGACCCGAGACAAATATTTGCAGATCATACAAACATTGGTCTCAGGCGGGCCTACGCCCACTGCGCCACAGAGGTCGTCGTTTATTTGGTGTTGGGATGTTTTTGATTTCGGAATTGAGGACCGCGTTTGTTGAAAACGATGGATAATCTCATCAGAAACTTCAATCGAGTAAGATAATCTTCATGAGATGGTTAAACACAATAAACACAATAAACTTATTCAATTTGAACACAAATCAGAAAAAAACTATCATGGTTTTGAACATAATTTTTACTAAAAAACGGGATATTTACCCGGGCGAAATATCGGGAAACATTCAAACTCAGAAATCATGGTAGGTAAATATCCCCTTTTTTAGTAAAAATTACAAATCAGAGCTTTTGACAAACTTGAAAATACTTTTCCTCGCGAGCCATGAACGGACGCGGGCGTGGCGCGTTCCCGATTTATGCAAAAAAACAACTTTATCTATAAAACTACTCTGTCAATTTTGATTCTGCAAACTAATCTACAATTAAGGATATTTTATTCGTATACATACTTCTTCGTGGTCTGCCGGATAATATAGATAACATCTCGATACACACTTTACTTAAGCTGTGACAACGCTTGTAAATTTCACACCCTTCTCAAGAACGATATTTTGACATTTTAGTCGGCGTTAATTTCACGCCAATGTGTCCCTTTGACCGTAATCCTACACTTGAACGGTAAGCTAATTGAATTTTCTAAATATACACAGTTTCTTGGCAACAAATGGACGTTGGGATTGACAGGTTTCTGTGTAAATGACACCACTGTGTACGATGAACGAATGGAGTTTCTAAATCCAGAAGTATTTAGGGCAGAACGTATGGAGCACAATTTTGTTTGAAACCGGATGACGGAACAGTGGAACCGTGACGTCATAAGTGTTAAGTTTCTCACCACGGCTCCGCTCGCGAGGTACCTGGATAAAAAGTAACATCGTTATGTGTAATTCAAAATTCCTTCCAAAGCGGTTTGGCCGTAGCCATGTTTATTTTGATATTTTTTTTTACCATTTCGTTATAGTTACATAACATTGGCATGTCAAAATTTAGAAATCTAATCAAAAGTTCTTAATCTAGAAATGTCAAAATGTACATAAATTTTTAATCTAGAATTTTCCACTATCCATGCAAATCAGAAAATGAATCTCATGTATTCATTAATATGATAAAAATGGTGACATTCAAGGAATTCCTTTAATTTCGTTTTAAATTGGTTAAGGGGAAGCCGTGTGATATCGAATGGCAATTTATTGTACATATCGAGCTTTTGACAGATACCCAGTTTATACGTCTTAACAAGTCTGCTTTTTAATGATTATCGATAACTAACATCCAAATTCTCAAATGGCCCTGTATAAAGGTAGGTAGAATTTACAATTTTTTTTAGGTTTAGTGACATGACAATTTAATATTAACGCTAGGTTAAAGAAGTTTTAAGAAGTTATATTAAAGCACTAACGGTTCATATTGTATATCAATATAAATAGTAAAACTTAAAATTCTTATACCAATTAAGTCGTAATAGTAATAAAAAAATAACCAAGCAGAGTTTGTTGCCTGTTTCTTCTAGGCTTGGTCGCGCGCCAGGAATCGCCGTAAATTCACTTTAACATTTTAAATTCACGTTTAGTTTTTAAGTTGACGTTTCTATATGATCCTTGTGATTTCAATAAATAAAAACCTATTGACTTTGACTTTAACATTAGTAATAAATAATTTTGAAACAATACGGTATTTCTTACACTAAGTTTAAAGTAAATATTTAATACTACATAACTATTCAACTGATTAAACGAGGGACACCTGTATTTTAAAGATATTAGCTGTTTTATACTCATCCATAATTTCACAATCTCTTTACAATACAGCTGATTTTCACCAAACAGCGATCGATAGCAAAATAGTTGCTGAAATGAAACTCGTATTGACCAAGCGACATTTAGCTCAATAAACTACTGAACAAACGGAGCAATGCAATGATTATGCAATTCATTTGGATAATGTCCAATTGCACTTCTATTTGATAATTGAATGGAAATTCCAATACTATTATTTGAATTTGATTATCAATTTGTAGATCATTGTGGTTTAATTAAGATAACTATTAAGATATAATACCTAGTAGTGATTGTGGCCAACCCGTAGACTTTCAATAAGTCATTTGCAAAGTGCGTTACGCTTTACGATCATACGCCATTTCGGCGTAGATAACCTTTTTATAACATGGATTTATGAAATTGTTTCTTCCTAATAACAGTATTATTCAAATACCTCCTCGACCTTGGCAGCACAGCGGGCCAGTAGCCAACTGCGACGCAAGAGGTTCCCGTTCGATTCGTTTCCTGTTGTGAGACAAATGTTTGCATGTTCTGCAGATATTTCTTCCAGGGTGCTGTCTAGACAAATATCACTTTCTGTTGGCGTTAACGCCTACGGAAAGATTGAATTGTATGGAAAAGATATTCGCTGAGGAAATGTCACGTGACTTCTGCCAAGTTTACCTTGACAAATTTGCGTGAGCGTGAAAGGAGGACAAATATACAAGGCGAGCGTGAATGCGATAGTTGGAAGAAGAAGGCCTCGGCGAACATACTGTGACCAAATTGGAGACATTCTAGAAAAAGCCCAGGTTAGAAGTACACTAAGCCGCCGAGCTTGTATCAAAAATTTGATGAGGATGAATGAAGCGAAAGAGGTATGCCAGGATCGTAGCAAGTGGAAATCCTTGGTCTCTGCCTACCCCTCCGAGAAACAGGCGTCACTATATGTATATGTATTTATGTATGTGAAAGGAAAACTAACCTCTCTAGCACGTTTCTAGAGCTCATGATAACTAAATGGGTTCGATTCCCGTGATTTACCATCGCATTCGTAATATCACCCGGTCACCTCAAGTCTGCTTGATGATAACCCTCGCATTATAAACATATTCAGATAAAATATTTAGTAAGCCTCAAACCCTAGGCAAAGTCATCGCAGTTGAGAGCAAATCTTCGGCTTTCGATTTCTGAGCGAGATTTATTATCCAGACCGAAACGGATGGAAACGTGAAACCCGCAGCAACCTAGGATTTTTGACTGTTTTATTCATTCTTTTCACGGCTTGCCTCTACCACAGTACCTACCTACTCTTTTTTCATGGGGTTTCATGATTAAATTCTTGATTAAAAAAAAGAAAGAAAATAAAGTTTTGAATGAAAGGCACATGGCTCCTTAAATCAGGTCTATTGTTTTTATTGTTATTTATTTATTTCATTTTTTTTTCAGACAAACAAAAGTAGGACCTAATGCTATATAGTTTTTTTTACCAGTCGTCCTTAGCGGTAGAAAAAAGAGATTGGCGTGATCACTAACTATAAAATACAACATATAGACTTATACGTAATAACTAATATATTTCATGATGAGGAGGCCTTTTTCCAGCAGTAAATGTTTAAGACATTGGCCTCGATTCTGTAGCACACTAACTAAACTAAATTTAAACTGTACCTCTCTTTTACTGATAGTGTACTCAAGAAAGAGATGGCAAGAATTTTACTGCTGTGTGCTGCTATCAAATCAGTCTACGTGCCGCTTTTCTTCGTGTTTATAGTCAGCATGTTCTGAAATCACGACTTAATTTGTATGGAAAACTTAAATCTGACTAATTTGACAGCACTAACATTGCTTTCTAGCTTGCACTATCAGTAAAAGAGAGCGACAGTTTAAATTTAGTTTAGTTAGTGTACTACAGAATCGAGTCCATTATTTTACTTAGAGGCAGCGTCTTCTCAGTTTTTATGTCATTCCAGTTTTAAATAAAAAAGCAATTGCGTAAAATTTTTAACCAATTAAACTCTTTTTTAATACTACTAGAGAGGCCAACAAACTATCGACCCACCTGGTGGTAAGCGTAACCTATGGACGCTTGCAATACCAGAGGTATCACTCCACTCATGCGTTGCCTCCCTGAGATATCAAGATGAAAAATCTCATGTGCCTGCAATTTAACCATACTCTTCAAAACGGAACACATCAATGAGGACATTTCTGCTCGGCGGCAGAAATAGGTACGGTGGTAGCACTCCCCAGAAATGCCCTCCCACAAAAGCTCTACCACGCTTAAAATGTCCTTACACAAAGTCGAACAAGAAAAATCTGAGACACCCCCAAGTCAACATTCCCGTTAATTATCCACAACTCACTAAGACTGACCTATTTATCTCACGCAGCCGCAGCGTCCGTGAGCTCACAGCAAAAACCTCATTCATTTATCACTCGTGTTCGAGAACAAATGGTAGTGGTCCAGTCGCGTACGCCTTGATGAATAGTGTAAATATATGAAACTATTCTAGGTTCTTCAATATAGTAGCTTTTTTAGTAGTCAGGTGCTTTTGTTTACTTTCATGTGTGAAATTTGAATTTTGATGTGAGTAAGCTAATCTATAAATCTTGGAGGAGATACTTTCTTCAATGTTGACACTCGAAAACGTTTAGTAGGTACGTTTTCGTGTAAAAGTCGCTGCGAATTACGCCCGGGTGTAATTCATTAGACTTTTCAACTTTATCTCGAAGACAGGCAATGTCACAGATTTTGCAGATGTCAATAAGCGACGGTACCGATTACCGTCTGGGGGGTCGTATACCTATCTACCTCCAAATAACATAAAAAGTAAATTAGAGAAAAGTGTATATTTTCATTCAGATATACAAACATTTGTCCCGCGGCAGGAATCGAACCAGCAACCTTCTGCTTCTCAGTCGAGCTTATATGTTATTAACTGCTTAGAAGATTTTCATCAAACATGGTCAGAAAATATAAAGCTTCGAAGTAGCTAAAGTTGTGAACCCCTTAGCAGATTCATTCGAAAATCAACAGAAGTGAATATTTGCGACGTTATAAAACCCCCGATGAGTTTTCTATCGTTTTTTATACTACTAAACAGGCAAACAAACTTGCGACCCACGTCTATTGCAGCACTCTGAAACCACAACTCTTGAAGTCACAAAACGTTTGCAAAAAAACACGCAACGCATTTCAATAGGATAAGCCGTCTCATAAAGGAATGACAAAAAAACAACCTCTTTCGTCAAAGGCATATATAAACGGGCGACATCGCAGGTAACAAGAGAACTTTAGTACTTCACATGTTGATTTTCAACATCGATTAGGGCGCACCCAAGTAATTCGTTGTAATAAAACCTTAGAACTATCCTTGAAGTCACTGAAAACGATTGCAAAAAAAACCGTTTTACAATCTAGAAAGTCGGTTTGAAGATAAAAGAATAACAGACAAATGTGAAAACATAAGAACAGATAACAAAAAACGGTGACCGTTGGAAAATACACTTTCGTTTCTAGTAAATATAACTTGGTGAATTGTGTAAGGGGCGCCGTGAAAAACTGCCGACTATGTTTTTCCCGCCCAAAGAATGCAAACATAATTAAAATTCCCCCAGCAGTTAGGCAGTTTGTTCTTGGCTTGGAAAAAAGTAAAAAGTTCGCAAGCATTTTTTAAAGTTATGTTCCTTTAAATTATACTAACATTGTAGGTTACTTGGTAGAACTTCGGTATGACCTAGATTATGTGCGTACGGTCAAACTGACGACTTTAAGAACCGTAAATGTATTAATCGCCGCCGCCACCTCTACCGGCTTTTATTGACAGTTTTTTTAAAGTGTTTTTTTAGTTTTTAAGTGGTACGTTATAAAGTTTCATCATGTTATTTGATTTGCTTTAAAATATTTGGTTAGACTGATAATTGTATACACTATATCAGTCTAACCAATATATCAGTATATATGTTATCGCTCATCTCTTCGACATCTCTATAAACGTGCACAGATACCCGAAAACAGACAGCTGCTCTACAAGATTTGCCGTACCGTTAATAAATCCCTATAATCCCCGCACCTCAACGCACGCAGTCCAACCTCAGAGAAAGGAGTATTAGTAGCTCGCTTCGTACGCGAAGTATGATCCAATAGAAATATAAACTCGTATGTGTTGGAAAGTCGTATGTGCCAGATACTGATTATGGAAATGAGGTTCATCAAAATGGACATTGAAAATGAATCTTCAAAGTAGTCAAAACTGAAAAAACAACATATAGAAATCATCAACATAAAATTCGTGTTCGCCATCTTTGATTTCAAACTTGATAAGAAAAATGTGGATCGGAAGACAACCGGAAAAAACTTCCTATAGACGAAGATCCATAAACTCATTCTCCCCCCAAAACTTCTTACGCTAATTAATAAGGGCTGCGGGCGGCCTATACAATATATAATCCACACCAGGGGTCTAGACAAATACCTCACGTTTAGTTCTCCTTTCACGCAAACGCAAATTTGTCAAGGTAAAACTTGGCACCAATCACGTGACATTTCCACAGCTAATGTCATTGCCATACAATACAATCTTTCCGCAGGCGTTAACGCTAACAGAAAGTGGTATTTATCTATAACTCCCAGTGTTGGCTATTACCAATCCTACGAACTTAGTTGAAGCAACTTAGTTGCCATGCCTGCTCTATTCGTCAATCTGAATCACACAATACACAGAAATAAAACAGAAATATAAAACAAAATATTAAGTGCGGCATGTATAAAGACGAGCTTAACCCTAAAAAGAGTTTTCTTCCAGCAAACCTTTGAGGAGAGATAGAGAAGTGATAAAGTTGGTAGGTGTACAAAGTCAGGAAATATACTTGAAATACCACTATATTTTAATAAACTACATAATATACATACCAATTTGAACTACCTATGAATACTCATACACCGATAATAATACAATATAATCATATTAATACATAAATACAAATAATACCTCTATATCTGTACATAACCTAAGCATATTACAGAGAGAGATAATGCTCTTTAACTTTAGATTTGAAAATTATCAGCGATGAGCTGACTCGGATGAAAATTTTCGCTGTTAAATTATAGAACTCTCTTCCACATGCAGGAAGAGAGTTCTATAATTTAACAGCGTGTACGGTGAGTGAACCACCATAACAGCTGGAAGAATGAGAAGGGGTCCTGTGAAGAAGAGACGAAACTGACCTGCATGGCTTTTCACGAGGGACAAGATAATCGAAGCGCTCGCGGAGGTAAAGGGAAAGGGGATTGTGAAGAACATTTAAGATAAATGTCAGAACGAAGATCACGGCGACGACGAATGGAGAGCCATTTTAATTGGGATCTGAATCTGGAAACGTGATCAAACGTGCGCTGACCGAAGATAAATCGGATGCACAAGTTTTGAAGACGCTCAAGCTTGTTCAGAAGTTCCTCCGTGGCGTCAAGGAAACAGACATTAGCATAGTCGAGAAGAGGTAGTAAAAGTGATTGTGCAAGGGTGATTTTAGTTTCAAAGAGTAAGAACTTCTGTAGACCCTTAAGTGATTGGAAGGTAAAGTTTTACCTCCTACTGACCTCATTGATGTGAATTCACCAGGATAGCTGTTTATCAAAGATTACACCTAGATGTTTTGCTTATTCAGAATACGGGATTCCATTAAACAAAATAACAATGAATAACTTGAGGCAACTGATGTGATATGCCTGCTCTATACCAATTTGTTTTCACTCCGTTGCCAACTGCTTATAGCGCTAAGTCATTAAATCTAACACATTGTACGAGCTATCGTCTTCACTGGAATTATGCGCATATTCCCAAGTATTATTAACTATGGCACATACTCCGAAAGGGTACGGTACGAGAATCATTTGTCACAATACCGCTTTTGTAGTTTGTTAGAGAAATTGAAGCCAAAAGTCGGGTCAACTTGTATAAGCTTACTGAAAATTGAAGACGAAATTTTTACGAAAATAACGCGATGTTATTGAGGTGGTATTTTTATTTTAATGAACTAAAGTAATTTTTGAAATAGCACCTAAAAACCACAGGATCGTAGGGATAATCCGATGCTATGGATTAGTTGCAGTTCGTGCGTCGTCATTTTGGAGTAAACAACCAAGTATTCATATTGTAAGAACGGGATTTTTCACGTACTGCACTATTGGTGAAGGCACCGACTAAGTTTCGACTCATTCCGAGAGTCTTCATCAGGGTGAGTGGTTGCGACTTTCTCCTTCAAACTTTTTGTTGCATTTCCTACGTCGAGTAAATTTATAATTATGTACAACTAATTTTTAACCATAGAGCAGAAAAACTTTTAGAAGTCTCATTATAATTATTAGAGTTACCTATCATAATTTGTTCTATATTTGAGAGATTCAATAAAAACTAAAATTTGTGTAAATAAAATGTATATTTAAAATAGATCTTTTTATGTTACATTGTTTTCCTTATGATAAATAATAAGGTAGTCAATATTTTGGGATAAAAAGAAAGTGATGGCGTACATAGTTAACTTTACTGGTCTATCTTTAACAGAATATATTTATACGAAAGATGAATAACAAAATGTTGTACTTATACCTTTGCAATTAAGTAAGTAACAAACATAATACTAATCACCAAAAACCAACTTTTATATCAACCTAAATTGTCACACACACTTTTGATTTGAGAACCTTCTTCTTCTTGATATTAAAAACAAATAGTTTGGGACACCTTTTCGTGGTTCGCTTTATTGAATTTTGTCAGAATATCGTACAATACAATTAATATCTCCATTACTGCCGAGCGTGTAAGTAATGGATTGCATTTATTTCACTCGCATCGTAAAATTACGCTACATAATTACTTATGTAGCGTAATTTTACGGCTCGAGTCAATAGTTGGAAGCGGGTATTTTACCCATGACGACAAGAGCACATATATGCGTTTACCATTAGAGCATGTCGGTCTGTTACCGAAACTGCTTCTTCTCGACAATAGCTTCATATACGACCATTGACGACCGATGTGGCGCGGTGGGCGAAGGTCTGCCTGCGACACAGGAGGTTGCGCGTTCGATTCCCGCCCTGGGACAAATGTTTGTACGATCTGCAAATATTTGTTCCGGGTGTTCTGGGTATTTTCTATGTATAATAAAAATATATCTATCTATGTAATGTATTGTATTAAGTATATCAGTCATCTAGTACCCATAACACAAGCTCTGCTTAGCTTGGGGCTAGATGATGCTGTGTGGATTGTCCAGCATTATATAAATTATATTATATTATATACTCTAGTCAACACGTGACCACGGTTTTTGCATAACAGTCGAAACGTCCGGAAATTAATAAAAAGGTAACGCGATAAAGACCTGTAATTAAACTAAAAATTAGACTTCAAGGTTAGTTCTTAGATAGGTCTTATACCACGCTATTTTTCTTAGAAATAAATGATTATACTCAATGCTGGAATACATTTTTATTTTATTTCTCTTTTTTTACTTAAAATCTCAGGCTTATGCCTGGAGCCTTTGCAGGCATTAGTGGAGCATTAGTGCTAAGAGGCGTTTTTGTACAATACATATAAAAAATATATTTATTGTTTCACATATTTAATAAGTAAATATGCGGTTTAAGATCATTTATTTCTCAAAAAGATTTATATATAAATCGCTTACTGACATCACAATATTCTCATACTACTTGTCAAGTAGGTACTAAAATGCATTTTAGATGCAATGAGAGCAACATGCATGGCTAGGTAAGTAGGAAGGTAAAGGGAACTACCTACACAAACAGAAAAAAAAAATAAAAAACACAGAACCAAATCTATCATCTATACTAATATTATAAAGAGGAAAGATTTTTTTGTTTGTTTGTATCGAATAGGCTCCGAAACTACTGGACCGATTTTAACAATTTTTTCACCAAATGAAAGCTAAATTATCAGGAAGTAACATAGGCTATAATTTAAAAAAAAATAGAGATCTTTAAGAAAATTGCAATGTGGGTTACATTGCAAAGTAGCAAAATTTTGCCTATAAAATTTATTATTTGGCGTGCGCTGAGAAAACTATTGATGATACATAAAAATGATGCACTACATGATTAAAATACTCATTATTACCTACAAAAAAATCCGCGAGGGAATATATCTTACTATCATAGTTAAGTCACAATAGCAGCTTTTGTATTCTAAAATTTAATTAGATCGCCGATATTCTCACGGAATCGAAACTTACGCGGGTGAAACCGCGGGGCGCAGCTAGTTCAGTATACATTTAAATATCTGACTTGACTAATATTATTATTAATGAAAATGGCAGTTTGAACAGTTCATCACTCAACCCCGAAAAAATGTACAGCGTTGGAATACAGGGTTTCAATAAACTCTTGCAAACTCAGATAAAAAAAGTGCGTCGGTAATGAGGTCCGTCGGTTCTGAGGGCCACATTCATTAAAAACACCGAACTCAGTGCGCAACCAAACGTATAGGCAGGTACTTCAGTTTACGTGAAAGGGATAAATCATTACCAGACTGGCTTTGTGTTTAACCGAGTGAATGTGAAATGGAAACTGGCATGGCTGTTATGCGACATCTTATTTAGTCCTTGCTTTTCGTAATGTTATTTTTCATCTGGTGAAAACTTGTTTTTTTATAGATCACCGGCTAGCCACTGCTGGCTTCGTCCCCTAGCCCACCGCGTCGCTTATTCTTATTGTGTGCGGCTTATAAGTTCGTAGCGTGATTTAAAAAAGTCTATAACCTTCCTTTAGCAAATATAATTTTGCATATCCAACTGGTTGGATATGATATATATATAAAATTAAAGAACTACCAGTCTGGTAGTTCTATAATTCTAGCGATTAGCGCGTTCAAACACAGAAACAAACAAACTCTACAGTTTTCTTATTAGTAGGTACTGATATAAATAGATATAGAAAATCCTACTAATATTATAAACGTGAACGTTTATGAGGATGGATGTTTGTTACTCTTTCACGCAAAAACTACTTAACGGATTTTGATAAAACTTTATAGTAATATAGCTTATACATCAGAATAACACATAGGCTACTTTTTATACGGGTTCCACGCGGGAGAAGCCGTGGGCAGAAGCTAGTATATTGTAGACGCCTAAGTTTGTGAGGATGAATGTTTGTTACTATTTCACGCAAAAAATACTGAACGGATTTTGTTGAAACTTTACAGTAATATAGCTTAAACATCAGAATAACACATAGGTTATTTTTTATCCGAGTACTACGTGGGCGAAGCCGTGAGCAGAAGCTAGTATAGGTACCATATGGCTACGTTGATGGCATTTCTGAAGCCACATGTATTTTAGAGTTTACTATTGAGAAAACAATAAATGAAGACAACGTTTGTGCGTCTCCGCACTCACCTTTTGTTACATCGGAGTGTTCCTTTTTAGGTAAGTTATGCCTTAATAATGTTATTTTGAGGCAAATTTGCTTTGGACTCAAAATAAGTTAAGCCGTCGCCCATTGACATGTGCAACATCTGATGTATCGTTTATGCATTGTCTGTCCTAATGACAAAAAGTCTCATGTTCCTATATTTTCAACGGCACTCATACTTCAAATCGGAACACAGCATCGCGAACATTACTGTTTGATAGCAAAAGAAAAGCGGCGGCACTGTTTCCTCGGACAAATTTTTTCACAAGATAATTTCTGGAAAATTTGATAATCCCTAACGTGTGTCTAATGCAGCACTTTCTAAGAACACATACTTCATATCTGAGTACAAGAAGGCATCCCTTCTATTACGAGGGTAATGGTTTTCATGCGGATGCGGATAAATGTTTGACTGAGTGTTTGTGATAATTGCTTGTGACAGACACATAGTAATGTCACGCGTGCTCCCCTCGTTTTATGTGAAAGCCAAAAAGCTCTTTTGGAGACGATTCGGGGACATAACCTTATGAGTTGTTTGTCTCGCTTGAATGCATAACAGAATGCCGTAAGTATTAAGGTCTATACAGACGCCATTGAATTTCTATTCTTATACATGTTTGCATTGAAATAGGGCTCATCCACACATGATTGATATGCGGCATTCATAAGTCACGTGAGATATTTTAGACTGACTTTGAAATACATGTGAAATCACAGACACTTTTCTTTAGTCACTTCTGGTGTCAAGGTGTGCTTGTTATACTTAGTATACTTTAGTTGTATAGAAGAATGAAAGGATTTTATAACCCTTGTGACATATAATCTTACTTATATTATAAACGCGAAAGTTTGGGAGGATGGATGTTTTTTACTCTTTCACGCAAAAACTACTGAACTGATTTTGATGAAACTTTACAGTAATATAGCGTATACATCAAAATAACACATAGGCTCCTTTTCACTACTTAAACTACGTTTAACTTTTCCGGGTACTACGCGGGCTAAGTCGTGGGCAAAAACTAGTATTATTATAAGAGTCGAATAGCTTGTTCAATTTTCAGTTACTTCATGGTTTCTAGTAAAAATCTCTTGTTTTTTTTCTGTATAAAATATAAAACCTAATTTAAGTTTTAGAACTAAAAGAGTTATAAAACAAACAAATTAAAAACTGTACAAATAGTAATGTTGAGGCTAGATTGTAATATTACTAGGACACATTAATTTATTTTAAGTATTTTATTTTGAACCAGGAAAAAATAATAAATAATGCTGCTGGACATTTTTCACACAGCATTATCTAGCCCCAAAGTAAGCAGAACTTGTGTTATGGGAACTAAATGACTGATATACAACTTTTTTTTTTTTTTTGGAAATACATACATATTATTCGTAGAAAACACCCAGACCCGAGATACATATTTGCAAATCATTCAAACATTTGTCCGGTGGCGGGAATCGAACCTGCATCACTGCGCTACAGAGGTCGTCATAATGTTATGTTATTTAAGTAATTTTACTGAAAAGTTGAAAAGTTTATTTAACTACTTATTTTAAAAAATCTATAAATAATAATAATCATTCTGGACATTTTGCACACAGCATCATCTAGCTCCAAACTAAGCAGAGCTTGTATTATTTAAACTACATGACTGATATATGTACTAGTTATATTTTTTTTTTGTAAATACATTACATATAAATGCTAGGAAGTAGATGTGTTCATTCCATTTATGGGACTTTCCATAATCCATACAGTAGCAGAGTAGTGTGGTTGGGCCAGGGCCCACACACCGCCTCATGATCTTTATCTCTTTGGATGTCGTTCCGACCTGCACTTAAACTCTCCAGAATCACTGAACATTATCAAATCAAATCGGTTTTTTTTATCTAAGCAAGTTTGAAACAAAAATACGAAAAAGAGTATATTATAAACAAGATTTAGATGACCATTAGGTTCTGTGATAATACTTTTTTTTTGAGCCAGATTGCTTTGAAAACTTTGTAAAAATCAATCAAACAAATAGCCGCAATAAATTATTCGCTTTTTACAGTCAGTTCGAATAAAACACTCGAACAACACTAGTCAATCTGAAATTAAAAACGCCAGAACTTCCAATGAACGAAATATGAACATAGATAAACCAATTTCATCTCAGGACGCACACATGATAGGCAAAACTAATATTGTCTCCATGCGCGCCACTCCGGTCGATAGCTTCGCTGGAATATACTGAATTTTGACATAAAACTATAAGAAGCTTCAAAACATCCTTGTTTCAAAAACTACTTTTATTGAACTATTGATTTTGCGCTATAGTTCGACGTTTTTTTCATAAAGGCTAATTCTACTCTTTCTCTTATCTATTGGTTTACTTTTAGTTGGGGGAAATACATATGGAATTTATTAAATTCTACAGTTATTTGGGGCTAGACACCTCGTATATTTAAAATCCCTTGATAAACGTTTTGCTCGTACATAACATATTTTTATAATTGGTTGTTTCGGTGTGCGACCTGACCTGGATTACACCTAACTATTTTCGAAATGAAACACGGAAGCGAAACTTTCAACAAAATTGTAATGGAGTTGAAAAATAATAGTTTTTCAACCATAAAGTTGGAATGACGACGAGCAGAGCTAGTAAGGTTTAATACATATGTATATCAGCAAAAAATTGCGCATCAATAGAGATTAAAAGAATTGAATTAATATTATATTATATTATTCTTTTAATTCGACTCAGCAACGTTTGATTCTTTTGTTTTTTTGCTTTACATAAATTCTTCAAACCGGCTCGAACGATTTCGATGAAGCATATTCGTGTTTTTAAATCGGTAAAATGGAATTGTAATCAGACTTGACTGGACCGTCCTAACGTCTTAAATTGAATTCAATCAATTAAACAACCCCTGTGTTTAATTGATTGAATTCAATTTAAGACGTTAGGACGGTCCAGTCAAGTCTGATTACAATTCCATTTTACCGATTTAAAAACACGAAATCATTTTGTAACAATATAGTTGTTTTAATTAATACATTTACATGTAGGTAAATACAAGAAAAAACAGATGAAACATCTAGCTATCTAAAGACCGTTGCAAACAATCTATATGTAGCTTAACTTCAGATCCAAATCACTAACAGACGGAAGCGTTCCCAAAATACTGGCCGCATTGCCACGTGAATGGCAATGCTAATGCGTTGACCCACATAAGAGCCAGCTCTCTCGATTTATTTGTTTACCATATGAAACCCATTTTGTGTTTATTTATTGTATCTTAATTTGTTCTTATTTGCCAGTGTAAACGTAATAATATTCTGTAAAACTTTTCAACAGGCTACATATATATTTTTTTGTTAATTTGTATCGTCCCTTTGCCAGGCTAAGGTTCATTTTACCACAACATAAACACCAACCCTCTGTTTCATAGTCACTCGCTAACTTTAACAGCGTGCTTAAAGTTGCCAGCCTCTATCTATTTTTTAATGTTAGAAAAGGACAGGCCTATATTAAGCAACTTGTTTGCGAGTGATAATGAAACAGAGAGTTAATTATTCTGTAACAAAATAGTTGTTTTTTTTTACGTTTATTGTATAAAACCCACTTAATGTTTATGAGCACTTGATTATTTATTATAGAGGTAATTTGTCAAAATAATAGTAATATGAATTTTAACAGGCTATATTCCTTTCTTTTTAACAAAAAAAAAAGATTTCAAAAAAAAGAAGGAGATTCTTAATTCGGTAGCTTTTGTTCGTTACTTCGCCAATTTTTAACCGATTTTAATGATTATTTTGTTGATGTATAGAGAATGATCCTGAAGAGGTGCCATAAAAGATTCCTGAGAAATTGCTCCTTTTCTCTAAAAAGAAATAAAATTCAAAAAACATCATCTTCTAATGGAAACACGACACGCCGAATCATTTTTTGTTGGCAATTTTATTTTTGTTTTTATTCGAAATAGTGTAATCCATTGATCTATTCTTGAGTGATGATCTTATATAAGGCAAATGAATTTTAGTTATATATAGATTGCGAGATAAAAATATAATAAACACCCAGCAGACACATACCATAGCTCTGACTCCACACTAGGATTCACTGTGTCGTAAGTACCAGAAACTACGAGTACTATGGTAACACAATATCCCCCGCAGCAGGAATCGAACCCGCACCTCTTACAAAGCAGCTTGCTAATTGCCTTCTTTGAGGTCGTCAATTTAAATATTTATTAAGGTAGGTTGCTACATAAAAAGGTCGAGGGTTCCGCCACGCTGTTTTTCAGCCAGCCAGTCTTTTAAGATGCAAAACTCTTCAGGTAATATTCCCCAAGGTATTTAACTTTGTAGCTGGGGATATATTGGACGGAAAGCGGCTTAAACAACACGATAAGCTTAGTTACTAAGCCAGTCTAGGACGTGTTGACCACTGGACGCGAAATGGACTCAAACAGATTGGTGTAGAGTCGTATCATAGAGCTTTACGTAGCAAAATTATGCATTCAAATCGGAAATCACTAGATTCTACTGTGATATTATGGTCTAGTTACGACACCGGAACACAGCATCATGTGATTATATAATTTAAAACGACACAGGGAACACACACAACTTGATACCCACGACACATTGAGTGTTAAGTTTATTAATTTATGAAAATAACATAAAGAAAAGTAAAACCAGGGGGGCTAGACAAATTCCACTTTCTGTTGACGTTAACGCCTGCGGAAAGATAAAATTGTATGGAAATGACGTTTGCTGCGGAAATGTCACGTGACATTTTCATACAATTATATCTTTCCGCAGGCGTTAACGTCAACAGAAAGTGGTATTTGTCTAGCCCCCCAGTACTTAAAGCGTGCCTTGCATCCATTGGTTAGTAGCTTCGTTGACAGTTTGCACACGTGTCGTATGATAAGTAATACATATTGCTGATATACTTTCCTTTCGCTGAATGGAAACTCTGACGTGTACACGTTTCCCGGTAACTTGGTAATATCGGCCATGGTTGTTTTGTGTGTTGCAATTATAAGTTTTATATGGGTTTTATGAAAATATGTTTTAGACTAACGTGATATCGAAAACAGTTATAGATATTTACATGCTCGACGAATAGGCGTCACATTAATTATAAGTTTTAAACCATTTTAATTTTCAGGACGTATTCAACCACAGCTGTGGCAACACAGCCCAACGTCGTGAAAATTCCCGTTTTACAATATGAATGATCTAATTCGCAATAGTTGAAATGAATTGGTAGTGCACGGCGCGACGCGGAAGGAGAAAGTCGCGACCACTCACCCTGATGAAGACTCTCGGAATGAGTCTAAACTTAGTCGGTGACTTCACTATCGGTGAAAATTCCCGTTTTTACAATATTAATAGTCAAGTTCACGATAGTTTTTGGAATAAAGTTGAAATGAAATTGAAATCGTTAAATAATTTATTTACATTAGTTCGTTGAAGCATGAATTTTGATACATGCCGCATCAAAACTGATTAAAAACTTCATGCGAGTACCTTACTTAGCTTTTTGTAAGCTACGAGTTGTATTTTAAATTCTTCAGACAAGATATTTAAAGTAGCGAATGCATAATTAATTGTACAAAAGCATTTATATTTTCGTGTTGTTTGGAGTAGCTGAAAATTTAAATGTTATTTAGCCTCCTAGCGCACCAAAAGCTATTTTACATATGCCTTACTACCAGTCAGAATGAAAGGCACATACTTCTAGCAGGACTAAGAAATAACCTGTAGTACAAATCGTCATCCTTATCAACAGCTTGAAGAGGTCCACTGCTGAGTATAGTCCTTTCAAAGAATGGCATGACACACGGTCTTGGACAACTTTCATCTATCTATCTATCAATATCCTAAAAACTGTCTTCCCCAGCGCAGTATGGTACATTATGTCTTATTTTACATTCAAACCGAACCTAAAATACTTGAAGTAACAAATCAGTGTAGGAAAGTAGAGAACCCGAAACAAATTAAAAGTCAGAATAATAAACAAGAAGCCACTCGCCATAAAACATCGGGAGCCAATAGGCGCTCTCCATAAAGAACCTGACTAACAAAGGGTGCAACAGCGCAACACAGTTGTAGACACAGTACACGTTTCAATCAGTATCACAACTTCATCCATAATTAACATCGATCTTCATCCAGACTCTTTATGGCATTTATCGCACTAATTCGTAGAGTAGAATTATCGCAGTACGCGTCTGGAGATTATTTTCCATGCTGCAGTAAAGGAATTTTGTAATATTTTTAAACTTGGAAAAATGCAATATAAATATCACAGTCGCGACAGCAATCAGTAGAGTAACCATAAGTTATTTGTACCGGGGATGCCTGTCGGCGCATGTGCTGTTGCGACCTGTTGCAAAAAGGTTTCACTTTTTAGTTTATATTGTAATATAAACTAACTATTAAAGAACTATAGGAAGGTTTACGCCTATTGATGATTCCTGAAATCACATAAATTTCCTGCCAGTATTCGATTTTTTTGCGCCATACAATATAAGCAATACATAAATGCGCGAATAGAAGCGATCTGCACATCGGTGGTAGCTTAGCTACTGTAGCTTATCATCAGTGCTGTGAACGATCTTGGCGTAGCACCAAACACTGTCTGAGGTGTAAACGGGATAAATTATAAGAGCAAATTGAAAAGACGATACAGTTGTTGGGTACACGGAATATGGTGTACTTAAGGCTTGTAGTCCATCCAAACGAAACGAAGCGGATATTTGTGTAAAATCTATCATTAAGGATATGCTACGTACATTTCTATAATTTGATTTTATACATTCGTCTTATCTCCACTTAAATGGATACCGGGGCTTAAAGTTAGTAAGAGCAGTAGTATTATAACTTCAGTTTTAAAATTTTCCCATAAGTTTGTTCCTGAAGGAAATGAAAGGGTTTTTCTTATAAACTTTAGTGTCGCTATGGACACTACAGATGCGTACTACATTTAATTATGTCCATCTGAACTACAATCTTACTTTAAGCTTAGGACGTGTCTTACGGTTTTTTTAAAGATATGGCTCAGTCTTTGCTTAAGCTTAGTGTAGATGATACAGTTTGTTTGCCATTTGCAAAAAAAAACTACTTTAATCTAGAAGCACAGCAGCAACGTACAACGTATTAGGCATCAAAAGTGCCATAAATTTAAACTCTACCGCATCTAGTTTCAGCTCGTAATTCGACATAAATCCCAACAGGATTATCAACAGGAGTATACATTTTGGCTATTCAATTTGTTACCTACTGTTAGCTGTCATATTACCATTTTGACACAGTCCAGTCGGAATAGCTAGGTGTCTTTTACATAGATAGTATACGAGTCCCCAAAATTAGGTTAGTAATAAAATTATCTATGTTGCTTGAAATTGATAAAAAAACATGTACGAA
Source organism: Perizoma flavofasciatum (assembly GCA_958496245.1). Classification (NCBI taxonomy): domain Eukaryota; kingdom Metazoa; phylum Arthropoda; class Insecta; order Lepidoptera; family Geometridae; genus Perizoma; species Perizoma flavofasciatum. Next base: position 2,745,103 of record OY292421.1, read on the forward strand.
AAAATCGTTAGTATTTTAAGAATTCATCTAAATAGCCATAAACACTATTTATTTTTCGACAAATCTTAACAAAAAAATAACAGGTCTCTAAATATATTACCCATCGAGGAGTACTTAGAAAAAGACTATCGGCCATAATCGGCTACCATCGGATTCGTAGAGCGTGACGAAAAGAGAAGCAACAAAATATCACAAAGTATGACTATAGAATATCACAAAGTATATATATATATAAAATAAGGAATAATGTCACAGAGATGACACTCTATAAAGCCGAAACTAGCTAATTATATTTTTCTAAAGCTCGTCGTTCAATATTCACGCCCTGGTACTGGACATCGGCTGTTCACAAGTCTTGAAATTTTCTCTAAGAATCGTAGAACGACGGTTTTTTTAACCTTGTATCCCGGGTACGAAGCGGAATCAAATAAGCAATCTTAACTTTAGATGTTCATGATAGCGGTAGATAGATTAGATTGTCACCCAACTTTTTATATACAGTGTCCCACATATGCAGAGCGCAATTAAATATATATTCACAGCTTCAGCTAAGCATGATAACGGTAGATCATTATTTAGTTACCAGAAGTAACACCGGTTATTTTTTGAGCGAGATGTTCCCTTTGGACTGTGCTTGGCGTACCGAGCGCAATGAAATTAGTCTTTGCAGCGTAACATATTAATGTAGAGCGAGTGACCGCTATTGTGGGAACTGGGAACCGTATTAGTAACACATGGGAAATTATGTTGCCGGCTGAAATAGTTTTTTGTAGGTCGAGTGAATAAATTATGCCGTATCTGCAACATAACTGATTAAGTTTGTATTCTGTCTGAAGATATACTGTGCATTATTTGTTATGTAGAACTTAACTTGACAATTTAGCTGTATGAAGATCGTTCATGTAATTAAAAAGGGAGGGTCTATTCTCCATTTTATATTGTATTAGTACCAAAATATGCTCCTAGTTTAAAATAATATATTGTCCTGAATTTGAATAACGAATTATTAAATTAAGTGATCTTCTTTTATTATTACATTTTGCATGATAATTAACTTTGAGATAAATTACGGATTTCTAATTGAAAAAAGTATTTAATTCTTAACATCATTTACTTGTGTTAATAGTAATGAAATTAATAAATATGTTTGATAATGATAATTAAACTCTATTAACATGGGAAATGTACATGGGAAACGGAAAAATTGCTAAGATATAAGTATTAGTAACAATCTTAGTTTGGTTAGTGCAATATTTTTATGTAATGCACTAAAAATAATAAAATAAAAATTATTTAATTTTTAAATAATATTTTTTTCAACGGTTGAATTTTCACTGCTGATGATGGATAGAATCATAAATCCTATCCTATCCTACTATAATATTATAAATGCGAAAGTTTGTGAGGATGGGATGTTTTTTCACGCAAATACTACAGAACTGATTTTGATGAAACTTTAAAGCAATATAGCTTATACATCAAAATAACACATAGGCTACTTTTTATCCAGGTATCACGCGGGCAAAGCCGTGGGCAGAAGCTAGTATATCTAATGTATGACTGACTCACTAACTGACAGACAATCAACACAGCCTGAACCTTTAGTTTCAGTGAACTAACCATCTAGTATTATTACGATTTCGGGCAAATATAGATGACGCTATGACAACACCGTAGAGTCTTCAATCCCAAAGCAGGAATTGACATCTTTGCCTGAATTGAATCACGATAAGTCTTGATGGTTAGGGCCCCTGAAATCGGGTAGAAAGGTTCCTTTTTATGCGAAGGAGGAGAAAAGAAAGTGCGAAAATCAGCATGAAATTTTCATTAAAAAAATCCACGCGGTCAATGTCGTGGGCGATCCACAAGATCACAAAGATCAAGATATAAAACAAAAATATCCAATCTGGTAAATGTGAAAAATTTCCAACGTAACTCAACATAAAAAGAAGGAAAGGAGCAAAGTTACCCAATAAAATTTATATGCTTTCAAAACGTCTGATAAAACAAATTGTTCAAATAAATGAATACGAAAGATTGAGTAGAGATTCGTCTACGACCTAAGGTATTGTCTGGTTTAGACCGAATTTAGGAACAAGGACGGCCTCCGGCGCCTGTTTACCGAGGTGCTCACTGCAGGTATATAAACCATTATTTTGGTATAAAAAACGCAATTAATGCAATTTTATGCACGTAAAAATACCTTAGAATTTTTGGTTCCTGGTCATACCGGTTTCCGATTATTTTTTTCCTTAGCATAGTGCAAACACACTTTCAGGGTGGATAAATCCATTGGTGCACAAGGGATCACAACTTTCGGATCAAGAATCGGGAATTCTAAATTTTTCTGAATTTTACATTGGCTAATGAGTATGTTCCAGTTAGACCTTCATCTTCCATCATCGGCTTTATTATCACTTGCCATCAGGTGAGATTATGACCATATCATGAGGTTTATTCATGATTTTTCTAGGTCTTTCTTTCGGCGTCAACCGGCTTCTTACGTCAACGCGCTCATAGCCTCGGCTCCATCGATAATAATAACTCCGAAGTGAACTCACATCAGGGATTTCGTATTTTTCCCTCAAGCGAATGATAAATCGTCTACACCTTCAAACAAGACTGAACGAATTGCGAGAGTACCTAACCCATACAAATCGATACACCGCTTTGTGGGAATGAGTGTTCAGTTCATGAAAGTGCAACCAATTTCAAAGCATTACATTTTTCTATCGATATTTTTGAAAATTCTAGTTTCACAGCTTCTTGTGTAGGGATCAGAATCGACTTGTTTTGATAAAGTAAAACTTTACTAACAAAGAACTTATCAAGCGAATGTTTTGAAATTGCAATATCGTATTTCGAGGTAAGAATAAGACGGCAGACAGTAGTCTGATCATTCTGAATCTTATATACTCAGTAACTAGTAACGATGGTATCCGGATAAAAAGCCTATATACGTTTTATTAGGTTACGTATGGATAGGTATTTGTCAATCAATATCACCGTAACAGCTAACGGAT